>ML681998.1:5771665-5906252 GCA_007922195.1 Podocnemis expansa | reverse complement strand
TGTGTGTGTGTGTGTGTGTGTGTGTGTGTGTGTAATGAGGCTTTGCAGGACTGGGCCTTAGCTTTTTGCCAAATGAGAGAAAAATATGAAAAAATAATTTGAGACTGATAAGTTATAAATTAAATAGGACTACTTTTGAACATCATAGCCTGAAAATTATTGAAGATGGTTCAGAATATAGTTTTTATATGTAATAATTAAAATTGGAAATTTTAAATGGCTATTTTAAAAGATGCTATTAAGGTCTCTGGTTAAAAAAACCTATCTTGCTTTAGATTTTCCCTAGAATGAAGCATGAGCTCTCTAAATACATAATGTTTTAGAATAAATGAAGACTATAGTGGATGACTTTGCAATTCTTTTTAAGAGAAAATCAAAATTTTTGAAGAGATGTAGGTTATTAAATAGATCCTTTCCATTTCTAGCATCTCTGGCTTGCCCAAATTTTTTGCATAGGCCCCTAATTTTTGTATTCTTCAAAACTTCTATGGGCTCTACTTCATTATAGACAATGGGAGCTGGAAACGTCAAACTCCTCTTAATATCATATCCATGGCGAAACTTTCAAAGACACAAGCAGGAGTTAGGTGTGTAATTTCAATGATTTTTCAATAGCAATTGAGTGCTTAACTTCTATTTGTGTTTTTGAAAATTTCTCTCATGGTTGCTACTGAGAGTTAGGTACCTAAAATCAATGACGATTTCTGTAAAAGCACCTGTTGGGTCCCAGTGGTTATCTGTGTAACTTATCTATAATAGAAGTTGTGTCAAATATTCAGAGACCATAATTAGTTAGCTGTCCATAATTGGCAGCATTATATATTTATTTCCAGAGGTTCCATCCAGGAAAGAAAACCAGCGAAACAATAACGTGAAGATAAAGGCTTAACTCTGCTATGGAATTTTGTTTTCAATAGATTCCCCCCTGACCCTAGCCTAAGCAAAACTTTTATTGCTTGCAAACATAACTGCTAATTGCTCAGTAATGGCACAGTTACTTTATAGGTGTGGAGAACATACCTAGTTCAGTTTGATTCTGCCAGCTAAGCAAGAGCTGCAAGCATATTTTCTAGAGAGCATAGGATAGGAAAAGAATGGGAATTCCTCCTGCACTGGTTGCATATAAAGTAAAAAGTCAGGATTTCAAATTCTTTCCTTTTCTTGAAATAGGAAGATAGAAGATGTTGTATGGAATCGGCCAAAATACTTACCAGTTCCACATGCATGAAATGTTGGCTATCGTTATAAATAGGGCGTTAACCTTTTCCTTAAAATAGGTAAGTTACATTTCTGTTCCCATGAAGATGATGATGAGTAGATGACTTCAGTGGGACCAGGAGCAGGCAAATAAAATTGTTTGGATATATAATTTACTACTAGGAGGGCAATGAAAATGATGAGGGGGTTGTGGCACATGACTTAAGAGGAGACACTGAAGAAACTAGGCTTATTTAGACTGCTGAAGAGGAGCAGGGGGATTTCATAGCAACCTTCAACTACTTGAAGGGGTGCGATGAAGACGAGGGAGCTAGGCTGTTCTCAGTAGTAATAGAGGACAGAGCAAGGAGCAGTGGTTTCAGGTTGCAGCTGAAGCGGTGGAGCTTGTATATTAGGAAAAACTTTCTGATTAGGAGGGTGGTGAAGCATTGAAATGGGTTACCTAGGCAGGTGATGGAATCTCCATCTTTGGAAACATTTAAGGCTGGGTTAGACAAAAACCCTGACTGGGATGATTTAGTGGGACTTGCCCTGCTTTTAGCAGGGGAGTGGACCAGATGACCTAATGGGTCCCTTCCAGCTCTATGATTTGCTGCTGATCAAGGTACATACTTAACTTTTATCATCCTCTCCAACAATTTAACACTCTTTTTATGCAAGGCATACTCTGTTAGTTTGTTGCCTATTTATTTACAGATGATGAATGGACAGTGGACCCTATGTGTGTATTTGTTTGTGGTAATACTGTAGTTAATCCTACTTTCTTTTAACCTTTTCTGCATTGGTGACCTTTTCACCCATTACAAACAGGGAGACCCATTCCAACAGCTAGATCAGTGCAAAGCTTTAATGCAGCTAAACAAAGTTATGGTTTGCACTGATGGAGCTCACCCCTGCTTAAAACCAGAGTAAACAGCACTGTTGCAAATTGTATCTTATCACAATTTAGCCTGCATATACTAGAGCAGGCATGGCCAAACTGCGGTTCGTGAGACACATGCGGCTCTTGAAAGAAAACGTGCGGCTTGCAGAAGAGCACAGCAGGGAGAAGCACAGAATGGCTGGGGATGGTGGGGGAGCAGCAGCATTTTTACTGTAGGCTTAGGTTTCATTATCAGAATCTGACATTAGTAGGATCAATATTAGCCCTATTTTTACAATAAAATTAATGTGTGAAATAAATTTTAAACTTAGTAATTGTGGAGTAGGTAAAAGTATATAACTATGTGTCTCAGTGCGGCTCACGAAGGTTTAATAATCAACGTGTGTGGCTCTTGAGTTCTCTAAGTTTGACCACCCCTGTACTAGAGGTTTGCATCACTGTGGCTACAGGGGAGTCTGCTAATTACTGGAAATGGGACAAACCTTGCAGTACATATGGAACAGCCCTTTATTACTAAGTGAGGTACATTCATATTTAAAAATTGAATAATTGTTGATGCTGTGATTGGATTGTTTTAGCAATGTTAGATGATAAATCTTTTTCTTCCTCAGTTTAAAAGGTACATGTATGTCCAAAATGTCTGTATAAATATCTCCTATAAAGGATAACCATTACTTTTGCAAAGTCTTACAGAATAAAGCAGTCAGATATATTTCTAAACAGAATTCAAAAGGATTACGAATCTGAAGTGGAAGACAAAGAAATGTTTGTGATAACATGAGATCTAACAATGAAGTTAATAAAGTTAATCTGGTTTTACTGGATGTAACAGACACTGACTCTTTTTTTTTCCTTGCCTATTCTCCCCTCCCCCAACTCTGTACACACCAAGCTTTTATGTGAATCAGCCTCCTAGGCAGAGGTTATGTTGAGTTACTAGGGCAGAGCCCTGGGACTCTAGTTCCACTGTGTACACCTCATCTAATTGCACCATGTAGAAAACAAGCTTTGTTTGCAGAAAACTTTCCAATAAATACTAGCTTGAGCAACTTCATGAAATACCAGCAGTAAATCCAGGTTCTTGCTCATTGATACTTCTCCATTTTATTATTTAATGAATAAAACTAATATTCATAAACTGCTGAGACCATTAGATGAAAGGTCAGGAACAACTGTTCTAATAGTTATTTTTTAATGCATTTCCTTCCTTATTTGCTTAAAGGGGAGGCATTTTGTCATGAAAATGAAAATCTTAATGTAGTTGTGCACATCACCCATTTTGCTAAAGACAATGAAGCCAATGCACCTGGCTTGCTTTAAAGCAGTTTTTCAACCTTTTTGATAGAAAGGACCCATTTGTTCCCTTCCTAAACTGTCAGGAAGATCTTAGGCACTGGTTGTTGAGAAACAGTGCTCTAGAGCAATGGTTCCCAACCTTTTCAGGTATGAGGACCCCTTTTTAATATAAAAAAATTTCATAGACCCCCCCCCAATGATAATAGTTGTTATTGGGGACTGACTGCAGGCAGTGGTGCTGCAGAAGGGCAGTGGAGAGCCTGGACCCCACCTGCTCCCAAGGAGTGGGAACATATCAAGGGTGTGGCCGCTCACAGCAGCCAAATACAATTCATTTATAGCCCCCTCCAACATGTATCGCTGGCTGGCAGCAGCTGGGCCCAGGTGTATTCACGGACCCCCTGCAATAACTCCAAGGACCCCCAGGGCTCCCTAGACCACAGGTTGGGACCCACTGCTCTATAAAGAGATTGAATCTCCAGTTCTGGAAACTTTTAATACCTGGTTAGACAAAACACTGGCTGGGATGAAGTAGGAGTAGTCCTGCTTTTAACAGGGGGTTGGACTAGATGACCTCATGAGGTCCCTTCCAGCCCTAATATTTTATGATTCTAGGAACCAAAATAAAAATATATTAAAATAGAAAATGTTGTGTTTAGGAGTAAATAGTCCATAAGGAATAATTAATATTGGTGATGATGTTCTGCCTTTATTAATGCACCAGTTCAGGAAAGCATCTCTATTTAGTTAAACTGAAGTCTATGGTTAAGGCCAACAAAGTCTATGGAATTTAAATACCTGTTGAAAGTTACACAGGTGTTTAAGACCTGTCCAGAATAAGGATATATTTAAGCCAGGGTTTGACAAATGTCGCAGCACGCTAAGAGCCAACCTGAAAACTAAACCCCCCAACCCCCACTGCTGGGGGTGGGAGAACACACTGCCCAGGGTGCTTTCAGCAGCGGGGGCAGCACCGCTAAATCTGTCAGCACCAGCAGCTATTTTTTAGGTGCCAGGAGGTGTTCCACCTTGGAGTACTGAAGTGCCAAAATACAATTCTTGGTTGCCATGGTGAGCTGGTGCCCAGGATTTATTGAGCCCTGATTTAAGCACTTGCTTGAGTACTCTCCTGAATGGGGTCCTCTTTTTCAAATGTTCCTTGTTCTTAAAGTAATCTTGTAAATCCTTGATTTATCTGGAGTTTTGGGAGAATGTCCAAATCTTATGAAAAAACAGGGGATATGATAGTTTGTGGTCCTACAAGAGACCAAGTCAGGTTCCCAAAAGCTAGTTAGCAGGGCAAAGCACTGATTCTGCTGGGCATGAATCAACAATCTAAGTGCATTGGCTCTGCAGGCTTTAAAGCCTGCTTTGTGGGATGAGAAATTTCAGCTGGGATCTTCTGTTGCAAATGGAGAGAGAAAAAGTGTGCATATATTCTTTTTAGTATAGATTTTATTCTGACTAAAGAATAATTACTTAAATGTCTATATTTCCAGTGATTTTTTCAGAGGTATGTAACTTAACCTACTCCCTTTTCATAGTCTCCATGTTGTGACTGTATTTGCTGGCTACAGGACTAAAATTAAGTCGTCTTCTGCTCTGAGGGTTTCCATACCTGCCCTCATGCTCCCCCTCATTCAGCATGGCAATGCAATATGCAGAAAAATTACAAATCTCTATTGCAGGCAGCTGTCTTTTTTTTTTTTATTTAAAAGAAATAGGGAACTAATGAAAAATTAAGACTTTGCTTCTGGAACACCGCTAATTTAGGACTTAGTGCTGAACTCAAAGTGAGTTTCACCATTACCATCAAGAAACAAGACAGAAATCTTAGAACAGGACCCAAACAATTCCTTTTTTATAAAACACACACACGCAACAATGAGTTGTGGGGGTGGAAGTGGATTGGGGAGAAGAGACAAAGCTGATGAGGAGACACAGTGCAGGGAATGGAATTGGAACAGGCTAGGGACAAGGTATATATCCTGAGCTGTGGGAGTTGACAATGTCTGGCAGAAGAATGGGACTAGCAGTTGAAGGGAGGGGGAGAAAACTGAAACTTGGGGTGGGGAGGGAAAGACAGGTAGTTTGAAGGGGGAGACCATGAGTCATCAAGGAGACAGGGACCAGGATGAGAAGCCAGAAGAGTGGAGCCTGGAACTGGTTAGGTGGGGAAAACAGGACTTAAGGAGTAAGGTGCAGGGAAGAGATTGGACAGAGACAGATCAGAGAAAATGGAGCAGGTGAAGTTTGAGAAGGACAAGCAGAAAAGGTCTGTGCTCACTGGAGTACACTCCCGTCCAGATCATGGAACAAAACTCAAGATTCCTTAATCTCACCATTCTCATCTGTCAATATCTATGAAATACTTCCTATTTGTACCAGTCGTGGAGGAGAGCAACCTACTACTGATATAGGTTAGTGGTTCACAACCTTTTGTTTGTCGCAACATACTTGGCAGCATGTTATGACTCTACAGGACAGAATAGCCCACGACCTCCAGGCCAACTCCATCCACTTCCTCCGTGACACACTTACTGCTGTGTGATGACACAGTAATGTGTCTCAACACAGTGATTCAGAATCACTGCTATAGGTTACTCGGCTTGTTCAAGTGGCAGAGGTTTGTCTGGTGACTATAAGGTATTCTGCTGTTGACCCACGTGGATGTCAATATGATGCCACCAGCTAGAATTTGATTTTTTTTGTTTGCTTTTCTAAAAAGTATAAGAAATATAGGGATATAAGAAATTCATAACATAAAGTATATTAAAAGAACTTTACTAAATCTACAAATACAAATGTTAAATCCCAGATTTAAAATTGCCTGTGCACTCTTAATTCAGCCCACTTGTTCATGTACATTATGATAACACAGTCTTAAATACATGTTCACTTACCGTCTTTCTAGAGGACCCCTATCTCATTCATTGCCCAGGCTGTGCTATGCTCCCTTAATGAGCAACTATTCAATATTTTGTTCTTTTCCTTATTGTTCAAAGTATGACCCCGTTGCTTATTTACTGCAAACTATTATCTAAAATAATTAGCTTCCTCAAGGGCTGTTCTATGGCACTGTGTCCTGAACAAGCAGAAGTTCTGTGGAGAGAAATTAGTATGTGATCATGTAATTAAAGACTGTACCCAAATGCATTTGGAGAAGTGGCCAAATCAAGCTTGCATAGACAACCTGAATTTCCTAACTTGTGAGTACGTGACTTGGCAAAATTAGAATTAGATCTTTTTGTTTTTGTTATGCTTAATAAAAATGAATACTTCTGTGTTCATATCTTTTCAGATAATTCTAAGTGCAATAATATGTCACGATGGAAACTTGCAGATTCCTTTTGGTGAAGATTTTTACGTTCGGACTTATCTTACAACAGCTACTAGATCCATATATTTGACTGTGGATGAGCTCAGCTCATTCTTGTTTTGAGACATACCCACTAAGTCTGGTATGCCATGTGCCAGCGGGGGGCGGGGGGGGGGGCGGCTATGCAATGCAGTCAGTTTCTGTGATTCAAATCACACAACTATGGGAATACACTTTTCAAAGGAGTTATTAGATCTGTCAGTCACATCACACGTTGGATTGCTTTTTTCATTGGTTCACAACAGCATGCACTGTAGACCTAGGTAAGAGGACAAAGGAAAATATGATGACAATGTGGCTTTTAGAAGATGTTTGTCTCTCCTTTGCTCTTTCTAACTGAGAGAACTGGATTAGTTTTGAAGATTTCATTAGTATAGTAGTACAAGCAATGACATCAGGAATTTTACACCTGTGCTTTTATAGAGTAAAATTGGGGGTGGGGATGGGGGGGAAATAAGTTACATTAGACTAAACATATATGAAGATTAATAAAATATATTTTAGAATACAAGCCAATTACCAACTGCCTGAGTTTAGAAAAATACTTTTCTTGTGGGCAGATTATTCCCTAATTATCCATGACAGAGTTTTTATCTTTTTCAGATGAATCTGGCACTGGCCACCATTAGCAACAAGATACTGGTTATATGGACTAGTGGTCTGTACCAACAGGGCTATTACAGATCTAGACAGAATAAAAACAACATTGTGAAATGTCATCTTCTGATTTCCAAAGGTTTACCATACTGTCCTCATACAATTTCAATCAAAATTCCAGACCACACACAGAATGGTGTACTACTGTATAATTTAGAAAACAGTACTACTTTAAAAAGTTTAGTTTTGGTTGCTTTAATTGGGTGTTGATGCAAGACATATCTGTTTAGGAAAATTATTTTTGTCTGACATAAGACTTTTCAAATGAAGCATCTTTTTCCACAATCTTGGCAATATAGCTTGTTGTAACTTGCCTTCTGAGCCCTCCTTTGTGGTAGGCTTGGCACATTGTTATGCACTAACTTAAGCAGAAAAAATTGAATTATTCCTTGCTGTGAACCTTATGGTTAGATGACAGATGTGTTGTGCAGTGAGACCAGTTTGCTTGTAAATTGCATAGTTATTATTCATCGCACTGCTGTCTGGAGGGCTCAGGGTTATAATGTGTTTAGCACTTATATGGCTCTTTATTTTTTCAAAAGTGCTATACAGGCATTAAATAATTAGTTTTCACAATTCCATAGTGAGGCAAATAATTTATTAGCATTTCTCTTTTACAGTCAGAGGTAGTGAGTGATAAAGAGCTAAATAGCCAGAATCGCATGATGGAGCTGGGGCTAGAGAACAGGTGTAAATTTTCAACTGGTCTAAATTGTTACATTGACTTCACTGAAGCTATGACAATTTATGCCACTCAAGGATGAAATTCCCAGTACCAGATTTAATCTTTTTCTTGACCCAACATGTAACAGTCATTTCCTTTTCCATGACCAGTACTCTGCTGTTGATTTTACAACCATCTCTAAACATGCAGGAGTTAGCCTATAGTAGGGTGATCATATTTCCCTAACCTGAAAATAAGATACAGGCATGTGAGGTTTCGTCATCTCTGCCAGTAGCTAACCCAAGCATGACAGGCAACCCCACCTGCCTGTGCCCTCCCCCCCCCCCTGCCCCCGCTGGCCCAAGCTCTGCCACATGGGATGGCCCAAGCCCGGTTCCTTTCATGGCACCGTTACCAGCCTAAGTGCTGCTGCTTGCCTGAGCTGCACCATGCAGGACTGGCCTAAGCCGTAGCAGGCGAAGCTGCCAGCCTGACCTCTTTTTGCCAAAACTGGGCACTTGTCCCATTTTGCTCATGCAAGCATGTCCACCTGAGCCCTGTTGTGAGAGTAAATGTGACAAATGCCCATTTTTGGTAAGGATTTGGGACATCTGGGACAGACTCTAAAAAGGAGAGTGTCCCAGCCAAAACCGGATATATTGTCACCCTAGCCTCTAGAGATAAAACAAGTTCTATCTTTTAAAATCTAATGTTATCCATTTCTCTGAAGTTTTCAGTGTTATCTTGTGTCTGTATTTCATTCCTTACATCAAATGCTTTTCGTCTAACAGTGTTTTACCTATTGCTATAACTGCGAAAAAATAAAAATGCCTCATCAGACTTGATTTGGCAGTGCTAGTGTAATTTCAGAATACATCCTGTTCTCACTGGATTATATGGTTCTGAGACAAAGTCTGGCAGATTTTGTATACATAGAGATTTATGTACTTGGTTTATTCTGGGAAGATTTTAAAATCTCAAATCTTTAAGTGATTCATAAGGACTGCTATTGCTGCAAATTCACACAAGAATATAGGATTTTCAGGGGAAAATGAACAGGAGAAAACTTATTTTAAGATTTAATTTTTTGATGCATTTTCAGTACAAAGCAGTGTAGTTGCCATGTAAACAAATACTCCAGGAAAGGGAGAATTTTTGTTAGCATTTTGGAAGATTTTCTGATGCAGGTTTGTAAAATTTTTAATGCACCTATCTGGCATTATTATTTTTTGTACATGTCAGAGTGGGAAAATTCAGAGTTTTATGTTCTTTAAGTGTTTCATTAACATCTTAAAAGATTTACTTCTACATGCTGGTGTAGCAGACTAACTAGAATATATAGCTGTAAATATAACAGTATAGTCTCGTGTTTGTGTTTAAAATGGTACTATTTTCTTCAGGGTTTACAAATTAAGTCACATACGTGGGAAAGTGATTCAGTGCTACCCTTCCATATGATCTACATGGAAATGGTTTATCTGTTCACTTAATGGTTTTTCATACCTCATCAGATCCCTAGCCAGCATGTGAAAAAGAAACATATAAACTGAAACAGTCTCTGTCATGTAGTCCCCTTACAAATCTGTTGAGGATGCGCAGTGTTGTCAACAGTAATAACTCCATTTGGAGAGTGTCCCATGGAGAGTTACTTCTCTTAGGCTTTCTTACAGATCTTGCCCCCTCAAAGCTCTGCAGCCTAATACTGCTGAAGAGTTTTTATGGGCACTTTGGTAGAACGCAACAGTGCTACTGGTTTCCTCGCCCTCTTGACTGCTTTGGTGCCTTTATTGCCACAAATTGCTACTTTGCTCTACACCTTATATAGCCCATTGCTTATTGTGTCCATTGTTATTACTGGATAGATGTTATTGCTCCTGCATGGGAGATGGTATTTAGAGGGAAAGGGATCAGGAAAGGAGAACCAGGAAATGAGAAATGTGTGACTACTGTTCTTGTTTGCTGATGTTATTTGGTTGGGAGATGGCACAGGAAAAGAGAAATGGGAAGTGGTCTGAAAATTATAGTTTCATGGAGGTTGGGAAACTCTTGAGGCAGTCAACGTTGCCCCACCAATTAGTATAAATTACAGTGTGAAGGCCAGTATGACATACATGTTGCCACTTGCAGGACAGTTTTATATTCTAGGCCAGTGGTTCCCAACCTGGGGTCTGCAGACCCCTGGGGGGCCACAGAGTCCCTGCAGGGAGGCCATGGACATCTTGGGAGCTGGGGCTGGATGCCACCAGGGTCTCTGGTTGCCCAGGAGACCCAGGCTTTCGGCCAGCAGGGACCTTCCCCCAGACAAGGAGTCTTTAAAACTCCCTCCCTGAGTATGTGCAGAGCATGCTAAGGGAGAGTAGCCTGGGTGGTGGGCAGGTGTCTGCAGCTCTGGCCAGATTAGGGATAGAAAAAGGGGCCCTAGGAGGGGTTGGGGACAGGGAACCATTGGGGGGAGGTCAGAGTACAGGCTGGTGGGTGGGGAAGACTGGAGGATTGGGGCAGAAGGGGCCATGCAAAAACATGAAGATGAGAAGCTGTCATCTCTATATGAAAAGAATTGTTAGTTTGTCAATGTTAACACTAAAGTGCCATACTTTGTAAGGTTCGGATATCTTTAAACATTTATTTTAACTTTGAATGTCATGCCTTTTTAATTTTTTATGTAGTAGCTCTCCTGCAAATTCTTTTATTAATATTAATAAAATAGTGGCTCTGTTAAAAAAAAAATCTCATTTCTCACCAGGACTGGCCCAAGGTTTTTTGCTTCTCTAGGTCAGCAGGGATTTTGGCACTGCCACTGGGGCCCAGCCATGGGTGGGGAGCAGCACCACTGCTGGGATCGGGCTGGGGATCTGGCCATGGGCAGAGACCAGCGCTGCCGCCAGATCCAGCCACAGGTGGGGGTCTGGCTCCAGCTGGGGGTTTGGGTGTAGGCATGGAGCAGAGCAGCTCCAGCCCAGCCGTTGGCGCCCCTTAGTTGTCGGTGCCCTAGGTGACTGCCTAGGTCACCTCTATGGAAGGACGAGCCCTGTTTCTCACATTTTCTCTTTCTGAAATCTGCTAGGCTATGCTTATGAATTGTAGCAAATTTTCTTTATCATGGCTGGATTTCCTAAACTCTCAGAAGATAAAAGTTGCTTTTTTTTTTTTTTTTTTTTAAGTCCACAGTTCCACACAGAAGATAACTATGGATCTGTTCTTCAGGGGGAAGTGGCTGGTAATAAAATGAGACACACCTCAATGAACCTCTGTTCATACTAATAGTTAGCAAAACAAGATGCCATGTAACTCAGTGGAACATTTCGAGTGAACAATTTGAGTCTATATGAAAGATTTTTATTGCACCCGGTTCTAAATAGTCACTATTGTTTACCCCACTGCTTTAGTATTGTTGCAAGTTTCTGATCCCAATTACGTGCAAGTAGTAAGAACCCCTGTGGCTGTTGAGATAAATGTATCTTTAGTTTTTTGGGGGTTTTTTTGTTAGAAGATCTATCCAGTGCAAATGATTTAATTTTCTGCTCCTGAAATCAGATTTAATGACCCTGTTCATAAAAAAGTGATTGGACTGAAGCTTGTTATCAGGACAGGCCTCAATGAACTGAAATTCAGTAGCCAGACTTTCATTTGTCTGTTCAAAGATGACATTGTATTTAAGGTTCATTTCATTTTGGGAAGTTTGATTCTGGCCAAAACTGTCTCATTTCATTAGCATCAACATATGGTGACAGGAGATGCAGCTTGCCCAAGAAAGGGCCCAGGCAGGCACCAGAGAGAGGATTCATGGTTGTGGAAGGACAGGTGATGGTTTGCTTTGCTCATTGAAACTTTAAATGGAGGTTTCACACATTGGTGATGGGTGTTTGCAGGGGGATGTGGGGACATGTGCCTCGTCTCAGATTTCTTCCTTCCATTTAGCAACAGCTTAAGCAAGAGGTATTCAGACTGTGGGATGTGCTTCCATAAGGGCACAAAGGAATCTCATGGGGCTTGGGGTGGGCAGAGGTAGCAATGCCAAATGGCTTGGGTCAACCCTGTGTACTGGGATTTGGGGAGGAAGGCCCACCTCCACCCCCATGACTCACCTCAGGGGGCCATTCAGTCTGCCTGGGGGAGAGGGATGGAACCAAAAATTATGATTCAAAGGTGGGGAGGCCTCAGCTCAAAAAGTTTGAAAATGGCTTAGTGAGTCAGGGGGTCCTGCCCAGAACCCCACCCTATGGTGCTGACCCAAACACTTCTCTATAAACCCTAGGCTAGATGGGCACCACAAAGTGACACATGGGAGAGTCATGTGCCCCCCACCAAATCTTTAAATTGTGCCTCCTCACTATCAACAGTTGTCGTCTCTCACTTTACTAGAGCCTTAATGTTGGCAGCTCATCCCCAGACAGAGTTTTACCGCTTTACCTGCTGTGTGGGTTGCCTGTGGGTACTCAATTAAAAGGAAATTTATGGCCACCTCCAGCTACTACAGCTAACCTGCCTAGTGTACTTCTGGGCCACATTCTAGAGTCTGTTTTGGCAGATGTTGGTCAGAATATTGGATGGGGTCAGGAAGGAGGGAACTGAATCATGAAAACATTATCCCAGCACAGGTTGGAGATCAGTGATATGATGTGTCTACAACCTCCCTCAGCTGGGAGAATCTTGTGTTAACTTGCTGATGCTCAAAGCCAGATGACCAGAGTGGTGATGGATGGAACTTGCGGGGATGCACTAGTTCAACAGTCCTTTCTTGCTGAGGTCCACTGGCACCCCAGTTAAACTTAAAGGTATCTTTCTATGATATAACCTCCACACTATAGATCTGTAACAAACAAACAAAAAGGGATTGTGGAGCTGTCAACTGTTATAATCTGTTGCTACTGTCAGGGGGAATATTGGTCAGCCATTCCTCCCCAAATTGTTGGATTGGTAAAGGACAGGTATCCTCAACCCCTACTTAAATCCTGAGCCCAAACTCATGATTTGTGTGTTAGGTGTGGAGACACTATTTGACTTTTATTACAAAAATAAGGGAGAAAACAATGAACAAATTGTATCAAATGCTCTTTAATATTTTCTACACTGAATAGTTTTATTTGTGGTTTATTAGAGCTAGTTGAGAAATGGGAAATACTTTTGCCAGAAATTCATCATGCATTTTTTGTGCATAAGAATGGAAATATGTGTCTAGATCTATTGTTTCTAAACCATATATATAGTCTCACATATGGTCGTGACACTCATGTGATAAATCACATTTATCATACAACAGTGATAATTTCCATGCACTCTGCCCACAAACACATCTCTCCCAGGACTAGTACTAACATCCCAAACTTCTGAGTAGCTTCAAATAGCTGACATTAAAAAAAAAAAAAATCTGTCAGAGAAATGTTTTCTTCTTTCCCTGACAAAACGATATCCAGGACAGGACAAGAACAAAGAAGGTTTAAGACTAGATCTCTCACAATCGTTCAGGATTGGAAACAGGCATTTTATAGGGACTATACCGTATTTTCTAATGGGTCACATCACTGGAAGATCTTGAAATGTCAAACTTCAAAATCACCACACTACTCTGCAAAGAAACATTATTTAAAGTAATTTTGAAGGTTACTGTTACTTTTTTAGGTATTTTTTTCTCCTTCTAATCTTTGTACATTTTGAAGTACCCAGGAGAAAGGATATAAAATAGTGTCAATAACATTTTTAAAACATTTCTGAACTAGCCTGTCTGTAATACACACAGGATGCTGTGATGTGCCAGTGACTTTACTGGTATTTAGTCGGAATGACTTGCATAACTTACTCTTGGACCTACCACTAATATTTTCAAAAGAAATCACAACCCCATGAGTACGTTTTCTCTCTGATTTCTGACCAAAAACAAAACAAAACAAAAACAAAAAAGCCCCTTAATGTGTAAGTATAGGAATAGTCTGACAGCAGATCAATAAAATATTATCGCTTACATTGTATTTGCCACTTCAGCAATTCATCAACACTTATTTGCCTTTGGACTAAAACAAAATACCATATAACAGGCCCAAAGGTGTGTTCTTTATGTATAGTCAAGTATGTTTTGTAAATACACTGGTGACCTCCAAAATGAGCAAAGGTGATATAAAAAGATTCCCTCTTTTTGTGGAAAAAATCTAAAATCCCTCCTCCTTACACAGCATTTAAGATAAAAGTCATCCTAACATAAAATTGAAAACATGCCTACCTAAGTCACTAGTTTACATAATCATTTAGGGTACTATAATTTAGTTTTAATCACTGACATTTAAGGCCTGATTTTCAGTGATGCTGAGCACCAAAACTCTCCGTGATTTCAGTTGAAGTTGTCCATTTGAAAAGAACTTTAGTGTGTAATTTCATTTTCCAGTTACTAGTGAATAATATAATTGTCTACAGTGGGGTAAATTCACTTATGCCCTGCATCTTGTACAGTAACTTATACCTGTGAAAATAGGTGTAAAACATTTTCTGATTGGGTTTTGTATATACTTCAGCTTTGCATTCCCTATACTCTGATGTAAATGACTACTTTAGGTACACAGGAATGGCGAATCAAGCCCATTTGATTAATATAAAAGTTGAAATAAAACGTGCAAGAAGGCCCCTAGCATCCATCTCGCTCATGGTTTTCTGGATTTGCACCCAATATTCATCAGGCCTCCAGACACACTTCTGTTCCTAGAAGGCTGCACCTACTGTATCTGATCAGAGGCTCCATAAATTGGGGACCCATTGGAATTGAAGGGATTAGATGACGGATATTAAGGTCCAAATTTCTTGACCAAGGTCCAGACTCCAGAAAAACATATTTCATACCAGAATAACAATAATGGTAATCATGAGAGCAAGTCTACACAAGAAGATTTTTTCAGTAAAAGGCCAATGTACAGCCATTGCAGTACTTACTGCATTTTTTCATGTCCCCACTATGGCCCCCTCTGGTGGTGGTATGTGTTCTCACCAGGAGCACTTCTACCAGCCTAACTGATGTGAGAGACTGAGAGTAAATCTACACTGACAGTGGCATAATTGCTGCCGTCAATGCAATCTACTGGGTGCAATTGAGAGGTCAGTGTAAAACTGCTCAATTGTTCCGGAAATTGCCATAGTGACTCCAGCCCCGGAACCAGAGTTGCTGTAAGCTGACCAGAAGGCATTTCTAGTCAGCTTACCCTAGTGTGTAGGGGAGGATTAGTGAGTTGTTGGCAGATATGCAAAGTATTTTACATACATTGTGTATCTCCTGTCGACTGCCACTGAAAAATGCAGCAAGTGTAGACTAGGGCCAATGGTCCAGAGCAGGGGCATCGCTGGCACCTGGCACATGAGGCATGTGCCCCAAACCTCGGCACCAGTGCCCCAAGTGTCCGGGCCAGCCCCATCCCAGACCGGGGACCCTGGCCAGGGTGCCCTCCACAGCAGCTACCTCTCCTAGCCCTGGCACCAGCCAGCAATTGAAGCTGGGAAACCCACAGTGGCACCTGCTTCTCCTGGCATGGGATTGAGGTTGGATGCCTACAGCGGTGCCCGCCTTGCCCAGCCCTGAACCCAGCCAGGGATCTGAGGCCAGGCTGGAGGTGACAGGAGCCTGATGGATGATTGGGCCAGGGTGCCAGATTGTGGCCTAGGGGGCGTGGCCTGGGACCAGGGGACAGAGCCTGGGCCCATGCCCTGGGTCTTATCCCAGGGCAGCAACATTCCTGGTCCAGAGCCTCATTGCCCTGGGATAATGGCTCAGAGCCCAGCCATTAGCAGAGTTTGAGCTATCAGCCCCAGGTGGTTAACTGAACTGCCCAAGACAGCAACAGGTGATGTAATAATAGATAAATAAATGAAAAGATTTTGTGGTCCTTTCAGAAGCATATGGGGGTCCTGATTTGACTCATGGTGCATCTATTGACTAACCCTGGATTAGGATATTGGACCTATTGGATACTTTCTTAATCCATCACTGTCCCTCTGTCTAATTTTTTAACTAGGAGAAAGAAGAAGATAAGAGGAATGGTCAGAAAGCTGCAGGTATGGACACTTTGATACCTGTCTGCTCTTGAGTTTTGGACAGCAGTGGGTAGTGGTTGCTCCTATATTTCTGATATAGTGTACTAGTAACTTAAAAATAGAGTTATAGAATATTGGGGTTGGAAGGGACATCAGGAGGTCATCAAGTCCAACCCTCTGCTCAAAGCAGGACCAACCCCAACTAAATCATCAAAGTCAGGGCTTTGTCGAGCTGCACCTTATAAACCTCTAAGAATGGAGATTCTGCCACTTCCCTGGTAACCCATTTCAGAGCCTCATCACCCTCCTAGTGAAAAAGGTTTTCCTAATATCCAACCTAGACCTCTGCCACTACAACTTGAGACCACCATTGATCCTTGTTCTGTCGTCTCTCAGCACTGAGAATAGCCTAGTTCCATCCACCCTGAAAACCCCCCTTCAGATACTTGAAGGCTGCTATCAGCACTCCCCTCTTTTCTTCTGCAGACTAAAGAAGTCTAGTTCCATCAGCCTCGCCTCATAAGTTATATACTCCAACCCAATCATTTTCGTTGCCCTCCCCTGTACTCTCTTCAATTTCTTCACATATTTCCTGTAGTGGAAGGCCAAAAACTGCACACAATACTCCAAATGTGGCCTCACCAGATTCAAACACATGAAAACAATCACTTCCCTTGATCTGCTGGCAATGCTCCAACTAATGTTAATATTGGCAATAAGTATACACTGTGGACTCGTATCCAACTTCTTGTCCACTGTAACCCTGTAGCAGGGGAGAGCGGTTACCCACCAGCTGGGAGGTAACTGGTCGCCAGCACTCCCCCTGCTGGCCTGAAGAGACCCTGCACAAGAGCCTGGTCTGGAACCAAAGGGACGGCCGGAGGGAGAGGGAGGACTATATAAGGGGATGGACAAGCCAGTCTAGGGGGAAATGTCTGTTGGATTTAGCAGACCTCCCTCCCTGGGAGTAGCAAGGGGGTGATTGAAGGTAAGATCTCCCTTCCTGTGAGAGCTAAGGGGATGACTGCTGGCAGGACTCTCCCCTAGATTCATCTCCTCCAGGTAAGGATCTGGATGAGCTTCCCTTGGTGGAAAGCCTGGATGAAGAGAACCAACCTGATGTTCATGAAGACCTAGAGGAGCTTCCCTCAGCAGAGGATGCCAGTGAGCCAGCTGTGCAGAGGAGCTCCCACTGGCTGATGCACCAGAGGAATTACTCACAATGCCACCAGTAGACAGTGGGGGCCTGACTGAGATGCCCTGGGTACATATCCTGAGGACCTGGAGTACAGTGAGGTGAAGGTAACAAAGGGGGAAAGTGGGAGGAAGTAGCCCAGAGACAACTGGGTAGTGCCGAGCTGCTTTGTGGGGTCAGTGTTTTGGCCAGAGCCCACTGACCCAGTGGCATTGCACAGCCACAGATAGGGCCCTGGGCTGGAATGCAGTGGAGTGGGTGGGCCTGCATTACCCTCCCTTCCCCTGCCACCATCCAGGCTAGTAACTGTGTTTGCCTTACCCTGCTGGGAGTTGAAAGCCCTCAACTCTGCTACTGTGGGTGTTGCCTTACCCTACCTGAGGGGTTGAAAGCCAAAGACTTTTGGACTCTGCCTCGCCCTAGTAGCGGCTAGAAGGCTGCAGACATAGGGTGAGTTGGGGTGGACTGCACTGTGGATCCTGTCCTGCCCACTGGGATGTGGTGCAACTGAGGGCTGCCCCCATTTACAAACCCCCAGGTTCTTTTCTGCAGAACTGCTGCCTAGGGCTGTCCTGAGTCAGCAGAAATGCATGGGATTCTTCCATCCTAAGTGCAGCACTCTGCACTTGTCCTTGTTGAATCTAACTAGATTTATTTTGGCCCAGTTCTCCAATTCTAAGTTACTTATGTAGGGTATCCATATCCCCTTGTGTATCTGCTATTCTCTTCCCAACCCCATCCTGCTTACTGTCACTGCAAATGTGTTGATAGTGCAATCTACTCCATCCTTCAGCTCATTAATAATGAGGTTGAATAAAACCAGCCCTAGGACCAATTCCTGGGGCACTCTGCTTGTTACCAGCTTCCAACTAGATGTTGAATGGTTGATCACTACCTGTTTGAGCCTTATGATCTAGCTAGCTTGCCATCCACGTTACAGTTTATTCTTCCAATCCATACTTCTTACCTTGATAGAGGAATACTGTGGGGGACTGCAGCAAAAGCTTTGCTAAAGTTGGGATATATCACATCCACTGCTTTCCCTACATCCACAGAGCCAGTCATTTTATCATAGGTGTCATTCAGGTTGGTCAGGCATATCACCTAAGACATATTTCCTCTTAATATGACATTGCTAGCCATGCTTAAATATCTGACATAATAGCAGACCTGTTTATCTGGTATTAAATGACAGAAACATTGCCCATAGTTGTACAAATGTTTGAGGTAGTGAATGCTCCCTACTTGTAACAGGTGTTATTTCCACTCCATCTTTATTTAAGACAAACTCAATCCTATTACCTTCATCATTAGTTTTACCCTCCTGAACATTTAGCTAGTGTTTTTGGATTTTATTAAACAAATGCTTGAATGGCACACAGAGTTCAATATGCAAAACATGAATTATTCCTTTGTCTGGCATCAGCTTAAAAAGTCATCAAGTTTCTTTCATTACTTTATGCAAACAGTCTTATGGAAGCCTGAATTTGAGAATGCATATGACATTCCTCATACAGAGACGCAGATAGAGTATCTGGGATTCTGAGACGTGGTGGCTTCTGGGAACAATGTATTGGTCAATTGACATTAATTTTTATATTCTTAGTAATCATAAAGAATGCCATAAAGTCTTTTATTCAATCACTTACAAACAGTAGCATTTAAATGTTCTTTTCAAAATTAAATTAAAATACCTAACTTTGCTGGGTAAAACCTTGGTCTGACTCCCTCGTGCTTAATTAGTAGCATGTCTTTGACCTCCTGATACTGTGCCAGTTTCTATATAGTGTGTAGAGAGAGAAGTTCCCAATGGCCTGCTATTTCCTCATTGCATAGAGAGAGGAATATATTCTACTGAACACACAGAACTAAATTTGCTCATGTTTGTTTAAATTGGTGAACATTTTGTAGAAATCTAATTACCAATGTTTCAAGATAACCTTAGCTAAATGTTCAGTGAATTATTTTACTTTACTTATTGCATAATAACCTCTTTTTCTCACTTATAAAATAATTAACACGTTATATACATAATGCATGTTTGTCATTGCTGTGAGGTGAAATTACCTAGAGAGAGGCATATTTCAACAGCTGTATAATACAAAGATGGTTAACAAGCAAGGGAGGTATCTAAACCTGTATTTCTTTAAAATTTAAGAGGAAAAAGATGGCAGAGGTTGTATTCCATCACAGTAAAATGGCTTCTCTAAGAATTTTCAAAAATAGTTTCTATAGGCAGTAGCATAAGAATTGAGTGACAACCCCGTGAAGCTTTATTCTGAATACAGTTGATGTATTTTAGGAAGATGTGCTAATGCAAATAAACAAAAGGCTGACAAATTCTCAAGTATACCGTTTTCAGCTAAAAAAATAATATAATTAACTCAGCCCACGGGCTGAGGCAGAGGAAACAGAGCAGTTTAATGATTGTTTGGGATGTTCAGATTGCAGTTAGTGAACTAACTAGTTAGAGCCTTGGCACATCAATTCCAGTGACTGCTTGACATTTTATGGTACAGATGTACTGTAATTTAGTATAAATTTGTCTGTTCTAGTGAAAGTCAGATAATAAATGCTACTAAATATACTTCCATGTAGCATGCATGCCATATGCTCTGGTTGCATAATGTCCATTTACTCTCAACATTTTGGACCAATGGATCCCTGCTATGATTTACCTGTTCATGTGGACCTAAAGAACTTTGTGTAAAGTCTAGAGTGCTGAAAAATCACCTCAGAACCAGTGAGCCAAAATATAATCATAACACGGAGGGAAATAAATGAAACTGATTCAGGGTCTGGAGCACATGACTAATGTGAGGAGCCTGAGGGAACTAGGCTTGCTTAGTCTGCAGAAGAGAAGAATGAGGAGAGATTTGCTGGCACCCTTTACCTGAAAGGTGGTTCCATGGAGGATGGAGCTAGGTTGTTTTCAGTGGTTATAGATGACAGAACTAGGAACAATGGTCTCAAGTTACAGTAGGGGAGGTCGAGGCCGATATTAGGAAAGGCTTTCTCACTACTAGTAGGATGGTGAAGCATTGAAACGTGTTACCTAGGGAGGTGGTGGAACCTCAGTACTTAGAGATTTTAAAGGTATGAGCTTGACAAAACCCTGACGGGATGCTTAGTTGCCTTTGATCCTGCTTTGAGCAGGGGGTTGGACTAGATCAGTGGTTCCTGACCTTTATATGGACCAGTACATCCACCAGTGAAAGCTTTTTGCGGACCACTTTCTAACTGCCAAATTTGCAAAGATCATTGGTTCACACTGACATCATACAAAAGTGCCACAACTTAAATTCAGAGAATACTGTATTACACAAGGATGTTTGTGAAGCAAATTACATTGTGAATAACAATGTTATATTGAATATATTACATCAGATGTACATGGGATTCCTTGTTTTATTATTACATTCTCTTCCCCCTCCATGGGCCATCTCCAGTACTCTCACGGACCACCAGTGGTCCATTGGCCACAGTTGCAAACCAAATGGTGAGAGAACCTCCTGAGCAATGTTCCCTCTAAGGCTTGGCTGCTTATGTACAAAATTTTCAACCCCTGTGCAGAACTTTTTCTGAATAAAACTTTTGTGCAAATTCACAAGATGGAAATTATTGAAAAGTATAGAACAACGAAAAATTTATTTAAAACTGTTTTTATTAATAATTTGAAATGTATTCTATGCTTATGTGACATTGTCTCATCAATTCTTCAGTACTGTTCATCTGCCTTTGTCAGTTTTCCAAATGAATAAGCACATAAAGCAGTTAACTTGCCTCTTGTTTTTCATTTTGCGCAGGAGCCCATTTTACAATTTAAAAAAATGTGTCCTAAATTGGTTCTAGCCAGTTCAAATGTACCCCTTTATTTGTTTTACTTAATTGGTCACTATTAGTAATTTTAATCATGATATATTTTATTTTCCTTCATTTTATTAGCATTTGCTACATTTTTCCCCCAATTTAGCCTTTCCCTAAGGAGCAACAGGCCGAAAGTTAAAAAACCCAACACAGGACTTGAACTTGTGACCCAGAGATTACAAGTCTGCAGCTTGACCAACTGAGAGATGGAGGTTCTGTCTGGGGGGGGGGGAGAACAACACTTCTGTAGGAATAAAGGATAACTGTGTACTTGACTGTCCCTTGATATTTTGTTCCTCCCTATAAACTGCTCTTTGTGGGGTTTTTTTGTTTAACATTCTATTTATCAGACATAAAAAGCTGGATAATCACCTACTTTTAGAATGCCTGGGGGAGGAAGGACATCAAGGTAAAAAGAGCCCTTAGCTAGCTCAGGAATAGAACCCTGCCCCCCCAAATCCTCAGCTGCACTTCAGGCCTGCCCCCCTGCCCAACTTCAGCTATTCTCCTAGCCTTCCCCCTCCCCCACATGATCTTTGGCCATGGTTCAGGCCTGCCCCCCCCCAGCTGTTCTGCCAGCCTGACCCCTGCCCTGGGCTGATCCTCAGCTGCTCTGCTGGCCTGGCCCTGTCCCTGCTCTCCCCCCACCTCACCAATCCTTGGCTGCTTTGCTGGCCTGGACTGGCCCTGCCCAGCGCTGGGCCCTACTCCCGCCCCCTGGCTGATCCTCAGCCGCTTTGCCAGCCTCACCCTGCCTGGCCCTGGCCCCGCTCCCTTCCCCCAGCTGATGCTCTGCTGGCCTACCCAGCCAATCCTGGGCTGCACTTATGGCTTGGCTCTCCCTGTGCACAGGAATGGGAAAGCCCTGTGCAGGGAGGTGGGTTTTTTGGTTTTTTTTTTGTTGGTTTTTTGTTTTTTGTGTGTTGTGTTCCCCCCCCCCCCAGGTGTGTGGCCACGCAGCCGTGCACCTTAGAGGGAACATAGCTCCTGAGGTCCTTTCCAACCCTAATCCTCTGATTCTATGAAATTTTTGACTTAGTAACATGTAAATGTCTTAATGCTGCATTTTCCAAAGTCCTGAGGGTGAAAAATGTTCTCCTGCTCTTTTTTTAAGTTTCTTGGTTTGCAAAGAAATTGGTTACTTCAACCAAAAATTAGAAAAGGGGTAAAAATAGGACTTAGAATGAAAATCTAGACTCATTTCCAAGTATAGAGTTACCACCTGGGCTTCTGTATTAATACAGTATTTGCATTGTTCATCTTTCTGTGACATGATGATAAACTCTTCTTTTGGAGTTTTGCCTTCTGACTTTATACAGTGAGAACTATTATAGTACCATGCTATAGTTCTCACTTTATGAAGTCAGAAGGCAAAACTCCCAAAGAAGAGCATGATCATCATCATGCCATAGATAATGAACAATGCGACTACAATATTAATACTGAAGCCCAATGAGTAACTCCATACTTGGCCTCTATTAGTATCAAGTACAAAACTGTGATGAGTGGTGATTACTCTCGGATGACATTTTTAACATCTAGTTACTGCCAGGCCTATTTCCATTTCCAGTTAACTCTCACATGCTAAGTCTTACTCTTTACATGACATTCAGCAATGCCTAATGGAAAGTTATTAGATGCCTGAATATGTAGCCCATGGTACAGAAGGTCATACCACAAACACTACAGTATTTGTAATACAATGTGTAACCCTTCTGCCAGGGCAGGCTGGCAGAACAAGGGCCAGGTTCTATATCTAGGGCTTTCCAAATAGTGTAACACTGCCAGCCCGCCAGAGTCCCCACCCTACTGCATAACAAAACATACAAGGCATAATGCAAAACCTTCCACTATGATCCCACATATCATAACAGCACATGTAAACCTATTAGCAAAATCAGCACCGATCTGGAGAATTAGTGCTATATAGGCTCCCAATCCACCCTAGGGTATGTAGGGAGTGTCTTTCACACCAGCTGTCTGCTGGCACCAACCAGTGATCACTCACTTCATCCTCTAGTACCATTCCTTGACTCTGCCCACCAGTCACTTGCACCGCACAGCTCGCTGCGGGATGCTCTCACTGTCTGCTGGCTCCGCCAGCTCTGCCCACCAGTCACTCACGCTAACCAGCTCGCTGCTGGCCACTCTCACTGTCCGCTGGCTCCACCCGCTGTCCGCCAGCTCTGCCTACCGGTCACTGGCCGCTCTCACTAGCTCCACCTGCTAGTTGCTTCATCTGCTGCTGCTCTTCAGTAATTTCAGCTCAGAGAGGGGGAGTTTGCCTCTCTCTAGCAATCTCAGCTCAGAGAGTTCGCCTCTCTCTAGTGATGTTAGCCCTTAAACATCAAGTAGCTGCAAATATCCACTGTCCTTAACATAACAAAGGGGGCCTCAAAGAAGCCCAGCCAGATCTATCACTTGATTGGGGGTGGGGGGGGCTGGGATGAGACATGAATGCCTCCAGCATTTTGCTCCAAAAGGAGCTAATGCAAAACCCCACCTCCTTCACTCTTTTTCAGGCTGAAATAGCCAGTGGCCTTTCTTACAAGCCTTTTTTTTTAAACTAAGTTGCTTTTACTCTTTAACTAACCCAGACAGATTTGGAACAAGCAGAGAATAGCATATCACAACAGACAGTATTTCATATTTCTCTTCAGTAGAATTACAGATATTGGCAGATTTGTGATCAGATTAACCCCGAATACCATTACCCACTATGTCCTGTACCCAGTATGCAAATACCTAATTGTGCTCTTTGTGTTCATGCTAAAACAGGACCCATGCAGATTAGTTGCTCCCCTTCAGAAGCTGTTAGGCACAGCTCCTAAGCCTGCCTTACAAATGTACTGTGTCCAGGATGACTGAGATTCAAAAGACACATATTAAGGCTTCAATCCTGAAATGTTCAGTTTGTGAGCAGACTGTTATGCCTATGGGCCACTGCACTGAAGCCAAAAGACCTCTTCATGAGCACTGCAGCTCACCTGCACATCATAAATTGCAAAATCAGGTCCCAAACTCTTGTATCTCAAGATTCATATCCAAAGAGTAAGGTATCATATACTTACATAAGTCTGATAAATGACCCCTACTCATAGCATATGATTTAAGGGCATTTGCATGTTTAGCCAGCTGAGTAAACTGGCATAGTCCCAATCCTCTATTTTTAGCTGGTGATATTTTCCAGCACTGTATTGAACGTGATATACTGTGTCTGTCGTGAGGATATTACTACCACTTAAAGGCATTTCTCAGCAAATACATTGTGCTTAAATAAGCTTTTTGTTGAAGGGCTCTTTGCAAAGCTGAAATGCTATTGTACTCATAGCAGCACAACATCTGTGGTGTGATTGTTGTGTGAGGGATGTCTGATTTGAATATCTGTCTTTTAACTCTATTTTCAATAATGTTACATTAAAATGCATTTTATATTAGAGTAGATTTTATGGATTTATAAAATAAATAGGATAAGATAGTCAAAAGTATTTGTCTAATTTTCCTTCCATTGAAGTTAATGGTAATATAGGTCAGTGCTGAGAACTTTTGAAAATACTACCCTTAGTGTTATAACACTTTAAAATGTATAGGAATAGAAGAGGGCTTTAGAAAAATCCAGTACGTCTGGAGGTGGGTGTAAGCAGCAAAATAGTCCTCCAGGTCAAAATTTTCCCATCTTCAGATCCTAGGTGACTTAGAGCAGTAGTTCTCAACTTTTCCAGACTAACGTACTCCTTTCAGGAATCAGATTTGTCTTGGGTACACCAAGTTTCACCTCACCTAAAAACTACTTGCTTATAGAAATCAGAGACAAAAATACAAGAGCATCATAGCACACTTTACTGAATAATTGGTTACTGGTCTCATTTCTGCCATCTAATTATAAAATAAATAGCTTGCAATATATAAATACTATGTCATATACAGAACAGTATAAAATTTTTAATTTGTACTGGTTTGCTCGTGCTTTTACATAGCCTGTTGTAAAACTAGGCATCTAGGTGAGTTGATATACGTCCTTAGAAGACCTCTGCGTACCCCCCTGTGATACTTGTATCCCTGTATGAGATCTATTGACTTAGAAATCTGCCTAAGCCCTGAAGTTCAAATATTGTTGAACTTCAAATGAGAATAATAATCTTGCACCCTCGTCCTTTCTGCCACTCAGTCACAACTGACTTCTAGTAGCTATGATCACATCATTCTGCCCTGGGCTAGTGTAAAGAATTATGGGGAGGTTTGAAAAATGATTCTCTGGAGTGCATTCAGGCTTATATAGTCGCTGTGGAAGGAGGAAGCAGTGGGAGAATTCTGCAGGCCCAAAGCCTCTAGTGCTGCAAAAGTACAGCACAGAAGTTTATGACTGATATAGGAGCATGCAGGGGTGTCACTGACCCAGGGCATGGGCCCAGGCCCCACCCCGCCCCCGGCCTGCAGGCCTCGCCTCCTGGCCAGGGACAGGACTGGAAGCCACCGTGTGCCACCAGGACCCGCATCCCTGGCTGGGGCCAGGGCCGTGAGCGGCTGTGGGTGGCTGGGCCCCGGATCCCTGGCCCGGGACGGGGCCAGGGCCTGAAGCGGCCTCCATGGCCGCGGGTGGCTGAGCCCCAGATCCCCTGCTGGAGATGGGGCTGCCGCGGCTGCGGGCAGCTGGGCTCCGGATCTCCGGCCTGATTGAGCTGGAGACCGGGGGGAGTGCCAGACCCAGGTCACCGGCGCTGGGATTCGGGGCATGTGCCCTGTGTGCCCAGCACCAGCGACGTCCCTGGGAGCACGGTGTGCGAAGTAAGGTAACCAAATGTCCTGATTTCACAGGGATAGCCCTGACATTTGTGGATTTTTCTTTTATAGGTTCATATTGCCCTCTAGCCCTGTCCCAATTTTTTCATATTTGCTATTTGGCTACCTTAATGCAAGGGGACATGCGTATAAATCAAAATGTTACAACTTCCTCTTTTTGTATAATTCTTCTCGAAGCGCTATTCTGTATCATGCTCCACAGCTATTGATCAAGTATCCATGCACTCTTTGCTTCCTCATTCATTTGGCAAAGGCTTAAAGGAAGAAGTTCCCCCCATACCACACCAAGTTCCTTCTAACCATGAAGACACATCAGAGCAGTTTGGTCAAAGTAACTTACTTCTTCAGTTACATAACTGGCAATGTAAGTTACTCAGTCATCCTCACTGACGGCACAGCAGTTCATCTGCAGATTCTGTTCTGCCTTTGGTTCAGCATAGCAAATCACAAGTCCCCAGCCTGCAAGCACTGCCTCACTTACAAAGTCGTCATTCCTCTCAGTGATTGACCATGCAACATTTCTCCTGCTTCAGTAAGGGGCAAGTTCTGGACTAATACAAAATCTGCAGGTCCTTTTTAAAATGCATCTACATTTGAGGGAATCACACTTGGAAGCCATCCTTCTGATGTGGTCCATGCATCTGGGTTTCAAACCTGTTCCTCAGGCCTCCAGACCAATGGGGGATCAGAGGTGCCTAACAGGTCTTCAAAATGCTCTGAGACGTGCCCCGTAATTTGGTTCTGGTGTCTGGGAAACATTTGGGATTGGCCTGACACTGAACAGAGGTCCTCAAAAGTGATGAGGCACAGATTGCCTTCTCCAGACTTGGACACTAAGCCCCTTAAGAACATAAGGCTTTCCCATATTAAGGTGGCTTCAAAGTTGGAATAAAGCTTTCTGAGCACTGACAAGTGCTAACTGAGGCGACTCTGCATAGCGTCATTTCAGCCATACTAACTTCTGCGGTAGCAAGTGTGGCTGAGCACCTGCTGATGCTAGGGCCTCCCCCACCTCACAAGGCACTGACAGCAAAAACGCAGCCTCAGCCTGCCTAAAGGCCCAAAGATCAGGGTCCTCTTTCCCTCTTACACTGGGGAGCCTCCTATCCCTTTTTGGGGTCCCTGCACTGTGACCAACACCACCAGCCAAGTTCTTGTATCTAAAATTGTCTGCAGGGAGATCACAATCCCCACAGTACCCCTTAAGGCTAATACCAGTGGGTGCTGTTGGTGCCAGGAAAACCTCCCCAGCTCCCAGAAGAGTGCTACTAGTCATCCTCTGATTTCTAGATTGGCCCATATTTATCCTCAACCCAGATCCAGGAGAATCTTTGAAGAAAAATGGAAATGTGCTCATAAAGTTTGTGGATGACACAAAGGTGGGAGATATTACCAATGCAGAGAAGAATTGGGATTACATACAGGAAGATCTGGGTGACCATGTAAACTGGAGTATTATGAATAGGATGAAATTTAATAGTGGAAAGTGTAGGGTCATGCATTGAAGGACAAATAACAAGAGTTTTTCCTGTAAGCTGAGGACACATCACTTGGAAGTGACAGAGGAGAAGGACTTGGTCATCCTATGATCAACCAGTATGCTCAGGAAATGCCAGTGTGATGTGGCCATGAAAAAAGTTAATGCAGTTCTAGGAAGCTAGGGTCTTAATATTCCCAAGAGAAATAGGGAGGTGTTAGTACCATTATATAAGGGACTGGTGACACCTGATCTGGAGTAGTGTGCAATTCTAGTCCCCCATGTTTAAGAAAGTCTAATTCCAAATTGGAACAGGTGCAGAGAAGGGCTAAAGGGATGATCCATGGAATGGAAACGCTACCTTAAGACATGAAACTTTGGCTTGTTTAATGTAACCAAAAGAAGGCTGAGGGGAGGTATGATTGCTGTATATAAATATGTCACAGGGGTAAATACCAGGGAGGGAGAGGAATTATTTAAGTTCTGTGCCAGTGTAGACACAAGAATGAATGGATATACACTGGTCATTAGGAGGTTTAGACTTGAAATTAGATGCAAGTTTCTAACCATCAGAGGAATGAAGTTCTGGAGTAACCTTCTAAGGGGAATTGGGTTGGCGGCGGTGAAAAAACTAGCTGGCTTCAAAACTGAGCTTGATAAATGTATGGAGGGGATAGTATGATGGGACAGTCTAGTTTGGCAATTGACTGATCTATGACTACTTTTAGTGGATATGCAAAAGCCTGAGACAGGACATTAGATGGGGTGGGTTCTGAGTTATTACAGAGAATTCTTTTTGGGTGTCTGGCTGGTGAGTCTTGCCTGCATGCTCAGGGTTTAGCTGATCACCATGTTTTAGGAAGGAAAAGCGTTTTTCCCCATGGCAGATTGGAAAAGGCTCTGGGGATTTTTTACCTTCCCATAGCATAGCGTTTGGCTCACTTGCTGGTGGATTCTATGTATTTAAAATCTTTATACCACGATTTGACGATTTTAATAACTCAGTCATAGGTTAGAGGTTTATTACATGAGAGGGCATGTGTGGTTTTCTGGTATGTTATTATGGAGGAAGTCAGACTAAATGATCACACTGGTCCCCTCTGACCTTAGAGTAGATTAGTAATAAGAAGTGCATGGGCTTATTTTGAAGAAAAGATTTGAGTGTCCATCTTAGAATTGCTAATTACCAAGCTGTCATAATGAAATATGTCTATGTCAACTGTTGTGCTGAAGGGTACTTTGTTGATAGTCTCCAAAAAAAAATTCATGGATAAGTTTCAAGTTTCCTATGGTGACTTTTGATGCTGTAGAGACAGCCTTAAGGCCAATAACAGTTTAAGTGACAAAGCTGCCTTCATCATGGCTGTCCTCAGTCATTCCTACGGAGATGCAGAACACAGCTGAGGAACTTCCCTTTGAAGTTGTTTTGTGTTTCCTGACAAGACAGACAAAGCTATGAGATCATTTAAGGACTCTATACCCACACTTAGGTACTTGAGGGACTGTATACCCACTATTGAGAGACAGCACTTCAGGCCTCAGCAGCTTTACAGGCAGGCCTCCTACAACTCATATAGACCGTACAAGTCTGCTCCATGATCCATACTGCACCCTTGCTACTCTAGGATCCATAAGGGAGGGGGTCTACAGCTGGTGATGGAACTTCATGTAGTAGGGCAACTCCATTTTTTACACCCTGGCTGAATGGATAAGGAAGCAAATGGTGCAGGTGCTGCCTCACAGGCAGTGGTGTTCCAAGGAATGGGGTGGGGAAGCAGGGTCCTAGGTGCCAGGTGGCACTGACTCCCTCCTCCTCCCCCCCCAAGCATGGGAGCGAGAGAGTTGAGCCCACCTGGGCTGGAGCCACAGGTAAGTGTTGAGTGCTGGAGAGGTGTGCTGCCCAGCCTGGCACTTCTAAGGGGTGAGAGGCATAGGAGGGGTGAGATTGGCCCATCAAAGCCAGTGCCAGGCTGCAGGGAGAGAGGGAAGCATTAGGTAAGTTCAGGTGGGGGGGGGCAGTGGAGCCAAGCCTGCATTTTCACCCTCCCAAGCCTCCAGTCCCTCCCCCACCCACCCTGGATACAAATCCTATTCCCCAGGTCAGCTGAGTGAGCAGCTCTGCAACACCTCCTGCCCTGGGGGGGGAGGGGGCTGCAAATGTATGCGTGTCCCCTGGGTGCTGGAGATCCCCAGTATTGCCACTGCCCACAGGCACTGCTAACTAAAATGTTTCCTGACATCTGCACATTGGATATGCTATCATCAGCTGTGGAAATAGTCAAAGAACATCTGTCATATGTAAGTAGCCTCCTTTTCCAGGTGATTTGAATTACTAACCATGTCCAACAATCATTGAATTCACTGTGCATATTCTAACTGCCTATCGAATTATGGGAGCTGGACACAGTCTGTTCAATTTGAACAGGTATTGAAGCGAGATTTGAAGCAGGCAGTGTGTGATTCTGTGACATGAATGTAAATCTGAAGCTGAGTGAATTTATCGATTTGCTATATTCTTTCCACAGTGGAGTTCACTCAACTACAAAATTATTTAAATTGAAGGATCCCAGGCCCACAGATTATAGGAGACCCAACTGGGAAAAAGGCAAAGATTTTTTATTTGTTTTTGTTTGTTTGTTTACCCCATAATCTAATAATGGTTCAAGCAGGTTTAGATTTATGGATACAAAAGTGTTTTGGGGAAAGAGAACTATGTCTGAAGACACTGAATGTTTTGCCATTGACTACATGGGACCTGGATTTTGCTCATTGTAGTCAGATGCTGGGCAACGGCTAGACTTCTTGGGATAGAATGGCAGGAGACAGTATGAAATCTTTATTTTGATCTTCAAATTGTAACAGATTTCAGATCGGAAATCTTATGGAAGTTCTTACAGCTATCTCCAATGGTACAATCTGGGTGTGTATATTTGAAGTCAGGGTTTGGCCCTCAATAAGTCATGTAGCCTGATTAATTTGAGTACTATGGTGGAGTGGTTCATGTTAAAGGTAAAATGTTCCTTGCAGAAACAAGCATCAGGAATGAAGATTAACAAAGAAAATAAAGGATTTGTGTTCTAAAATGTTGAGTGCTCTAGTATATGAGACTATGGTATTCAAGAATGCATCCATAGAGCCCTACGTGGATACAGAAATGTAGATCTGCACCTGATCTTCATCCACTCAGTGACAGTATCTATCTGGTCTATGATGCTCATGCCATGTTTTATCTATATCTGTAACTGCATCCACAACTGAGCTTGGGCTCACAGTCAGCATTTTAGCCTTTGATTGGCTCATTCCCCACATGGGTCTCACCTACTTTTCCTTTTCTAGTTTGTGGTTCACACTCTGTGTGATCAATCAGATTTTCTTGGCCACCAGTGAAATCTCTGATCAACAGCATGCAAACTGCAAACAAGAAAAGCAAGAAGTGGTCTGGGAAGTTATGGGGAATGATCCAGTCAAAGACCAGCATGCTGACTGACTGACAGTGAGTCGTGACTCTCCAGCCTGCTGTGACTGAGACTCTGATTGGCTGTCAGACCACAATCAGAGCTGAGCTAGGATTGGCTGGAGAACTTCCTTGTTCCCCTCTGTGGCGCTAACACAGATCACAGCAGCAGCAGCAATGATGGATCATACCCTGGGCAGATAAAAAGAGAATCTGCATCTGTGGGTCAGTCTACAGCAATGGGTCTGTGATTATCCGCACCCACGTCCACAGATGCAGATACCCGCAGATCTGCAGGACTCTATGTATCTGTGCTGTGTTTATAGAAGGTGCATCCTAAGCTGAAAGAAAACACACAAAGATATGTGGCATGATTCTCCACTGCCTTGTACCAGTCATTTATACTTGTGCAAAATGCTATCATTCTGATTTGATAGCATTCTGCAACCACTCTTCACTCTTTTTACATGGGCATTAATGACCAAATAAAGTGCAAAGTAGAGAGGAATGAGGCCCTCTATTTGGAAATGAAACTTGCAAAAAACAAACTATTTATATTTGGCCATTCAGCCGAAAGATTTAAAAATAACTTAAAATCCATATTTATATTACTACTAAAAACTTTTCATGTAGGCAGTTGCCAGTTCTTAAAAAAATAATTTGCTTGAACTGACCATCAAAATAAATGATCATTATGTAACAAGGACTAACAAGTTTCTCTAATAAGTAAAAATGAAATAGAAATGAATTAATGAAAAGTCTAGGCAATCAAAGCCAAAAATGTTTGAACATCCGTTGTAAGTGCTATGTGCAAGAAGTCTAAAACATAAAAAAGTTTTCAACCTGGGCTTTCCAGCAAGCTTCCAACATGCATTAAAACTCCTGATGGGAAACAATTTGACTGGTAGTATCTATTTCTTGTTCACGTACTATCAGGAATTTATGCTTTACCATTCTCTTCTTTTAGAAAGGTTATAGTCATCATTTTGGTGATTAATTCAGCCATACAACATGCCCAGAATGGTTGACATTCATTTTCCAGTCCCATTTTCCTACTGAACTACTGCTGAACCCCCAAGATAATTAATTAGATAAAAAAGGAAGAATGAATTAAATGAATATGCTTTTATTTATTGATAGAACACCATTAGTAAATCCACTCAGATGTTCTTAAAATCCCCTTTTAGGTGAACCAACAGATCATGGACAAGTACAGGAAGAACTCACACTAGAGTGTAAAATATCTAGTACAGTGTTCAAACATTTGAGTTCTGCTTTTGCTTCAAAAACAGTAGCAGCTTAGAACAGCTACAATAATCCTTTTGTGCAGTGAAATTCTCTCACACTGTCTTTGTATTCTGAATCAATAGCTGCCCTGTAGCCAAGGTTACTATGACGCACCACTGAAGCCAGGGAGAAATAGAATCCCAGTACTGAAGTTAGTGGAAACTAGATAGGTTTGGAATACACAGATTACCCTACGATACATTTAGTAATGCTTCAAATCATTTATTTTCTTTAAAAAGAGGCTTGAAACACCTCTATAATTATATAACCAAAGCTGCAGTAACCATTTGCCTTCCTGTCATGAAGGCAATGTTTGGTCCTCATTATGAAGAAAATTTAAAACCTATTCAGTTTTCCAAAATGTAACATTGAACGCCTTTTGGTAGAAGTAGTACAGACAAAATACTGGGGGGGGGGGGGAATATTCTAAGAGGTGGTCTTAAGTTTTCAGTTGGTCTTGTTACAGCATTATCTGCTTGTGAGACAGAGCCATAACGCTCTGTTCTGCTGCCCAGGGCGTGTTCCAATCGGAACATGGCTCTTGCCATTAGTGGCACTTGGAGCTGGCGCCATGAAACCCACCCTTTAATTCAGAGGCTCTATTGAGCAACTCTGGTGAGCCCGGTGCAAAGCCCCATTGGCCATGCTATAGTTATGACTCTGATGCGAGAGTAATCCAGAAGTATACTGAAATGTATTCCTTTAATGATCTCTCAGAGTAGAAGGGGTCTATAATGTGGTGTTGGACTGGGAAAGCCTAATGATTGGAAAGGGAATGCTAGGGAGCATGCCTGCTATTCCTCTAAGTTAAAGAAAACTCATGAATTATTATGCTCATAAGCATTTCATAGCTGATGTGTAAACCTCACAGTGACCAGTTTCATTGCATCTTAATGTATATAAAATAGTAAAACTGTGTACATTTATAGTTCTTTCATCAAAAGATCTCAGATTTGCAGATGCTAATTAACTTGGGTGCTCACTTTCAGATACTAAAGCAACTTTTCAGACACTAATTAACTAGACTTCTGGGATACCCTGAAACAGACATTTATCACATCTGACAGGTGGGCAAACTGAGGCACCGCAGTTGTGTGACGGGCTGAAGGTTATGTACCTGGTCAATGTCAGAGCTGGAGGAATATTCAGGTCTCTTGACTTTTGTTTCTGTGTATCAGCTATTAATCTCAGTATTTTCTGGGTTAGCTACAAAGTCTCTGAAGATGGTGACTCAGGTGTGAGTAAAACCATACCCTGCTGCTTGATTTAAGCTGGAATTGACATGGTAGATTCACTCTCTACACAGTGTGAGGCTTAGTTCGGACTAGCTTAGTTCAAACTTGCTAGTACCAGCGGTTAGTCCTGACTTAGGTGCTTAATAGAAGTCTGAACTGAGATGGTTAGTTTGAACTAACCACACGTTCTAGTTTGAACTAAGCATTAGTTTGAACTAGAATGCATGGTTAGTTTGAACTTATAAGCATGATGTTAGTTCGAACTAACCTCCTTGAACTTCTTAGTTCAAACTAACAAGTCAGACTTCCTGTGGCTAGCATAGACATAGCCTTCAGGATTGCTCCCTAAGCCTTTGTCTTCACTAACCAATTAGTCTGTGTCTACACTAGGCTTTGCCTAGTTTGAACTAAGAAATTTCTTTGTTCAAACTATGCAAAGCCTAGTCCGAACTAATAAGGTTGCCTGGTTAGTCCAGACTAAGCACAATGTAGACATGGACTATGGCTTAGTTTGAACTAACCATGTGAACTAATTTGGCGGATATGCGGTTAGTTCAAACTAAAAAATTCCGGGTTAGTTCAAATTAAACCGCGATTAGTTCAAATTAAGCAAGAACTGCTTAGTTCAGACTAAGGAAGTCCAAACTAAGCTTTGTAATGTAGAAATAGCCTTATTAGAGTCTCCATTAGGTGCCTCTTCAAAATCTCAGCCTTTCAATTTTAAGGATCTGATTTTCTTGCTTGGTGAAATGCTTTAAGATTCTTGGATAAAAGGTATTGTGAAGTGTAGTGGAATTTTTTGCATTGGAAATGGCAAGGATTGCTACAGTTGAGCCTACTAAGTGTCTTCATTCTAAACCTTTGTCTAGAGCAGTGGTTTTCAAACTTTTTTCCTCAGGACCTACTTGAAAAAAAATCGTTTCTGCCCACTACCCAACAATTACATCTTTCAGCAATGCATTCCAGTCTTTTGGCAGCAAAAGCAGGGGGTGCCACAACCCAGCTGCCTGAGAGTCAGTGACCCAGTACTGGGTCCTGACCCTAAGTTTGAAAACCACTGGTCTAGAGCAGTGGTTCTCAACCACTGTGTTGGGGCACATTACCGTGTTGCCACACAGCAGTAAGTGTGTTGCAGAGAGCTGGGGAGTGGCTGGGTTTGGCCCAGGGGTTGGGGGTGGGCTGGTGTGTCCTGTAGGGTTGCGATACGTCACCAAGCAGGGCCATCCCTAGGGGAGTGTGGGGGCCTGGGCAAATTGCTCTCTGCAGGGCCCCCCCTCAAGCCCCCTGGCACTGGGGGGCAGGGCCAGCCTCTGTGCCTGCCGCCCCATGCTGGAGACTGGACTAGCTGGCAAAAAGCAGTGGCCCAATTCAGCACTGCCGGTCTAACCACTCCCCCTGCGTGCTGCTTTCGGCTCAGTGTCGGGGCAGCGGGGAGGGAGCAGGAGGTAGCGCAGCCAGAAGGGGTAGCGATATGGGCCTTGTGCTGCCTCCCACCACCTCCCCACTGCTCTGGCACAGAGCTGAAAGCAGTGCAAGTGGCCGGGGGCAGACTAGCAGCACTGAACTGGGCCACTGCTTTTGGCTGGCTCGCCCAGTCCCCGGCATGGGGGGAGGCACCGGTGCGGGCCCTACGGGATGACCCAAAGCACGAAGCCCTGGGCGGCTGCCCCTCTTGCCCTACCCTAGGGTCGGCCCTATCACCAGCTGTGTCACAACCTGCAAAAAGGTTGAGAACCACTGGTCTATAGCTTTGAGATAGAACTTATAGGGATTTAATCTTTGCCCAGAAGGTGACTTGTTTAAAGTTTGAGTAAAAACAGTTTATTCTTTTTCCCCATACCCCAATATATATACTTTCCCATTTTTTTTAAGTTGAGTAGCATTAGACCTTCCATAAATTCAGATTTTAACTAGCGTGGTTTGATAGCAAGAGCATATGGCTAGGACTCAGAATTGAGTAGGGATTCAGATGGAGCACACTGTATCTCCTGCAGGGACCTAGAAATGAGTTTATTTCCTGTGTATACTGGCAAGTTCTAGGAAGAAATCTTCCTTTAGCTTACCTGGATCCACATGACCTCAAAGCACTGCTCATGTGGGACTTTTAAATGATCCCTCCGTGAATTATAAAAACTGTATTCAGAGTGAAATTTTTGATGGAAAAAGCACAGTCTTATTTTCTTTTTTATTTCAGGGAAGCTTCACATAAATCTTTTTGCATTTGGCATCTTCCCTAATCCACTCTTATCTCAAAGCCACTAGGTTGGGTTAAGGGTCCACCATATTTACATAAACACACACAAGTTATAACTCTAAATGTCCTTATTTTTGTATGTTTATGTAAATATGGTGGACCCTTAATGTTATCCAAACAATTAAATATAAAATGTTTGCTGTTTTCAGGAATGTATTAATGAACCTCCTTCTGTATCTCTTAGCAAACTGGAAATTTTGCATGATGTGTTTTTACTGTGTGAGAACTGTGAAGCTGAGCACCTTTGCTTTTCTCAGGGCAAATAGGTGACAGCCTCAATATGCCAGGAACACAAAATATTTAACAGATATAACAAATATCCTACTAAGGAGAATGAAGGAAAAAAGTTTTATGCACTTAAGCAGAAAACCCTTTTTCATGGGTGGAACTTTGCAGAAGTGAAACTGAATTTTTCAGTGAGAAAGATAAAATCTTTTGCATTCTAATCAATAGAACTGTTCCATGAAAATGAACTAGAGTTCCTTCATGCCTCAATTTCTGCACTCAAAAATGAGTTGTTCCATAGTTGTCTTGAAATGTAAGTATAAATATAGCCTAAAAATGTTCTCCTTTAGAATTACTTTAAAGAAAATAGACATGAAGAGGAGAAAGAGGGCATTTTTGTGCTATGTTGGAGCCATCCAGTATATAAAAACAACCCAGGAACACTGATTAAAAATATGCACACAGCAAAAGCTTCTGATGACATGAAAAAAGCCTCAACTTTTGGACTCTTGCTAGCATATCATATAACAAGGCCTCCTTAATATGTGACTCAAGGCACCTGATGTATTCATACATGTCACAAGGTGTGCTTATTGCACATGGTATGCCCTTCTGGTGGCTCTGGGGTTAGCACTTTCCTGGCATTGCCCTCCTCTGGCAATGTCTCTACATGTTGTCGCTTCCACCCTGTGGCCTCTCTCACTCCTGGTGTTGCAACTTTCTGTTCATGGGTTGGTCCTCCACCCTGCTCATTAAGGTCCTCCCCTTCTGGGGAAACCAACATATTTCTGGACCAGCGAGCATCTCCAATAATCTGCACTTTGCAGTGGCTCACAGGGGAATCCAGGCCATCCTCTACACTGGACTTCCATGGAGCCTCTAACAAGCAGTCTAGGTTTGTACAGTCACAGCCTTACCCCTTGCTGCTGTTTCCCTGGGCTTCCCATCTTTCTGGCTTTGCCACCCTAAGCACCCTTCTCCCAAGGAGTGATTATAGACTATTTCCTTGAAACCTTCAACTGCTTTCATCTCCTGGGCTTTATATGGGCCCTTTCTGCTCCTGTCCAGATGAGCTCATTTCTAATTAGTGGCCTGTTGTCTGGCTCCATCCTCAGGTGCAGCCTGGACAGTTAATTGGCCTGCTCAGCCACTTTAACCCCTCTGGACCTGTGGGGGTGAACACTCCCTCACAACATGTTGTACAAAATATGCCTTGTGACGTCTCATGTGAAAGCTAGTAACACACCAGTTATGAATATTGTTATAAAACACATTTTAGCCTTTTCTGGTAAGTTATGAATTCTCTTTCTATGATGTTACTAGAATTTGTTTAAGGATAGCCAGCCTTGCCTATGTAAAGGTGATAAATAGGTCTGTCCTATACAAAGGCATGTGGGTTTACCTCAGTTTCCACATTAGTGGAAATAAACAAAACTATTGAGCTAAACCATCAGGGATTAAGTTCTCCTGAACTGAACACAGAAAATTAACATGACTCCTGCACTCCAGAGAGACAAAGGAGATTGGAGCCCCACAAGGCCTTTCTGATATGCAAGATGAAGGCAATCTCTGAGGATATACACAATAGTGGGGGGGGGGGGGCGGGAGAGAGAGAGGAAAAAGAAACCTCCATCTTTAGTTTTCACCTTAGGACTATGCCTTTCAGCCATGGGTACATGTACTGCTGAGGATAGGCAGAGGCCTTCCAGGGGGATACAGAGGTTTTCCAGGGGTACGTAAACTTACATAGACGCTGCCTAGTTTTACAACAGGCTACATAAAAAACACTACCAAAGTCAGTACAAACTAAAATTTCCCAGCTGGGGGCTGAGGCCAGGGGTGGGGACAGATGGGGGGACCTGATTATGCCCTCTGAATGTTCCCCCATTTCCACCCAAGGGCATCTGGTGAGGCAGGGATGTAACACAGTGGCTCACAGCTCTGCGTATCCCCAGAAGCTTGTTATGAGTATAAGACACATTGTGCTGCAATTTAATGATTAGAATGTAGTAATTGTCTACACTGCTAGAACTTCTCCTGCAGGACTTCTTTACATGCTACATGAGTTATACCATATGGGTTAAAGGTATGATTTGAAATTGATCTAGTTCTCTTGCAAAAATGGTGTGGGCAATGTTATTGTAATGTAAACTATGATTTAGATCAGCATAAATCAATAGAAACTAGTGTAAAATAAATTGAAATGTCACCCTTTAGCCAGCGTAAGTGTATATATAAATGGGTACAAATATGTGTGTTGGGAGTTCCATAAGTTACAAGATTTGAATTCTGGATTGAGGTCTGAACAGGGATGGGCACATTTATGCAGCTTGAATTTATTGATATTCAGTAAAAACAATGAGAATCCTGTTGCACCTTAAAGGTGAACAAATTTCTTTGCGCATAAGCTTTTGTAGGCTCCAACCCACTTAATCAGATGCAGGGTAGATTGGAGCTCATGGAAGTTTATGTCCAAAGAAAATTGTTAGTCTTTGAGGTGCCACAGTACTCTTGTTGTGGTTGCTGTAAACAGACTAACATGGCTACCATTCTGGAAATTATCGATATTCAGTGTTTTAAATTTTTAAATGTTCTCTAGAGATGTGCTTGGAAGTAAACAAGTGGAATGAATGCATGATGATATATGATAGAAAAGGTATTTTTAGCATTTGTTTGCAGTGCCCTGCCAAAGACAGTCATAGTGTTTCATTCACGAGTTATGTGTCCATCCTGTGCTCATGCCAGTAAAGCTTTTATAGATTTCACTGCAAAAGCAAGATGCTGCTTTGGATTTTTGAATCTTTCCAAATCATAGTCCCAGATCTGTGTAAGATGGTGGCTGACCCCTTACTGAAATTTGGTTTTTTGGTTGGCCCTCTTCAAATATCAGGACAAACAAGAAGTTTCTCTGAAGAGGAGTCAGGATCCTGGGACTGACAAGTACCCAGGGTCAACAGAAGAGGCCAAAGCTCCAAGTCAGCCTGGTTAACAGGGTGGGCAGGCCAATGAGGAGGTCAAGAACCAATTTCCATGTCAGCTGTGGCTGCCAGAGCAGAGCTGGGAAGAGTGCAACAACCTGAGCAACTGGAGCTGGGCAAGTATCAGAGCAGGGTGAGTCTCCTGTGGATGCAGCAGTTATGTGTGGTGGTGCAGGAAAAGATGGATCCAGAGGAGATGTAGTCAGTGGGAGTGGCATCAAATACTGGAACCAGAGAGGGGACATGGCAAGAGGGAAGGGTCTGAAGGCCAGAACTGAAAGTAGAGAACGGGCTCTGTTATACAGAGACAAACCCATCCTGGGCAAATGTCATACCAGCAGCATGACAGCAGTACGTCAGGTCCAGGAAGAAGATAATGGGACTCATAAATTTGTTGCATCTGTAAAATGTATTGTGCTTTAGAGCATGGGTATTGCTGGTGCTGGGCACATGGAGCACAAGCCGGGGACCTGGGCTGGGCTGGCAGCAGCAGCACTTAGGATCCGAAGCTGGCTTGACCACAACTGGGGACCCAGAACCAGGCCAGCAGCAGTGGTGAATCCACCCCAAACCTCAGCCGGGGACCTGGAGCCAGGTTGCTGCCCAGCAACCAGTGGTGGCAGGATCCAGTACCAGTCCTGACCCCAGTAGGGGACTTGGGGCTGTGCTGCAGGCTAGGGATGGGGCCAGAGCACCAGGGGGTGGGGCCAGGCCTGGGCCCCCGACCTTCTTTTAGGGCAGCAATGCCCCTTCTTTAGGGATTAGAGATTGCTGCATTGAACCTTCCCCAATCCCTTTCCTCACAGTGTTTATACTGTGAAGTGTTCTTTAATCCTCAAAGAAAAGGCTTTTAGGGGGTGTGTGTGAAGGTGGGTGGGCGTAAATAAGTCATATATAAATATATCTAAGTGAATTGTGTTAAATTTGGTGGTCAATAAATTATTCATCTGGTAGCCACTTGGTGGTGCATTTCAGCTATCTAATACCAGCTACTAATGCCACACGAACAGTGTTATGCAAAAACAAACTAGTACACAAATGAAAATACATGATTCCCTGGGTCTTGGAAGAAATTTCCTCTGCTTTTAATTTTTGCTTAGTTTGTTTAACAAAGCAAATGTGGCATTCAGATTTGGCTAGATATCAAAAGCTATATGTCTGTTTGTTTGTCCTAAGGGAAAACTCCATAATCAATTTCCTGTCTAAAAATGGGGGGTTTTGGACATTAAGAGAGAAATCTAGTATGAAATCAATGAGGTAACTGAGCCCAGTGTTCTCTAAATAGGTTGGGTCTTTCTGCAGTCTACCAGATTTTTATTTAGCATTGTTTCTTGTTAGTTTTCCTCTGTTTGCTGTCTCTGACAAATAGTACTGTATGGAACAAGCTGCTAAGGTATCCATTCACAATTAATAGTCTGACCACTAGTCAAATAATTTTCGGTTTTGGATTAGGACAGTGATCATAAACTGGCACTTGAAATGTGACAGGCTTGTCCAGCCTTTTTTATAGCCTTTGGGGAAAACAACATAAATAAAAGTATACGCGAATCAGAGTTAAGTTTTGCTCCAGGTACACTTGTGCTCTTTTACCTTTTTGCAGTGTCTCAGGAAAAGAAAGGAAAGAAAAATTCTTGTCATTAGCTTTAATTGCCAATTTTAGGAGTGCAGTGTCTACTGAGGAAAATGAAATGTGGTTTTATTTTAGGTATACCTTCAGGTGTATCTTGTTTTCAAGTGAAGGTGAAGTGAAAAGGTGATGCTGAAAATACTGCACCACTGAGCTCTTTAATTAAAACAAACATAAATGTTAAAAATCTATTTGCATTAACGGTAATTTTTAACAGCTCTCTTATCCAAATCACTAGTGTTCAGCTTGAGTAAATTTTCTCCCTAGTGTGTTCTTCAGTGAGCTCCTTATTACTCATAACTCCCACGCAGCTCACTGGAAATGTACCTTGGACTGCAATATTTGTGAAGGGAGAATCAAAACTGAGGGAGAGTGATTTTATAGTTTTTCCCTATAGTCCAAACTCTTCCTCGGCGATTCTGTCTCTCCACTTAATAGTACTGCAGCAACTATATTCTTGCACTAACCTTGGGGCTGTGTCATCATGATAATAAATCTGAGTTAGTCGTAATTCCCAATGGAGAAGTTCAGTGTTGAGATGGCCCTCCTTAGTATCCTGAGACAATCACCATTTTAATTTTTCTTCTGCCTTTGTCCCATGGCTGAAGAATCCATAAGTAGAAATAAGTCACTCTCCTGCGCCACATCAGCTTTATAGCTAAATGTAGAGACTGTTTAGAAGCAAAGGGCAGAAATATGAAGAGCACATAACTGGAGACTGGAAATTCAAAGTTCTGTTTGTGGATCTCTAACCATTTTGCTGTGTGACTGTGAGTAAATCATTCACATAGTTTGTGCCTCACTTCCATGATCCATAATGAGAGAGCAGATGCCCGACACTTTCAGAAGATCAGCCTGTTTTAGGGAGCAGTTTATGAAAGGTCCATTACTGATCATTTTAAAATCAAGATTGGGTTTTCTAATCAAGGAATTACTTCAGTGAAGTTCTGTGGCCTGTGTTATAAAGGAGAAAAGCTGCCTTATTTTTTCTACCATGCTAGGATATTTTCCCAAACCACTCCAGTATTAATTCTGCTGTCATTGTTGCAGTACACAGCATAACAGCATAAAGACCATTTCTGTACCTAGTTGTTTTTGGCCTTAAGATATATGAAACTTAATCTGTTAGCATATGTGAAAACTACAGACTGCCTTGTCTTGACAAGGTTTTTCCCTTGTAGTAGTTAACTTATGGTATGTTAACTGACTCAAGTTAGGAGCATACCTTCTCCTTTGAGCGTTGCTCACATCATTCAGTTACAGGTGTCTACGTGCTGCAGCGCACGGTAGCTCGGAAAGTCTTTAGTGTTAGCCTGTCAAGTCAGGGCGCATGGCCAATGCCCCCTCCACGCCGTGGCCGCAGCTATGTAGGTGACCGTGACCCTGACTCTCCCAGTTCCTTTTTCCGCCATCAGCATCAGTTCAGATCAGCGTTATCTTGCGAAACGCAAGGGCCTGTCTTTTCACACAAAATTCAAAATGCCAGGATTCAAGCTGTGCTTAGGTTGCTGCAAGGCTTTCCTGATGGACGATCCACACGAGAAGTGCCTTGCTTGCTTTGGTGAGTCCCCCATCACAGCGGACTGCCCCATCTGCTGATCCTTCAAGCGGAGGACTCGGCTGGAAAGGGAGCATCACCTCCGTCTCATTTTGGGGACCAGAGCCACTCCACCTACAAGCAGCTGAGCCGTCAGCGCTCCGCCAGACCCTCGATCGGCCTGGGCTCAAGTTTCCCGCCGATCCCCAGTACCAGTCCCAAGATCTCGGCCCTCCACGGTACCTTCCAGGCACCGACCTCGCCGGTCCCCCAGTAGCCTCCCAGCTGCCCCTAGCAGGGCTATGGCTCAGGCACCGGCTCGCCAAAGGCGCTTAAATCCAGCTTCAGTGCAGAACACGAGGCAGCCGGCTGCATTGGCACTGCCTCCCTCGGCGCCGCTGGACACGGTACTGCCCACAAGCCCGGCACTGTCTATGAGCCTGGCACTGCCCGCAAGCCCGGCACCGTCGGCAAGGCCAGTGCCGCTACCAAGCCTGGTACCGCTGGACCCGTCACCGTCACCGTCACCAATAACACCACTTCCAGTACCGTCACTTCCAGTACCATCCGATTCAGCACCACTAACACCTGCACTGATGCCGGTACCGTCTTGGGCCTCCTCGCCTCTTTCTAACCCAGCACCGTTGAACCTGGTACCGGGCCCAAGTTCTATGACTCCTCACTGCTCTACCAAGGAATTTTTGGTACCAAACTGCCATCTGTCAGGGGGGGAGGTCATCCAGGTCGTCCTCGGAGGATCCCTTCCTCCCCAACCAGGAGGAGCGCCCGAGGAAGCGAGTCCGCAAAAGCTCCATGTCACCGAGTGTGCGGCATGGGCACACATCAGGGGAAGCACCTGGCTCCCTCATAACACCTATGCCGCCGTCGAGGTCCCCGCATGACAAATGGCTGAATGCGACAGCAGGCGACGCCTCCTCCTGGTACGCACGTTCACCTGCACCGGAGTCCTCAGATTTCTCCGACGACGAGCCGGACCCTGATTCTACACAATGAAGCAGACCAAGGGCCCCATCATCTTCACTGCCTGATGAGAGGTTAATCGACATGTCCACCGACCGCGAAGGGGATCCTCGTGTCAAACAGGACCTTCTCAGCCACATGGCAGTGAACCTGAAGCTCAAGCTAGGGGTAATCCAGGTGGAGGATGACTCCCTCTTTGACGCGTGTCGTCGAGCCCCACTGACTAAGGTTGGAATTTCCTTGCACGCCAGGGTGTTCCACATCATTCAGGAACGCTGGCAAATGCCTTCCTCAATCCCACCAGTGTCCGAGATAGCGGACAAGAAATATTCCATCTTCCCGGAGGGGTTTCCCTTCCTGTTTCACCACCCGGCCCTGGGGTCCCTGGTGGTCAACGCAGTCAACCAAAGGGAGAGACAGGGCCAACCTAGCACTACCCCCAAGAACAAGGAGGCAAGGAGGCTCGACCTACTCAGTAGGAAAGTTTACTTCTCGGCCACCCTCCAGCTGCGCATCTCAAACCACTCTGCTTTGATGACGCGCTACATCTTCAACCTGTGGGAAGCTCTACGAAATCTCTGATCAGTCATCCCTGAGGATCGTCTGAGAGACTTTGAAGCGATGCTGGATGACGGGGAGAGAACATCCAGGGATGCGCTTGCGGCAACCTGGGATGCAGTGGATACAGCGGCATGCACAATGGCATCAGCGATGGTGATGCGCCATTTGGCCTGGCGCCAGAACTCCGGTCTCTCCACACAGAAGCAACAAATTATCCAGGACCTTCTCTTCGAAGGACCCGACCTCTTTGCATCTTCCACAGACGTGAAGCTGCATGGTATGAAGGACTCAAGGGCCACTTTGAGGTCCCTCAGGATCTACACTCCGCAACCTGTTAGATGTTCCTCGAAGTCGCACCAGCTACAACAGCAGCTACAGCAAATGAAACAACAGCTGCAGCTGCAGAACCAGTTCCTGAGATCTCTCCAGTTTCCCCAGCGCCATGTTGGGCACCTGGACAAGGATAAAGGCCGAGCAAGTAAAGGGGGTAAGATGGGTGCCTCCCAGTTGGGATGGCGCGGACAAGGGTCGGACCACTCGTCGGGCCGCAAACAGCATTTTTGATGGTCCCTCCAAGGGCAGCGCTCCACAGCCCCTGTTCTCCCCCCACCGCCTCCTCCACTTCGCCTCACGGTGGACCCGGGTCACGCTGGACCAATGGGTCCTCGACACAGTAGCAAGAGAATACCACATCCAGTTCCTCTCAACCCCCCAGGACAAGAAACCATCCCCTCCCATAATCCCAGAGAACCCCGATCTCCTAGGAAAGCTCGAGGCTGAATGCCAAAAGTTACTTTCCCTCGGAACCATCAAAAAGGTTCCCAAGAGGGAATGTGGCAAAGGGTTCTATTTCTGCTACTTCCTAGTCCCCAAACCCAACGGGGATCTACGGCCCATCCTAAACCTCAGAGCTCTCAACAAAAACATAAAGAAAATAAAATTCCGCATGATCTCCCTACCACAGATCATTCCCTCCCTGTCCCCAGGACTGTTGTTCGTGGCCCTCAACCTAAAGGACGCTTACTTCCACATAGCCATTTGACCCCATCACAGGCGGTTTCTCAGGTTTGTAGTGGCTCGACGCCACTACCAGTTTACTGCCCTCCCCTTCAGGTTATCACTAGCCCCCAGGGTGTTCACAAAGTGTGTCGCACCGGTCACAGCATTTCTATGCAGGAGGAGTGTAAGAATCTACCCCTACCTGGATGACTGGCTCATAGTGGGCAAGTCAAGTCGACAAGTACAAGACCATGTCGATGTCGTAACGAACCTGTGCAAGTTCCTGGGCTTCTGCATAAATCTGGAAAAGTCCAGGCTTTGCCCCACTCAGGACACAGAGTTCATTGGGGCACACCTGGATGCTCGGCAAGGCATCACATCCTTGCCCCTGTCAAGATTTCAGTCCATCTGCACCATCATCACGGAGCTCCAGGCATCCAGGCTGACCACAGCATGCAGATGCATGCAGTTTCCGGGGCACATGGCAGCGGCCACATCGGTATTCCGAGCAGCTCACCTGCGGATGCAACCATTGCAGCTCTGGTTTGCCGCAAGTTTCCAACCAGAACGGGACCACCTCGACAAGGTAATCTCAGTACCCCAGCATGCCCTGGAGTCCCTCCAAATCCAGCAGGACCCCAACTTCGCTATAGGGGGAATCCCGTTCAGGGAGTCCAAACATGCAGTAACCCTGACAAGGGATGCTTCCAACCTGGGGTGGGGCGCCCACCTTTCCGGGGGCCTATCCACACAAGGCGCCTGGAGCCCCGAGGACAATCTCCTCCACATAAACATGAAGGAGCTCAAGGCCATCAGACTGGCCTCTATGATGTTCCTGGACCAGATCCAGGGCAGAGTGGTCCAAATCCTCTCAGACAACACAGCAGCCGTGTTCTACACGAACCGCCAAGGGGGGGCTCACTCCTCGGCCCTATGCGAGGAAGCAACCAAGCTGTGGCAGCTAGCAATAGACCATCACTTCATGTCAACTGCCGCCCATCTCCCTAGGGTGGACAATGACATATCGGACTCACTTAGCAGAAAGCCGCTGGCGAACCATGAGTGGTCCCTCCACAATGAGGTTTTTTTCCCTACTGACAATCAGGTGGGGAACCCCTCAGATTGATCGCTTTGCCACGGCGCAGAACCACAAATGCGCTTGGTTCTGCTCCCTCCGAGGTCAGGAGAAGGGGTGTCTCAGCGATGTCTTTCTCCTCAATTGGTCGGGAGTCCTAATGTATGCCTTTCTGCCAATTCCCCTGATTCACAGGGTGCTTCTGAAGGTCCTCACAGACAAGGCACTCATCATCCTGATAGCTCCGGACTGGCCCAAGCAATACTGGTTCCCTCTCCTACAAGACATGTCAGTGAGGACCCTGCTCCGCCTCCCAAGTTAGGCGGACCTTCTGTCACAAGACTCAGGTCACCTTCGGCACCCCAACCCGGGCCTCCTGCACCTGACAGCCTGGATGCTGTGTGGCTCAGCGAGCAAGAGAGACACTGCTTGGATAGGGTTAAAAAGGTCCTGGTTAGTAGCAGAAAACCCTCCACCAGGTCCACCTATATCGCAAAATGGAACCACTTCTCTGCTTGGTACCGTGATAAAAACATAGACCCTATCTCCACATCAGTACAGGCAACCTTAGACTACCTTCTAGACCTAAGGGAGAAAGGTCTTTCTCTGTCATCACTGAAAGTGTATTTGGCAGCAATCTCGGCCTTTCACCAAACGACAGATGGGGTCCTACTCTTCTCACACCCCATCTGCCATAGATTCCTGAAAGGAGTGGAAAAACTTTTTCCCCACATCCGTAACCCCACCCCACAGTGGGACCTGAACGTGATGCTACGGGCTCTCACAGGACCACCAGACGAGCCCTTAGACTCAGCCACCCTGCTAGTGCTGTCCTGGAAAGCGGCTTTCCTGGTAGCCATTACATTGGCCAGAAGGGTCTCAGAGCTACGAGCCCTATCCTCTGAACCCCCATATACGGTTTTCTTTCCTGACAAGGTGGTCCTGCATTACCACCCCTTGTTCCTGCCAGAGGTCGCCACCCCTTTCCACATGAATCAAGAAATCTGCCTGCTGGTCTTCTATCCAGACCTGCAGGTGATGGAAAACCAGAGACAGTGGCACACCCTGGATGTGAGGAGAGCACTTCTAATCTACATTGAGCGCACCCGTCCCTTCCGCAAGACCCCCCAACTGTTCGTGGCGGTCATGGAATGCATGAGAGGTTCCCCAGTATCCTCCCAATGCATTTCCAAATGGATTGTGAACTGCATTGGAAGACTGCTATGGAAGGTCGAACACGCCTCTTTGAGAGACTGTGAGAGCCCACTCTACCAGAGCTCAGGCGTCCTCCACTGCCTTCTTCACTAACGTCCCATTCCAAGAGATCTGCAGGGCCGCTACATGGTTGTCGGTACATACCTTCACGACGCACTACGCCATGGCCCAACAGGTGAGAAATGATGCCACTGTGGGCAGAGCTGTACTCAGTATGGGTAGACTGTAACTCCTCCCACCATCGTTGGGTATGGCTAGCAGTCACCTGTAACTGAATGATGTGAGCAGTGCTCGAAGGAGAACAGTTGGTTACTCACCATAACCGTCCTTCTTTGAGATGGGCTGCTTACATACATTCAGGTTCCTCCCACCGTCCTTGTTAACGGAGTTGGCAAAGGTATATGGGACTGTGAGGCTCAGGGTCATGGTCACCTATATAGCTGCGGCCGCAGCGTGGAGGGGCGTTGGCCGTGAGCCCTGACCTGACAGGCTAACGCTAAAGACTTTCTGAGCTACCGTGTGCTGTGGCATGTAGACACCTGTAACTGAATGTACGTCAGCAGCCCATCTTGAAGAAGGACGGTTAAGGTGAGTAACCAACCGTTTCTTCCTAGTGAAGACACTTTTACAGTTTGTACCAAAGCTGTGAAAATTACGGGATTTCTTCACACAATTTGGATGACAATCTCTGTGGAGGTTCCTCAAGCATTACCTAGACTCACTTGGGTCTGATGATTGATTGAGCACAGTTTTGTAGGTAAATTTTGCTTAGCCTGTATCAGCTGTCACTAGTCTCGCTCAGATGTGACTTGGGCAAGTTCTTCAAGAATTTAGGTTTGCCTGAATATGAACATCAGTGCAAAATTCAGGAGTCATAGGTGCCTGGCTATGCTCCTGATGCCGGTTGCCCATAAATTGCACCAGAAGGTCTGTTGCACATTCCACCGGACCATAGTCAACCGGGCTGGAATAGTGAACTGGTTCATTGGATAGCTAGGGGTACTGATTTATGCTGTGGCTTGCATTTCAGTAGAATAAGGGAAGTTACTTTTAAATAACAACTTTGTCCTAGACTCAGGGCATGCGCTGAAAATGGCTGCCATGTGCTTTGTACACCCTATAATGGAAAGCTTGGCTTTAGGTCATCCTTCACACTGGTGGAGAGGCTTTCACAGGTTAGAAAAAGGAAAAAGAGACTGTGTGATGACATGTTCAATGAGAAAATGAATGCTTCTTAGAGAGGAAAGAGGGAGCTAAGAGTCTAGAACACTTCATTATCTGAAGAACTGGAAATGGAGAGCAGGAGATCGGCCCAGAAGCATGAGTGTGCCAAGCAGGATGAGATGCTGTGGATTATGAAGGACCATTCAGATATTTTGAGGTTCAAGAACAACAGTTTGAAGCTAGAGTCCCTCTCCAGCCCCTGCAGAATGGCCTGCAAACATCACTCTATTCCTGATCACCCTCCCCCAATTATTCCAGGTGGCAGATAACAGAGATAAAGGGGACACATTACTATGGCTCATTACTGAAGTGCATTTTCAAAGCCTCCCAGAGATGCAGAGCCCCCCAGTGGGCTCTTCTTATTGTCTTGGTATCAGGATGGCACCTAAGTTTTAGAGCCAATCTGCTTTCCCATCCCACCCCTCTGGAAACTTCTCTCCTTTTGCCTCACAAGTATTATGGAGCACTCTACAGGCAGTAATAGCAGTGGAAATATTTCCTTCACTGAGGTCTTACCTGGTGAACAGACTAGATCAGTGACCTTTAAACATCCAAAGGCACATTCCATCACCATTCTGCACTGACTCAGCCTATTGTTGAACCTTATCACTGTCCAGGTGGCTGGTGTCCAGTTCATTGAGCCATGGGGAAAAGGGTATGCTGGGTCACCAGGATCAGTGATGGCATTTCAGCATCATCAGTGGTTATTTTGTGATCTGGAAAGGAAGTCCCTGATTGCAGCTTTCTGAACAGACCTCTATTCCTAAAGATGTGTACATCATGCATCTTTCCTGACCATCCCACATTGATTTGATGAAAAGCCCCCAATAATCAACCATTGCTTAAAACACTATTGAAAAGTATCCCTTTCAGTTTCTGTACTCTTTGGCAAGATAGTCTGGTGCCAAGACAGGGATATGTGTGCCATCTATCACCTCACTGGAGTTAGGGAACCACATCATGAAAAAGCCATCCATTATGTCCTGTGCATTGCCCAGAGTTACTACTCTTCTTAGCAGAAGTCAATTAATGGCCCTGCCCACTTGGATCACAACAGCTTCCATGGTGGATTTACCAACTCTAAATTGATTCTCTACTGACTAGTAGCAGTCAAGTGTTGCTAGCTTCAATGAAGTGGTTGTCACTTCCTTCTCCACTGTCAAAGGAGGCCTCATTTTAGTGTTGCTGTGCTTCAGGAATGGGGAGAGCCTTCTGCATTTGAAAGTTTTGCAGCCACTGCCCATTATCCCATAGCTGCATAATGATGTCATTCAGTCCCACCAGCCAGTACTTGTTTCCCAGGATCAGAAAAAATGCTCCACCACATTCAGCTTCTGTGCAACTGTTGGCAGCACCAGGAATTGTTTTGTTCTATGGCTTTCAGCAAGGTTGCTTGAAGGACAGCACAATGTTTTGCATGACTTGTTTCAGCTCCGGAAATACAGGATAAGGTGTGAAATGTTTATGATGTTTATTAACAAGAGTGCACAACCAAGCAGGCTCCATGCTTCTCAAGCTAAGGTGTAGACATGGCTAAGCTGCACTTTTGAAAAATGTTATGAAAAGATATGGCTTCTATGCCTTTGCTATCAAGGGAAGGAGGGAGGGAGGGATGAAACTGCATCATAAAAGATGAAGTCCAGGGGCATCACTGCCGCTGGGCCTGATGGGCTGCAGCCCCACCATGTCTCTGACCATGCTTCAGCAGTGGTAGGCACCAAATCCAGTCTGGGGCCACCTGCTGCTGGCTGGCAGTGGCAGAAGCCAGACCCAGGCCAGACCACTGCTAGGAGGAGCCTGATCTGTTTCCCTGATCGAGCCCCAGGGCCATGCAGCAGGGCCATGGCCTAGGCCATGATCCTTTTTTCAAGGCAGTGATGTCCCCGGTGAAGCCATGTTTCCACTTCACTGTGTAACAATATTTTAGTCTTATGAGGCATTGCATGTCTTTTCCAAAACTCTCTGTGGCTAGTTGAATGGTGGGAAAGCCACTCAAAGTGAACTGCTCTCTGCATTAATGGAAGTGCTGCTAGAGATGGTGTGCTGCAAGGAGACAATAAGAATGGTGTGGACATGCCCAGCCAACTTTATTACTGTAGTGGTTGGATGTTAACTTGGGTCATGTTGACTTAACTCTGTAGTGTAAATGTGTCCTGAGACTGGATTCAGATCTCTCCTAGCCCACTGTAGAGGAATCTTTCTCTCTCCTTCCCAGCTTCTCCTTCCAACATGAGATAGCTCTGACTGCTGCTGATTTCTACTTACTCCTTCAATCTGGAAACCCACAGTAGGGAAGCTGTAATGCTGGGAGAGCAGACCAGAGGAGAGAATAGACCCAAATCCAAGAGAAGCTTTATGAAACAAATGATACAAAGTCCAGAGCAGCAGCTAGTGTCTATGAGTGAATGGTGGGGGATAGGTAGCTTCTATCCCACTGGATAGAAAAGGATATCTGCAGAGGAGCAGAGGGGAGGAGAGATGTAGGAGGTTTAAAGGTTGCCAAGTTTTGTTCTCTGTTTGTTAGCATGAGAGGGAAGTACTAGCAGTTGAAAAGGGGGCAGAGTCCAAAGTGGTGGTGTAAAGCAGCATCTCCCAACCTTAGTGCCATGGCACACAGGTGTGCCCTCAAGCCTGAGGAGGTGTGCCACAGAATTTTTTGAAAAAAAAGTACTCCAAGAGTTCTGGATTGGCTCATGAATATTCATGAGTTCATTTGGCGACCGTATGGTGGTGTGCCTCAAAATAATTAAGGGTATCAAGGTGTGCCACAGCAGAGAAAAGTTGGGAACCACTGTTATAAAGTAAGATACTCAAGTCAAATGTATTCATTTGGTTCCTCAGTTTACATTCTGAGGAAGAGTGTGTAAAGGATAAGAAGATTCCACTGCTGAATGTCTTAAAATGTCTTTCCTTATGGCTGGAGACTGGGACTGGGAGTGGGAAGAACTGGATTCTGTCTTTGACTTTGCCACATATTTACTGTGAGATGTAGGACACATCACGTCACAGCTCTGTACCTCAATTTCTCCACCTGTAAAATAAAAAAATGCTTCCCTATCTCATAGGCTGTATGAATGCCTTTATTAATGCTTATAAAATACTTTGAGATCCCTAGATGCTAGAAAATTTTATTGGATATGAAAAATATCACATCCTACATCAGAAGGGCTAAATATGTAAATTACTTGTATTGGTCATATGAACTATAGATTGTTGGCTTTAAAAAAAGGAAAACTTAGTTGAGTTGATTTGAAAATGAAGGCACTGAAATGTATATATTTGCTGCCATTGATGTGTGCGTTGAAAATGCTGGGCTTGCAATGGAAGTAGTAACTTCTTTGTACAGTCATGTTTCTGCAATGTCTAACAGTTCAAAGGTATGAACTCAATTTTACATGGCAAAATTTGTACCTTTGGACCTACAGAATGCAGAAAAGAAGACCCTGAGACACAGATGTAAAATAAAGGTCCTGTCAGGACCTGATCTTTTATCTTCCGGGACTGCTGGGGATTTACAATGCACAGAATGACAAATGACATTTATAGGACACAGGGAGGGGGAGGAGCTGGCAGTTCTAAGAAAGATTTCAAGCTCCGGCATGAAGCTGTACTCTTCAGAATGAAATTATGCTTGCATGGATTGAACTTATTTTAAACTAAATCCTAATGACTCTCACAGTATTGCGGTCTAAGCAATTAATTTCATGGGACATTACTAGGGATAATATAGGTAATTTTCTGTGACGTGCATTAGTAACTAGAATGACCGCACACAGTTCATTGCTATTTGACAATGGTTCACTTTAGACGTAGCATAACTCAAGGGTGAGGAAGGCTTGGGGCGTTTAAACAGTTTTCTGGTGCAGCATATGATGCACTCCAGTGACCAACATTTACTTGTTTGGACCCAGCATGCAAACCAGATAGATCTTGCTGTCCCTGGGAGAGATTTTGATACACAAATGTACAGTCACAGTGCCAAAGGGAGAAGGAGTGGGCAGTTTAGAAATGGATTATACATTTCTTCATAGTCAACATGAACTAGATTTGGCTGTGTCATTACAGCAATGAGTTGAATCTGTGCCAGAGATGGCCAGGGGTTGGGTCTGGCACCCTTAGGTTTGGCAGTTCATAGCCCCAGCACCTCTGGCTTACTGCATCAGTTCTGAACATAAATAAATTGCTTGAGCCCCAGCTTCTCTCTCATTACAAAGTGAGCACTGTATGACAGCCATAAAAGATACCATATAACTTTGAACTGAAAAGCAGAGCCACATGCTTTCCCACAAGGCACAGTGTGTAATGTGGGAACAAAGTACAGCCCCTCCTAGTTGTGCCCATGGGAGAACCAAAGAGAAGCAAGCACCTGAGAACAATGTCAATTAAAAAAAAAAAGAAAAACAAACCAGGTTGTTCCAAGTGACCTTCGGGCTGTGTGTACCGGGATGGCTGATAGTTAATGGAATACCAAACTGCAAAATAGTATGTAATCTGTTAATGTTTTCTTAAAACCTTGTGTAAGTACCAGTTAAAGCCCCTATTAATGAGCCATGCAAGTTACCTTCGCTAATTAGCAGCCCAAATGGAGGGTTATTTTTAGTGTTTTTCATTTAAGAATTACTTTATTTTTAATGATAGTTAAGCTGAACTAATATTCAATTATAGAGAGAGAAAGTGGCAATGTTGAGTCAAGTGATCAAAAAATTAGAGGGCGACTGGAGCTGGTGGCAGTGTAGCCAAGCTAGTTATTTTGGTTTTAGCTGAACTTCTTTAAGTGGGTTTGGTTCAAACTTGTCATTCATCCCAAAATCCTATGGGAAGGGACTAGTCGCTCTTCTCCCCCCTACCCCACCACCCAGGTCTAAAGGAGGGTGTAATTCCTCCTGCTGTGCCCATGGCTAACAGAGCTTGCATTTGAAATGGTTTTGTTTAGCAAACCTACCTGAAATAAACTCAAATTCCTGCAAAAATGGGAGCTGTGGCAAGGAGGGGCAGGGTTAATCATCATCTTAATCTTTGACTCTTCCCTCTAGGTCAGGAGCATCAAACTCATTTACTATGGTGGTCCAGATTTGATTTAAATGTATTTCAAGTGGGCTGTACATAGAATCATAGAATCATAGGGTTGGAAGGGACCCCACGAGGTCATCTAGTCCAACCCCCTGCCAAAAAAAGCAGGACCACTCCCATTAGATCATCCCAGTCAGTGTTTTGTCCAGCTGGGACTTGAACACCTCCAGAGATGGAGATTCCACCACCTCCCTAGGCAGCTTATTCCAATGCTTCACCACTCCCCTAGTAAGGAAGTTTTTCCTAATATCCAGCCTGGACCGCCCCAGCTGTAACTTGAAACCATTGCTTCTCGTTCTGCCCTCTGTTACTACCGAGAACAGTCAAGCTCCCTCCTCCTTGGAGCAACCCTTCAAGTAGTTGAAGGTTGCTATCAAATCCCCCCTCAGTCTTCTCTTCTGCAGGCTAAATAAGCCTAGTTCCTTCAGTCTTTCTTCATAGGGCTTGTGCTCCAGCCCTTTGATCATTTTGGTTGCCCTCCTCTGGACTCTCTCTAATTTGTCCATGTCCTTTTTGTAGTGGGGAGCCCAAAACTGGACACAGTATTCCAGATGTGGCCTCACTAGTGCAGAATAGAGGGGAATGATCACATCCCTTGATCTGCTGGTAACACTTCTTCTGATGCAGCCCAGTATGCCATTGGCCTTTTTGGCAGCAAGAGCACACTGCTGACTCATATCCAGCTTCCCATCCACCATGACTCCCAGGTCCTTTTCTCCAGTGCTGCTATTTAGCTGATCACTCCCCAGCCTGTAGCAGTACATGGGGTTTTTTCGTCCCAAGTGCAGGATTTTACACTTGTCCTTGTTGAACCTCATGAGATTCCTCTTGGCCCACTGCTCCAATTTGTCTAGGTCTCCCTGAATCCTGTCCCTGCCCTCTAGGGTGTCTACCGTTCCCCCCAGTTTGGTATCATCCACAAACTTACTAAGTGTGCAATCTATCCCATCATCCAGATCATTAATGAAAACATTGGACAGAACTGGCCCCAGGACCGACCCCTGGGGCACACCACTTGTTACTGCCTGCCAACTTGACATGGAGCCATTGATTCCTACACGCTGAAACCGTTGTTCTAGCCAGTTTTCTATCCACCTTACAGTCCATGCATCTAACCCATACTTCCTTAATTTGCCAATGAGAATGCTGTGGGAAACCGTATCAAAAGCCTTGCTAAAGTCAAGGTATATCACATCAACGGCTCTTCCCGCATCCACAAATCCAGTCATCTCATCATAGAAGGCGATGAGGTTGGTCAGGCATGATTTACCCTTGGTGAATCCATGCTGACTGTTCCTGATTACTCTATTTTCCTCCAAGTGTTTCAGGATGGATTCTTTGAGAAGCTGCTCCATGATTTTTCCAGGGATTGAAGTGAGGCTGACAGGTCTGTAATTCCCAGGATCATCCTTTTTGCCTTTTTGAAGATAGGTACTATATTTGCTTTTTTGCAGTCCTCTGGCACCTCCCCTGTTCGCCACGAGTTTTCAAAGATAATGGCCAACGGTACTGCTATCTCATCAGCCAGCTCCCTCAGCACCCTCGGATGCAGTTCATCCAGCCCCATGGACTTGTGCACATCTAGTTTCTTTAAGCAGTCCCTAACCTGACCTTTTGTCACCAAGGGCCTCTCTTCTTCTCCCCAGTCTACCGTACCTCGTGTAGTGGGCTGGGAGCTGACCCTGCTTGTGAAAACTGAAGTAAAAAAAGCATTGAGCACTTCAGCTTTTTCCTCATCCTCTGTCACGAGGATGCCTGCCCCATTCAGTAAGGGACCTACACCATCCCTGATCCTCTTCTTGTTATTGATATACTTGTAGAACCCCTTCCTGTTATCCTTCACATCCCTTGCTAGTCGCAACTCCATTTGTCCTTTGGCCTTTCTGATTTTATCCCTGCAGTCCTGAGCAATGTCTTTATATGCCTCCTTAGTCATCTGTCCTAGCTTCCACTTCCTGTAAGCATCCTTTTTATGCTTCAGCTCAGTGCAGAGCTCTCTGTTAAGCCACAGTGGGCGCCTTCCACATTTGCTGTGCTTTCTCCTTATCAGAATTGTATCTTCCTGTGCCCTTAGCAGGGTTTCTTTAAAATGCACCCAACTCTCTTGGACACCTTTCCCCTTCAGATCAGCCTCCCAAGGGATCCTGCCCATCAGTTCCCTGAGGGAGACAAAATCTGCTTTTCTGAAGTTCAGGGTCTGTGTTTTGCTTCTTTCCTTCTTTCCTTTAATCATCAACTTGAACTCAATCATTTCATGGTCACTGCTACCCAGGCTGCCATTGACTTCTACTTCCCTGATAAATTCTTCTCTATTTGTGAGCAGCAGATCGAGAGGCGCAAGGCCCCTAGTTGGTTGCTCCAGCATTTGTACCAGGAAGTTGTCCTCAACACTCTCCAGAAACTTCCTGGATTGCCTGTGCACTGCTGTATTGGCCTTCCAGCAGATGTCAGGGTAATTGAAGTCCCCCATGAGAACCAGGGCCTGTGCTCTAGAAACTTCTGTCAGTTGTCCACAGAATGCCTCATCCACCTCCTCCTTCTGATCTGGTGGTCTGTAGCAGACACCTACCACAACATCCCCCTTGTTGCTCTCCCCTCTAAACTTAACCCACAGACTTTCAACTGGCTTGTTTCCACTTTCATAATGAAGCTCTGAGCAGTCATAGAGCTCCTTTACATATAGTGCTACTCCTCCCCCTTTCCTTCCCTGCCTGTCCTTCCTGAACAGTCTATACCCATCTATTGCAGAGCTCCAGTCATGCAAACTATTCCACCACGTCTCTGTTATCCCAATCATGTCATAGTTCTTTGTCTGCGCTAGTAGCCAGTAACATACCATAAATTGAAATAGTGGGCCACTCTGGTAGCATCACTGAGTACTGTGCATGTGAGTCTGTGCTCTGTGATACCTTAGGCTCTCTTTCTCTCTGTTAGGGAGAGAGTGTGGTCTCATGGAGTGCAGTCTTGCATACATGGTACTCTGGAGTGTCACAAGACTTGACACTCACAGCATGATGGAGTGCTAGGTATGCGAGACCCCCCCCCCTCTGTTAGAAAGCCACTGTGGTCCTGCAGAACACAGTCATGGGCCAGATGGAAGAGGTTCGTGGGCCACATCTGGCCCATGGGCTGCATGTTTGACACTCGTGTACTAGTTTGATTTTGTAGTTCTGCTGATGTATAAAGAATTCTGAGATGCTAATTCCACCCCCTTCCAATAGTTTTCCCTTTATTCAGTTGTCCTACAAAGATCAAAATGCCACAGGATATATTGCAAGTCATGTTTGGTGCCAAGAGGCCCCTAAACTCTGATAATGCAGGCTTTGCAAATCTGAAATTTCATTATGGAATAGCACTGAAAGTCATTTATAGCTGTGTGTGCTAATTTCTGCTTCCACGAAACATTAGCAATTAATTTTTCTGAATGAGTTTTAAGGGTTTCTTTGGTGTTTGGGAATTCATAAAGTGTTTACTGGTTTAATCCCATCTCCCTGTATTAATACTGTAATGTACTATGTACTACAAGTACATAGAGAGCTAGCAATATATGCTAAGCCGTGCTCTTTATTGGACTCAGTCTACAAATGAACTCAAGAGTTTGGCGAGAGCAATATCAGGCCTAATTCTTATTCTGATGGGATTTGGGCTTAAAGGACTTCTGACTTCCATCACTAAAAAAACTGTCTTCCTAAACAGCCAAAGATCTTTGAGAGACCTCATCCGTCTTCCTGAGCCTTTTGGTTCTTGCAAGCTTTCCTCTTTCATGCCCCAAATAACAAAAATATCCTTTCAAAATGCCTTGAGAGGTTTGCTCAGAAACGCTTGGTGTCTAGAGGCTCCCCAAATTCTCTGTTGGTTCAGGCTTTATAAACCCTGTTTCTCAGTCTACTGCCAGATCTGAAATATATTCTTTTGAGACCTCACCCCCCGAGTGATGATGTTTCATCACACCAGTTCCAGCCTTATAGTATCCAGTACCACATTGTCTAGTGACTAGCAGCTGTGTGAAATTTTATTACAGTTTCTGTCTGCCACAAAAGCAGGCTTCAGAAAATACCACACCAGCTGGGTTGCTGGTGAATTGTAGAAGGTGCATAGTTGTAGGCCAGTAGCATTGCTAGCTGACTGTTAAATAACTAGCAAAAGGAGTAGAGAGTGACATTGTGAGTTCATATAAAGGGTGGGCACTGATGTAGCACAAAATGCCTGTTGAAGGGTTCTGGGGAAAAGAGGATTTCAAATCAGATTTTCATAGAATAGCAAAAAGAAAAGAAGGAAATTTGTAGGAAAACACTGCATAGTCTCATACACTTCTATAATTTTTTTGGCACAATTAAGTGAACAGAAATGGCATCCTTGCTTACTGTTGCTTTGATCAAAATCTTATTGAGCATAATGATATCAAAGTCAAGTTTATTTAAAGATCACAGTTCATTGAATAACATAAAAGCATCCAGTGACAAAAAGCACACATATAGCTTCCTGTTCTGGATAGTCTAGTCTTCCTGCAGTCTGCTGCAGAAAAAATGGCTTCTTATGACAAAAATTATTCATGTCTAAAGAATACAAAGAGACAGAAAAACACTATAGCTAAGTTAAAAATTAAAATGTTTATTTTAGGCTAGCAGACTTAAGCTAACACTTAGGTCAACTCAGCTGAGTTGACCTAACAACTTGTTGAAGCAGAAAATGTTACGACTTTGAAATCATGTGAGGGAAAGCTATCTGACCTGAAAGGCTCACCTCTCACAGAAACTGAAGTCATTTTCAATTTTTACTGAAAGCATGCTAACTTAAAATGTTCAAGTCAACGATGTGTTTAAATTTTGATGGATCGTTCCAAGCTATTGCTTAAATTAAATCTTAAAACAAACCCATGTGGCCTCCAATGCTTCTAAACCATAAAGTAGGTGTTTGAGTACAACTCATATTCTTCTTTGAGCACTGCTCACATCCATTCTGAATTAGGTGTCTACGTGCTGCAGTGCACGGGTTCCCGGAAGCTTTTTGCCCTAGCCAGCCAAGCCTTATAAACTTTTATTTTATCAGTTTTAAACCAAATTATTTAGCTAGTGTGTTGCTCTTAAGTTATATTTTTACAAATGTTTTCTTCCCGTGATGTGGGAAACTGCCCAAATAGACAGGTAAAGGGTTATCTTCACTATGTGGTGGTGCTCTTAATTGATAAAAATATTAATGTTTTCAACAAGGTTGGGATAATCAACTCAGACATGGATTTAAGAAGAACATGCTGGTCTGATGGGGCTTTATTTGCTATATTTATGATACCATGTCTTTCAGGCCCACTGAGAATTCTAGTATGACATTTGATTAAGATAAATAGACTATTAACTAAAAGGCAAATGACAAATAGAACTGGGTAAAAAGGCTGCATGACAGGCTGCTCCCCAGATCCAGTCTGGTGTGCTGCTCTGACCTCCCCATCCCCACTCCTGAACTCTGATTCGTCCCACTTTGCCAAGAGACCACTCACTCCTGAGTCAGTCCATTCCAGCCTCTTGTGTGTAATTGGTCCCAGGCAGGGAGGGTATGGCCCTTGGCTACTCGAGAATGGTCCCCCAGCAAGCATCACCCGCTGCAGTTACCACACCAGGAGTGTACAGAGACTGGGGCCCACTCCCAATCACCATACACTCAAGTCCAGCCATTTAACGAAATGGATTGTGCCCAGCTTTCTTCACTCACACCCTCTAAAGACCATATAGTTTTAGATAAAACAACTACTAGTTTGTTGATCGGATTATAATTCTAAGTGAGAATATGGCCAGTCAAGGCAGAATAACAATATAAATGTCAGAAGAGACCACAAGGAAATAAAAGATAAAATATATATGCTAACCTAATACTTCTACTTAAACTAACCTCATAGTCCAAACAAGTTTATGGTCAAGGTGTTTGGCTGCTAGGTGTTTGCACAGCCAGTCTCTACCTGAGTTGTTTCCATGTGGGGAGTCTCAGGCCAAAACCCCTAAAATCTTCCAGGTCTCTGACTTTGTTTCCAAACCCCTCAGCCCCTCCCTTTCTGGGAAGAGGTGAGCACTTTGTCTCTTCCCAGCCACCACAATTAGCACATCTTTGTCTCTTTCAGGTAGTTGCTTGCTTGCTGTCTGTAGAGAGCTGTGTCTGTCCCTTTCCCCCTGAGCTATGCTAAACATGCTACACTTCTGTGCACATGCATGATGCTGTAGGAAACATATTATCATAGTAATCACGTAGGATAGGTTATGAACATACATAAAGAAACATTGTGTGGTGTAATTGGCAACAAATCATACAATCAGTGTACAAGTGAACAGGAAATCATATAGATCATAATCCAGGGTGCACAGATGTGCAACCCATGACAGGCTGATCAAATGTGCAGGTACCAAGCTCTGCTGCTGTTCAAGGTCAAGACAGGAAAACCTTGAACGATAATCTGCAAGGTTTTTGTAGGAGGAAGAGGTAGTGCAGGCATATACAAATAAATGAACATAGAGCTGATATCAGAAATCACAAAACAAAACCAAAAAAAAACACAAACAGTTGCTGAGCACTTCCACCTTTCTAATCACTCGATAAATGATTTGTTAATGACCATGGTCAGAGATGTGACTGGGACAGCAAGACTTCAAAGAGAAACAGCTGAACTTGAATTAATATGCAAATAAAATTCTGTGAAAGCAGGACTGAAGGACTGAAGCAGACTATGGCTTCTTTTCCCATTACAAAAGGTAATTTGACTTCGGGCTTCCCATGGTTTGAACCTAACAACTGCTCTGATTTGCTCTTACTGTATGACCTGATCCTATGTTTTACAGCCCTTTGCATTTATTTTCATTCCATTCTGTAAGTTCACTCATCTTCAAAGCATCTGACAAAGTGGGATTTTCTCCCCCGAAAGCTCATGCGAAAAATAAATCTGTTAGTCTTTAAGTGCCACATGACTCCTTGTTTATATGCAAATATAGACACTAGTATTTGCAGTTTCCATATACTGCTGAGCTTGGAAGCAAATTGTTCTTATAGTGATATGCAAAGTACATGGAAGCTAGTTTGTCTCCCTTATAACACACAAGATAGGCAATGCATAAGCCTCTTGTGAAGAAAGAGGTAGTTAACACGGCTGTGCTTGATTCACAGCTAGGAGAAAGCACGGCCTGGTATTTAAGCATTGTACTTGGCACAAGGCTTCTTGGGTCCTTTTTCTCTTTCAGCCACTGATTTTCTGTTAGACTTGCCCAAGGTCACATAACCTATGCAGTGTCCCCATCTGCATATAATAATATCTTATTCAAGTACTTGTGCGATGCTTAATTAATTTGTGCCCAGTTTTTTCCTTTGTAAAATCAGTAGGAGTCAGGCCATTGACTTAAATGGGATCAGGATGGGCTGCATTGTGCTTTTAAAAATGTTTCAGATATTCTGATGAAAGACGTTAAATAATGGAAAGTGTTTTTTGTTATTATGACAGTTTAAAATAATTTTTTGTTTATTTTTCATGGTTCTGTTACTTATCAGTAATAGTCGGAAGTGGGGTTTGTGAACTAACGTGTCGTACTATACACATACAAAGATAAAGTGTGGTTTCTTTATAGGCTGAAAGAAAATAGCTAATACCTTGATAGATTGTAGTGTTAGACCCAAGACAGATGTATGGCTGCACATCTGGAGAACTCTTTTAAAGAAGTTTTGTATCCTGATTACTTTAGTTGGTGTTCAATGTAAAAATATTAATCATGTTACTTTTGCTTGATCATGTGCATTCAATGTGTACAATGATGCCCCTATCATTCAGCTTTCAGTGTCACAAACATGTTACACTCATATTCCTGCAAGTGCCAGTTAACATACTGGCATCTTTTTACCAGTTCAAATGTAATGACAGTGGTGTTTTTTTGGTTTTTTTAATGAATGTGTTCATAATAATAAATACTGTTATGGTAGAAGAAGGGATAAGGTTTGACTAATCTCTACTCGTGATATTACCGAAATTGTGGATTGCACAGTATCAGACTTCTACTATAGTTTTGACAGCAAGAATCCTACCTACATACCCCTGACAGTGGGAGCCCTGGCCACCCAGGACTGCCTAGGAGTCTCTGCTGTCAGCCCTGGGTGGCTACTGGCAGTGCCAGGTCTCTGCTGTAAGCCTGTACTGGTCAACAGCAGGAATCCCTTCTCTCAGCCCTGGGTGACTGTCAGCAGAAAATTGCAGAAAAATAGTGCTGTACTTTATTATCACAAATAATAAGGTTCATTATTAGTTTTCCACTATTTTGCATGACTTGTCTTCAACTCAGGTCAATTTGACAATCATCCTGTAATTCAAGTAGTGTCTTAGATATGATTATGTACCACACAAATGCCCAGCATACTCTGAATTTAATGTCATCTGTGTTGGAAATGTCAATAGAAAAGGCAAGGATCACAGGCACTGGGAGACTGACTTACGCCTTGTTCCTTTACGTAATCCTTCTTAGTCAGGATTCTGATCAATTGATAGGATGGGAAGTAGCCTGCAGTGCTGCTTCACAAGACTGGATACATGGGCGCACTCAGTAGCCAGACATCAGAGTGCTATGAAATATACCTGCAATAAAGAATCCTTAAATTACAGATGCAAAATTGGAAGGCAGTTTTTAAAATTAGGCTCTAAGCAGCTACTTCTGTGTCACGGAAGAGTACTACAATATTAAAATGAGCCTCTACTTCCTTTCCCTCAACCGTCTTTGTTTCCCCATTTATTTTGCTTGCATGGCTCTATCAAGTTCATTCTGGAAAATGGAGCAAAATGGTCATGTTTGTTCATCAACTGAAATGACAAACTACTTTTACCTGAGTTGCTACTTGACATAAGAGTCTGACTTCCTCCTGCTGATGTCAGTGACCAAAATTCCATGGATATCAGTGCAAGGATTGGATCCCTAGCTAAAAGAGATGAAAACTTGAAGCCTAGGAGAGAACTTTCAGCAAGTTAACAAGTTTCTGACAGATCAGAATCTGCCACTTTTCTCAAGAAATTGTAGTGACCAGTGATGTCTTTTCCCAGTCAAGTCTGGACTGCATTCAGTACAGGAAAGGGGAGCAAGTTAAGAATATGAAGCTGTTTTGGTTTTTTAGTAAAATTCAGTGCACACTGTGCTGAACAGCTGTCCAGGGAAATAAGATAATAGGTTTTTTCATGAGTTTCTGCAAGTTTGCAAGTCACTATTCAAATATAACGCCTCATACAGGAAGACAAGGTTGCTCTGTTGTCTAATATTAAGAACAGACAAGTTCAGATGCCGTGCACAGGTTTAATTTTAACAACACTGGGTTTGTCTACACTACAATTAAACACCCACGGTTGTGACTTAGGCCAATTGCATATGTCTAATTGCAGTGTAGATCTGCCCACCGTCTGTTGCCTTTTCGGAACTCCTCCACTTCCTCAAGCTATTAAAGATGTAGATACCAGTTTTAGAATTGTGTTAAGGCTGAAATCTGGAGCATTTCCTGATAAGAAAACAAACTAGGTGTAAAATCCCTGTAAGCTGAAAAAGAAGAGGCTCAGAGTCTTTCATAGGTGGTGCCTGAACTAAACAAAAATGGGCTGTACTTTTGGCCACTGAATTCCTTTTAATAATATGGAGGTACATACTATGTTCTCATCTCTGTAAGGAATAATTACAGTGTATACTTACAATGTATGTACTTTTATGTAAGCAAGACTTGAATTTTACAAAAATGGGAATACCAGAAGTTTCTGACATACACTTGCATGCTACATGGCTTCAGTGTTGGAATTTTAATGAGGTTAGAGATGAAAAATGTTGGAACAATATAGATAAGGCAAAGATTAAGATCCGTTGGCATGTTGGGAACAACCTTAAGCTGGTTTGTTAAGGGCAAAGCTGCCCTAGAGCTCACATTCACTGGCCACTGCACACCCCAATCTGCAAAGAGGGATCCCTTGGTGGTGCAGAGCTACCATAGCTGTACCTACACCACCCCTTCTTCCTGCAGCCAGCAGAGGGTCTACCTTAAGCTTTGACTAGCCCCCATCTTTTGGAATAGCTGTTTGGAGCAACTTGCAACCTTCAGCCTGCTCCACATTATGCTGACAACTGGATGGGTTATAGGAATGCAAAGATGGCATAAATCCAAATTTATTATTTATAACTTGCATCAGCACCCAAAACTTTCAAAGTATTGTGTATATTTGAAAACAAGCTTCTTGCCCTAATGGTTGGTCCATGTAAATTGAGACCAAAGATGGCAAACAATAGGTGTGAAAGAAGAGAGTTTAAAAGATAAATAACTGGTCCTAAGCTCAAGACAGAATCTGGGCCAAAATGCTTCTTTATGAAATAATTTTAGCATTAACGTCATAGATTATTCTCAGCTGAGAATAATAAAAAATATGTACCAAACACAAAGAATTAAAGTATTTAGTGATGGGATATGGTAGAAGTCAAAGCAGGAGCGTCACTGGCCCGGGAAGGGACCCAGGGCACGGGCCCAGGACCCGCCCCCTGGCCGCAAGCCCCACCCCCTGGCCCGGGACAGGGCCAGAAGCCACCACACCGCAGCGGGTGGCTAGGCCTTGCATCCCTGGCCGGGGATGGGGATGGGGATGGAAGTGGCCGCGGAGTCCCGCATCCCCAGCTGGGGACGGGGCTGCCGCCAGTGCAGGCAGCTGGGCCCCAAATTCCCGGCCGCGGGCAGCCAGGCCCCGGATCCCCAGCTGGGGATGGGGCTGCTGCGCCCACCGGTGGCTGGGCCCCGGATCCCTGGCCCGATTGGGCCAGAGATCCGGGGCACCAGCGTTGGGATTCGGGGCATGTGCCCAGCGCCAGCGACACCTCTGAGTCAAAGACATTTAGAAGTATTTGTATCATGTTAGAAACAACTTACTATACAACTTCTTGACCCATGTCTTTTACTGATACTCATTCACATCTTTCAGCTCTGAACAGAGCCTATTTTAGGAATTGCGTGATTCGTATTTCTGTTGTTTTCAACAGCCACATTTTGATTAAGGAAACCACAAAATAGACCTTGCTGGGGAAGGAGAATGAAGGTGAGATTCAAAGCTGGTGAAATATTCCAGCAAGCTGACATAAGTGTAAATAACAGAAAAACCCATAGCACTATGTATACTGAAAATTCTGGTCTTCTTCTCTGTTACTAATAGTTATTCCTTTGAGCAAATAATCCTTTCTTGAATTTTTTCAACAGCAAGTTATTTATAATGAGACAAAACTATTCTTTTTACACTAAAAATGTATGTAGTGCAGTTAAGATTCCTTATCATTTCCTGCATTTTGCATAATTCATTTCTAAATTTTCAGTGGTTGATTTTTTTTCCAACATACATTTTCCTGTGGAATGGTTCCAATCCATTTTTTCAATGCCAAGGACTACAAAGATTATACAGCAGAAAGAGACATATCAGTTTCCCACAATTGTATTGGTCTCGTATATCAGACCTGATACTGCACAACAAATCATGTCTCTTTTTTTTTATGCACATGTCAATCAAGCAATGTGTCTCTGCGGGGTTCTATTTTCACATCTGCTGCAGACTTCCTGTGTGAATTTAAACAAATCATTTCATAACTCTGTCTCTTGTTCTTCATGTGTTTACAAAAATTGGAGTATAAGGGGCAAAATGTATGGATGTGAAGTATATAAATCATGCTATAAATCATGTGTAAGACAAACCTGGAGTAAATCTTCACTGATTTTTTAAAATGCATGATTTTCATGCAATTTTTTGAATAGAAAATTATTCAAAATAAAACAGCAACTTGCAACATCTATTCCAGTCAGATACCTGGCACTTATTGTGGGCATGGAGGGGAACAGAGAACATCACAGTCAACTCTTGCCTATCTTCAAAATACTCCTGTGACATTCCCCTCAAGCAATCTGGACTGGTGTGCAGCTGTGCCACCCCAATTCTCCACTCCAGGACCCTGACTTACCTTCGCTGTGTGAATCCCCACTCCTGGCTCAACTCATACCCAACAACCTGCATGTAATTGGTCCCTCAACCAATGGAAGAGTGCTCTCACTAGCTACTCATAGAATGGTCCCCCAGCAGACATGCCAGTATCCGATGTAATCTCGAGAACTTCTGTCTTAGAAGGCTCAGCATGCTCCTCACTGGGCCTTGAAAACTTATTAACCCCTGTCCGTCAGTTTAACAAAGAAATGCCTATGATGATCTTTAGCCAGACTCTGCTTTCTCAGTAAGCGTCAGTCCCTGATGTTGCCTAGAAGATGGTATCCATGGGAAGAGCCTCCTACAGCTCAAAGTGTCCCTTTTTCTCTTTTCAAACGCCCTTGACCCAATCTGCGGTCAGGTGATTCTTTGTGTCATTATCTTTCCCTCTTGAGCCAACATGCTTAAGTTGCATTTTTTTAATGCATATTTCTTCTGCATGTGCGAATATAACCTTTGGGTGGGCTAGAATTCATTCACTTGCCCCTTTCCAGTGCCTATCAGAGATAAACACCTGGAGAAAGCAACTGAACAGCCAGGATTCAGTTCTAAAGGGACTTACAGCGAAGATTGCTTGGAGTTACCATCCACATTAAAATACTACTGAGAATAAACGTAACAATGAACTTTATTAACTAACAACAAACCTTATCCTAAGAAACCAAAATGAATTTAAAGAAAACAGTAAGAGACCCAAGAGTCCCAAAGTTCAGGTGGAGTCACCATTATCTCAGTTGCAGTCTCTGTTCAAGTCCCTGAGGCTTGAATGGAAAGAAAGTCACAATCCTCTTCTCTGGCTGCAGGAATCTTCAGGCAAATTCCATGCAATCCTTTTTTCCTTGTGTGCAACCAGCACTACACAGTCTGTTTACTAGTTATCCAGCTCTCAGTTCCACAGGAGAAAACACCTCTGCAAAATACTACACAGCTGGGAGAAAACATCTTGCAGTCCTCTCTTGGCTGAGCAACTTCCACTCAAGCACTGAGGACATGGACTCTGCAGCTCTTTTTAGTCGCTCCTCTCCGGGCTGCTGCTCTCAGGGTTCTCTCAGGCTTCTACCAACACCAACAACAGAAAACCTGTGGAGCATTGCCCAAAATGCTGCTACACCCTATTACCAGAAAGTTCTGGTTTCTGGCAGCTAAATCTGCTCTGCAACGTAACCCAGCCTGAACAGGTCTCAAAGAGAGAGCCTGTTTTAGGCACATGGGTTACACGAAACACAGCTCTGTTTGCTTCTCCTTGAGCCATGTGAAATACCTTTTGAGAACATGATTGGGCAGAGCTTCATACCTGTGCACATGTATGATGTTGCAGGAAACATGCTACCATACCATTAATGTAAAGCATCCCATGGACATTCCAAAAGCACCATACAGGACATACTTTGCATTAGACCACACACAGGTACAATGTAAGGATGAACAGGAAAGACTACCAGCTCCAATAACAAGGGTGTACATGGGGTGCAGCATGCCACAACTCCAAAGATGAAAACAGAAAAGCAGATGAATGTTTTGGCCCCAAGTGGTTGTGATTTTGGATGGGAGTGAACAGGAAGAAGGAGTTAATATCATGATAGCTTTCCTTCTTGTTTCATTCTTTGAGTGCACTTAGTACAGCTACAAGTAAAACCCTATTGAAAGATAGGATCAGCCTGCTTCTTTCTGCATTTTCTTCTCAGTAGTGGTTTACTCAGGTAACTTTTCACTTCCTGAGAAACATACCCAAGAATAGAAGAATCTGTGTGAGTGGCACCCAGCTAAATATCATTAAACATTGAAAATAGCAATGAGTTAAGTTACAAAATGTCCTGAATTCCAGCTGTTTGGCTTTAGTATTTCATTCTGAAGCTGGGGTGTCAGAATTCTTATTTGGGTGAAGTGCCACAAAGTGCACAAATGACATGACTATTTGACTGATTTGTTTTAAGGGACCAGTATAAAGCGTAACGAGCCCAGGAGCCCTTCAAAAGCCCAGGGTAAGGGATCAGAGCAGGGCCCTGGTCCCACCACCTCTATTGAGCACTAAAGATGTCGATCGTGGGGTGGTGGGAGAAAGAAGCAGTGATAAGGAGGATGTTTCTCCCAGTAATAAAATGGTGGAGCTCCTATGACAATGTTCATTCTCTTCAGGCACTCAAAAGCTTAAGGAGCATGTTATGTCATGCCTCTGAGAACAACACTGTTGCTTGGCCTCTCTGCTAATAACATGCACCAGCCATTGCTGCAGTTTGAAAGCTAAGCTATGGCCCTAATTGCCTGGCAAAAGGATGAGCCCATGCGTAAAAGTTGCATCTTTTAAAGAGGAGAGGGAGGGACAGGGTAAAATAGAAATATTTTTTTAAAAAAGTGAGAGAGGACTACCTTCTGTGTGGCAGCACCTTTACAAAGGTGGGTAAGGGAAGGTGTCCATGACTAACAAAATCCCTGATCTAGTTTAGAATTCTAGATTTTTGTGTTCCTGAAACCCAGGCAGGGCAGCCAAAGGATACATTATATGTCCCTAGAGAGCTTCTCTATCTCCATATGCTTACTAGCTAAAAAATATTTTGAAGCTGCTGTTGGTTTTTCTGCTTCCTTGAACATAAGCGCTACCTATTACAGTACCACCCTTATGCAGCTAAAGGATCAAGTTGCATCCAAAATATGAGTATAACTGTTCTGTCAGTAAACACTGGCTTTGGAAGAGGCTAGCATTCAGTCATGTAACATTTTCTCCCAGCAGGAATGTAAAGGATTTATGGGATATATCTAGTAAAATAAACAGGAATTTTGGCTGCCACAAATGCCTGAGGGCTGAACTAGCATTGGAAATGTTCTATATAGGTGTTCATTTCAGGGAAGTCTTGCTTTTGGAGTTATTCTTTCAGCCCATGGCCAATGGAAAACACTATTAACCTCAAAGCTTTGATCCTCTGAGGCTCTATTAAGTGAATGTGATATCAGTGAACTTGCTTTTAATGGAAGTACTCAGGTGCTTCAGGATAAGCATGTGGGCAAATGTTTGCTGGATTTGAGGACATAAAAATCTATAAGGAGGTATGCAAAAGGAGAGTCAGAAAGAGAGGAACAAGGCTTAAAATATATACAGGAACTGTGAATCTCTTCTGTATTGAACAGCCCTTGTACTCTATTTTAGACGTAAGGCAGATCTAGAGCCACAGTACTTCTTGTGCTGTCCTTGTGCTGTCTAGCTGAAAAGGGGGGCATCTGATTTGCATAGGTTCTGTATTAGCATGAGCACAAAGAGCACAGTTAGGTACTAGCATAGTGGGTGCCGGGCATGACGGTTAATGGTATTTAGGTTAATTTGGTCATAAATCTGTCAATACCTGTAATTTTACTGAAAAGTAGCATGAAATACTGTCTTGTAATATGCTACTCTTTTAATTGTTCATACTCTGTTTAGCTTAGTTGAAGGGTGAACAGCCACCATTAGAAATAAGGAACGTGAAAGAGGGACCAACTCTCTGTTTCCAGCCTGAAAAAAGCAGAAAATGAATGGGGGTTAGCATTAGCTCATTTAGAGCTATGCCTGAGGTACTGCCTCACCCCGTGCCCCACTATCAAAAGTCTTATCTATGGCTTCTTGTTATTTTGATCAGAGGAGCTGTTTGCAGTGTTTAAGAGCTGAAGTCATGAGGGCTGTGACTCTGTAAGAAAATCACAGAGAGGAGACTCTTCCTCTCTCTGAGCTAAAATCACTGAAGAAGCAGACAGCTGGAGTGACCAGTGGGTGGAACCAGAGGATGGCTGGACAGCAGGAGCAACCAGTGGGCAGTGCTGGTGGACAGTGGGCAGAGTCAGCAGACTGTGAGAGCGGCCAGTGGAGGGCTGGATGGTGTGAGTGAGCAGTGGTCAGAGCCAGTAAACAGTGGGCAGAGCCAAGGGACAGTGCAAGTGGACAGAGCGAGTGACCAGTGGGTGGTGCCGGCAGACAGTTGGCATAAGAGACATTCCCTACGTACCCTGGGTTTGTTGGGAACCTTGTTCTGCACTGATTCCGCAGATCAGTGCTGGTTGTGCTGTTGAGTTCATACGCTCTGCTATGCTGTGTGGGATATCAGTGAGAATCTTGTTTCTGCACTGATTATCCAAATCAGTCTTGATTTTGCTATTGTGTCTTTACATTCTTTTCATTAGTATTAAAAGTTCTGTATGCTACACTCAGACTCATGCTTGTGAGCAGGGAAGCATTACCGCTTTGAGGTGCCCAGGGAAAAGTGCAGGACTTCCCAGAAGACTGGGTAGGGGCTCAAGTCAGTTGGTGCTGTACATTATTTGGAAACCCCTAGACATAGAACCCAGCTCTTGTTCTTTCATCTTGCCCTGGCAGAAGGGTTACATATATAACTGAACATATTTTGAATTGAGTGGATATCATCAATAGTGGAATGCAAGGGGAAAGGAAAGAATTTGAGGCAGAAGAGTGAGGACACTTTAGATGCTGGGAAATGTATTATTACATGTATTTCATTTACTCTTTAAATTGTTGGAGTAAGTAAGTGTCAATGGACAGGAGCTGATAAAAAATTATTCAGAAATTAAAATGAAGTCATCATATCAGTGGAGAGGCAAGATGGCTACCACTAAGTGAGAGCAGCAATAATTATGATTTCTAGTGCACAAAAGTTGCTTGGAAGGTGGGAGTTAATTAAAAGTTAACTGCTCTGAGCTAAGTTTCAAACACAATACATGAATATGACAGGTATACAGTCTAGGCACCAGTAGACAACTCTGGTGATGAGATCTGTTCTACAATCTCATACAAACTCTCTCAGTATTCCCAAGTGTGACATCTTTGTAATGGAGGACTTCAGTGCCAAGGCTAGAGGTGACAACCATGGTGTAGAGAAAACAATGGGCAAGTATAACCTTAGTTCCCAAAAACAGAGGTGAGAGACTGGTAGAATTATACCTGGTATCAGCACTCATCGTCGACGGAATGCAGATCCCCACAGAGATGTCCATAAACTAAATCTGAATTCCCAAGATGCAGAAACCAGACTGATGTTATATATATATATATCTCAGAAGGCAATTTAGATCAGCTCTTTAAGTGTCAGAGCAAATAGAGGGTTTGTCCATGCTATGGGAATATATACTAGCATATCTACAGTGCCATAGCTATGCTGCATCACCCCGCAGGGTAGCAGCTACACTCCCAGGTTTTTTTTCCCCTCAGTGTGGGAACACCACCTTTCTCAGCAATAGTAGCTAAGTAATTGAAGCATTGTTCTGTTGACCTAGCTGACTCTACACAAGTGATCCTGTGGCACCTTAAAGACCAACAAATGTCTTCATGCATAAGCTTTCATGGACTGCAACCCACTTCATCAGACACATCTTTGTGACATTTGTTAGTCTTTAAGGTGTCACAGAATTTTCAGGGTTTTGCTTGCTTGTTTGTTTTGTTTTGCTATATTCAGACTAACATGGCTACCCCTCTGGAACAAGTGGTTATGTTGGCATAGCTACCCACTCAGCTGTGTGGACTTTTCACACCCCTAACTAATGTAGCTATGTCAACTTACAAAACTTTAAGTATGGACCAGGTCAGAAAAGCTGATCTGACCACAATTTACATTGCAAGATCAAATTTAAGAAAACAAAACCTGCATAAATGCTAAGAAAATTATAGCAAGACGTTAACAGGCAAGACATTAGAATAGCAATTTGAAATTGAACTTAAGATCCAATTTCAGAAGCTACAAGATTTAAATCCATTACACAAAGTCAACATTGACATGTCATGATCCCGCATACATGCTACAGTTAGTGTTGTTTCCAGAGAGGCAAATCTAATTTCTGAATAAATGAAATACGTGAAACTGTGAAAGAAAGGAAAGAAACCAAGCAAACATAATTGCTTCAAAAAGACTTCCAGAAAAAAGAAGCAGCAAAAAATCTATCTACATTAGCGATAAGGCAGAAAAATGCAGTGGGAGAAGAGAGAAAATGAAATACGTGACTGACATAATCAAAGAAACTGAACATAAACTTCACTTTATCAATTTGATTACATTCTAAATGGCTAGCTTACACCTGCTGGATGACCTGTTAAAGATAACTAGTCACATCACTTGTTAACTAGCTAGGTTACACCCACTGGAGGATCTGGTAAGGATAAACGTTATCTGGTAAAGATAAAAGCAAAAAAGCTGAAGCAGCTGCTTCACTTTATCACTTGACAAGATTCTAACTAGCTAGGTTACACTCACCAGAGGGCTTGTTAAAGATGGTAAGCAAAGAAAGGCCCAATGAAGAGATTAAAAAAAAAAAAAAACAACTATGGACAAAGCACTTTCAAGAAATGCTAAACAGAGCAGCATCACAAGAAACTACTGACTTTGACAAAAATAATTTAAAATCCAGCATTAGACACTGAAACATTTTGCATCAAACAAAGAAAGTGAAATATGCAATTAAGAAGTTTAAAACCTGGGAAAGCTGCAGATGAAGCCCAGGTCACTAGGGAAGTGTTCAAAGCTTGTGGAGATGAGATCATCAATAAAGTCACTGAAATTTTCAACAAACTATGAGACCAAGCAGACAAAACAATGGAAAATGTTGTTATACTCAAAAGATTAAAGAAAGGTGATTGAAGCAATGGCAATTACTAGCGAGGAATTACAGTCCTTTCAATGGGAAGCAAAGGCTTCGGTAGTATCTCAGGCAGAGTAAAGGAAGAATCTGAAGCAAAGCTAAGGGAAGAGAAGGTTGGATTTCAAGCTGGGAGATCATGTGACAGACTATAGCCCTGTATTAAACATTTCATGCTATTGTAATAACCTTTGTACAAAGTGTGCCTCGTGAAGTATCGTTTGAAAATTCCTAATTTAGAATCATAGCATCATAGAATAGTAGGGCTCGAAGGGGCCTCATGAGGTCATCTAGGCCAACCCCCTGCTAAAAGCAGGACTACTCCCATTCAATCATTCCAGCCAGGGTATTGTCTAACCAGACCTTAAATATCTCCAAAGACGGAGATTCCACCACCTCCCTAGGCAACCCATTCCCATGCTTCACCACCCTCCTACTGAGAGAGAATTTCCAGCCTAGATCTCACCAACTGCAGACTGAAACCATTGCTCCTTACTCTGCCCTCTGTCACCACTAAGAACAGCCTAGCTCCCTCCTCTCCGGAGCAACCCTGTAAGAAGTTGAAGGTTGTTATCAAATCCCCCCTCAGTTTTCTCTTCTGAAGACTAAATAAGCCAAGTTGCTTCTCTCCTTGTGAGTTATGTGCCCCAGTCCCCTAATTAGTTTCATTGCTGTCCACTGGACTCTTTCTAATTTGTTCACACCCCTTCTGTAGTGGGGAGCCCAAAACTGGACATGATATTCAAGATGCAGCCTCACCAGTGCCAAATAGAGGGGAATAATCATATCCTTGATATACTGGCAATACTCCTACTGATGGAGCCCAAGATACCGTTAGCCCTTTTGGCAACAGGGCTTCCTGTCCACCATTACCCCCAGGTCATTTTCTACAGAGCTGCTACTTAGCTGCTCAGTCCCCAGCCTGTAGGAGTACATGGATTTTTCCATCCTCAGTGCAGGACTTTGCACTTGTCATTGTTGAACCTCATGAGATTTCATTTGGCCCAATGCTCCAATTTGTTTAGGTCTCCCTGAATCCTATCCCTACCCTCCAGCATAACTACCATTCCCCCCCCCGCTTGATGTCATCTGCAAACTTACTGAGCGTCAGGGGCATTGCTGCCCCGGGGAGGGACCTGGGGCACCGGCCCAGGCCCTGGCCCTGGCCCCCAGCCCTCAAGCCATGCCCCCTGGCTGAGGACAGGGCCAGAAGCTGTCACGTGCCACCACGGGTGGCTGAGCCCCACATCCCCGGCTGGGGACGGGGCCAGGGCCAGGAGTGGCCTTCACAGCCGCGGGTAGCTGGCCCAAGATCCCTGGCTGGGAACGGGGCTGCTGCGTCTATGGGTGGCTGGGCCCCAGATCTCTGACCCAATTGGATCGGAGGCCAGGAGAGGTGGGCTCTGCCAGACCTGGGGCACTAGTGCCAGGATTCAGGGCACGTGCCCTGGGTGCCTTAGTGCCAGCGATGCCCCTGCTGAGCGTGCAACCTATCCCATCATCCACATAATTAATGAAGATGTTGAACAAAATCGGCCCTAGGACTGACCCCTGGGGCATTCCACTAGTTACTGGCTGCCACCTAGACACTGAATCATTGATCCTTACCCAGTGAGCCTGACGATCTAGCCAGCTTTCTATCCATTCATGGTCCATTCATCTGAACAATACTATCTTGCCTTGCTGACAAGAATGCTGTGGGAAACCATATCAAAAGCTTTGCTAAGGTCAAGATATATCACATTGAGGGCTACTCCTGCATCATCATATCCAGTCGTTTCATCATAGCAGGCAACCAGTTTAGTTAGGCACAATTTGCCCTTGGTGAATCTGTGCTGACTGGTCACCCTGTGTTTCTCCCAGTGTTTCAGAATGGATTCTTTGAGGACCTGGTCTGTTATTTTTCCAGGGATTGAGGTGGGCTGATTGGTCTGTTGTTCCCTGGGTCCTCCTTTTACCCTTTCTTGAAGATAGGTACTATATTTGCCTTTTTCCAGTCATCCAGGACCTCCTGCATTCTCCACAAGTTTTCAAAGATAATGGTTAGTGGCTCTGCGGTCAGATTGGCCGACTCCCTCAGCACTCTCGAATGCAGTTCATCCGGCCCCAGAGATTTGTACACATCCCACTTGTTTAAGTAGTCCCTAACCTGACCTTCCATTACTGAGGGCTCTTTCCTTCTCTCCATTCTGTGTTACCCCACGTAGTAGCCTGGGAGCTGACCCTGCCTGTGAAGACTGATGTAAAAAAATCATTGAGTACTTCAGCCTTTCAAACATCATCCACCATGAGGTTGCTTGCACCACTGAGTAAGAGGCCTACACCACCCCGATCCTCTTCTTGTTTCTGACATACATATAGAACTCCTTCCTGTTACCCTTCACATTGCTTGCTTAGCTGCAACTCCAATTGCCATTTGGCCTTCCTGATTTTATCCCTGCAGGCCCGAGCAATATCATTATACTCCTCCCTAGTCACCCATCCAAGCTTCCACTTGTAAATTTCCCTTTTGTGTTTCAGTTCACTGCAGAGTTCTCTGCTAAGCCATGCTGGGCACCTTTCATATTTGCTGTTCTTTCTATACATCAGAATGGCATCCTCCTAGTAGGGTTTCTTTAAAATACAGTCAGTTCCCTTGGACTCCTTTCCCTTTCAGATTAGCCTTTCAGGGGATCCTACCCATCAGCTCCCTGAGGGAGTATGATGGGGTAGCCTCATCCCACGCTTTAAAAGTCCAGCATACGGTATGGGTGGCAAAAGCCATGCCCCTTAGACTCTGCTGGGCATACTCAGGCTGCTGCCCCAGCATAAAAGGGAGCCGCTCAGTTCAGTCTGGGCTGGGCCAGCACAGAGGAAAGACGCCTGCTGGAAGCTCCTGCCCCAGAGTTGTATCAGCCCCAACCCATGGGAGACTCGGAGGCTGGAGGGGATCCTATGGAGCAGTTGCCCTGCAAGGAGCGCCTTGTTGCTGACTCCCAGGACCTGTGAGAAAGCTGACGACAGCTCTCCCAGGATGGAGAAGGCTACAGTTCAGCACGCAACAAGGACTTTGTCTGGCCCAGGTAGGAGGTAGTCCAGATGGCCCAAAGGGTTGAGTTGGGGTGTAGTGAAAACCCAGTGGGCTTGTTTTGGTCTGGATCCCCACTGACTTGGGGCCATACCCCCAGTGCCCATGGGGCCCTGGGCTGGGGCTCAGTGGAGCAGGAGAGCCTGAGCCCCCCTACCTGGGTGCTGTTGCCCATCATAGAACATTGTATTGACTCTGTGGCTACTAGGCCACTCTACCCTGACCAGGGGGCCGCTCATAGACTATTGTATTGACTCTGGCTACTAGGCCCCACTGCCCTGCAGCTGAGGGCATTGTACTGACTCTGGCTGCTAGGCCTTGCCGCCCTGAACCTAGGGATTTGCATGGACCCAACCACTAGGCTGTACTGTCTCGGTGCAGTAGATTAAAAAGTGTTGCAAGGCTACCCTTCCTGCTAATTGTGCCCCCTTTATATTTCCCCACCTGTGGGCACTAGAGGGATGTACCCTGCAGCAGGGAGCCCAAGTCTGCTTTTCTGAAGTCCAGGGTCTGTGTTCTGCTTCTTTCCTTTCTTCTTTTGATCAGGATCCTGAACTCTACCATCTCATGGTTGCTGTTATCCAGGTTGCCATTCACTTCCATTTTGTCTACCAATTCTTCTCTGTTTGTGAGCCACAGGTCGAGAAGAGCAAGATCCCTAGTTGTTTCCTCCAGCATTTGTACCAGGAAGTTGTCCTCAGCGCTCTCCAAGAACTTTCTAGATTGTCTGTGCACTGCTGTATTGCCCCCCCAGCAAAATGTCAGGGTAATTGAACTCTCTCATGAGAACATTATTCCCCTGATAAAATGTGTGGCAACATCATGTATTGTAAAGTTATAAGATTCTACTGCATGGTGCTACTACACATTTTTCAACTCTGGGGAGTAGTTATATCAGTTCCTCAGAGACAAAAGACTAGTTGATACTTCAGATTGCAAACAAACCCAATAGGTCTTTACTTGCTAAAGGAGGCATGGGTGAAAAATCTATATCTTAGCAAAGAACAGCATGGTATTCCCAGTGCAGCCTGTCTGTCACTGTGCTCCCAGCTGGAAATGCTCATCCAACAGGCAGAAGAGGACTATAAAAAGAAAGAGGAGATGCTCCTCTAGCAACCATCTCTTTCTCTTTGCCCAGCACATTCTCAGCAGCTGAAGGACAAATGAAGCAGCACTGAACTGGAGACGGGGTCTTGACCTAAGAGTTTGGCCAGTAATCTCTTAAAGCATTGGATAAGAAAACCTTGCTTTGAATTTAACATAGTTTCTTAGTCTCTAGTTGTATTTTATCTATATTTTATTGTAGCCATTTCTGGATTTCATGCCTCATGCCTTGTACTACCTCAAAATCTCTCTCTCTCTAGCTAATAACCTTGTTTTGTTGTTTTATCTAATCCTAGACACTTGAACTGAAGTGTCTTGGAAACTCTATTTAGGAGACACGCAGATATCATTTCTATTAGTTAAATGATGGGCTTTATATAAGCTCGTATGGCCCAGAAGAGGGCTGGATAGTACAGGATATAGATTTCAGGGCGCGCAGAGGAAGGAATCGTAAGACTTGGAAGTACATTGGAGTCACCCTGCAGTATAACCAAGCAGGGGTGATGCTACACCTAAATATGGGGGGGGGGCGGCCTGGATCCCAGCAGCTGCCGGGTCCCAGATCCATTCCCTTACCCCCCCATCAGCAGGCCATTGAGCTCTTCCCAAAGCCCGGTCCTGCCGCTGGCCCCCGCTGCCCCAGGCTGACCCCCCCATGCCCTTTCCTTGCCAGGACAGCGTGCCTGCCCCCAGACTACCCCCCTCAGCTCCCTTAACTGGCGCTGGAGGAGAGCGGGGCCGCGGCACAACTTGAGGCCACCGGCATGACCCTGCTCTGAGCATGCTTAGAACAGGGTCAGGCCAGGGAGGGAGTTTTAAAAACTCCCAGCCCAGCCTGCGGCAGCTCCCTACCAGCCATGGCCCAGCAGAATTCACTGTGCAGGGGCACAATGGTGCACTGCTCCACAGTTGAGTGGTGGGCTGCCCTTGAGTTTCAGGGGGGCTGAGGCCCCCTGAGCTCCCACTCAGTGACACCACTGTAACCAAGGCTGGTAAGAGCAAAGGAGGGCTGCTGTCTGCAACACACACAGAACTGGGAGTGAATTGCGTGTGGGAGGCAGTTTGTGAGCAGTCCAGGACTGGAAGGTACAGGAGCAAAGCAGTGTAAAGAGCAACCTAATAAGAGGGCAGGGGACCCAGCTACTTATTAGCCTGAATTGTACCACAGAGATGCCATACATGTGTCAGCCAGATTTTCATTTTAAGAATAATCATTGAAGAGAGTGGCAAAATCCTACTCATCATAAACTGTAAATTTTAAGAAAGCATTTGGCAGTTTTCTTTATGATTGACTCTGGAACATCTTAAAGTCTTATGGAATGCCAATAAAAGCAATTGCCAAAGACTTTATATGAAGCCACAGCTTGCACAGTTAAAGTAAACAGGCTTGAACAAATGGTTTAACATAGTTACTGGTGTCAAACACGAATGCATTCTCTCATCTTTCCTGTTTGGCACAGTCACTGACTTTCTTAAGAGAAAAAGTGAAGAAAGCTACAATACAAGCAGTGCCTGGGTAAACATTGCTCTCCTATACGAGAAGATATAGATTTTCCTGATGACATAGCTCTTCTAAGTGACATTTCACCAAACATGGAAGCAAAGAATGAAAGATTAGCCTGCATTGTAAAAATACATGGTTATCAAATCTAATGAGAAGCCCAACAACTTTAACTCATGCATTAAATTAGAGGTAAAGGAGCACAGGAGGTGAAATTATATGTGCAAACCAATGGGATATTTATTCAGAAGAAAATAATGTCACAATTCGGTAAGGTGACAACTACATTCAGCAGCATAAACAAGATTTTGCCATGGAAAATCTAGAATTTAAAAAGCTAATTGAATCTTCAACTCAAATGTTATTTCCACCTTAACATATGGATGTGAAGCTGGAAAGCCACCAAATATATAGACAGATGTCTAAGTGCCTTTGAAAGTAACTACTTCAGGCAAATACTAAGTATTATGTGGAATGAATCACAAATCCTGAGATTCATCTGAGTTCAGTGAATACTTATCTACATAACTACCCAGAAAAAAATAGTATCTGGGACATGTAATAAGAATGAAGCTGGAGCATCTGCTGAAAGATCCCTCTGTTGACCTGTACTTGGAAAGGGGAGACTTGTGTAACTTAACACCATAGGATATGCCTACACAGAGAAAACAAACCCATGGCAGGCTCATGGGACTTGGACTGGGGGCTGTTTCATTGCTGGAGCCCAGGCTCTGGGATCTTCCCACCATGCAGTGTTTTTGTTTTGTTGTGTAGACATACCCTTAGAAAACATGCAAAGAGCAGCCCATGATAGAGAAAGTGGACCCATGTTCATGTTCTATATGACATTAAATTGCATGGGAAAGATTCAGATTTGTGTTGCAGTAGGACCCAGAGGCCCCGCCCCAGATTGTATAAATTCACAGGAGAACAGTCTTTATGCTGACCAATGTACAGCTGAAAATTATACTAATGTTCCTTTTAACTTTGTGGTAAATACCACAAGAATCCCACAAGAAAGTGCACAGTAGACCAGTGGTTCCCAACCTTTTGGAGCTACAGCCCACTTAGTTAACCCTAGGAAAAATAGTCACTTCCCTGCCCTCCCACCTCACTAGCCTTAAACATATAACTGAAAAAAACATACAGAATGATAATAGCACTAAGCTACATTATAATAATAAATTGCTCTTACCTGAGTAAAAAACTAAGTTTTTCTCAGTGCAGCCACCACTGTCAGCCCCATGTGGCCTTGCATCTTTCTATCTCTCATGGACTGAGGGTAATGGAGGTGGGTTTTGGTAAGTTGGCTGGAGCTGCTCCAGGCCCCCTGCTGGCACTGTGCTGCTCCTCTCCAGATGGGCCTCTGCCCAATGAGGGATTGGGCAGGGAGGGGGGCTGCTCCTTTGCTCTGGCCAGAGAGGAACTTGGGGCTGCTGCTCCTTCAGGTGAGTTTCTCATCCTCTCTGGCTGGCCCTTTTGAAGCTTGTGAGGAGGCTAAATTACTTCAATATTACTGAAGCCTCATGGAGTCCTTACGGTCCCCCGATGGGATCCCATCCCCCAGGCTGGGAACCCTGTAATAGACAGTCTGTCCATCAGATGATACATTGACAACTTAATCTTCCTAACAGTATGTGTGATTAATAATATTCCCTCAACTCCAGATAACATAAGGCTGTGTTTGTCAGCCTGAGAAAAGGATTCTAATGGCTCACTTTTAATCTCTTGTCATTAATGTTTTCAGTGTGATAGGATGCTGCACACTTACCCATGCTACATCTCAGATTTCATTCTTTTAATGCTCTTAGATGTCACAATTTTTTTCTTTTACAAAAAATCATTTTAATGCACAAAGATTTATTCCTCCACTAAAAAAAGAATCCAGTTCTTCCTTAGTGGGATTTAGGTCCAGGCTGCTTTGCTCCCTGACTTTCCAGATTGAGTGGGCCCCAGCTGTGACTGGGTTTAGCTGAGATGTTCTGTTATTTCCAGCTGGAGGGGAGGTGAACTGATGTCAGTGCTACTGATGCATGGATCAGCTGAGGGAGGGCAATAGTAGGACACCTGGCAATTCTCCCAGACACTGAATGCATTGTACATACTCAGTCTCTACCAGCCCACAGATTCTCTGCTGCTGGGAACAATTCTTACAAACAGACCATAGGAGATTACCAGTAGCATACAGTTTGCTTTTCTGTTGCAACTTAGTTTTCTGCACTCATAAAAACATATTTAATGCCAAAGTCATTGCTGTTCAAATCAATCCTCTTTCACATGTAGCAACATGTGTATTCTCCTACATTAACTATAAAGGTATTTTTAAGCCATACCTTCAGCAAAACAGATGGTAGAGACAATTCCTCACAGAGACAGGCTTAGATTAAAACACCTGCACATGCACAACAACATTATGTGTTTAAAATATAAATTAAATGATTTGGCTAACACCTCTGAAAAAATTCCAGTTAGTTATTTAATGCCCCAAATCATAACTGGCAGTGCAGATGGTAACATGGTTAATCTCTCCAGGAGCAGTGTTATTTCTAGCAGGTTAGCAGATATGTTGGTTCCTGTGATGCCTTGGATGGTACAGATTTTAGGCTGAAAATTTTCATCTAGGATCCTATTGATGGATCAGAGTCTCATTTTGTTAGCGGCTGCACTGACATATAATAAAAGGACAATCCGTGATCCAGTCTTGAAAAGGATCAGACGCAATAGGTGGATGGAACAAACAAATGGAAATAAGAAAAGAAAGAAGCCAAGGTAATGATAAAATGTGCATAGTTTGCACAATAAGCAACAGCCTCAGCTCACTACCAAATTACTTCTGTCCCTGAAGATTTAGCAGGTATCTATATTGCGAGGTAATGCACTCTGCACAACAGAGGCTTTTTTAAAGCATACTAACATGTCTGTGTAGACCCTGCTGGTGTGCACTAAAGGTTCCCCAATGTGCTTCAAAGTACTGCAAACCACAGTATGTTAAAGCATGCTAGGGTACATGCCAGCAGGGTCTCCATGAAGCAGTAAATACACAAACAACTTAGTATGCTTTAGAAATCACCCCACCACAAAACAGGTTACCCACTAGGTAGACAAACTCTTTGTTATATAACCATGTATAATGACTGTGAGTTGGTTCATGTTTGGAAGATTATCTTACACATGTAAGAAAGAAACCTTAAAAGTAAATGTGGTTTCTGCAGAAAATAACATAACAATCACAGCAGTTTCGGGACAGTATGCATTCAACTGCCAGCTCATATCTGATCCCTGCATTTTACTTCTGGTAAGAAGTAAAATATGCTATAATGGGAATATCAGTGGAGCACCACACGTCAGAGGACTAGATCTGTTCGAAATGAGTATCTGTGTTACAACAGCTGTATATTTTCCAATTATATATGTTAGTGGTTTCAGGCAAATTAAAATATAGTTTGCAGTGTGACAACAGCCTCATGGTATGTCTTCTGGCCAAGAACTCAATTTTATTAATAAACTAAATTTAAAAAGCCCGAGTGAGTTCAAAGTTTGAAAACCACTCCTATAGTAATAATAAACATCTATCTCTTGTACAGTCTTTTCATAGTAGAGCTTATAGGAGGTCTATGCAGCTGTGGCTGAATCTCTCCTTGGGCTAAAAATACAAAGTGATCAATTGGGGACATTTCCTTAAGAATGTTAAATGGTCTGAAAGGAGAGTAAAATGCCGTTTCCTGGACAGCACTAACGAAGCTGCAGTGCCTCCGGCTAAAGAAATACGCACTGCAGATGTGATGCTTTTGGCAGAATTGAGACTGCAGTGAAATGTACTAAAATCATTGAGAAAGGAGGATATGTCGCTGTCTTGTTTAACAAGCAAGGAGTCCAATGGCACTTAGACTAACAAATTCATTTATCACTTGAGCTTTCATGGGAGAAAATCACACTTCATCAGATGTTTTGAAGATGGGACAAAGTGTCACATTATTTTCTTCCATGAAAGCACATGCAGTAAATACATTTATTAGTCTTTAAGTGCCACAGGACTCCTTGCATGTTTTGCTGAACTAGACTAACACAGCTGCCCCTTGGGAACTTGTCTTGCTTAAGTGAAGAACAGAAAGTGAAGAAAAGGATAGTGAGTAGTGTCCAGTTGATTCTGTGTGTACTTGTTAATTATTTCATGTAATGTGACAAATGGCCAATTTCTTCCCTCCAAATCATTTTAATACAAAGCTAAACAGAAAATCAAAACTCCACTATCGAATCATAGGGTTAAAAGGGACTGACTGCAAGGGTCATCTGGTCTGATGTTCTATGCATGAAGATTAGAGGATACACTGATGCCAATGTAGATGGCTTCCTGATATCACTCTATTTTTGTTACTAGAACACTGAATGATTGAAAAGAGTGAGAGAGAAAATCCTTCTCTCAGGGTAATGTTCCTACAAGTCATGGTGGGAATCGTGTTGTCGTGTTTCAGTGCAGTCATCCAGGAAGCAGAAGGACATAGCTGTGAAGCCATGGAAAGGCACAGAGGAGCTGAGAAGGTACAGTACATTAGTAATTCCCTGTGGCAGAACCATCAAGAAAAGTCTTATTGATAAAATATATATTTTAAAAGAGCTGATTTGAACAAAGTCTCAATTTCTCACGAGACTAAGGAGGTGTATGGCAATGCTGTATTATACAAGAGGTGGGGCAGTCCCACAGCTGACTTGACTAGAGCTATAGCTATTTCTCCCAGCTCAGATCTGGTCCTTTGTGTTTATATTTGATGGCTTGTTTGTTATGTGACTGAAACCTATCATAGAGGCTCACTTTACCATACAGTTGTTTTCAAGCATCTAGCAATATTTGTTGCTTATAACATTAAAAGAGGGCATTTTCAACATATAAATTATATATTATAAATTATGTATTATAAATCATCTCTGTACTTGCATTACTAATAGCATCATAGATATTACACCTGCCAGATTTTTTAATATTTGATTTTACATTTCATTACTAATACTATTTGTTATATTTCAGTACTAACTTTGGATAATGGAGCAATTTATTTTTATTTATGGCATGTCACTGGATTTATATATGCATATTTTGTTTGTCCCACACATGCAGTTAATTCCCTCTATTTGCGAAGGGTCAAAATCTGAGGTTTCTTGGTGTAACCAAGTAGAATTTGGCCCCAACAGCCTCATTAATGGCCTCAGCTATATGGCTCAGTTGTACCCTGACGCCACTTCCTAGAAGAAAGATATCTATCTATGGCATTTATTCGGCTTCCGTTTCTGTAGTATCAGAGCAACTCATGATCCTTACTGCATATATCTTCACAACAGCTCTGTAAGACGGTGAGGTACCATTATTCCCAGTTTACACAGGGGGAAATAAGGTGGAGGGAGACTGATTGACTTTACACAAAGCCCAATAAGAATGGCCATACTGAGTCAGACTAATGGTCCATCTAGTCCAGTTGTTGATAGTCCCTTGATTGATGAGGATGATCTCTTTCTGGGTGTAATTTTATATGTGTCTTTTGGGGACTAAGTAGTCCAATCCTTGAGATGCAAATTCATTGGAGATGTTGCACATGACTTTGGAAGGCGGGGTTGGCCCCTGATTGCTTCAAGACAATTGTCTGTCCTTTCTTTTTTGGTGTTTTTCTTCAGCCAAGAAAGGTAATTTTTTTTCAGGAGCAGTTGTTCCTTCTCTGACAGGTCTTCACCAGTTAGCCCTGTCTTGGACTGCCATCTGTAAGTGTGTGGTGTCGATGCCACATCTCTTGAAGTTTGTCTTGAGGATACCTTTCAAGAATTTCTTTAGGCCTCCCCATTTCTTCTCTCTTTTGGCGAGCTGAGGATACAGCAATTGTTTTGGTAGAGGTGCATTAGGCATGGACACATTGTGTCCACTCCACTTCAGGTGGTGCTAGATAATCAGGGCTTCAACACTGAAGATATTGGCCTCTGTGAGGACACTGACATTAGTGGGGTGATCCTCACACTTTATGTTGAGGATCTTCTTGAGAAAATACTTGTGTTGGCATTCCAGGTTTTTCAGGTGTTTTCTGCAAGTCACCCAAGTGTTGCTGCCATAGAGAAGAGTTGGGGTTATCACTGCTTGTAAAGTAAAAGTCTTGTAGGTGTTCTGATGTCATGGTTGTTGAACACTCAGTGAGTCAGTCTGCCAAAGGCAAGGCTTACACAGTAGATTCTGTGCCAAATCTCAACATCTATGTTTGCCCCCTGTGAGAGAAGGCCACCAAGATAGGCAGAGTATTCTACATTTTTCAGTTCTTCTCTGTCAGTGTTGATCTTCCTTGGTAGATCTGAAGACTCAGACACTTCAGAGTATGGTTTTGCATCTCTGCCAATCCTGGCTAACACAAATAAGGAGTCCTGTGGCACTTTTAAAGACTAACAAATTTATTTATCGCATGAGCTTGTGTGGGAGAAAATCCCATTTCGACAGATGCTTTGAAGATGGGGAATTTACAGAATGGTAATCCTGCTAGAGATGGAAGAACCATGCTTTGAAGTGTCTGTAGCCTCTGTTTTCCAGAAGGTGGGAATGGGTGACAGGGGATCACTTGATGTTTGCGTGCTCTGTTCATCCCCTCTGAAGCACCTGGCACTGGCCACTGCTGGAAGACAGGATACTGAGCTAGATGGGCAATTGGTCTGGCCCAGTATGGCTGTTCTGATGTGATCTTATGCAAGGTTAGTCAATCTGTCTCGATCTGTAAAATGGAGTTCCCCATCTGTAAGTTTGGAGATAATGGTACTTCCAGGGTCATGGAGGTATTGTAGGGATAAACAGGGCCAGCCCAAGAGTTTTTGACACTTTAGGCAAACTACGACTTCGGCATAACCCCTCTGCTTTTTTCAAATAGATAAAAAAATTCAATTCTGTCTAATTTGGTGCCTCTCAAAGCCTGAAACCCTAGGTCAGTGGTCATCAAACCATGGGTTATGACCCAGTACTGGGTTGCAGACCCATTGGTACTGGGTTGCAGCACTGCCAATACAGCTGAGGAGGGAGGAAGCAGTGGGTGGGAGGTTTAAGTGGTGGAGGCCTAGGAAGTTTAAAAGGACACCAGCCCTGAAAAATAGAAAAATCAGGTGGAGTGCTGCATTCTGCCTTGCCCTGTTGCAGGATCTGTAGCCAGGCTGGGGAAGGCAGTTCTCAAATCTTCTGCCATGAGCATGCTCAGACGCGTACTCAGTGCAGGAGTAGTGTGGCCAAGGAGTAACTCGTAGGGATGCTCCTGCAGCTCCAGCCAGGTAGGGAACGGACCCTGGGGGTCAGGGAGCCAGCAGTGGGTTGCAGAGCTGGTGTGTGGACAGGAAAGGGGCGGGAGGGGGTTGCACCCTGGCAGGAGGACAGGAGGCTGGCTTGGAAGGGCCACGTGCATCCCCAGGGCACAGGATTTAGAGTGCGTGGGTGGCTGCTGCCTGAGCTTGGATGGGAGCAGCTGGTGGTGCTAGGGGCTGTGTGGGTGAATCACAGGCCGCTGGGGGCCTGTGTGGTGTCCTGGTGCCTTGTCTGTGCAGGGCGAGCCTGGAAGGAAAGCACACAGCAATGAGCCTGCTGCCATCTACCCCCTTCCTCCTGTGGCCAGCGCTGCATCGCGCCAAGACTGGGGATGTTGCTGCTGTTGCTTCTCCTTCTATTCTCCCATTTGGCACTGCACTGTCCCCTTCTTCCCCCCCACCGCAGCTGGTGTTGCACTGAGCTGGGGCTGGGGCCAGAGCTGTTCTGCCCCCTTCTGCTCCATCCCTCCCAGCCGGCTTTCCCTTGTCCCGGCCCTTCCCCAGCCAAGAGGTTGCCCCCGTCCCCGTCCCCGTCCCCGTCCTGCTCTCCACCACAGCCCCAGACCAGCTCTCCACAGCCACACACCCTCCCTGGCCCCCTGCTTAATAATATTTTGAGCCTTGGGCTGTAACCAGGTCATTGCCCCCAGAGTGTCTACACTGTTCATTGCTGGCAGCCCTAGCAAAACAGTCAGGAAGCCTTCCAGTTGCATGACAGTTTATGGGAACCTACTCAGGGCTCATTTCGAGCATCTACAGCACTGGCCTCTGGGTTCATGGGACTGCCACAGCCCTCCCATTGTAGCTGGCTCAGTTATAGACTGGCCACTAGGCCTTCTCATGATAACTGATGCATGCAGTAGTGAGAAGTGGTTGCAAATACCTACCTGGGGTGGGGCCTGGACAGTATGGGAAGGGGGCCTGGAGATTAGGAGGGTTCCAGGGCCCATCAAATTATACTTTAACCACTGGAGCCCCACAGCCTACTGTGTAGGGTACGCACAGTGTGTCCAGCAACAGCATTCTAGCAGCTCAGATCTGCTGATTTCTTCAGCATGACAGTCTCACACTCTCTGCAAGCACTGCTGCTGCTGAGTCAGAGCCTCCTCTCCCTCTGTTCTCAAGCTATCAGCAACTTATGTCCATGGCCTGCAGCTCTGAATAGATGGAGTCTACAGCAGAAAGAAGCAGTACTGACGAGGAAAGCCACGGCATGAATCATTTCTCTTCTTGTCACTTGGCTGTGAGTGTTTCTGTGGATAAGAGATGCCAGAGGCAAAAACATGCCATAAATCAAGGGTAGGCAATATGTGGACTGCAAGCAGCCAAATCTGAACCTCCAGAAGCTTTTGAAGGGACCGCAAAATCTTTTTATTGACTTGTTGTGACATTGCTGCCTTTGAAAGCCCTAGATGTCAGCTCTGGGTTATGGGTTCTGGGTTGTCAATGCCCCACAATGCTGTCAGTTAAATTGGTAGAAGCACTATTGGTGAGGACTTTTGGTGCTGACATGGAGCACAATGTGGACATGAAAACCCACAGTAATTACTTGGGTGGCTGTACGATGACCTACCTTAGGTCAACTTCATTTCATAGTAGAGACTTGCCCTTGTTGTTATCATTTTTGTTGCTGTGATGTGAAAAATGTTTCTCTGGAGTCTGGTCCTTGACAATCCCCTGATCAAGAAATTTGGACCCTGACAAAAAATAATTGACTATCCCTGGCATAAATCTTCCTTTCTAGATATACAGGATTGCAAATATGACTCTAAAGTCATGATGTTTTGATGCATAGAAAACCTATCAGTGATTCCTGATGGGAAAATCTGCATTTGCGAGAGAAGGAGACTTTTATGTGATAGGATAAATTGAATCCACTCTGGCTTTTGAACTCTTGCAATGAGACCTGGGCAGGGCCAGCTCAAGGGATTGTGGCACCCCAAGCCACCTTTGGCATGGAGCCGAAGGCAGTGGGGTTGGGGGGACGGATGATGAGAGCGTGGAATCCAGCCGCTGCTCTGGGCTAGTTCACCCTGCCTCCAGGACGGGGAACAGCCCAGGCATGGAGTGGGCCAGTCCAGTGGCTGACCTCCACTCTCTTGCCCCTCCCCAGGCCAGTTCTTCTTCCGCAGGGACAAGGAAGGCCAGCCCAGAGATGGGGCAAGAGAGTGGAGTCTGACCCATGGGCTGGCCCTCTCTGCCCATGGAGGCTGCGTGGCTGGCCCAGGGGAAGGGAGGGAAGGCAAGGTCAGCTTCCTGATGCCCCTACGCTTTGGTGCCCTGAGCCGGTGCCGTACTGCCTCATCCCTAGAGCTGGCCCTAGACCTGGGGAGAAAGATTAATGAGTAGAGTGCAGGTGAAGCTGTCAAAAGCACAAGGCAGCAGAACTGTATAGTAAATATATGCAGACAAAGTTGATTTGTTTATTTTTCCAAATTATTTTTAAAAGGGTAAGTAGAACAAGGATGGCACATTCAGTTACAGAGATGTGTGGATTGGCATTAGAACAAAAGAGAGAATTGACAGAAAAGTCATCATGATGTAAACAACTTTAAAAAATAATATTAGTAAAGACAAGCTGATTAGAGGGAATGACAAGTATTTTCTAATTATATTTGGCCTACAAAACAGGAAGAGGTCATAAGCTCTTTCATGCCAGATAGGTATCTGCATATAGAGAGACAGCCAAAGATGAAAAAAGAAAGAGATTAAAGAGGAATCATGTGTCCTGTTCATGCTAAAAGTCTTAGCAGTTATTCTATAAATAAATGGCATATAGGTAGAGCCCTGCACGGATACAAATACGTGGATCCGTATCCAACCTGCATCTGCAAGAAATGGCCCGCTGATATCTGTGTTGTATCCACGGATGCAGATATAATGTGGATATCTACATATTTGCAGGGCTTTAGCTCTGTGCGAATAAAAACACGTGAACCTGTATCCAATCTGCATCCGCAAGAAATGGTCTATGATATCCGTGTTGTATCAGCAGTTGCGGATATAATGCTGATATCCATGGAGACCCATGGATTTGCAGGGCTCTACATATAGGGTTTGGGTTTGTAAAAAAAGCATGTAAAACAAATCAAGCTTAAAAAAGAAAACATCCCAGCTTTTAGCATGCTAATGAAGTTTTTTGGAAAGTGTTGCAGAGATCATTTAGCAATACAGAAGTTTCATTAATAAAAACTTATTCAGGAAACTGTGGGTTTTTTTTAATTTAAGTTCCACCCCCCTCCCCCGTATACAAAGGCTAGATTGTAGGTCTATGAAATGAATCAAGTAAGATGTAATTAAACACAGATCAATATGACTGGACACAAACTACCTCTGCATCTCATACCTGACTTCAAAGATGAAGCGTTAATTAAATGCTAGTGGCCTTTGTGATTTGTGACACTTTTGTGTCAAAACCTCAATGAACTGTCAGTAAGCTGGGGTTTAGTCTGACTGCACATTCCAGGGTCATGTCATGTTGAGAGGTTTGACAGGAGACAGAGAAACATGTCTTTGGGCTGTCACAGACAGAGCAAAGGCTTCAATACTGCACACTGAATCTAATAATCTATGCTGTAAAATGAATGTCAAGATGAGCTTGAAGCAATGTCCCGTCCTCTCACTTTCAGTTTGTTTAGCATACCATGATAGTTCTATTTTCACTCTATTCTGCAATCTGTAAATACTATTTTTGTTTAATTTAGATGAATCAGGTTTTGACTGTTTAATCTGGGTACTGTTCTGATCCCTATCCTCTTTCAGATAAATGGATTTCTCCCACCACACCTAGGAGGCAGAGAGATATGACTGTGTGAACTTATATTTGGGTCAAAGACCTGAGGAAAGCTGCTGCTTTTCGTACAAGTCAGTGCCATAGAAGTCTTGGAGGGTACCATTTTAGGTAAAGGGGGCCAAAATGATGTAAAAATATAAGGCATCATCACACATACTGTATGACATTACACAATATTCTCTACTTAGGCAAGAAGGTTTTAGACATCATTTAGATAAGAAGAAAACCCCCATTACACTATGGACAACTAGCGTAAGCTTCTAGATCACAGGCCCTGGTGCTGATGGGGGACTTCAGTTACCCTGACATCTGCTGGGAGGCCAATACAGCAGTGCATGGGCAATCCAGGAAATTTTGAGAGTGTTGGGAACAACTTTCTAGTACAAATGCTAGAGGAACCAACTAGGGACCTTACACCGCTCAACGTGCTGCTCACAAACAGGGAAGAATTGATCAGGGACGTAGAGGTAAATGGCAAGCTAGGCAGTAGTGACCATGACATGGTTGAGTTCAGGATGCTCATTAAAGGAAGGAAGGAAAGAAGCAAAACAAAAACCCTGGACTTCAAAAGAGCAGATTTTGGCTCCCTCAGGGAACTGATGGGCAGGATCCCTTGGGAAGCTAATCTGAAGGGGAAAGGAGTCCAAGAGAGTTGGTTATATTTTAAAGAAACCCTGCTAAGGGCACAGGAAGTTGCCATTCCAATTAGGAGAAAGAACAAACATGTGAGGCAGCCAGAATGGCTTAGCAGAGAACTCTATTCTGAGCTTAAACATAACAAGGAAACTTACAGGAAGTGGAAGCTTGGTCAGATGACCAAGGAGGCATATAAAGATATTGCTAGGGACTGCAGGGATAAAATCAGAAAGGCCAAAGGACAAATGGAGTTGCGACTAGCGAGGGATGTAAAGGATAACAAGAAGGGGTTCTATATGTATGTTAATAACAAGAAGAGGATCAGGGATGGTGTAGGCCCCTTGCTGAATAGGGCAGGCATCCTTGTGACAGAGGATGAGGAAAAAGCTGAAGTCCTCAATGCATTTTTTGCTTCAATTTTCACAAGCAGGGTCAGCTCCCAGCCCACTACTATGGGTGTGGCAGATGGGAGAGAAGAAGAGAGGCCCTTGGTGATGGAAGGTCAGGTTAGGGACTGTTTAAAGAAGCTGGATGTGCACAAGTCCATGGGGCCAGACTAACTGCGTCCAAGAGTGCTAAGGGAATTGGCTGATGAGATAGCACCACCGCTGGCCGTTATCTTTCAAAACTCATGGGGAACGGGGGAGGTGCCAGAGGATTGGAAAAAAGCAAATGTAGTGCCTATTTTCAAGAAAGGGAAAAAGGAGGATCCAGGGAATTACAGACCAGTCAGCCTCACCTCAATCCCTGGAAAAATTGTGGAGCAGATTCTCAAAGAATCCATCCTCAAACACTTAGAGTAAAATAAAGTGATCAGGAACAGTCAGCATGGATTTACCAAGGGTAAATCATGCCTGACCAATCTCATCACCTTCTATCATCAGATGACTGGTTTTCTGGATGCAGGAAGAACCGTTGATGTGCTATACCTTGATTTTAGCAAGGCTTTTGATACAGTTTCCCACAGCATTCTCACTGGCAAATTAAGGAAGTATGGGTTGGATAGGTGGACTATAGGGTGGATAGAAAACTGGCTAGATCAATGGTTTCAGCGTGTAGAAATCAATGGTTCCATGTCTAGCTGGCAACCAGTGATGAGTGGTGTGCCCCAGGGGTCGGTCCTGGGGCTGGTTCTGTTCAACATTTTCATCAGTGATCTGGATGATGGAATAGACTGCATTCTCAGTAAGTTTGTGGATGACACCAAGCTGGGGGGACCAGTAGTCACGTTGGAGGGTAAGGACAGGATTCAGGGAGACCTAGATAAATTGGAACAGTGGGCCAATAGAAATCTTATGAACTTCAATAAGGACAAGTGTAAAATCCTGCACATGGGACGAAAAAACCCCATGCACCGCTACAGGCTGGGAAACATTCAGCCAAGTAGCAGCAATGTAGAAAATGACCTGGGGGTCATGGTGGATGGGAAGCTAGATATGAGTCAGCAGTGTGCTCTTGCTGCCAAAAAGGCCAATGGCATACTGGGCTTCATCAAAAGAAGTATTACCAGCAGATCAAGGGATGTGATCATACCCCTCTATTCTGCACCGGTGAGGCCACATCTAGAATACTGTGTTCAGTTTTGGGCTCCCCACTACAAAAAGGACAGGGGCATGCTAGAGAGAGTTCAGAGGAGGGCAACCAAAATAATTAAAGGGCTAGAGCACAAGCCCTATGAGGAAAGACTGAAAGCATTAGGCTTATTTAGTCTGCAGAAGAGAAGATTGGGGGGGATTTGATAGCAACCTTCAACGACTTGAAGGGATGCTCTAAGGAAGATGGAACTTGACTGTTCTCAGTAATAACAGAGGACAGAACGAGGATCAATGGTCTCAAGTTGCGGTTAGGAAGGTCGAGGCTGGATATTAGAAAAAACTTTTTTACTAGGCGAGTGGTGAAGCCTTGGAATGAGCTGCTGAGGGAGGTGGTGAAATCTCCATCTTTGGAGGTATTTAAGGCCCGGTTGGACAAAACCACGACTGGGATGGTTTAGTGGGAGTGGTCCTGCCTCTGGCAGGGGGTTGGACTAGATGACCTATGAGGTCCCTTCCAACCCTATGATTCTATGATTATGCAGAGTTGAGGAAACTTTTCCTTCCCTTAGCACTCTAGCCAGTTGTTTGAAGCTTTACCACCCCAGCTGCGCCATGAATATTAACAATCTGGGAAGTGCCAGACTGGATCATGTGAGTGGTCCATCTAGCTCACTGTCCTGTCTCTGACAGGGCCCAATTCCAGATGCTTCAGAGGAAGGTGCAAAAAGCCCTTCAGAAGACACTTACAAAATACCCTTCCCAACGGGGGAGTGTCTACTTAAGCCCAGTTGGTTAATAACTAACTTTATACTTCGAAACATGAGGATTTGTGTCACATATTTAAAACCAAAATCTTTGTATCTTATCTAATGCAACAGAATATACTTATCCATACCAATGGCAAAAGCTCCCAGAGTTCCTGACTTGTGTGTCTCTTCCTATTTGTTTTAATTTAGTAATCATTTGCAGATGAACTGTAGCATCCTCTGATTAAATACCTAATGTGATGTAAACGGACAAAAGCAAGTGCATCCCAAACTAAGCATTGTTCTCTGTGGACTCCTGCCTCTCAATTGTGCCAAGACACTGTAGAACACAGGATTTTACTCTCTACCTCTTTAAGTACCTAGAAACAACAGGGTTAACGTATACAAAGAGCCAGAGCATTAACTTGTGATTTGTCTGAATCTTTCAATTGGCATGTGTAGAGGGCTGGCTTCTAATAGTCTTACTGTTGTTTAGTAGTACCCTACTCAATGATTAGCCCCATTGACTTTACCAGGGCACTCATGGAGTAAGGTGCCATTGAAGGGTAACAAAATCTTTCCCTTAATGTTGTCTGAAAATAGATCTTTGGTAAGGATAGTACTGAGAATGCCAAAAAGAAAGAAGAAAAAGGAAGATTTATTTGTGCCCCTTTAATCCATTCTTTTACATTTTGAAAATTAATATGACATGTCAGAAGCAATTTTTTTTATGGCCAAGGGATAAATGTTGAAATGAGATTTGTTTGTTTAATGGTGAGCCCTTCTTAATAATGGCGTTATGAGCCATGCTACCTCAGTGTGGTTCTCCCTGTGAGAGGAATTCTAATGCGTTTCTTGTATGGTACCACTGGAGATGCTATATAACAAGAGACATCATTTCTACTTGCCAAACCTGTCTAGAATAGCATTTGAAAAGAGGATTCAATCACAAATGCTGTGGGAACTGTAGCTAGTTTGTGATGTGTTGTACCTGCCACTATAGAGATTGAGGGTGGATCATCTCTGTTATTCACCAATGATATTCACTGGTAAATTGAGTTAGGTATTTTTTTCCAGATAAGGTAGCATTTTAATTTAGACATATATATGTGTATACTCATCAGTGCAGAAACCATCCTCTTCAGCCTGGAGTAGGGTTGGCTCTCAAGGGTTTGATGAGCTTTGTGTTGTTTAGCTGTACAGGGTATCAGGCAGACTCCTTTAAACCACTGAGCATCCTGGGGTGGATGGTTTTGGAACTGGATGTGTCAGAGATGGTTGGGATTAGGTGATACAGTAGAGTTACAACAACTGATCAGTTTGTCTCTACAGGGGGTACCAGAAGAGTTTTGTTGACTGAAGCAGGAAAGGGTACACATGAAGTATTTCAGTAACTGGGAGGGGTGTGTGACTGATGTGAGATTTCAGCAGTCACTGGATGGATAAGGGCTTGCGAAGGGATGCTAACAAAACTATGGCACCAAAACCACTGGGCATGAACATACACTTCTGACCCTTTTAATCACATCATGCACTGGGTCACTTGACCTCTCCAAACTACTCTCTTACCTCAGCTTCTTCCCAGACCTTCATTCAAAGGTTAAGACTAATTATAACCTGGACAGAACACACTGAATGAAATCAGTTTGGTTGGGTTTATGGGGCAGGCGTTAATTCCCTGGAAATGCTTGTGGCAGCAGCTCTGATCAAATTCATTCTCACTGCAGGAGCAGTCAAGGAACGACAGTGCTTCTGGAAAAAGTGCAATTTTCCCTTTTAGTCATTACATTAAAAAGACAGGTTATATAATAATAGTGATGCTAGTACAGACAGTCAAGTGGCTAAAGGCATAGAAAGTTCAATTGAGTTTGGATAAGCATCTCAGTCTGGACAGTCTCTCAATATTCTTGACTTGGAAATCCATTGAGAACATGTTATTTTAGGAAACTCAGTGGATTCTGATTTTGTTGCAGGTATTTTAGCACTTTTACTTACCGCCCTCTCTGGAACCTAGAAGTGAATGCTGGCAAACTAGGGAAAAGTGTGACATATTTTGAAATTCTAAACCATCTTGGTTCAATTCCAGATTTGGGTGAATATTCAAGGCAGTTTCATCTGGGTTGTCCCTTGGTCTTGTAAGGTCACATGCAAAGAAATTTGCTGTCCTTAACTCTCCCACCTATCTGGGCACTTTCCTGAGACTGTCTTAAACCCTGTTTCTATCCTAGCTCATTTCAGGCTTTGCCTTTATAGAATAAAAAGGATGATAATTTGTGACAATTGCCCAAAACAATGCAGTATCAAAACTGTACAATGTGGTGAGTTGCCCAAGTACTGTAGAAGTTTGTTTTAAGGATGACCCTTGTACTGGACCCTGTAGATGAAGATGCCACAAGGTGGCACCAAAATGTAACTTTGCCGGTGGAGTAGGAAGAAGAAAAGTTAGCGAAATCAGTCTCCTATATGGACTGATGGAAGTTTTGTCAAGTGACACCATGGATGTAGAGTAGGGGGTAGTGTTCTGACTGTGGATTAGGCATGGGGATATGGTGCAAATGCCATGGAACAGTGTTGGGGGGAGGGATCTGTGGAGTCATGTAACCTAAAGGCCAACTAAGCTGATGATGCAGCTGAGCAAGTCCTTCTTCCCCCCTCTGCCACCACCCATTCCCCAACTCCCACCAGGCCTCTTCCCTGCTTCCTGCTGGCTCCCTGAGTAGCTTAAAAAAAAAAAAAAGTCCTGTGGCACTTAAAGACTAACAAATTTATGTATTGCATGAGCTTTCATGGGAGAAAAATCCCTTTAAAGATGGGGGAACCTACAGAATGGGAGGAAATAAATGCAGGGAATTATAAGTCATGGGAGCAGGTCACACTGTAACAGCAAATCGAAGGAGCTGTAAAGATTCAAACACTGGGGAACAGCATATAGAGAAGGATGAGATCAAATCACCTTGATTGCATTGCTTCAGGGCTTAATAGGGATTTTGGATTTTTTGCTCAATACAACAGGTGATTTGACCTCCTCTTCCTCTATATACTGTTCCCCAGTGTTTGACTCATTACAAATGCTTTGATTTGCTGTTGCAGTGTGACCTGGTTCCATGACTTACACATCCCTTCATTTATTTCCTCCCATTCTGTATGTTCCCCCATCTTCAAAGGATCTGACGAAGAGGGAGTTTCTCTCAGGAAAGCTCATGCAATAAATAATTATTTTAGTCTCTAAGAGCCACAGGACTTCTTGTTTGTTTTACTGAATTAGACTAACATGGCTACCCCTTTGGAATTTATAAAAAGACCTCTTCACACTACTTTAATACAATACAATGAACCAAAGTATCCCTGTACTGTGTAATACATGAATGAACCATAAATAAATCAAAACCAGACATCTGAAAGTTCAGGCAAATGTGACATTACAATATTTTTGAATGCTTTCTTGGAAAGCTTCTGCCACGACCACCTCTCACAGGCTGCTGCAGCCAGCTCCCTAACCTGGCTCCCTACTGAAGCAACACAACCTTGTCAGCAACCTCCCCCCAGGTAGAAGGTCAAATTCCAGATGACTGAAGGGAGGAAAGAGGAAATTTTTTTTGGTAAGAAGCTACTCTGTGGTGGGGACAAGCAGTGGAGATGTAATCACATATTCTATGCCAGCTCAGCTCTGGACTGTTTGGGACACTAGCTTTGCAGAAGATCTAAAACCTGACCAGCCTTGCAGAGAAAAGTTTGAAAATGTGACCTAGTTTCAGGCTGAGGCTCAGAAACTAGAAGTTAAAGAGATAAAAATAAAACGGGATTTTTAGATCTATGTTTTTGAGTCCTGATTCATTTCTGGACGCTGAAGCATAGCAGCCCTGGTAGGGAGAGTGGCCCAGTAACACTCCTGCCCTCTGGGCATCACAACCTGTGGTAACACATAAGAAAGGTCCCTGCCCCTACTCCTGACACCCTGAGGAAGCAGTACTCACAGTCCCCAGGGGAGGGACAGCAGATAAAGGAGAAGTGGAGAGGACTCTGCAAGCAAATCCTCTCCCACCCCGGGAACAGGGCTGGATTAAGGCAGGGACTTTAGGAGCTGCAGCCCTGGGCTAATTAGAATCCCACCCCCACCACCACAAAAAAAAAAAAAGGTGGCCCGGCTGTGGCTGCTGGCTCCTACCACTCGCCTTCAGCCTGCCTAGTCCCAAGCTGACTTGTTAGCTCCCCAGGCCGCTCAGGGCAAGGCAGAAGTGCCGGCTGCCTCCATCTCACCTCTCCCCAGCCTCCAGGAACAGCACTGGCTTGTGTTGGCTGGTGGCCCTCTCGTGCAGCTCAGCCTGTGCTGCCGCCACAGCAGCGTGGCCCGTGATCCCTCCCTGCAGCCGTGCCGGCCAGTGGCAGTGCCTGTGGGGGCCCCTGCTCCCATCTGTAGCCCCTGGCCCTGCATCCCAGTGGGGGGGACAATGGGGAGCACACAGGGATTGGCAGCCTGGGCCCCGATCTGTTCTTTAACACCCCCCCCCAAGTCCCCACTGGGCCCTGGGCCTTCCCCACTGACACTCTCCCAACCCACCCAAGAGGTGCCATCTCCCCTGTCCCGACCCCTTTGCTATTCTGCCTAGCCACCAGCTTCCCCAGGCCCTGGTCCATTCTACCCCTCCTGCCATTGGCTCCTCATCCGCAACCCCCCCAAGGGGTCAAGGTGGGAGATTTTAACCCCCCTGGAACAGCTCTTTGCCGGCTGGAAGAATGTGTTCCAGGCCAGTTAGGGGCAGCAGCTGGTGGCAGTGCACGGCCAGCAGTGACATGTGCGCTGGTGAGGGAAGGCTGCTGCACATGCATGCATACATGTAGCTTACAGGGAACAGTGGTACCAATTATATCCAAGTCTATTCACCAACAGGGGCATCGCTGCCCTGGGGAGGGAGCCGGGGCACCAGCCCAGACCCTGCCCCTGCCCCACAGGCCCCACCCCCTGCCCTGCAGGCCACGTCCCCTGGCTGGGGCAGGGCCAGAAGCCGCTGCGGGCAGCTGGGCCCTGCATCCCCATCTGGGGACGGGGCTGGAAGCGGCCACGGGTGGCTGAGCCCCAGATCCCCTGCTGAGGATGGGGCTGCCGCAGCCACGCCCCAGATCTCCAGCTGGGGACAGGACCAGCCTCTGCGGCAGACCCCCAGATCCCCAGCTGGGGATGGGGTTGCCACAGGCGGCTGGACCATTGGGCCGGAGACTGGGAGGGGGGGCTCCGCCAAACCCAGGGCACTGGTGCTGGGATTTGGGGCATGTGCCCTGGGTGCCCAGCGCCAGCAATGCCCCTGTTCACCAAACCATATAGTGCAGGGGTATCAAACTCATTTGCTATGGTGGGCCAGATTTGACTTAAAGGTACTTCAAGTGGGCCATATATATCAGGTGTTTCAAACTCAAATTACCACAAGGGCTGCATGAAGATTAGTACTGGGCTGCACAAGGGCTAGTATATTAGTCCGAGGGCTGCACCACTGAAACCTTTTCATACAACGACAGTGCAAATATCGGTAACAATAGCATCTTTGCGGGCTGCAGGAAATAGCTTTAGGGGGTGCATGTGGCCCACAGGCCACGTTTGAGACCTCTGGTATATACCATAAATCAAAATACTATGGCACTTGAGCAGCATTGCACAGTGCTTTGTATGTAAAACTGCATGATACCTCTCTCTATCAGGGAGAAAGTGTGGTCTCATGGAGCACAGTCTTGCATACCCAGCACTCTGTGATGTCGTGAGACCTGGCATTCTCTCAGCATTACAGAGCACTGGGTATGCAAGGCCCTTCTTGCTCTCTCTGTTAGGGAGAACGTGTGGTCCTACTGATGACTGCACAGTGAGACAGCAATCCTACTTGTTCACTAGTTCCAGAAAGTGCTCTATACCTCCATCATGATTACTTAAAACTTCAGTACCACACCTCTGAACTCTTAGTCATATTCTTAATAGAGATTGGTGAGCTAATTTATGTAGATTATGAAACAGACATGATCCTTCACATGAAACACAAATGGAACCAAACTCCCAAATACTTGAAGTTTGGTTAATTTTATTTTTGCAAGTCTCTGCAGTTCTAGGTGATGGCTGGAAGCAGGAGCCTTATTGCTGAGAATTCCAATTACACTAAATCTAGGAAGTACAGGACATGCATTGTACATGTCTGTTCTTGGGAGATCCCAATCCAATTCTCAAGCCAAACATGTTCAGATAAGTTTTAAGAAGCACTGAGGTGAATCACTGGCTTTCTGTGTGCTCACCATGAGAGATATTTTGATTCTTGTGCAATTTTCTAGCACTAGCTTTTATAAACCTTATTGCCCTTTTTTCCTGAAAAAGGATCAGGAAAATGAAAGGACAGCATCATCTCCTGCACCAACTATTGCTGTTAGCAGAACTGCACACTCACAATATTCCCCTGAGCCTGAGCTCAATGTGACTTTTGGAATTTTTACACATCAAGGACAGTGAATTTAAAGATGGCAACTGATTTGGGATGCCTTTATTTTAGCTTTCCACTGTTAGACAAATTGGGCAGATTTTCAGAGGTCCTGAGCACCTGAAGTTCCATCGAATGAGGATAGGATTAACTGGTTCTCTGCACTTAAACCCACAGTGTCTAAAACTGAGCACCCAAAATGGCAGTACCCAAATGGTGGGACATTCTCAAAATTTGTTCTGTAAGAGCGCTTATATATAGAAAGGTTAGTCTCTGGGATGAGGCATGTGGATTCCCAGCTTGCTAAAATGTCTTTATAGACTCATAGACTCTCAGGTTGGAAGGGACCAATATGATCATCTAGTCTGACCTGCTGTACAATACAGGTTACAGACCCTCACCCACCACTTCTGTAATAAATGTCGAGACTATGACTGAGTTATTAAAGTTCTCAGATCATGGCTTTATCCACCATCAAGTAAGCTATGTCCATGCTACAGAGGAAGGCCAAAAATCAAAAAATCCACACAGACTTTGCCAATCTTGGGTCAAACTAACAGGCCTATAGTTATCTGGCTCATTCTTTTTCCCTTTCTTGAAAATAGGAACTATGTCAGTAATTCTCCAGTCACATGGTACAACCTCTGAGTTTAAAGATTCATTAAAAATCCTTGCTAAGGGGCTTGCAATTTCATGTGCTAGTTCTTTTAGTATTCGTGGATGGAGATTATTCAAGCCCTCCAATTTAGTCCCATTCAAGTTTGGCTTCTACCTCAGATGCGGTAGTTTCTTCCCCCATATCCTCATTGTGCTAGCTTTCATCTGAGTGGACGTGCTAAAAATGGTAGTGTATCTACAGGAGCATGGGCAGGGATGGTGTGTACTAGCCACCTCAAGTACATGCCCCTGGGGATGCAGGTGGGTTTGTATGCAGGGCAGCTACCCAGACTGCACTGCTGTACTGAACGTTTCTGCTCAGATGAGAGCCCACAGGAGTATGTTGTCATAGGCAGGGAATCCCACCTGTAGTTTCAGGTGTAGCTGTAGCCCAAGAAGTAAACGCAAAGAATTAGTCTCTAACCTGAATAAAGAAGCTACAAACTTCTTAAACCTCCTGGGCAAGACAAAGGGAAGCTTTTTGTCTCCTCTCTTTCTCCTTTCACCATCCACTCTACTCCTGTGCAGTGAGACCGACCCCTGTGGTATAGGAACCTGTCCATAAAGTGGCATCATTAAAAATGCCCAAATTATCAAGACAAAACAACTGGTTCAACTGGAGACCTTTATGTAAATCTTCCAAGAATTGCTGCATCACAGAAGGAGAAGTTATGAGACATCAGCAGCTATGCAGTATCTCTTTAAGACTCTAGCTTTTATAACCAGAAGCATGAACAAAATGCATTTTCTATTGTACTTCAAAGCAATTACAGGTCATACAAATTCTTCATTCTTGTGGTTGAAAGTAGAGAGGTTTCCTGAACAACTTTCCTTGGCAGCAGTTTAAGCCTGGAAGCCACTTCAAGTAGTAATAAATCAGTCTTTTATGTAGGTCTGCATGAGGCATGCTGCAATACTTACTACTTCAAGGATTGAGGAAATGACAGACATAGCAGATATGTCTTTGTGTACAGTTACCTTCCAACCCAGCTGGATTCCAGCCTGCAAAGCTATATTTTAGAAAGAAAATGCTGCCGAGCAATTGATGTTGAAGTTTTTAGATAGATTGCTGGCTGTAAAAAGCGATTGTCTGCGTTTCCTTGGGTTTTAAAAAACAGCAGTTAAGTCTGTCAGTCTTGGGATAATGGATTTAAAAACCTGTGTGTGACTTTTGTGTTTGTGACAGATGTTGCATTAGCAACCCCAGAGACTGAGATCCTCTGTGCACTGAGCAGGCATCAGGGCAAATTTTCCCTCTCCCCCACTATGCCCCAAAGTTCACCTGGAGGAAGAGCAAGTGGGGGAAGGATAATTTAATTATTGTGTCCATTCAGTCTTTGGTATTATTGCTACTTACTACTGAGTGTGGGGTGGTTTGTGTGATATAAACATCTGCCACTGGAAGGGGACTAACCCCACCAAATACCCTCGGTATAAGTCACTGAACATTTTTGCAAAACAAACAAGGAGTCCTGGACATTACATTGGGAGCTCACATGGAGCCTGGCACCAGTCCAGTAATGCCTGGCTTCAAACCATGTGCCTCCTGCGGAAAGGCTTTCACCATCACTGTACCTTACAAGAGGTGCCCAAAATACTTGGGTGAGGGTCACAGGGCTGACAGGTGCCACACTTGCTTGTCCTTTAAACCAACAATGGAGAAGGAGAAGGAGAGGGAGAGTCCCCTCTGGGCCATTGCTATGGAAGTGACCCTCCACCTGGCGTTGCCTGAAGTCCATGTACCTGCTGCACTGGGAACCTTGGTGCAAAGAGTGCATTCAGCACTAACGCCTCCCTGGCACTGAACCCCCTTGGAAAAAGGAAAAAAGCCCTATGCAGGCAGAGAAAAGGTTGCTCGAAATGCACAGATGTTGGGAGAAAAGATCTGACCCCAGCACCGATCTGTATCCCTTGCACAGGGACAGGAGCCCTCCTCACCAGGAGGCCTGATGGCTCAGGATATTCTGGCACTGTCAATGCTAGAAGCCTTCGATGTGGCAAGGACACTGCTACAGCTGCTGACACCCCCTCAGCCACCGAGACCAGTCGCATCAAGGGGGAAACCTTTGATGACCTCAAAGGTCTGGCCAAGCCCCATCGTGGGCTTCGCCCTCTGGCACCACAGCACCCAGTGCAGGGGCCAGAATGGAAGTGTGGGAGTAAATCCTAGCACCCAGCCACTACACCCTCATCCCCAGTGACATGATATGGGAGACCCGGCACTGGAGTTCCCCATCCCTGTGCCAACTGAGTCGCCCACTTCAGGCTCGCAGGAGGAGTGGGGAAGTGCTCCAGTCTCTGCCTCATTCATCTCCCCATGAGCAATCGTCAGCATCATCACCACAGTCCTCCCATCCTCAGTCTTGTTCTCGATTCTCAGGAGAGTGTGATGCCTGGCACTGGCATAGAAAGTCATCAACCTCACTAGCGCCAGCAGTGGCACACCTGCCCGGCAAACATTGCAGAAAGCTATTGACGCCTGGTGTCCTGGCCCGATTGAGGAAGTGCAGATCTCATGACTCTGCCTCCCTTCTATGGACCAGACATTCACCCAACAGTGAGGCCCTGGCACTGAGACATCAGAAGGGTTGCTTTCTGCACTAGGACCAACACTGGAGAGAGGACTGCCCTCCCACACAAGGCAGAAAGGTGTCTTCAGCGCCAGCTCCTGCACCACCACAGACCTTCCAGGACTGGGTGGCACAATGAGCCAACTGGGGACCTTGGATGGCTTCCCAGAAGGAATTCCCATGCCAGGCTTCATCAAGAGCACCTCCATCCCAGTGTGGACAGGACTTACAAGGGTCAAACGCCACCTCCAACCCTGGAGCAGGCACATCAGACCTGGGCAGGAGCAGCTCCAGGGCTCACTCCTCATCACCACTGGATGAGGTTGCCTACCAGAGGTCCCTCTCCCTCTTGGAGGACCCAAGGGCACACCAAGAACTTTTGAAGTAGCTAGCATCTAACCTCAACTTGCTGATAGAGGTGGTGAGGGAGGACTTCAACCTGCTGTTTGATGTGGGCGAACCTGCTTCCCTGGTGCGAGTGGCCCTCCTCATGCATGAGGGGATCCTGAAAATCACCTGCGCCTGCTGGCAAACTCCTTCCTCCATCCCACCAGTGTCTACGGGGACTGAGAGGAAGTACCACATGCTCACCAACAAATTCTTGTTCCTATTCAACCACCCCACGACAGGGTCCTTGGTGGTGGACGCCATCAATCAAAGGGAGAGACAGGGCCAACCTGTCTCCACACCCAAAAATAACTAGGCTAAGCACCTAGACTTATTTGGATGAAAAGTTTATTCCACAACAGCATTGCAGTTACACATTGTGAACCAGTGAACCCTAATAGGATGCGACAGCTTTGACCTGTGGAAGTCCATACAGAGGTTCTGAAACATCATCCACTCAAAGCATTTTGCAGACTTCAATGCATTGATGGAGGAGGGCCTAGTGGCAGCACGCACGACACTCCTGGCATTCTGGAATGCTGTGGACACAGTCAGTAGGGGAGTGGCCTCTGTGGTGGCCATGAGAAGAGCTGCATAGCTACAGGGGTCAGGCCTTTCACCTCAGATGCAGAAGGCAATGCAAGACCTTTGAAGGCCTGACTCTTTTCATGGAGTCAACCAACACCAAACTCCATTGCATGAAAGACTCCTATGCCAACTTGTGGTCATTGAGCATGTACGTACCTCAGATGGCCAGATGCCTCTTTTGCCCCCAACCCTCCCAGAATCAATAGCAACAGCAACAACAGCAAGGCTCATGCCAGCATCCTTCTCAATTGCTGCAGTGTCCGTTTGGGAACAGAGAAAGGGTCAGAAGCAGAGGCAACAGAGGAGGCTGGGGTGAGGGTTCACACCAACCCTCTCAGCAGGGTTTCAATAACCTCACTGCCACTCAGAGACTTAGGTTCTGACCTGCTGCACAGGGACCTTGACCTCTTCCAAAGTGCCTCACACAGACCAATATTCTGGGACTGCCTTTATCCTTTTTGACACCAGTGAGCCAAGATCACCTCAAACCACTGGATTTTAGATACAGTCTCTCACAGCTATGTCCTGCAGTTCTGGTCCAGGTCTCCTAATTAAAACCTGGCCCACTTGCCATCCCATCGGGGACCCATCCCATGCACTCCTTCTGGAACAGGAAAGACTCAAACTCTTGAAGCTGGGAGCAATAGAAAAAGTGCCTGGGAGTGAAAGGGACAGGGGCTTCTACTCCAGATATTTTCTGATTCCAAAGGTAAAAGGGAACCTGAGACCCATCCTGGGCCTATGGTGTTTAAACAGATTCCTAAGAAAAATAAAATTGTGAATGGTCTCTCTGGCTCACATTATCCCATCCCTAGACCCAGGAGATTGGTTTGTGGCTCTTGACTTGAAAGACACTTACTTTCACATCACTATTAGGCCCAAACACAGTGAATTCCTAAGATTCATGATATGGCAGAAACACTACCAATTCACAGCCCCACCCCTTAGGCTCTCCTGCACCCCAAGGGTCTTCATGAAGTGTGTGGCAGCAGTAGTAGTCCATCTAAGAAAAAGGTGTTCAGATCTTCCCCTGGCTTATCAGAGGCAGGTCCAAGAATTAGGTTCATCAGAGCATTCTATACCACTAGAAGGCTGTGTGACAGGCTGGGTCTCCTCCTGAACCTGGAAAAGTCAAAGTTGGAACCCACCTGGGAGAGAGGGTTCATTGGGACGCACCTGGACTCAAGGTGGGCCAAGGCCTCCCTCCCACTGTCCAGGCTTTGGTAAATGTCTACCATCATTTCGGACTTACCCTGCTCCCCCATGATTAGCACAAGACACTGCCTCTAGCTGTTGCACCATGTGGCAGCCTCCACTTACGTTATAAGAATAGCCCACCTCCACATGAGGCCATTGCAGTCCTAATTGATGGTGGTGTACCACCCACAGCACCACTCTTTGGGCCAAGTGGTCATCACCCCAGGGGAAGCCCTAAAGACCCTCACTATCTGGCAGACCCCAGTCTTCACTCTCAAGTGTGTCACCTTCAAGATCCAGCATCCATTGGTGACACTTATTATGCATGCCTCAGACTCATATCAGCAACGGCTTCACCACCCAAAGAAGATGGTCAGCGGAGGAGACTCCCCTCCACATCAGTGTAAAGGAGCTGGGGGCAATATGCCTGGCTTGCAAGGTCTTCCTGGACAGGGTCAAGGGAAGGATGATACAGCTCCTCACAGACAATACGGCAGTGATGTTCTAACTCAGCCACCAAGGGGTAGCCCATTTGTCTGCTCTGTGTGAGGAGGCAGTCCTTTTATGGGAGCTGGCCCTACAGAACAACTTTTACCTGGTGGCAATCCACTTACTAGGAACAAGCAACAAACAGGCAGACAAACTCACCAGACATTCCTCCCCCAACATGAGTGGTCTTTGCACCAGGAAGTGGTGAGACCCCTCTTCCAAGAGTGGGGTCTTCCTGAAATAGACCTGTGTGCCAGCAGCACTAACTGCAAGTGCAACCTATACTTCTCCCTCAGAAGATGGGAGGGGGTCTTCTTTTCAGATGCATGCCCAATCAACTGGGGGGGGTCCCTTCCTCTATGCATTCCCCCAATCCCACTGATTCACAGAGTCTTTATAAAAATCAAGAGAGACGGGCAAGGGTAATCATGATAGCCCTGCCTGACCTCGCCGGCCCTGGTTCAGCATACTCATTGACCTCTCAGTGGCCCCACTCAAGACACTTCCACCCACAGCTGACCTTCTAACCCAGGACAGGGGGCACCTCTGGCACCCAGACCTGGATTCCTTACACCTGACAGCCTGGAAGCTCCATGGCTGAGTTCAGCAGAGAAAACCTGCTCTAGGGAGATACAGCAGATTCTGACTGGGAGCAGAAGGCCATTCACACATGTGGCCTACAGAGCCAAGTGGAAGCGGTTCTCCGTATAGTCTACAGCCAGAGGGGTCCCTCTAGACAGCATGCCTATTGAGAGAATCCTTGACTACCTCCTGCTTCTGAAAGGGGTAGGGCTGGCCTTGGTCTCCCTCAGGGTCTACCTAGCAGCAATCTTGGCCTTGCACAACTCTTTCCAAAGGGTCACCGCCCTCTCGTATCCCATGATATCCAGATTCCTCAAAGGGGTGGAGATGTTCTACCCATAGATGTGAGACCCCATCCTGCCATGGGATTTAAACCTGGTTCTCAATGGGTTCATGAACCCGCCTTTGAGCCTATGGACTCCTGCTCCCTGCTAGTCTTGTCATGGAAGATAGCATTCCTAGTGGTTATTAATTCAGCAAGGAGGAAGTCAGTGCTAAAAGCTCTATCCTCAGAACCACCATACGTGATGTTCCATAAGGATAAGGTTCAGCTTCACCCACACCTGGCATTCCTGCCAAAGGTGGTGTCTTCCTTCCGTGTAAACCAGGACATTTTCCTCCTAGTGTTCTTCCCAGGGTCACGCATGATGGATCACCAAAGGAGACGGCATGCCCTGGATGTTGGCAGAGCTCTTACCATCTACATTGAAAGGACTAGGCCATTCTGCAAATAGACCCAACTCTTCATCACAGGCACTGAATGCATGAAAGGTCAGGCAATGAGATCACAGCACATCTCATCCTGTATAACATGCTGCATCAAGGACTGCAACCTCAGTGCAAAGATTCCCCTTCCAAGAATGATCAAAACACACTTGACCATGACCCAAGCCTCATCAATGGACTTCCTGGCACAGATGACCAGACAAGAAATCTTCAGAGCAGCTGCCTGGTCCTCGGTCCACTTTTTCACCTCTCACTACACCATCATACAGCAGACCAGGAACGATGCAGCCTTTGGCAGAGCAATATTACATGCAGGAAGACACTACCTCTGCTTACTACCCTGCAAAAGGCTTGTAAGTCACCTGAATCAAAATGGATATGAGCAGCGCTCGAAGAAGAATGGAAGGTTACTTACCTGTAAACGTCCTTCTTTGAGATGTGTTATGCACATCCATTCTGTACCCTCCCTCCATCTTTGCTTTTCAGAGTTAGTGGAAAGAAGGAACTGAAGGGGGGCAAGAGTCAGTGCCATCTATGTACTGCAGCCAAAGTGCTGGACCAAGGGGGCATTGGCAACTGACCCTATGAAGACAGGCGAGGGCAAACAAGCTTCTGGAATGACTGTGCACCATGGCACATACACACCTGAATTAGAATGTATGTGAGCAGCCCATCTTGAAGAAGGATGTTTACAGGTAAGTAACCTTCCGTTTCTTTGCTTAGTTAATAAATCCTTCTATAACTTACTCTCAAATTGGCTGCAAGCATTCTCTTTGGTGTGAGATCTCAGGTACAAACTAACTTGGGTTAATGACAGATTTCTTGGGAGTGAGAGCAGCCTGAATAATTTGTGATCTTTAGTGTAAAGGAATGATTTGCCAGTAAGTCCAGCTTCCCTGGGTGACAAGATAGACTGGAATACCCAAGGGGACTGTCTGTGCCTCCGTAATAATACTGTTATAGTACTTCATTCAGGAATTCATATTTGTTACTGGATCAGTGAAAATATAATTACAGAACATATCATCAGTTTAGGGCAGCTAAGACTGCCCTGAAATAGGTGATCATCTTTATAAGCCTCTCCAAACAGCATGACAGGGTCTAATCTCCCCAGCTGCACCTCCTTATAGCTGGTCTGGGACACCATCTGCAGCCCCCCTCCATTTGTTGCTCATCCTATCCCCCCCCAATGACTCTGGGTGTTCCCTATTCATAACTCAGCCCTCTGGGCAGGTCTCCCCCACCACCCCTCCAAAGTAACAGTCCTACTCGACAGGCTGTCTGTATGCCATCTTAGGTTGTCTTCTGTTCTAGCTCCAGGTCCTATGCTACTCTTCCAATGACGGGGAATTCAGGCCCTGTTTCTGATCTGTAACCAGCAGCCAGGTCTATTCCTTCCTGCTGTTTCTGTGGGCTTCTTCCTATCTTACCTCCTCAGGCTTTCATCCCCATAGCATCTCTAGGTTGACTCTTCTTTCAGGGCTAGGCTTCCAGGGTTTATTCCCTGCTGAGTTTCTTACCTCTCCTTGGTTCACAATTCTACCCTCTAGGGAGTGTTTTCAGATTTCCTTCTTGTAGCCTCTTCCTGCTCTCACTTCCTAACTTTATAATACTACCCAGGTTTCTGTCCCAGCTGGGCTTCATCTGACGCTAAGGCTGTGTTCACACAGCCCTCTTATTTCGAAACAACAGAGGTTGTTTCGAAATAAGATTTAGGCTGTTCACACGATGCACGGTTGTTTCGAAACAAGTTAAACCCCATGCGGGGATGAAACAACGTTGTTTCGAAATGATTGTTTTGAAACAACGCCGTGCGAACATGTTGTTTCGAAACAACAGTGACTTGTTTTGAAATAACTGTTGCCTGAACCTGCTATTTCGCTTTGAGCTTTTTTTCTTAATTCAAATTAACAAACTGTTAATTTGAATTAAGTTATTTCAAAATAAGGCATTATTTCGATACAAGTTGTTTCGAAACAACCGTATCGAAATAACCCCCTGTGTGTGAACACAGCCAAAGTCATATGAAGCTCTGGTTCCCTTCCAAGTGCACTATAGAATCATAGGGTTGGAAGGGACCTCATGAGGTCATCTAGTCCAACCCCCTGCTAAAAGCAGGACCACACCCACTAAATCATCTCAGCCAGGGTTTTATCTAACCAGGCCTTAAATGTTTTCAAAGGTGATGATTCAACCATCTCCTCAGGTAACCCATTCCAGTACTTCACCACCCTCCTAGTGAGAAAGTTTTTCCTAATATCTATTATCAACCTCCTCCGCTGCAACCTGAAACCATTGTTCCTTGTTCTGTCTTCTGTAACTACTGAGAACAGCTGAGCTCTGTCCTCCTTGGAGCATCCTTTCAAGTAGTTGAAGGTTGGTATCAAATCCACCCTCAGTCTTCTCTTTTGCAGACTAAATAATTCTGGTTCCTTCAGTCTCTCCTCATGAGTCATGTTCCCCAGCCCCTGATTCTTTTTGTTGCCCTCCACTGGTCTCTTTCTAATCCTTTCTGTAGTGCAGAGCCCAAAACTGGAGACAGTATCCCAGATGTGGCCTCTGAGGAACTGTATCATGCAGTCCATATGGTCCTGTCCTCTGAGGAGACCACCTCAGCTTCTACCCTCTCTTCTATCCCTGGAGTTACAGACCCAGCACCCCCCAAGTTCCATCCCTTCCCCCTTGTCTCCCACATTGTCACTTACCTGTGGGCTTTGGTTTCCTTCCCCCTTCAAACCTAGTTTAAAGCCCTCCTCACTAGGTCAGCCAGTCTGCGTCCAAATATGATCTTCCCCTTCCTCGAAAGATGGAGTCAATCTCTGCCTAGCAGTCCTTCTTCGTGAGACTGCAACCCATGGTCAAGGAAGCCAAAGCCCTCCCGATGACATTATCTTCGCAGCCAGGCGTTCATCTCCAGAATGCATCTGTCTCTGCTCAGGCCCCTACCCTTGACCAGAAGAATTGAGGAGAACACCACCTGTGCTCCAAACTCCTTCATCCTCGCTCCCAGAGCCTTGAAGTCACCTTTGATCTGCTGAGGATCACCTCTCACAGTATCATTGGTTCCCACATGGATGAGAAGCATGGGGTAGTAGTCAGAGGGGCGGATGATTTTCGACAGTCCCTCTGTAACATCTCGGATGCGGGCACCTGATAGGCAGCATACCTCTCGAGAGACCTTGTCAGGGTGACAGATGGGTGCCTCCGTCCCCCTCAGAAGTGAGTCCCCAACCACCACAACTCTACGTTTCCTCCTAGCTGTGGTGGCTGTGATCCTCCCAGCCTCGGGGGTGCATGGTCTCTCCTCTTCCACTTCCTTCAACGTCTCTAGCACCGCATAACGATTCTTTGCCACAACGGAGGGTGGGTTGTGAGCAGGGGTGGAGCACTGTCTGCTGCCAGAGGTAACCAGCTGCCAGTGTCCTCCCCCTGCCACAGGCTCCCCATCCATCTCCAGTGTTGTGGCAGTAGTCTCTGGCACCTGGATACTGCCCTCCTTCTTGTACATCTCCTCGTGGATGCTGTCGAGGAACTTCTCCAGAGTGTGGATACTCCTGAGCTGAGACACCTCCTCCTGTAACTCTCCCACCTGCCTCCTGAAGATTCCACCAGCAGGCACCTGTCACATCGATTCATCTCCCCAGCCTAATTGTCAGTGACAGGGAAATGCAGGCCACAGTCCCTGCAAGTCCACACCAGGATCTGGGTAGAGATCAGGGGCGTTGCTGGCGTTGGGCACCCTGGGGCACGTGCCCCAGGTTCCAACGCCAGTGCCCCGGATCTCCGGCCCAATCGGGCTGGGGATCTGGGGCCCAATCCCTGGCTGGTCGCGGCCGTGACGGCCCCATCGCTGGCCAGGGATCCGGGCCCCGGCTGGCTGCCCAGCAGGCCCTACCCCTGGCCAGGGATAGGGCGACGGGGAGGCCGTGCCACTGTAGGCGGCTAGGCCATGGCAGGGCCGGGCCAGAAGCAGCTGCTGGAGGCCAGGTCTATGCCCATGGCCACGGGCAGCCAGGCCCCCGATCTCTAGCTGGGGACAGGGCCGCCGTGGCTGCCGGTGGCCAGGGATCTGGGGCCTGGCCGCCCGCAGCTATGGGCCCGATCTCCAGTGGCCGCTTCTGGCCAGGCCATGCTGCGGCCTAGCTGCTTGCGGCTGCATGGCCCCCCACCGGCCCTATCCCTGGCCAGGGGGTGGGGCCTTCTGGCTGGAGGCAGGGCCTGCCCGGTGGGGGCGGGGGCTGGGCCCGTGCCCCGGGTCCCTCTCCGCCCCAGCACTGCCTCTGGTAGAGATATCTATGGTCAGGATGTCTGTCTGGCTACAGGCACAGGTAGAGGAGACAGAAGGGGCGCTGGCAGCAGTGTGGCTCCTCTTCACAATTGTGGCCTCACCAAACTCCTCCTCAAACTCCACTGTTTTCTGTCCCCCCGGTTGCTCAGCCACTGGCTTTTAAAGCCTTCTCTGCCTAGGTCAGCCCCTGCCCCTCATTAAACACACAGGGGAAGGGTGATCACAAGGCGGATTCAGGCTGGTGCTCAAAGGTGATCAGGGAACAATGGGGCAAACAGCTCCCACCCGCAGTAAGAAACAACTAAGAGAAGTCAGCTGTAGGGAAAAAGACACAAACACACAGTTAGCAAACCCTCACCCAAGCTTCGCTCAGTCCCTTGCTGCTTCAGCTAGGGGATCGCCTTCGCCTCCTTCTCGGGGCTTCACAAACTCCTTCCTTCTCAAACTCCCCTATCTGCTGTCTCCCTGAATCCTATCTCTGCCCTCCAGTATGTTTACCATTCCCCCCCAGTGTTGTGTCATCTGTGAATTTATTTAATTTTATCTATGTTTTAAACTGCCCTTCTTGCCCATATTAGCCCACTCTAGGCATGGGTGTGTGGGTGGGTGGATCCTCCATCACACTGTTACATATTATTTATACAACCCCATAGGTATTTGTGGCTCTTTACAGACACATAAATAGCTTAATTCCTCTCCTAACAAATTTACATTGCGTGTGGGTAAAACACAGGAAAAGAACAAGGAGAGATGAATAATAGTTTGCTGCTTTTGTGACCACGTTGATTTATTTCCAGCTCACCCACATTTGGAAGTTTATGCTTCTGAGAAGAAATTAAATCACAATGAAGTGAGAGACATGACTCCTCTGCCTGTCTGATCTCCATAGCTTGAATTGTTAGTCTGTGGAAAAGAAGGAGGGTTCCTGATATAGGAGTGGTTGTACTGTGCTTCAGCTGCTGAAAAAAAGGTAATAGTAAATAGTACTGTTGTTATGCTGTTGTTGTAAATGAATATTTTTAAAGAAATTATTCTTAAATCATGCATAAGATTAAGAGTAGGTGGTGTGACAGGTGGAACTAGAAGATGTAGAAAAGATACAGTACCAGGGAGACTTACACAGAATAGTTAAGTGTCTTAGAGGAGCAGAAAGTTAGATGTAAGCAGAGGAATGGGAAAGGAGGCCTTGGGCCCCTGAATAGTATTTGTGAATTGAAAGACTGGATCAGAAAAGACAGTGAGCGGAGAGGGTGCATCGGTGTGTCAGTGTCAGCTGAGACAGAGGCTATCAAAATACTGGTAGTGGGAGAGTAGAAATGGATGCAGCAGAGAGAAAAATGAATAAAACATGGAAAGAGGCATAGAGTGATTCACAAATTTAAACAATAGTCCTTATAGATTAGTTCACTCAAGACTGTTTTCCAGTGCACCAGGACTGGTGAGACACTGAGTATGAACATTATGGCCCTGGCATTCACTATTGTAGTCTCCTGGTGTGCAGGGTTCCAGGGGCATCACTGGGCCTGTGCCCGCAGGACATGGACCGTGAATGTTTTGGGGAGTGCCCTGAGCTGCACCTTGGAGCTAGGGCAGGTGGGGTCATTTTAAATTTCCTGCCCAGCTGTGTTCACAGGCATGTCACCCAGGGCAGATCAGGGTGGGGAATATAAGCAGCTGAGCTTTAGTGTCTGGAGGCTCCCCCTGCTCCAGTGAAGGTAAGCATTGTGCTGGGCAGAGCTGGAGGGCTCAGGGCCAAGTGGGGACCTTGCTGGGTATGGCATGAGTCTGTTCAGTGTGGGGAAGCCCCTGTGGGGCAGCACCAGCTTCTCATGGGGAAGCTGGGACATGGGGCTCCTGTGGGGAGTCAGGAGCTGAGCTGGGCTGTGGGCCACAGGGTGGCACTGGGGGTGGGGAGCAGGCACAGGGCCTGTGTTCCTTTCTTTTTTTTTTTTTAATAATGGAGCAACACTCCTGCGTGAAGCCAATAGGACATAAAAATGGTACAGGAGCCTGCACAAGGGCATCCCAGTGCAGGACTGGATCCTATGACTCTGTATGTGTTTGTTATCCATGTGCCACTTTTACATTTTAGATGTTAAGGCTATGTACAGTGTGTCCTGGATAATCTCGTCATGGCCCTGTCAAAATCACAGGTGCAGTACTTGTCCTTGTTGTTAACTTACTACTTCAAGGACTTCTGTTTCAGAAAAATGAATTGAGTCACCACTTGCCCCTAAGTCAGCAAGGTAAATATTGCAATTTTCCAAATGAAAACAGTAAATGGTGAATGTTCAGCAAACCCAGAGAGATTACATTAAAAGAACTTCAAGGGCCTGACAAAGATTAGCAAAGGCAATCAAATGCACAGAGCCCAGTTTTCAGACTTCAATGGGAGTCGGTTCTGAATCTGACTATTTAAATCAGTGCTTTGACATTACTGTAAAATGAGAATGGGGTGGTATACTAATTTAAGCGTGGGTGTTTTGAAAATCAGGCCTTGTTAAATATGCTTCTCACAACTAACACTCCTTACTGTGAATTTTCTTGTTTCCTTAAAAAGCTTTTATCAGCCCCATCTCACGTTTGTAATATAGCTTACGTTAAGTGGCTTCCCTCTTGTTTTGTGTGTCTGGGAGAAGAATTTCTGTAGATTACCGGCTGTCCATAAATTCTAGAGGAGTAGCCATGTTAGTCTATTCCAGAAAAAAACAAAACAAACCAGGAGTTCTGTGGCACTTTTGAAGACGAATAAGTTTATGTGGTAAATAAATTGGTTAGTCTTTAGAAGTGCCAGAAAACTCCTTTGTTTTGGTTCAGCTGTCCATAGAATTTCTTCACCTCACAACGAACAAAAAGAGCAAAGCCACCTAATATAAACCACACACAAAAATCGTTTGATGTAATAAAATTCTGAACCACAGTACAACACAAAATATTTTTCTTTGTTTTAGGAGGAAATCCAGTTACATAAAGCCAGTTGCACTGCTGTTGGTTTTGCTCTTAGCAAAGGCAGTGGCTAGCAGCATGTATTTTAAATGAATGCAGAGAAATGAAAGAAAAAAAAAACCCTCACAGGTTTTAATACTATATAAAGTCAAGGATTGACATAGAGGTCACAGGAGGCCCAGATGTTCATAGAATCCCTGGCCTAGATTGCCTTAACAGAATTACTACACACTGCTTTGTCACTCCTGACCGATCGCTGATTTCCCATTTCTAGGCTATGCGCTGGTCAATAAATGGATTCTGCAGCAATAACGGACCATTGTTTATTCCATCCTTTTGATGCAAATGGAGGTGTAATTAATCAAATTTATTGCTCATCACTGATTTCACACACCTCTTTGATCAATAGAAAGGTGATATGCAAAGGAAGTCAAGTGACTTAGAAGATGTTACACAGCTACTTGTAACGTACTATCTACTGAAACATTTTAGGTTTCTGAAATTAAATGATAATTACTCTGAAATCCATTTTACAAATAACACATCACAGTCTGACTAAGTTTTGTTTGGCTCAATAGCAGGATTTACGTATACCTCACAGTTTGCAATGCAATGGCTTCTGTTATACTCTCCATGGGCATGTCTATGTTGGAGGCTCTGTTAAGCCAACTTAACAAGGTCGACTTAAAGTTGACTCCTGTAGGCTGCCCACATCCACACTGGAAGTTGCTATGTTGACTTAAAGCTTAAGTCAACCTTATTAAGTCACCTTAAGCCAGTGTGGACAGGGCATAGCTCTTAAGTCGACTTAATAAGGGCTATGCCCCATCTACACTGGTTTAAAGGCTATAGGGGCTGAAGCCCTGGGCCCCCATCAAAGGAGGGCCCCCAAAAATCTAGCCCTGGCCAACTGTCTCTGCTCCTAGGCTGACACTGCTTTGAGGGAATGGAGAAGAAACCTTTTCACCCCCCTGCCACAGGTAGCGTAGCTTCCCTGGTCACAACACACTCCTGGCTGCCTTGGCTCCAGGCTGCTCCCAGCTGAGCTGGCTGAGATTACTTGCCTTCCCCTCCACCCTCCCAAACTGCCATCAGGTCAGCTGCCTTTCTTTGCAGAGTGGGGGATGAAGCCTGCTCTGGGCTGGACTCCTAGGAGCCCGAGCTGAAAGGGGCTAGAGGAGGGAATATGGATGTGAGAGGCCGGAGGAGGTGAAGGGGGATGAAGTGGGCAGGACAGAATGGGAGGGGGCAAAGGGATGGCTGGAGTGGGGAAGAGGTGATGTAGGGGAATCTGGGGACAGAGAGGTTAGTGGCTGGGAGGAAGGAGGCTGGAGCAGAGGTGGATGTGAGTGTGGGGGACACAGTGAGGGAAGAGGGGATATAGAGAGAGGATATAGAGAGGGGACAGGAGGCTGGTGGGAGATGTGAGAGCAGGAGCGCCACTGCCTTGGCTCTCACAGCTCACACACAGCCAGTGTCCTGAAACCCTGACCTGGCCATAAGAAGAGCCTGTCACAGTTGCCTCATCTCTCCCATGGCGACATGGGCACTCAGGCCCTCCATGACCCTGTGGGGTTGCTGCTAATGATGATGATGGGAGGGGGGAATGGGCCCCCAGGCCCCTCCCCACATGGTTCGTTATTGCTGATGAGAGGGATGCCAGTGTAAGGATGGCCATCCAGGTGCCAGAGATCCCATTCTTCTGTCACCAGCCTGCCAGTGGCTGGACAGGGGTCCCACAAAATGTTATATATAGCCCTGGGCCCACAAAGGTGTTAATCCAGCCCTGAAGAAATATTAGAGGATTTGTAATAAATCTTGAAGTACTAGGGAAATTCCAGAAAACCTGAGGAGTGTTGATCTTGTGCAAGTATTCAGAAAGGGCAAGTGGGGTGAACCAAGTAATTACAGGTCAGCTAGCATGATATCAATCCTGGGCAGAATAATGGGGAATCTGATATGGGCTTAATAAGTAAAGAATGAAAATATAATTAATGCCTGTCAGTAAGTTTTATGTAAAACTGGCCTTATTAAACAAACTTCATATAATTTTTATGAGTTTACAAGTTTGGAACATAAAAAGAATCTCTTAGATATTATATATTTAGACTTTATTAGACATTTGCTTTAGTAACACATCATATTCAGATTAAAAATTAAATTTACAAGTATACAATATCAATAAATGACATGTTAAATAGATTAAGAAATGGCTAACAGACAAATCACATAAGTAGCTGTCAGTAGAGAATCAACATTAAATGGGGGTACTATACATGATACTATTCAACACTTTTATTGAGAATCCAGAAATAAGCATAAAATCATTTCTGATAAAATGTGCAGATGACACAAAGATTGGCAGAATGGTAAATAACAGTGAGGGTAGAGCATCTCTATCGTCTGAGGCTTAAATTTGCTTCCCATGGCTCTTTGCAGCCCATGATATTAAAAAACTGTGTGATTTAATTGTAACCAATTAAGTTATTAACTAGTCAAGATACTTTTACTATGTTATTAACCAAGTGTCATTTAAGATAGTAAGACATGGTCAATCATTTGCTATGAGAGTAATACATACATTGGTAGTTGTTGGAATAGTAGTGTAGGAACACACAAAGTAATCTTCTACATATGTGCCTACAAATATACTTTAAACTGGAACATAACTAAGCCCACTAACAACTCTTTGTGGTAAGTAAATATTATTACCATGCAGCTAATGTACACATTCTGCTCTGCAGAAGATCCATCATCTTCATTGATTAGTTGATTATCTTAAGTCAAAATATCTGCACTAAAGAGAGCTCTTAGCGTTGTTTCATATGTTATTCCAGAGGTGGCCAAACCGTGGCTTTTGAGCCACATGTGGCTCCTTGACAGTTCAAGTGCAGCTAATGGAGTACCCCCCAAATCCCCCTCTCATTCTCTATCAGTCTGAGTGCAGGTCTCAGGATTTTGTCATGTGTTGGGGAGTAGGGTCTCCAGGCTTCCACCCTGGGAGAAATGCCTGCTGGGTTTTGAAGGTTATAGGGTTTATAAAATAAGGCCCTGGTAGATGCTTCCACTCTGGGCAAAGGAGAGAAGACTTATGACCAGGATGGAGACTCACGAGACCTCTAATTCTAATAGTAATTAGCTGTGAAACAGTAAGTAGGATTTTAATAATTTTAAAAATGCATGTGTAAAGATTCAAAGCATCTGACGAAGTGGGATTTTCTTCCATGAAAGCTCATGTGATAAATAAATAAATTTGTCAGTCTTTAAGTGCCACAGGACCCCTTGCATCTTTTGGCTCTCAAACTTCTCAAGGTTATCACATGTAGCTCCAAAGATCAGTAAGTTTGGCCATTCATTATTCGGTGAATGATTGGATCATAATTCTCAGTCTATAAAATGCCACTTATTAAAGTCTTTTTAATAACCACAACCTATTCCCAGATATCAAATTTTCTTTAATAACCACTTGGACAGTGAATGTCTTCCAGCCTTCTGTAACTATTTAGTCAACTGGTAGAAAAAAGCCAATAGAGGACTAAGATCTGCTTGAGCAGACGAGTGTAAAAACTAGCATATGATCATAATCAGTCATATAAAATTTCATTTTGTGATTGTCATAGTAAGAGGACAAGTAAAAGTAATTGTGTGGTGAATCACAAATGGAAGCACTTTAGTATAACAATCCAATCAATCACTATTCATTACCATCATCCATAACATAACAGGTACTGTTACTATGTTTTAGATTTCACTTGCAGTACAGAGTGGCACAACTTTCATCATCAACTACTGTCATTGTAAATCTTTTTTTTTTTAAATAAATCAGTATCAAACTAATTTCCAAAGTAGCAATTGATGGGGTTCTGCTTGGTTGGGCTCATCAGTAGTTTCCTGAGAGAGATGATTTTGATTTTTCCACTTGCATTCAGTTTGTAAGGATATCCAGAGGGGTAGCCATGATAGTCTGTGTACAGCACAAACAATGACAGTCCTGTGGCATCTTATAGACTAATATGCCCAAAGAAATCTGTTAAGGTGCCACAGGCATCTCATTGTTTCTAGTTTGTAGAGAGAAGGATTAAAATCCCCATTGAAATTGCATGCATGGATTTCTGCTTGTCCTTTCAATGAATGAAAAATAGTTATTGCATGCTCAGGTATGCAAAGGGTAGATGAATACACACCTTTTGAAACTGTTCTTGTATGTTCTCTAGCCCTTGCCCCCATGCCAAAAAGGCAGCTTAGTATGTTATCCTGTCACCATATAGTATGGTATTATCTCCATATAGGAGATGATGTGGCCTTAGCCAAAGATATCTTGTTAACCACAACAAAGGAATATAGTTCTCTTTTCCATATTATATTTTACAGAATTGTTTCCATATTTGATGTACTATGTGTAACACACACAGTGGTTTGTTTTGCTGAATTAGACTGCCTTTGAAACGTACCATGACGAAATGATTTGAGCACTGGATCAGGATTCAGGAGATTTGGGTCTTATTGCTAGTTCTGCTGCTGCCCTGCTGAGCCACTTCAACAAGTCACTTCACTGCTCTGTGTCTTTTTCCCCAGCTGTAAAAAGAGGATACTGAAACTGCATCCTTTGTAAAGTGCTTTGAGAGCTGCTGCTGAAAGGGATAGTTACAAATTGTTGTTGTTACTAGGGAAACCTAGAAGCTTAAGTTGCATCAGTTTTATAAAATAGCTGAAGGGACATGTATTGAGGAGCTGTCTCTGATCTGAGTTATTGAATGTCTTTGTTCAGATATGAGTTGAAACATGAAATTTATCATATTTTTCTTTTTCATTGGTTATTTTGGATGACTCCTATTCACCAGGAATTACATTTGGATCCCAGCCAGTAGATGAGAATGTAAGTCATTCATCTATAACAAACCCAGATGGCCAAATGATGCACTTTATATCTTCCTGAAAGACTAAATGGGTTGGAGATGGACTAGATCCAGTAGTTAAAGATCTTTACCTCCCACGAGCAAACCCTGAATAGCACTTTTTTAGATTAAAAAACATTTAGCTCTTTCCCCTTTCTTTTTTAATTTGGCTTCCACCTATTTTTTTTTTCCACAAAAGTGGAAATATTTGAATTCTACAAGAGAGGCTGTTCTTGTCGTGTTCATGACATGACAGAAACAAGTAGTAGCACAAAAAAGTCAGTCCTCATGGGGCTTTCAGTCTGGTTATGCAGAACTCATCAGTTTTGGCTAGTTCATATAAACATTTTAATTTTTCAGGTGCTTTCTCCTTACTAAGGAAGGGTTCATGTAGAATCTGTCTGTTAACTGAGCCTATGATTTACACTTCCCTGCATTTAATTTCCTACCATTCTGTAATTTTCCCCATCTTCAAAGTGTTTGATGAAGTGGGATTTTCTCCCCTGAAAGCTGATGTGATAAATAAATTTGTTAGTCATTAAAAGTGCCACAGGACTCCTTGTTTGTTTTATCTTTAACTCTGATTACCATACTGTCTGAGCACCTCAGGGTCTTTAATGCATCCCTAAAAACACCCTTGTGAGCTGGTGATATACCCTTATCGCCATTTTACAGATGGGGAATGGAAGCAGAGACTAATGAATTGCCCAAGGTCACATGCAGAGCAAGGAATTTTACATAAGCCTCCTGAACCTGAGGCTGGCACCGTAACCACTGGACCATCTTTCTTTTCTATATTGAATTTCCACATTTAATCCAGTTCTTCATCTAAGGGAGCAATTGATAATGCCCAAAATAACCAACTCCATGTTATAGAGAAGCTCTTTTTTGAAATGTAGTTGTCTCTAGGTGATATTTTAGTTTAGATGCAAATATTTTTAATGTATCTCCCATCTTTGGAGAGAAGAACCAGCGACAAAATTTCCTCAGCAGTATTAAGGGCAAAAATAATAACATTAAGTCCTTATATAGCTCTCTTATTTAAAACTTGCTGTTGAGTAATAGTGAAACATATCAAAAGACATAAAAACAATGGTGACTTTTTCTAATGAAGGTGGGGCAAATTGTAGTCAGTGGGTCAAATTCTGCTTTCTGTTGTGCTGATGTAAATCAAGGATAGTTATATTGCCTTTCATGGAGATATCCCAGATACACTCTGAGTTTCACCAATGTATAATTTGGCTTCATGCTGGGGATACCATGGGAATGTCTTTTTAAGACACGAGACTGCTCAGAAACAGAGACCACATGAACAGGCTGCACTGCATCTCGAGTAATTAAACATCACTTTCAATAACTAAAATAACATTGTATGTTCTCAAGGTTTTGTGATTTTGATCCAGTATTAATGTAAAGTAAAGAAAATTCCCTTGAAGTCACACTGGTGTCAAATGTGTGTAAGGAAGATCAGAATCAGTGTCTCTGGAGCTAGTTAGTGTGACAGAATCCAAATGCCTGGGAAGTGTCTATCCTGGAATGACATCATATACTAAGCTGATTCCCATGCATGTTACTAGTTTGAGCCTGCTTACATATTTTTATTGTTACTGCTATTTATATAGTGACATAGGGTTTCAAGACACTTTACAGATGAACAGAAAAAGAGATTAGTCATAGAGCAGATATAGCTTCTGCTTGTGTGTTACTTGAAAGAGTGTTAGGAGTGATGTTAAATAGCCACTTCTCTGATGAGAAATCAGATCCTTTCTATATGATTTTTAAATCTGCACTAGTCCAACCCAGGTGTCAGTTTCCTTATATTTTATGCCCTCGCTAATTGTAGCTACTTTATGCTCAGAGAATTTATAGCAATGTAAACAAGATGGATCTAATGACACTGACTTTTATGGTTCTCTTTTTTTTTTTAACCTTTCTCATCCTTGAATAGTTCTATTTAACTTGATTCCATGGTTTTCCTATCCCTGAGCCAATTTTCTGACAGAGTTCAATAACTCATTAGTAAATGATAGTGAAGCGTTAGTGGATATGTTTGTCTGTAATGTTGCAGTCTGGATACTTTCCAGTGTGGAATCAGATACATCCATATATACACATTTTTTTAAAAAAAAAATATTGTAAATGTGCAAAAAGTATAATATCAAATGACCTTTTTACACTACATTTCGTGCCTGCAAATTTGGCTGTAAGGCAACAGAGATTGCAGGCCAGAGGATTCTGAGTGTAAAACAGAGAACTATGCAGCACAGCTTAATTTCCTATTTAAAACCTCTGAAATACTCTTGCATTAAGTCAGGCCCCATTATTTTGTGTTAAACGTGAGACCTTTTAGACCTAATTTTCCAAAGCACTATGAAGCCAGTGGGAACTGAACAGGCTCAGCAGTGCTAAAAATCCAGGCCAGAATGTCTTCAGGTGTGCACTCAAAAACTGAGGATCATGAAGTAACTGGCCACTTTTGAAAATCTTGGACATTTTGGTTATGTTGTTAATCACTTTTTAATAGACCATTGCTAGTGCCCACTTGGAACAGCTACAGAGAACCGAAACAAGGAGTTATAATCAGTGCACTCAGATTTGACATACCCAGGGTAGAATCCAAATTGATGAACAGCTGTATTCTGTCAGTCTTTGAAGCTGGGGTGCCTTTTACGCCACTCTGCTGTGAGAGCAACCACCTCTGGTCCATTCTCATAGTCTCCAGAATACAAATCACTCCTGGTTATATATAGAGTATGGGTGCTCAGTGCCAGATTTCCCATTAGGCACTGTAGGCACAGTGCCTAGGGCCTACAAAACGGTTAGGACCTATGAAGGAGGGAAAAAATTTTAAAAAGCAGAAAAATAAGGAAAAATAAGGAAAATCACATAGTTTAGCATTAGAATAGTTCAAACTGCATCATATCAATCGACATAATTCAATTGATGTTTACCACTCTCTTTGCACATTTTGGAGTGAAAGTGCCTAGGGCCTACAAACACCAAAATTCAGCCCTGTGGGTGCTGCAGCATTGAATCATGCTGCAGAGAACCACCAGCAAATTCCCAATTTCAGATTTGCCCCAGAAATGTATAGCTTGTACTACCAGCTCTCTCTCACCCAACAGAAGCTCATATAGAATCATAGAAACTGGAGGGGACCATGAGAGGTCATCGAGTCCAGTCCTCTGCACTCATGTAGAGCCATCCCTGGGGGTGGTGAGCAGGGTGACTGCCTTGGGCCCTGTGGTTTGGTGAGCCCCACTGCTCCCCCACTGCTGTGCTTTCCCCCACCCTGCTGCCTTCAAGGTACTACCTGCTGCCTCTCTGGCAGCAGGGAGGGCTGGCCCAGGGGAGAGGCAAGAGTGTGGGGCCTGGCCTCTGGGCCGGCTTGCCCCACTCACACAGCCTATAGGGAGCAAGGCCCTCCATAGGCTGATTGGCCTCTGGCCATGCCCTCCCTAGGGATGGCCCTGCAGACATTGCAGGACCATGTCCCATCTTAAACCATTCCTGACGGGTGCTTGTCTAATCTGCTCTTAAAAATTTCCAGTGACAGAGGTTCCACAACCTGCCTAGGCAACTTCTAGGAACTTTCTAGGAGCAGGGAGCTTTCTAGGAACATTTTATTAAGAGAAAATGACATGCACAAATCCTGTTCTCTCAAGCAGAGTTTCCAAAACACTTCAATTCAACCATATTGGTTTAGATAAAACTATAAAACAAGTGCATTAACTACAAAGAGACAAATTGCAATTGGATGCCGCTAATGAGGTTTGAGTCAGAATAGGCTAGAACTCTGGTGGTTCTTCGAGCGCTGCTCAGATGCATTCAGTAACAGGTGTCTCCATGCCGGAGTGCCGGATTGGTTGGAAAAAACTTGTCCTAGCCTGTCAGAAGAGGGGAGGCGGCCACCGCCCCTCGTGCCACCAGTGGCTATATATATGGCCACATCCCCGACCCCTCCTCAGTTTCATTTCTTCCACCTTGCGCATCAGAATTGGAACCTCCACTTCTTGCAGACCGCAAGCAGCTTGTCCCTTTGTCTTCAATTCACTGTCCGGCTTGGAGCTTCTTCGTGGGCTTAACTCCACCACACAAGTTCCCATGACTGGACCGGAACATCGCATCAACGATGCTGAGGTTTAAACCCTGCGCTGAGTGCGGCAAGGTCTTCCCCCAGGACGACCCTCACGGGAAGTGCTTTAGGTGGCTAGGCAAAGACCACATGGTCTCGGCTTGTTCCATTTGCCTCTCCTTCAAACCCAGAACGATCAAGGAGAGGGAGGGAACAGTGACGCCGCACCCTAGCATTGGAGGAGGCTCGGCGCCCTTCACCTGAGGCTTCGGGTGCACGCCCGGCACTGAGACCCAGCTCCCTCGAGGTCGCTTTCAGTTAGCCCGGCACTGCGCTGTGTCATCTCTGGCACCAACAGCATGGTACAGTCTGGCCTTGCTGGTGCCAAGCTCACCCCAGCACCGGCCGATTCCACCCTTGGCACCGCAGAGCCCAGTGCTGCAGGAGCGGGAGTCCTCCTGCCCAGGCAGCCCTCCCTCCCCCAGCGAGGGATTGCCTTCGACTCAAGTAGAGTCACTCCTCATCCCGTCCACCCCAGAAGTGGTGGAGGCAGCACAAGCCCTGCTACTTCTCCCAACACCCCCTGCCCCAATTCCAACCAGAAGGCACAAACCGGCGTTCATCTTGAAGGCCTGGGTCCACCCGGCATGCCTGCCTTCACCCCACAGCCCCCTGTCTTCCACTCCAGTGGGGGCTGGCACCACTTCGCCGTCACTGGTACCGGCCCAAGAATCTTGGTTCCCCTCCCCTGCCGCCAGCCTGGAGGGGGGACCATCCAGGGGCTCCAAATGGCCTCGGTGCCGCACGTTGGCCCCATCACCCTTCTGTTTTTGTCCACAAGAATGGTCCCCCCAGGGAGCTCCCTCTCCTCCATGGCAGGCTCCCAGTACCGCACTCTCCCTGGCACCAGGGTCTTACACGGGGAACCTTTCGGTGCATTTTGATTTGTTGCACTGGGCTACGGCCCACTTAGGCATGGAGGCGGAGCACTTGAGTCTCCCCCGATACCCTCTTCGGGCCAGCCTTCGCCTTGACGGCGCCCTTAGCAGTCCCACCCCATCCAAGCGTATGGGACCTTGCACGCTCCTAGTGGCAGAGCCAAAGTTCCGTCCCCCCGGTTTTGGATACAGTAAGTGTGAAGGCTTGGGTATCCAAGTTGGGCTACCCCTCCCTCGTTGGCCACCCAGTTCTCCCGAGGGACATAGTCCAGATGGCAATGGGGGCTGGGGAGCACCCCAGGGACCTCTTCCCACTCTCCAGGGAAACCAGGGAGCTGGATCTGCTAGGCCATAAGGTTTATTCCTTATTGGCCTTCCAAATACGAGTGGCAAACAGCCAGGCTATAACCAGCAGATATTTACTGGATGTCTGGGAGTCACTCGAAAAATTTAGAAGTCTGCTTCTACTTGAGGCCAGGGAAGAATATGATGCCTTCATGGAGGAGGGCAACTTAATTTCACAAGACCTCCTCCTTTCGGCATGCGATGCGGTGGACACCGCTGCTCGTACCATGGCCTCGGCAGTTACCATCTGCAGGGTGGCATGGCTTAGGGAGGCTAGAGCGCCCCCTAACGCACAGCAGGCAGTTCTCGACCTGCCCTTTGAGGGGGATGTCTTGTTTCCCCCTGAAACCCTCTCCGTGGTGGGCACAGCACGGGATCCTTGGGGAGAGGCTAAATACTTTGGCCTCCTCCCTCCTGGACCCACCCCCCCCAACTTAGTTCCCCATCTTCTCAGGCAGGGCAGTTTTCTTTCCTCCTCGCTTTATCCATTGCAGGGGTTTGGTCTTTGCCCTCCCTCTCACAGGGAGGGGCCCCTCTGCTCACTGCCACCCCTCTTTGACCCTCGGGTGCAGGGGCTTTAGGGCATCAACGCCACAGTCAGCCACCCCCCCCCCCCCAGGGAAGGGAGGTTCGGTGGGAATCACTCCTAACCTTTCTTTGTTTCTTCCCCGTCTCCACTACTGCGAGAGCAGACCTTGGATCGGGGCGCTAAGGCCCCAATAATACAATGACGCCCGCCTATGCCAACAGTACCATGTTTTACCCTCCCCTCACCCCTTAAACAGTGATTCCCCAACGATGACAACCACCCCTCTCTCTCCTCCTCACACACCACCCTTCCTGGATATTTCCCCTATCGCATTCCCCACCCCAACACCTCGCCAAGGCATGGAGGCGCCTCTCATTGTAGCCCCAGCCACTGTGGGGGCTCTGAGACACGCATATTCGAGGCCTACCCGCAACAGAGCTTTGTCTGTGGCCATGATGCCTTTCCCAGGTAGGCCCCCTCATGTCCCGGTCAGGGGAAAGGGAGGGGATACCCCTGGTCACACTGTCGGTTTGGCGGGCACCAGACGCTGTGACCCCAACCCCAATTCTATAGAAATATCTCCTGCTCACTGAAGGGGACACATCCATGTTGCCAGAGCGGATCTTTACCTCTGTAGGGGGCCAGGGTGAATGGCCCACCTCTCCATTTCCCTCCCTTATGGGAACTACAGTTCCACACCCTCACCTTCTGGTGATCTAGTGAGAACCAGGGCCCCCACCTTAGGAACCCTTGCCCTCTGTCTGCCTACCCATCAAGGTCGCCAATTTTCTTCTGCCCTCGCCAGAAGCACGGGCAGGGTGCAGCTCCTTAAAGCCCCAGCAGGGAACCCAAGAGAGAACACCTAGTCACAACCCTATGTTTGGAAACTGCCAAGGGTCCACCCCTTCAAGCGTTCTCCCATCCATACTCTTCCCCTCGTTACAAGCTGCTTTTCTGGGCAGCTGTCCATGTCAGACAGAGGGGTCCCTTTCTTCCCAGGGCACTTGTAACTACCTCTCTTGCTTTTCAGTCCTGTCCCCTGACAGGACATGTGCCCCCCCCCACCATGTTTTTTCTTGGGACTGTCTCACTACATCGATCGTAGACCTTTAGTGCTACCGCGGGTTACTCCCATGTGCGTTGATGGCACCTGGTAGTACTGCGGTTTCTCTTCAATTTTTAAGGACCTGTTCACACCGACTGCCCACCCACTGGTGTGATAGACAGGGAGCCTATTTCCCTACAACATGCAACAATTTGGGGTTGTACTTCCCCTTTTATTCGCCCTCTGGCTTCTCGCTGGGGAGAAAACTTCATTGGGTTCTCTTATTCTGGAGTATCCTTGAGATGCGGCAGCTGCCACCCTGTAATGGTTTCACTTCCTAACTTATAAGAAGGAACCTCCCTTGGCATCGGAGTTTTCTTCAAATATCCATGTATTCTCCTTGGCAACCCTGGCATGACAGAGTGGTAGCATTATCCCTCCGGGAAGTACTGTAGGTACTGAGACCACGACCTTACATGGCACTCCTTCGAATCTTTCGGTCATCGATGGCGTGTCCAATCGGTAGCAGGCATTCTTTCCCCTACCCCTTTCTTTCTCCCTCACGCTCTAGTGAGAGCTCCAGCAATGCAAACCCTGCAAGCTTATAGGCCTAGTGGAGTTTTTCCTGTGCATTCTTCTGCTCCCACGAGCCCTAGAAGGACCAACTCATCAGCACTGCCTCAGGCCACCTTGCTGCTGGTGAATTTACCAGAACCTCTCTCCTGCGAGAACCCAGTCCTGGGGCTTGTTTGGCTGAAAACGTGCGCTCCTGTATTACCCAGTTTATAGCTAGCATACTGTAGGCCTCCATCCTGCTCAGCTCAACTCTGTATGCTGCTGTTTAGTGTCCTGTGGTCTTCTCAGTCATTATCGAGCCCATCTTACAACCTTGTATCCTCATTCTTACTTGTCTTTACCAGACACATATGCTTGGTCATAACCTAGATAAGGGGTATGGTCATCCCCTTACTACTTCCTGCGTACCCAGTAGTCACCAGATCAGTCCATAGCCACTTGGCTCCAACTAGGCCTTCGAGTGATCAGTCTTTACCCTTTCTTCGTTCTTGTGCAAGACATGCCCAATATGGCTAGACTCACTTGTTAGCATTCAGCATTCTCCTTCGAGTCCATGTGCCAAGACCTATGACCAGACACTATAGTCTGCCGGTCATACTCCACATGTCCACCTATGCGGTAACCTAACGCAACCCATTATGTTTAGGTTGCGTTCTTTACTCCAGTTATGGTGACCTTGTTCCAACCTGCTTAAGAGTTATGCCTCGGTGGGTTCGGTCCTGCCCCTCTCCTGGGTTGGCCCTCATCTCTGGCTTCTTCTGGGCCTATCAAGGCCTGCTCGTCTCTTGACTCCAGCGAGCTTCTTGTTGTTGGGCCTCTACCTTATGGGGCTTGTTGCTGTGCTGAAGGCGGAAGAACCAACCCCACCCACCATCCATCAGCATGGCTAATAGTCACCTATTATTGAATGCATCCGAGCAGCGCTCGAAGAAGAACAGTGGGTTACTCACCAGTAACCATCCTTCTTCAAGATGGGCTGCTCGGATCCATTCAGGTGCCTCCTCTCCATCCCCGCATCTGGAGATGGCGACTCTAAGGAACGGAGGAGGGTCGGGGAAGTAGTCGGGATCAGGGATGGTGTAGGCCCCTTGCTGAATAGGGCAGGCATCCTTGTGACAGAGGATGAGGAAAAAGCTGAAGTGCTCAATGCATTTTTTGCTTCAGTTTTCACAAGCAGGGTCAGCTCCCAGCCCACTACCATGGGTGTGGCAGATGGGAGAGTAGAAGACAGGCCCTTGGTGATGGAAGGTCAGGTTAGGGACTGCTTAAAGAAGCTGCAAGTGCACAAGTCCATGGGGCCGGACGAACTGCATCCAAGGGTGCTAAGGGAATTGGCCGACGAAATAGCCGCACCGCTGGCCGTTATCTTTCAAAACTCATGGAGAACGGGGGAGGTGCCAGAGGACTGGAAAAAAGCAAATGTAGTGCCTATTTTCAAGAAAGGGAAAAAGGAGGATCCAGGGAATTACAGACCAGTCAGCCTCACCTCAATCCCTGGAAAAATTATGGAGCAGATTCTCAAAGAATCCATCCTCACACACTTAGAGTAAAATAAAGTGATCAGGAACAGTCAGCATGGATTTACCAAGGGTAAATCATGCCTGACCAATCTCATTTCCTTCTATGAGCAGATGACTGGTTTTCTGGATGCGGGAACCACCGCTGATGTGCTATACCTTGATTTTAGCAAGGCTTTTGATACAGTTTCCCACAGCATTCTCATTGGCAAATTAAGGAAGTATGGGTTGGATAGGTGGACTATAAGGTGGATAGAGAACTGGCTAGATCAACGGTTTCAGCGTGTAGGAATCAATGGTTCCATGTCTAGCTGGCAACCGGTCACGAGTGGTATGCCCCAGGGGTCGGTCCTGGGGCTGGTTCTGTTCAACATTTTCATCAATGATCTGGATGATGGAATAGACTGCATTCTCAGTAAGTTTGCAGATGACACCAAGCTGGGGAGACCAGTAGACACGTTGGAGGGCAAGGACAGGATTCAGGGAGACCTAGATAAATTGGAACAGTGGGCCCATAGAAATCTTATGAGATTCAATAAGGATAAGTGTAAAATCTTGCATTTGGGACTAAAAAACCTATGCACTGCTACAGGCTGGGAAACATTCAGCTAAGTAGCAGCAGTGTAGAAAAGGACCTGGGGGTCATGGTGGATGGGAAGCTGGATATGAGTCAGCAGTGTGCTCTTGCTGCCAAAAAGGCCAATGGCATACTGGGCTGCATGAAAAGAAGTATTACCAGCAGATCAAGGGATGTGATCCTTCCCCTCTATTCTGCACTGGTGAGGCAACATCTAGAATACTGTGTTCAGTTTTGGGCTCCCCACTACAAAAAGGACAGGGACATTCTAGAGAGAGTTCAGAGGAGGGCAACCAAAATAATTAAAGGGCTAGAGCACAAGCCCTATGAGGAAAGACTGGAAGCATTAGGCTTATTTAGTCTGCAGAAGAGAAGATTGAGGGGGGATTTGATAGCAACCTTCAACTACTTGAAGGGATGCTCTAAGGAAGATGGAGCTCGACTGTTCTCGGTAGTAACGGAGGACAGAACGAGGAGCAGTGGTCTCAAGTTGCGGTTAGGGAGGTCTAGGCTGGATATTAGAAAAAACTTTTTTACCAGGAGAGTGGTGAAGTCTTGGAATGAGCTGCCGAGGGAGGTGGTGGAGTCTCCATCTTTGGAGGTGTTTAAGGCCCGGCTGGACAGAACCCTGACTGGGATGGTTTAAGTGGGAGTGGTCCTGCCTCTGGCAGGGGGTTGGACTAGATGACCTATGAGGTCCTTTCCAACCCTATGATTCTGTGATTCTATGATATATATAGCTGTGGGTGGCGTGAGGGGTGGTGGCCACCTCCACTCTTCTGACAGGCTAGGACAAGTTTTTTCCTAGCAATTTGCCGCTCCGGCACGGAGACACCTATTACTGAATGGATCCGAGCAGCCCATCTTGAAGAAGGACGGTTACTGGTTAGTAACCCACCGTTTTCAAACTTTTTTCCTGGGGACCCAGTTGAAGAATATCATTTATGCCCATGCCCCAGCAATCACATCTTTGAGCAATGCACTCCAGTCTTTTGGCAGTGGCAGGAGGGGGTGCCTCAACCCAGCGTTTGAGTGTCTGCAGCCCACCCAGTACTGGGTCCTAGTCCTTACTTTGACAACCACTGGGCTAGAACAGAGGTGGGCACACTACAATGTGCAGGTCAGATGTGAGCCACCTGAGCCTTTCATCTGGCCCACCATCTGGGTCTGGCTGTTGGCCTAGAGTACAGCTGCTGCTTGTCCCTACTGGCCTCACCCTTTCCTCCTGCAGTTCTGGCAGTGTTCTGGCTGCAGTGGAATAGCCACTACCCCCAAGGCTCAGTTATGTCCTGGCTGGAGCATGGCAGCGGCTGCTGTGCTCCCCTCCCCAGTCCCACTCCTTCCACCTATGGGCCCAGAGGCATCCTGGCCAGCAGTCACTCCCCACCAGGGCTCAACTGCACTGGAATTTTATTTTATTTTCCCTTTATTCTTATTTTCTCCTTGTTTTTACTTTATTTCATTAATTGTTATAAATAGAATATTTTATTTTATTTCTTATTTATCTTATTTATTTTATTATTTGTTTTATTTTAAAATTTTATTTATTTATAAGTCCCACCTCTTCCGCACCCACACCTCTCTGCTGCTACATGTGGCCCACTGTTCAGAGGATGTGGCCTTGAGACCACCCCAGGGCTAGCAGGAGAAAGGAGAATGCATCTAATGCGTAAGTTAAAAGAGAGGTGGCCATGTTAATCCAGTTCAGCAAAACAAACAAAGAGTCTGACAGCTCTTTTAAAGACTAACAAATTTATCACATAAAAATTTCTCCCATGAAAGCTCATGTGATAAATTTGTTAGTCTTTAAAAATGCCACCAGACTCCTTGTTCATTAAATTAACAAGCTAACTGAATTCAAAGCAAAGTCTCTCTCATCTCATGTTTTCCCAGTCTTAATGGTGAAATTTCTGTCAGCTTTTAGGATACCTCCCCCATCCAGTGCTGCATCCTTTGTCCTTCAGATGTTGTGGTTGCCATGGGCAGAGAGAAAGATAGGGCTTATTTGGCATCTGTTCACCCTTCTTTTAGTTCTTCCTCTTTGAGAAACATCTCCAACCAAGGTTCAGGAGACAGAAAGTCTGTTTGTATGGGACCCAAAGTTGTTTCTTTGTCAAAATGTAGATTTTTCATTCACCCCCTCTTAGCAAAGAGTGACCATGTAATTTGGTGATGGGCCATTTGATTTTTTTTTGTTTTGTTTTGCTTTAAACACCTGGCTGAGGTATCAGCTTGCCTTTTTGTTTCTGGGAAACTAGTTTGTGGCTGCTCACCAGATCTGGGAAATGTCTTAGTAATACCAAACAGAGAAATCTTATAACTTTACATATAATGTTCCTACATATATTTTACCAGTACAGTAATGATCAGCCAAATTATGAATTTTCAAATGATACCCCATGAGGCATACTTCAAACATAATTTATCATAATCTTTTGAAAGGGTTGAACACAGAGGTATAGGCTGTTATGTTCATTTATTGTAGATGGTGTGAGTCAGATTCATTTATGATTTGCTAATCTGTGGTACCTTTGTGCTTTGAAGTTAGGGACAAATATAAATCAATTCCTTGATCCATCAAACAGATCAATATGCACAAACCATCACACCCCTGTGGAGTCCCGCTAATGTCAAAGGACCTCTGGAAGGGCACAGGGACCCAAGCAGAATGAACAGTAAATAGCTCTTCTGCTGTCCCTATTGATAAATGCAAAGAACATCTAACCCATTTAAAAGCTGAATTGCATCTTTTCTGTCTGAAACACCAACCCCTACTACTAAAAGCCTGATTACAAACTTTCATCTACTGCCTTCCTCTAATTGTCTGAGATCAAGAGTTTTCCAGGCCCTCCCAACTGTCTAGATGTTTGACTAGACTGTTTCCACAAATGCTGGAAATTGTTATTTTTATTTCCAGTTAAACAGGAAATGAACCATTGTTGCACTTAAAACTAAAGTTCAATGGGAAGCAATTTAGCACTAGATAGAACAGTGTACAGCAGTTTGGCACCTATAGTAAGAATGGTTCGTTAAGTGAATGCATGTGCTTAGAAGAAATCAGAGAAAGAGTTTAATAATCATTACCTTTCAGTGACAGGTTTTGTCAGAAGAAGCATAGAACAGAATTGCTTTTCAGTTATGTAATTATCGACAGAGGCTGATGCCAGAGATGTTGAGTGACAAACTATGTAGAATAATGTCTGTGTAGAAATATGTCGATAATGACAAACTATGTAGAAATATTCAGTTTCTTAACAAATTTGTGTGTGTCTTATCTACTTTTGGTTGAGAAACTAGGCTTGAGAATACTCCCCTGCATTTATTTTCTTCCCATTCTGTAAGTTCTCCCATTTTCAAACTGTTTGAAGTGGGATTTTCTCCCATGAAAGCTCACGTGATAAATAAATTTGTTAGTCTTTAAGTGCCACAGGACTCGTTGCTTCTTTTGCTGGACTAGATTAACATGGCTGCCCCTTTGGAACTTGGTAAGATTTTTGTGAAGGTTGGTACTTCTGCTTTTGAGTTTGCCTCAAACAAAAAAGAAATGGAGCACCTGAAAATGAAATAAATGAATAAAAAGTTAACTGAATTTCTTAGGACCTCAAGAGATGTTCAGTTTATGTTTTAGATACAGCTGTATATTAGTTCTTAATTTATGCAAACCTGTTCACTTAAAGTAGCTCCACTAAATCAAAGTGCCAGTTTCCTCCAAGTGGTTGTGGCCTGAGAAATATTTTCTTACCTGCATCATTCAGCTACCAAAGTATTAACCTACTAGCACCACTTTTTATGTCACTCCATTTATGGCACTTCTAGGTAGCAGATCAAAATACCGAATTATACCCAACTTACATCTAATGAAATCTGTTAACTTTAATCAGCGTTGAATAGGATGCAAGTAGGAGAAAATTTTGGTTCCAAGGCATTAGAAGTAATACCTGACCACCTGGTACTGCAATATCATTCTTAGATTTGTGGTCTGCAGGAAATAGCTTTTCAGGACTTTGACCACAGTGCCAAAGTTTATCAGCATGGCTTTAAATATCAGCGGATGTAGGTGGATGTTGGCAGCAAACACACAGATCTCTCATGTTTCCTATTCTTTTGATAACTGTGTTTAGAAGAGTTAACTTTACTCAGCCAGCGAATTCCAGATGCAGTCAAAACTGACCCCAAAATAATTACAGATCAACTGTACAAAGACAAAAAATGTAAAATATATAGTCATCTGTGTAGGATCCATTTATACAAGAAGTGCCAAATTCTGCTCAGATACATGAATGCAGTTCCTATTGAGGTGTGTCTATTTGATTCTTGCTTTATGATTTGTCAAAAGATTATTCACCAGAGGAAAACTGATTTTCTAAAGAAAAGAAATTCATTATGTAATCTGAATGCTGCAAGAGTGATGCTTTCTGTATGTTTTTTTTAAAGTTAAAGGGCAGTGTTTCACTTCTTCCACTGTCTTAAGAATATTCATATTTTAAACATAAAATAGTGCTTTTTAAGACCTTTTTCAAATATAAATGTTTACTATATTACCCTTAAATATTTGATAAAATTTTACAACTGAATAATATCCTAGTGCAAATGTATGTAAAACATTACACCTTTATTTGCTGTCAGTGTAGATATGAAGAGGCTCAGAGCACATCAAAAGGAGGAAGGAACCTCATGAGCTCAGCCGCTTTGCAAGAACAATAATTTTAGTGGCTGAAATAGAAACTATATTCATGCTTATTATCCATAGTGATAAAAAAAAAAACAAAAAACAAAACAAAACAAAAAAACACCAGCAAAGAGTTTTGGGGCACTGAAAGACTAACAGATTTATTTATCACATGAGCTTTTTGTGGGAGAAAATCCCAATTTGTCAGACACTTTAAAGAGGGGGAAGTGTCTGACAAAGTGGGATTTTCTGCCATGAAAGCTCATGCGATAATTAAATTTGTTAGTCTTTAAGTGTCACAAGACTCCTTGCTTTTTTTTCACTTTACTAGACGAACAGAACTGCCCCTTTGGAACATAGTGATACAGTTTCTTTAAGTCTCCTACAGTCAACCATTTTTGGATTGTAATTCCTTCAAGGTAGACAACATTTTTTCCCCTTTGTGTCTATACAGAACCTGGTACAAGGCTGGGACTCAGTTCTTTGAATGCTGTCAGAGTTGGTATAGATGTTGTTGCCTATTAAGGGGTGCTCCGTGATGGCCGCAAAAAGATTCTAAGGCCGGAAGGAACCATAGTGCTCATGTAGTCTGGCCTCCTGTAGAGCACAGGCAATAGAACTTCCTTGAATCAATTCCTTTTTGAAGAACAGAATATGGTTTAGAAAAACATCCAGGCTTGATTTAAAAATGTCCAGTGATAGAGGAGAATCCAGTACATCTCTTAGTAAGTTGAGTAAATTACCCTTGTAAAACAAAACAGAACAAAACAAAATAAAACTGAGAAAACCACCTTATTGCTAGTCTAAATTAGTCTAGCTTCAACTTTAAGTCATGGATCTTGTTATACATTTCTCTACGGCTATGTTCACACACAGAGGGCTTGTTTCAAAACAAGACATTTCGAAACAAGCTGTTTTGAAATAAAGGGTTATTTCGAAACACCTTATTTCGAAAGACAAAAAAAAGTGTTTTCGAAATAAGGGAGTGAAATAGCATGTCCACAGTGTGAACATGCTATTTTGCTTGGGGAGGGGACTACAGGCACCCGCGGGGTGAAGCACAGCCCGGTGCCTCACCCCGCCGGCTTAAAGCCCGGGCTGCCCTCAAACCCCGCCGCGGGGTCGGGGGCACCCGGTTGGAGCCCGCCACTGGGGCTGCCCCCAAAATCTGCTGTGGGGATCGGGGGCGCCCGGCTCAGCCTGCCGCTGCAGGGGCCGGGGTGAGTGCAGCCCTGGGATTCCCCGGCGCAGCTGCTCCTGCTGGCCCCTGCAGCAGTGGGCTGAGCCGGGCACCCCCGACCCCGCAGCGGGGTTTGGGGGCCGGCCCGGGCTTTAAGCTGGTGGGGTGTGCAGCCCTGTGCAGGCACCCGTGGGGTGCAGTGCCCGGCTGCGCTGCACCCCGCGGGTGCCTGCAGTCCCCCTCTGCCAGCCAGGGGACACACCTCAGCACCCTGGCCAGGGTGCTGAGGGGGCAGCCCTTCCTCCCAGAGTGCTTAGCACCCTGGGAGGAAGGGTCACATGTTGTTTCGGAACACTTTGTTCTGAAACACCATGTTCCCATGGGGTTGTTTCGAAAGGGAACTAGGTTTAAGCCCTTTCGAAAGAACGGCTCCCATTTTGAAACAAGGGGTTTCCTTGTTTCAAAATGGGAGTACGTCGTGTGAACATGGCATTTCTTATTTCGAAACAACCTCTGGTGTTTTGAAATAAGAAGCCCGTGTGAACACGCCCTACTAGATAAATGAGCCTTGTATGATCAGACTTCTGTTTCCCCTGTAGGTATTAACAGACTGTGATCATGTCATCACTGAACCTTCTCTTTGTCACTGGTGCACTGTGATCTGTAATGGATATCTATTGGTTTCTGACTGAACCTAAGTTCCTGGTTTTCACTTATAAAATGTTGTTACTTGAGAGATCCCTTCTCTTCTCATGCCACATTGCCATACTCTAAACAGTGTAAGCACTCAAAATAGATCCCTTTTAGTTAAAACAGAGTTTTGGTAATAGAGCACTGGCTGTGTGGGGTCCTCAGCTAAGGAATAGGCTTCTGCAGCAGACTAAAATACCCCAGGTCTGATGGAAAGATCCACTGGAACTTTCTCCATCTATTTATATGAGCTTCTGTAGATTTATGGACCTGCATGCTTAAATGACAGTGGCCCTATGGTGGATTTTCCCACTCCCAAATAATGTCCCACTGACTGGTAGCAATCCAGCATTCCAAGTTTCCACAGCCTGATTGCCATTTGTTTCTCCACTGCCAATGTATCTCTCAGCTTTGTGTCTCTGTTGAATTGTGGAGATGAGTCTGGCATGGAGATCCAAGCATGTAGCCTTGTGCACCCAAAAGTTCTGCAGCCCCTGCTCATCATCCCAAACTCACTTTACCACATAGCCTCATCAGTCAATTCTTGTTGCTCAGTCCAAGGAGAAGTGCTTCATCATCTGCAGCTGCTCTGTGAATGCTGGCATGGGTGGGTGAGCTTCTGTGGACTGTGTTGTAAAGGAGGTCAGAAGAGATAATTATGTTGGTTCCTTCTGACCTAAAAGTCACAGGTGTGCCTTTAGGAGAAGTCATATATGTGGGGAGATAAGAGTTTGGTTCTCTGTGAACAACTTCATTTTGTTTCAATAATTTATTCTACAGCTCCCAGAGACTGGGATAGCTGTTTCCATTTTAAAAGTAAATCTAATTATTAATATTAACTATTACTACTTTGAATAATGGGCCAAAAAGGATATAACGGCATCCCACATACTTCATTCAGGCACAACTCCTATTGAAGGGTATTGTCTGAGAGAGGAAAAATGGCACCTTTGTCCAAATAAGGACTCCACATTCAGAACCAACATTTAATAAATGCAAGATCTGTCTCTTTATATATCCCAAATACTTTATAGTGGGGATCGGCAATGCAGGCTCAGTGAGCCACCTGTGGCTCCCTGAGCATCCGCTTCAGACTCCCTGGCAGTCTCCTCCAGTAAAAAAACAACAAGGAGTTGTGTGGCACTTTAAGACTAACAGATTTATTTTTTTCATGAGCTTTCGTGGGAGAAGATCCCACTCCCTCAGATGCTTCGAAGAT
>ML681998.1:5739789-5751665 GCA_007922195.1 Podocnemis expansa | reverse complement strand
ACCGGATATTAAAACTTGCCCAGTTTTAGATAGGTTATGTTATTTTATGTTATGTTTATTAAATAACTTGCCTAGTTATATGTTGGGAAACCAGGAAATTCTCTCTGTGCTGTAACCTAGCCACAATTCAAGCAAGAATCTTCTAAACAAATTCTGGTTGCAGAAATAGAAAACCTATAGCATATACAAAATGGTGCAGTATAATAGTCAAACCCAGCATATAAAAACATTTTGACTGAAGGGATATGCCCACACTGCATCCTTCTCTGTTCTTGAGGTATGGCAAGAATAAAAAGATGCCGTGCCCACAAAAAATGATGAAGGCTATGTCTAAACTGGCAAATTAGTCTAGACTAAGGAGGCTTAGTCTGGACTAATTTAGCCCATGGCCATGCTAAGGTTTCCTTAGTTTGAACTAGTTAGTAATGGCACTTAGTCCAGACTAACCACCTTAGTTTGAATGTTAGTTTGAATTAAGTCCGGCCAAGACTCGGACTAATGCTTAGTTTGAATTTAAGAAGTTCAAACTAAGCCGGTTAGTTTGAACTATTCATGCATTCTAGTTCGCATGCGGTAGTTTGATCTAGAATGCACAGTTAGTTTGAACTTATATGCGTGAGGTTAGTTCGAACTAATCTTGGGTTAGTTTGGACTAAGCTTGAATGACTTAGTTCAGACTAACAAGTCCAAACTAATTTTGCAGATGTAGAAATAGCCGCAGAGATAAACAGTACATTTAACATGCTAAAACATATGCAAATTTTCCTTTCACTATAATTTTTCAAAAAGTAGAAGAACTGAGGTTTTACTAGATTTCCAGGACTTTAGTTTTATCATTTGTATTGTGTTACTGCTTCCAACGTAATGGGTGAAAGCTCATCCCATCTGATGTCAATCAGAGTTTCGCCATTGTCTTTAATGAGGCTGGTATTATACCTTTTTCTTTTTCTTTTTCTTTTTTTTTTCCTCCTTCTTCCTCCATCATCAAGTAGAAGTTAGCTAAACTTCTCCAGATGACTTACAAGATTCTGTGGCTCAGGTCACTGAGGTGCTGGCAGGAACAGACTAGGGGCAGGATGATGGAAGACAGCAAATACATATTTCCCAGACTCAGTGATGATTTTAGGTAAAATGTTTAAGAAAAATTCTCTTTGTTCTTACCGGCTATGAATTTACTGCAAACTGCAGGATAGTGGCTTATTGCCTGTTAGAGAATAAAACAAGTGATGAGTCACTATCTTTCATAGTAGATTCCTGTCAGGATAATATCAATGACTTTTAAAGACAACACTTCACATCTTTCTTCATTTGTAAAGTATCAAATGCCCATATGTGCAAAGCATTATTTAGGCCATTCAGAGACAGAAGTGGCAGTAAAGCTAGAGTCCTAACTCTGTGCTTCATCCTCTACAATATGTGGTCTCTGGGAGGCACCAGATTTCCCACATCTTATTCAAAATTCACCAGTCTGGCCTTTCAAGGGAAAGTGATGTTTCTGATCATTCATAAACATCCAGTAACAGGAAATATTTCTCATGAAGTTTTATAGAACTACTTTCTTTTTGTGAAACTTCTGCAAATTCAACAGGAAGATTCTGTTGTGAAAACTTTAACAGCTTCTTCCCAGATTAGTTTCTCTTGGTGCAACAGAGATTGGTTTGGATTTATCCTCTATTGTCATCACAGCTAGAGTCCACAATGACAGTATGAAGCTTTTCTGTCTAGGATATTCTGAAAGCCATAGCCCCTCAGTTTGAAAAAAAAATTATTCTTCGTTTTCTTGTACTTTAAAATGCTCCAAAATGAACTAGGGCTGAGCTATTAAAAACAAACATAAAAGCCGTGTTTTGTCTTTTGCCCAAAGGCCAAATGCCACAAAAGTTTTTCAGTGAGTGTTTGTTTGACTTTTAAAAACTTCATTTAACTTCAGCTGTTTTTGTGATCATTTTCTGTTTTCTTTTCACAAACATTTCAGCAAATACTTGTGCTGGCAAGAATATGCATAAAAAGAGCAAATTATACATAAATACGACAGAATATTTATGAAAGCAGGTTTCATATTTGTAACCATGAGTAGTTGTACAAGAAATTGTAAGGTTTATGTTCTTCCAATAAGGGAATAGAAATGTACCTGTTACCTATGTGTCAAGACAAACTAGCTGCAGACTAGAAATCATTTGAAAATTAGTCATCAGATAAGGAGTACGTTGATGAACGTTGCAGTTTGCTAGCAGATAATTCACAAATAAAAAAAAGGTAAAATTAATCAAAGTATTCATTAGAAATTATACAGCTATCTTCACTTTTGACAGAGCTGCATGTGAAGTCACTAATGTATAGTGGGTGCTGCTTACCATATGTTGTATACGAATGTAGGTGATTTAGTATTTTGTCACCTGTTTTATTATCCTACAGTAGATCATTTGCTAGACATGCAGTGATCTAACATTGACTATTTTGGTATAAATTCTTTGACTTCAGTTGGGTTACTCCTCATTTATAGCAGTGTAACTGAGAACAGAATGAGACATTATCTGCTTTGGAACAGGCTGACATTTCTGTAAACTTAGAAGGCATAGTGCATGGCAATTTAAAACTGTACCCAGCAAATTATATGGTGTTGATTAAATCCTCCAGTTTTGAAGGAAGATAATGAATTCCTGTGGTTTTTCTTCTTTAGGCTTAGGGTTTTACAGAATTTTTCATCAAATCATGAATCTAGGCATTAATTTTATTGTGAATGTCAGCATTCATTTTTAGTCTCTTTCAATACTGCTCCACCATAGATTATGGAGTTCAAAGGGGTTTCTTGCATTTGCTTTGGGTCCTATAAGTTTCTTAAACAGTGGTTGGTATTTTCTTAGTGACATGTCTGTTCTGTGAGTTCTTTTGCAATATGAGAGTGATTGAAATCACATATTGGGTAAAATTCAGCAGTGTGTGCTGGGCTACTATACATCAGTGCAACCCTTAAATCCAATCTTAAGAATTTAAATGGGACTTACGTGGTACATACCCTTTGTGCTGGCCCTCTGCACAATAGTGAATGTCACCTGTTGTGAATAAGTGAACTAATCTACTCAGGTAATCCCTATTTTGACTTGCATAATTAAATCTTTCAACCAATCAGTTTTCAATTCATTTTAATTTCTCACAGCCTCTGAACATCAAATTTTAGTAAAATAAAAATAGGGCAAAATGCACTAAAATAGCATGGGACATGAGATTAGAAAAAAAGTCAGAGGAATAACATCACATAGAATTCTGCACACTGTGTTGGTTATATTGTTCTCACAGGAAGACTACCAGTAATTTCAGAGTTGACCTAGTTCAGGCCTTGAGATTCCTATTAAACACCCACAGGGAGGAACATTTTGAGCAGGACACCTTTGTTCTGCTAAAGAACCGTTTGAAGCTAACTGCCTTACAATCCTGATACTTTTTTAAAAACAGGTATTTGAATAGCAGGGTATATTAAACAAGCTCAACAAAAAATTTAGAAGAATCCATCTGTTGGATTAGGGGTTGGGAAGGTTTGTAGGTATACAATATAAAAGAAGTAATAATACATTTAGACTGCAGCCTATTGTTGGTTGCAATATTGAAGATTCTCATGGAGATGGAATTAAGAAATTTATCCTTTCCTGTTTAACCACAGTTGAAGATGGGCACCGAAGTAGAGATTCAATATAAAAAGACTACATCGATGGCCTGATATTTAAAAGTGCTGCATAACTAGCATATAGACCCGATAGAAATCAGTACCTCAAAAATCAGGCACCTTACATGCCTAAAATACAGATGTAAGTACCTAATTTTAGGTATCCACTTTTGTAAAATTTATCTATGATCAATAATAATTGTTCTTCAAGTAACATCCCTATGGATACCCTACATTGTGTGCACATGCACTCTGTATGCCTTTGACTGGGACTTCTGGTAGCTGTGCCTTTTGGGTCCTCACATTCATGCTACCTGTTTTTATGCCCTGTGCCAACAGCATGTAGGACAATGTCAGATGAAGTTCCTTCTCATTTTCTTTGGCCTCAGATAGACCAAAACTTGCAAAGTCCACTTCTTAGATTAGCTTCACTTCTGTACACTTCTTTATTTTCAAGGATAGTTTTTGCTAGGTTAGTTAATTTATTAGTTAGTTTATTTACTTCTGAATATAGTTTTAGGGGCCTAGTAAGCTTGTTCTTGTTTCTCATCTTCTCATTCCTGGAATGTCTTCTTTTCTGAAGAATACTTTCCCATCCCGCAATATCCCTAGAACAAAGGGTTACATACTGTCTTGCTTATTGGGAATCTGTTTCTGTTAGTGATGGTTGTACAGGGCTGGCTCAAGGGGCTCTGGTTCCCTGAGCTGGCTTTTGCTTTTGCACCACCCCCCTGCAGGGGAGGGGCAGAACCCGGCCTTCACTCTGGCTGTGCCACCCTAGGCACGGGGAGGGCCAGCCCACAGGCGATGTGAGAGAGTGGAGTCTGCCCCAAGGGCTGGCCTGCTCCACCCCCAGGGGCAGAGTGGCTGGCTCGGGGAAGGAGTGCGGGGTCCAGCTTCTGGGCTGGTCTGCCCCACCCCACCCTACCCCCAGTGCAGCACTGCAGCACCCCAAGCTGTAGTGCCCCATCCAGGGCCTCATTGGCTTATGGCTAGAGCCATCCCTGTAGCTGTGCTAGTTATCTGCTGCCTAGATTGAAGAAACCCATGTCCCTTCTAGGTATCAAATCTGTGCTGGGTTTGAGCAAAGTTGATGCAAGAGAACTATTTGCCCTAGGCGAATCTTCAGCCTTGAGTGCCCCTCCGCCCCATTAATTTTTGAAACTGAACATTGTATATCAGTGTGAATAAAACTTCTGTATTTATGATTACAGCTTTATTTTACATGGAAAAAGACAATATTGTGATACTGATTGTAGATTCTCATTGTTCTATACTTTTCAAAGGATATGTACTAGAAAAAATGCACATTATAATGTGTAACATGGCTCACAAGATGTAATACAAAGTTAATCATTAATATTTATAATATAACTTTCTGTGCTTTTAGTTTAGCAAATGTAGAAACAAGTTCCTTCAGGTCAATTTTTTTCTGCAATTTCATGCTTTATTGGCAAGGTAGACAGTCCAACAAATCTTTTGTGCATCATTGATAAAGGAACGTATGTTTTGATCAACTTCAGCTTCAAAAAGCATTCATTCACCACTGGACACTGAAATAGGTAGGGTCCAGCGGATGTGGAGAGCAATAATAGTGTTGGGAACATGATCTCTCAGCTAATTTTTGGATACAAAGTTGAATACATCTTCTGGTGATGCAAACTTGGACCTCATCTTGCAATGGCTCACAATTCACTGCACTAACTTGAAGCATCAGTATCTTGGGAATCACCATATTTTAAAGCTTGCTCTAGCTTCAAGCAATATTCCATAATTTGCTTTGATCTATTTTTCAAACTGTGAACATCATAGAGGAAGAAAAAACAGAACTATTTTGCTGCATCTGTGGAAATCTTTCTTTAACTGATTGTATTGCCACGTCAAGGACTGCAAAAAGAAAAGTTCACTTTAAAGTTTTCCTTGGGGGCTCTGAATAGGCTCATTGTCTGCATCATATATGAACTTCTTCCTCTTTCTTCTAATATGGATTATATCTGGTTCAAAGGGTGACAGTATTTTCAGATCCTTAGCAAGTCCATATCCATCTACCAGTGTTTTCTCAAACACTTTGTCACTCCTCTAATCTACAAGAAACTTCTTGGTTCCCCTCATTTGATTAATGGCATCATGTATGGCAAATTCCTTCATCTGGTGTTTGCTTGCTAGTCATATTGATCTCAAACAGGCTGTTATATCACACAACATGAGAAACCACAAACAAAAATGTCTTTTTCAAGAGCTTGTGCATCTATTCATAAGATGTTGTGGCCTAGACAATATTTTTGTATCCACAATAATGCCACATTCATTGAGACAGAACAAGGAATATAACATGAATTTTGGGAAAGACTGCAATGTAAATCGTGTGTCAGTATATGTGGATGTATTGTATATCAGTACATGGAGACCTTTCCTTGCCACCACTGAAACCTATTTGTTTACCTATGTAGTTTCATGAAGAATTCATTGAGCTGTTGCCGCCCCCCAGATTTTGCCACTCTAGGTGACCACCTAATTTGTCTACTGGTTGCAGCCGCCTTGGTTTTTGGATTAGGTTTAAAAACAGCAAGGAGATAAAATTTAGGGTATGTCTTCACAGCACATGTCGCTCCAGTTATAATAACTCAAGCATTAGCCTTAACTTGGGTCCCAATAACGTACACAAATCTTTAGCGCAAGTTAAGTTGTCCTTTCAAGCTAGTTTTCTGGTCAGTACAGCTGAATTGACACTGAGGTAGTACTCCTGAAGTTCAGGTTAGTAATGCAGTGAAGATACAATAGCTTGAGTTATGGCAAGTCAGCAGCAGCTTGTCCAATCACTCTGCTAATCCAATTGTTCTGTGCAATGTGGCCACTTGCACTCAAACTAGGCTAGCCTGAGTAAAGATAACTTGAGCATGTTGATTCAAGCTAACTGTGCTACAAAGATACAACCTTATATTATGAAGACACACTCCTCATAATGCGACATTCCCTGGGCACCTTCGTCAAATCCAGATCCAGATAGTCTCACTGGTCAGTTGATCTTTGTTAACCAAAGTGCCCTGTCAACCTCATTCTTGCTTCTGGTATACTTAAAAAGTTTCTAAGGCCTGATCTATAATACAGAGTTATGTTGACCTAACTCTGTGTCTGCACTAAAATGTCACTTCCACCAATGTAACTTGCCGACTACATCAATATAACTCCACCTCTGTGACAGACATAGTGCTTAGATTGATGTAGTTATGTTAGACTGACACAGTGTCAGTGTTACTGTGTTGCTTGCATCAAATGCTGCTGCCTTTCAGAAGCTCTTGCACAATGCTTTACACTAACCATTAAATCAGTGCAAGTGCTCCTGGTGGGGCTGTCCATAGAGGGAGCAAGAGGGGTGATCACCCTGGCCCCATGGTTCCATGGGCCCCATGTTGCCCTGCTGTGAACAGGGCAGTGCGGGGCCTATGCCATGCTTCCCTCCCCCCCATGGTCATGCTGTCCCTTGCCCCTGCCCTGCAGCCTTCAATGTGAAGCCGAAGGCAGAAGGCCAGGAACGGGAGTGTAGACCCCAGCCACTGCTCTGGGCTGGCCCTCCCCACCTCCAGGGTGGAACAGCTGGCTCAGGGGCAGGCTGGGCTGGCCCAGAGGCCAGGCTCCACTTTCTTGCCCCTCCCCTGGGCTAATTGTTCTGCCCTGGGGCAGGGAGGGTTGGCCCAGAGGCGGGGTGGCAGAGCAGAGCCCATTCCCTGGGCCAGCCCGCCCTGCCCCTGGGGGCAGAGTGGCTGGTTCAGGGAAAGGGCAGGAGCATGGAATGGCCCTGGCTCCTAGTGAGGACGTGAACTGCAAAGAAATAGTATAGAGTAGACACAACAAAGCGTATAGTGCCTGTAGGTCAGTGTAGCTTAATTTAATTTAGTAGTGTGGACTTGCCCTGTGTTAGGTTTTTGCATCTTTAACAAGTTGCTTCTCAAATTCTTTTTGGCCTTTCTTATTAGACATTTAGACTTTACTTGCCAGGGTTGGTGCTCTTCCTTATTTTTCTGATTAGAGGAGATGATAGCCTAGAATTGCTGTCTCTGTTCTTGAGGCAAATGGTTAATAAAGGAGTTTAATTTGGTGTAATTCATGTAATTATATTTAGCAATTACAACTTGATAATTAGCCTTTTGCAGCCAAATAGTGTCTTGGATCATGTGGCATGGATCTCGAATGGTGTTCTCTGTTTTGTTCATTTACAGCATTGATCACCAATGACATGCAGACTGGAAATCAGAATTGGTACGCAGACTACTTAGCTGGAGGAACATAACAAGCATGTGGATAAGGGTGATTCAGTCAATATACTGTATTTAGATTTTCCAAAAACCTTTGACAAGAACTCTCACCAAGAGCTTTTAAGGAACCTAGGGAGCTGTGGAATAAAAGGGAACGTCCTCTCATGGGTCAGTAACTGGTTGAAAGATAGCAAACAAAGCATAAGTGTAAATGTTCAGTTTTCCAAGTAGAAAGAGTTGAACAGTAGAGTACCCCACAGATCTATACTGGGAAAAGTTCTGCTCAACATACTCAGTGATGATTTGGAAAAAGGAGTGAACAGTGATTTGACAAAGTTTACAGATGACACACAGTTAAGTCCAAAGCAAATTGTGAGAATCTCCCTCCAAGGCAGAGAGCTCTCACAAATCTGAGTGACAGCAACAAAATGGCAGAAGAATTTCAACATTATTAAGTGAAAAATCATGCACATTCGAAAAAATAATCTGAACTATACATACAAAATTTCTGCCAAGAAGGATATTGAAAGATAACTGTGGATAGTTCTCTGAAAACTTCCACTCGGTGAACAGTGGCCAAAAGGCAAAGAGTTTGGTAGAAGCTATTAGGAAAGGGATAGAAAACAAGACAGAAAATATCATAATGGCACTATATAAATTTGTGGTTCTCCCACACTTTAAATAATGTTTCCAGTCCTGGTGCCCCATCTCAAAAATAATGTAGTGGAACTAGAGGAAATTCAGAGAAGGGCAATAAAGATGATCAAGGGTATTAGATGGTTTCCATCTCAGGAGAGACTGAAAATATTAGGGATGGTTATCTTACAAGAGCAATAACAAAGAGAGAATATGATAGAACTCTACAACATCATGAATGCTCCAGAAAAAAAATGTATAGAGAAGTATTATTTATCCTTACACACAATACAAAAACCAGGGTCACCTAGTGAAATTAGTAGGTGATAGGTTTAATACAAATAAGTGCAAGTTTTGGGGGGGGGTTTCCCACACAGCTCACAGCTAATCTGTGGAATTTATTGCCTTGGGTTGTTGTGATAGCCAAAAAAAAAAAAAAAAAAGAACTAGGAACTTTCGTGGAGGACAAGTCCATAAAGGGCTATTAGCCAAGATGATCAGGAACACAAACTAATGGTTGGGTGACCTTAAACCTCTGACTAGTAGAAGCTGGGAGTGGAAATCAGATGGATCACTTCATAGCTGCCCTGTTCTGTACACCCACCTTGGCTGACCACTGTACTATCAGCAGGTCAATCAAATCAAATCATAGGGCTGGAAGGGACCTTGTGAGATCATCGAGTCCAACCCCCTGGGAATTGAACCCAGGACCTTCTGCATGTTAAGCAGAGGTGTTAGCCACTACACTCACCTTGAAGCTCTGGTAAGAATCACTGGTGGAGACAGGATCCTGGGCAGGATTTATTATGGTCTGGCCCAGGACAGCAGCTCTTATCGAAGACAGTTGATACTGCAAGCATCTTTGGTGCATTGTATGTAGCAGCTCATTCCAGATTCACAGCAGTCATTTTGTGCTGTGCATCCTGCCTGCAATCCTCAGGAATACTGAGAAAGGTCCAAAACACCATCAAGAATCTCCCCATTTATGGATGAAAGTGGTTCTCTGCTCATGGGTCCTTGTAGTCCTTGAAGATCACAAGAGTCACCATCCATTTGCTTGGGATATACACCCCTGAAAACAAAAGATAATTTAGCAGATCTCAGACAGCACAGAGATCTTGACCCTGCTTTTCTTCAATAGTCTTAGACCAAGCTTCAAAGAACCCACTTTTAGTAGGGAGTGTGCTAGCAGCCATAAAGACATTCCTTAAAGAAGAAGGAGAGGTTATTTACCTTTGTACCATAACTGGAGTTCTTCAAGATGTTAGCCTCTAAGGGTGCTCTACTATCTGCCCTCTTTCCCTCTGCTTCAGAGCGCTTGTTTAGTCAAGACATTGCAGTAGAGAAAGAACTGAAGGACGTTCATCTGATGCTGCCAGGCTACAAGGATAACTACAGCATGTGTGCAGACATAAGAGCACTGCAGGACAAGGGGCACAGGACCTGAGTATTCCAGCCAGTGCCCCGAATCCTGAGTTGGCCCTGGCCCAGCCAGGACCTGGGGCCAGCATGTAGAGCCAGGGGGGCAGGAGCCACCCCAGCCCCACTGGGACCTAGAGTTTGGGGCTGGCAGTGGCAGAAGTCAGCTCCAGCCTAGCTGGGACCTGGGGCCAGCATTTGGGGCCAGCAGAGAAATCAGTTGGCCCTAGCCCAATTGGGATATAAGGCCAGTGGCAGAAGCTGGCTCTTGCCTGGCCAGCACCAGGGCTCAGGGCCAGTAGTGGCAGGAGGGGCCAGTGCTCGGGGCCACTGGAGGCAGCAAGAGTCACTCGTGGCTTGGGGACTGGCACCTGGGCCCAGCAGTGGCAAGAGCCAGAACAGGCCCTGGGCCCAGCAGCAGGAGCTAGATCGGGCCTGGGCCAGTGCAGTGGGAGGGGGCCATGGTGAGGAGCAAGGTTTTGTGTGGGAAGGGGTTAGACATGGAATATTTTGGGGGGGGGGGGGAAGAGATGACCCTGCTGGGTAAGTAACCTCTTTTTCTAAATAAAATTATCTGAAAATGAAAACAGACTTTAAAACATAGTGTTGCCTCCTCTCTTTCCATAGTTCCTTGCTGTGCTCCTGTTTTTTATTTTCAATAAGCATTAGCTACATAGTAAAAGTGACTTATGTTGTTTCATTTTGTGTCACTTGGAATGATACAGCAAAGATATTCACAAGAAGGAACAGCTGTTGGGAAAAACACAGACTTGGCAAAATAGCAGCTCTGTACTTTCTCATTGACTCAGCTCAGAGAACTGGACTGGAATAAAACATAAGATGGAAAGTGGCGCAATTTTCAGCTTTTTAACTTTGAATTTCTTTCTTTGCAGGCCTCGTCCAGTTCCCTCTGAAGTCACTGGAAAGACTTACACTGGGTATGTCTACACTAGGGGCTTAAGTCGACTTAAGGAGGCCAATTAAGATAGCTTCAGATAGCTAGGAGGCCAATTAAGTTGACTTAAGCAACAGCCTAGCCACATTTGGAGTTCATTAAGTCAACTTAAGCACTTGGTTGACTTAATAACTCGTGCCCTTAAAGTCAACTTTAAGAATGCAATGTGCCCATTAAAGTCGACTTAATAAAGTTGATTGGGTATGTCTACACTGCAGGTTTAAGTTGATTTAAAGCCCCTTACGTTGACTTAACAAAGCCCTGGCCACAATGAGAAGCTATTAAGTCAACTTAAGTGAATGCTTAAGTTAACTTAATAACTCTCACTTGTAAAGTTGACTCAGCAGTTAAGTAAATTATTAAGTCAATTTAAAGCAATGTGGCCCTGGAATTGGCTTAAGCTGACTTAATTGGCCTCCTAGCTATCTGAAATGTGGGGAGGGGGGCTGGAAAGAAGACACAATACAGTTGGGAGCGTTCCCAGCTATGTGCAAGAAATCAAAACCTCCCATGTCTTAGCTCCAGCCCTGCATCCTAGCACTAAAGCCCACATCACCTTTCCCCTGACCTGATCCATCATCTCCCCCCACTTCTTAGCCCAACCCCGCATCTCGCCCCTTCCCTCGACCTGATTCGGCATCTTTCCTCTTCTCAGCCTGTCCCTGTATCTCTCCCCTTCTCAGCCCAACCCTGCATCTCTCCCCATCCCCTGACATTATTCAGCGTTCCTCTCCCCTCAGCCCAACCCTGTGTGTCTCTCCCCTTGCCCATCTCCAGCCTGACCCTGCATGTCTCTCCCCTTCTCAGCCCGAGCCCATGTGTCTCTCCCCTTCTCAGCCTGACCCAGCATTTCTCCCCCAGGGATTTCCCTAGCACCCCCCCCACCTCCCTGAATTTCCAAACGGCCCCCCAGTTGTCAGCTAGTAACAGTGTTATACCAATTTAGTGAGCA
>ML681998.1:5661890-5739689 GCA_007922195.1 Podocnemis expansa | reverse complement strand
ATCCCAACACCCCCCTACATGTCTCCCTACACCCCCCCCCCAATTTCAAGTCATGGAGAGAATACACTCTCCTCTTCTCCCGTGATATTGTTGTAAAACAAACAAGGAATCCTGTGCCACTGTTTAAGACTAACAGATTTATTTATCGCATGAGCTTTCTTGGGAGAAAATTCCACTTGGTCAGATGGTTTGAAGATGGGGGAACTTACAGAACGGGAGGAAAATAAATGCAAGGGAGGGTAAGACATAGGGTCAGGTCACACTGTAACAGCAAATCAAAGCAGCTGCTAAGATTCAAAGACAGGGAAACATGACATAGAAAGAAAGAAAGAAAGTTGCTATTTCTTTTAGATTAGATTGTGTGAAAGCAGGATTAAATAGTGACTATGGATTTTTTCCCCATTACAATGGGTGATTCGACTTCACCTTCCTCTATCTGCTGTTTCCCGGTGTTTGAATCTTAACAACTGCTGTGCCCTGCCCCTGTGCTGGCAGTTGCCCTGCAGCACCTGGTCCAGAGCCAGAGGAGTCTGGGCAGTGCAGGGAGGGTGTGGAGTGCTGTGCTGGCACATTGGTGAGCTACGTTGGGCTCCTTGACCTCCCTGGGCTACCTGAGCTACACAGAGTATGGAGAGTGGTGTAGCCACTCACTTCCTGTACTAAAGGAGTGGCCGGGAGAGAAGGCCACCTCTGCTGTGGTGCAGTGTGGGCCAGCTACCCACAATGCACCATTCCTAGGGCAGCCTAGCAGCTGCCAGCATGGATGTGGGCAGTCTCCTGGCATTCTTAGTGTGACCATTCTAAACCATCTTAATAAGGTCTACTTTAAGCTGGCTTAAAGTAGACCTTATTAAGCCTGCTTAATAAAGCCTTATAGTGTAGACATAATCATTTAGTCCAGTAGAGCTTTTTAAGCAGGGGTTAAAGTATAACTTGCGGGACCTCAGAATGCTCCTGCACTGGTGGGCTCCCCTCCCGAGCTGGTGGGCCCCCTGGATCCCAGCTCCTGCCATCCCCCACCCCCAATACCCCCCCACCCAGTGCGAGCCAGCCACCCCCATTCTCACCAGTGGCAGTGTGGCTCAGGAGGTAGAGGCGGTAGGCCCCGGGGTGGCATCGCGGCTGAGGCTTGGGAAGCAGGCCTGGAAGGGGAGGGATTTGGGGCAGGGCTTGAGGCCCTAGTAATGCCCCTAGCCTGTGCCACAGCCCTGCCCGCCACAACAAGGTGGAACGCTTCTCCAGGGACTTCTATTTTTAGGGGCCCAGCATTCAGGCCCCTAAAAATAGAACGTGGACCCAGAATGCTGTGTTCTGGGGCTCACTATTTTGTAATGGTGGGCCCTGGAACACAGCATTCTGGCTCCATGTTCTATTTGTAGGGGCCCTGGAAAGCTGAGCCCCTGAAAATAGCGGGCCCCGGAATAGTGTTCCAGGACGTTCCGGCATACTTTAACCCCTGCTTTAAAGTCAACTTGATAAAGTCGACTTAAGCCAGGGGACCCATATTAAGTCAACTTTAAATGGGCCCTTGCCTTAACTCAACTTTATAAAGTTGACTTAAACAAATGGGCCTTCACTAAGTTGACTTAATAAAGTCAACTTTAAGTAGACCTTATTAAGTCAACTTAACTGAGCCCCAAAGTGTAGACATAGCCATTGATTTTAATGGGAGCTGGGTTAGATGTTATATGTGTTTCAGTTAAATTTTTAGAGGCAACTCCTTCTTCAGCTAGCCCTGGTCAACACCATTAAAGTCATAAGTGGCATGACTGTATTTAAGGATATGATATTTTAATTTTGTTTTTTGATAGATAATTTCCATTTCCATGTGTTTTATAAATAATACTGATAGTTCACAGAGCAAATGATCCATTGATCAGGGTTCAGCTCCTTCATAAACTTTTACTTTGACTATTTCTGAATTGCTGACCAATCATTCCTAGGTCATCCCCTCCTGTGGAAAAACCCATATGAAAGGCTCAGGGAGAGGAAATTTCCATGAGGATTCCTTTGTTGGAGACTGTCCTATTGGGCAAGTGTATGTTCAGAGTCATGGTACTGTGAAGTTGCAGTAACTGCACCCAAATTTGGAGATTCCTAGTGATCTGATGGTCAGGGCCATCCCTGCAGAAGCCCTATTCCTCCACATTGGCTGTGGACCCACGCTTACCTTGCCATACTCTCTTAATTCTGTAGGAGTACAGCTGTTAGAAATGTGTATACTAATTTAAAGTGCTACAGTTTTTGGGTGCTAAGCTTCAGATTTCTAAATACTGATTTATCAGAGGAATTCACCCACAACTCCAGGTACAGTCAGTAGGAAAAGATGATTCTTAGCACCTCGGAAGATCAGGCCTTACAGAGTCTCAGACTGGGCTCCTCAGATATGGAGACACCCAAATTTAGGGCCATTTTAAAAAAAACTATGGCAACCCATTTTTAGATGAGCAGGGGGTTGAACTAGGTGACCTCCTGAGGTCCCTTCCAACCCTAATCTTCTATGATTAGTTGAACAGTCCCATCTCTTGCACTTCCCAATTCTGATATTAAAATTATAGCCACTTCCTCCATGTCATCTGATCCAAAGACTACTGAAGTCTGTGGAAAGGCTTCTGCTGGCATTGGTGGTTTTGACCAGACGCCAGACATACAATAGGAACAGGCTCCCTGTACTTTGTCCCTCAACCTTTCACTGGCAATTTTTTTACTTTTGTTTCCCTTTTCACTTTCTTCCATTTTCTGTCCATTTCTTTTTGTTGATTACTTTTATTTTACTTTAATCACCCTTTGACTATTGGTTTACCATTCTTTCCTTTGTTGTCTGGCTGTATGATCCATACAAATGCATGTGACATTTACACAATCCTGAATGTGCAATGTATATTACTCTGTAAAGCTGGATTTCCAGTGTTACAAAACCCCATGACATTTCCCAACCAAAAAAATATGTAATTCATTCTTCAAGTGACGTAAACCTTAGCAAGTCATAACATTAAGAAATAAGACTCACATTTGAATCTGAACACAGTGACTACTGGTAGCTTTCCCTGTGCTTTTAAAGGAAAATGTAACTGATGTTGGCTAGTTCATTTGTTTTGTGCTTTTGGCATTACTTTAATTATATATATGTTGCTTATTGGTCTGATGATTCAAGCAGTGAATTTGCCTCTAGTACGGAGTACAGTATGTTCTCAGCATGTAAACATTCCACACCCAGAAATCACTCAGATATAGTCTGGTAAATAGATTACCTTCTGTATTCTGAGGAACTGTATCATGCAGTCCATATGGTCCTTTCCTCTGCGGAGATCACCTCAGCTTCTAAGAAGCACTGCAACAGGAAACTGAATTTGGATTGTCTTTTGAGTGTGCTGAGAAACATTATCTGGGTTATTTGTGAGAGGCATGATGGTGTCCTGAAGAGTGTATGATTGTGTGTGAAAACAACTTAGTGCATCTGCCCACGCATTCTTTATATCAAATATTGTAGAGTCATAAATGATGGTACAATCTGAGCATTCAGCACAGCTGATGCAACACACGTTTATGAGGTTCACTATTTTATACAAGGTGCAGAGGGACAGCTCTATTAACTGGAGTGATGGGAGACCAGGAAAGGTCTGGTCCCACCTTGCCTCCTTTGATGTGTCTGACATTGGTGACTGACCTCCAGTCTTTGAATTCCAATAGGGTGGCAATTGAGCCTCTTTGTTATGTCTACACAGCAAAGAAAAACCTGCAACAAACCCGTGGTGCTCAGGTTGTTGGGCTGTTTCACTGCTGTGCAAGCTTCTGGACTTGTGCTGGAACCTGAGTTCTGGGAGTCTCCCACCTTTCAGGGTCCTAGAACCCTGGCTGCAGTCCAAGCCCAGACATCTACACAACAGTTGTGAAACAGCTCTGTAGCCCAAGCCCCACAAGCCTGAGTCGACTGGCATGGGCAGCTGGTAATATCCAACTGCTGTGTAGACATACTCATTGAGATCTTTGCCTGCCTGCCTACCTTGGCTACCCACACAGGGCACAATCCTAAATGTTTTCCCTGAGTCAGAAGCATCTAGAAAACTATTTATGTGCAAAAAAAACCAAAACAAAACAAACAAACAAACAAAAACCAAAAAAAAAAAAAAAAAACCAAGGAGTCGTGTGGCACATAAAGACTAACAGATTTATTTTTCACATGAGCTTTTGTGGGAGAACCCCACTTCGTCAGATGCTTCGAAGATGGGTGAACTTACAGAATGGAATGAAAATAAATGCAAAGGGGTGCAAAACATAGGATCAGGTCATACAATAACAGCAAACCAGAACAGTTGTTAGATTCAAACCCTGTAAGTTCACCCATCTTCAAAGCATCTGATGAAGTGGGATTTTCTCCCACGAAAGCTCATGCAAAAAATAAATCTGTTAGTCTTTAAGTGCCACACAAGTCCTTGTTTTTTTTGCTGGACTAGACTAACACAGCTATCCCTTTGGAAATATTTAAGTGAAACAGCAATGAAAACAATGGGAGAATGGGAAAGCCTAGGAAAGACAAGTCATTTCACTAGCCTATAGGGAGTTCAATAACAATGAAAAGAGATTTGAGGCCATGTGTGACGGGGTGGGCACACCCCGCACTCAGACTGGCTTTTATATGCCCAGAAGGAAGGGTTAGCTCCACCCTTTAGGCCCTGCTGGGCATGCTCCAACTGCTGCCCAGAGATAAAAGGTAGCAGTTCTCCTCAGTCAGGGGCAGGCTGTCGGAGGGAGCAGACGCAGGCTGAAGCCTCCTACCCAGGACCTGCTCTAGCCCCTGTCTTAAGAGGGCATGCCACTGAGGAGCCGCGAACACCAACAACCGGACGAGCCGCTGGGCGAGGCCTAAACCGCCATGAGGACCTTGAGACCGAGGCCAACAATGTGGCAGACCCAGGAAGGTCCCGGGACTCGCAGGAGGGAACACGGTCTACAGCCCAGGTAGGAAGCAGCCCAGGGCAGTGCCTATAGGGGTGAGCCGGGATAGTGTCGTGGTCTCAGTCGGCGTGTTGCGGCCTAGATCCCCACCGATTGGGCTAACCCCCCCCCCCGGCAACTCTAGGGCCCTGGGCTGGGGTTCAGTGGAGCGGGCGGGCCTGAACCCCCCCCACCTGGGTCCGCTCCCTCGGGGCCAGTCAGGGCCTGTGATCCTAGACTTTGGCCATTGGGCTGCACTGCCCTGCTGAGAAGGGCCTGTGCCTATAGACTCTGGCCATTGGGCCATACTGCCCTGCTGCGAAGGGCCTGTGACTCTGGACTCTGGCCGTTGGGCCGCAGTGCCCTGCTGAGAAGGGCCTGTGCCTATAGACTCTGGCCATTGGGCCATACTGCCCTGCTGCGAAGCGCCTGTGACTCTGGACTCTGGCCATTGGGCCACACTGCCCCGGGAAAAAGGGACCGACTATATAGCTCAAACCCCGGGAAGGCTCTGGTTTGAGCCCGCAGAGGCAACGTGCTCCGCAACACCATCCCTGAGTTTTCACTTTTACTTGAAGATTTACTGTAGCACCTATTTACTTTTCTTGATGTCTGAAATTTCTTTCTGGTGCTTTTGGGAGTTTTGGCTATGCAAAGATTCAAGTTAAGTAAGTGCAAGTTATCATGGGCTTAAGGACTAAATGTTTATATCCGATATTATTTAGGTTAGTCACTGATAGAGGAAGAAATTGAATCTGGGGCATTTATGTTTCCGCATTAACCTGATATATTATTTTATTAATTTTCTAAATTAATTGTCAAAATAAATGTAAAATATCACACAGCTTTGCACACAGTTTTTCATCAGTTTTGTCCATCACTATTTATTATCCAACTCATGGCCCCACACCAGCCCTTGTAACAATGGCACCATCCTAACTGGAACAAGTTTGAGAGGCATGCCTGAGTAAAATGCACAGAATCAAGTTCCGTCATTGTAAAACAGTTTTTACTGTGACATGTCTAAAAATTTTATTGCCATATAGAGTCATTCTGCCCTGTGTGTGCGTGTAACTTCCATTGATATTAATCAAATTAAAGTCTTATTAGCAGAGTATTTTGTATTTTTTAAAAATTATTATTTGTGGTATGGCTCCTGCCTGTTTCATGTATGTTTCTCTTATGACTATTGGAAGCACATTTGAAAGGGAAAACATCTAGAATTTTATTTGTGCAGTTTCAATTTTGATCATAAGAACAATCAAGGAGAGATTATTTTAATAATTTATATATTGTGCACTCGTTGCTGTGGCAACTGAGCACATTATGTAGAGCTTAAAACCTCCATGTAAACAGAAAACTGAAGAATAAAGAAAACAATTAGACCTTTCTTGACTTTTCATGAAACTGTAACTGCCTACCTCAGACTTTAATTCCCAACTGTGTTTCAAAACCTCAACTAATGGAAAGTACAATGAGGTCTATTTGTGTAGATGTTTATGCAATTAAATGTGGAAATGCAGTGGGTATGCTTAAATGCGAGGGAAAAAAATAACACCATCTAATAAAGATATCCCAGTTTTAGTGGCTCTGGGATCATTTGACTTAAAGGCAATTACTTCATATAATGCTGAGAGGCTATAATCACTCACATGTCCATTAAAGTAATATTACAGTTATGCCTTCTGCTGAAAATCTCTAGCTCTCTGAGTCAGTTTACCAGGTTACGGAAATACACTTGACAGACTCTCTCAGCTCCAGCTTGCCAAGTACTTGATTTTAATAAAGAATCAGGTAATTTAGAGGTGGATGAAATGGTTTCCCAGTGAAAGAGAAAGAACATGGAGATATAGAAAATAAAAGCAATTGTTATAATTGAAAATATAATTGCAGGCTGATGCTTTTCCACAGCAGTCTCTGACCCATAGGGTAAAAGTTTGTGTGAACATTTCTTCTTTGGATTTGACTTAAAAGTTCCAGTGATGGTAGCAATGACAGGACAAAGCTTTGTTGAATTTATATACCTCAAAGGCATACCTGACATATGCAAATGGACAAGACCACAGTTCTACCATGGTGTGGTTATCTGCATAAATGTTTTCTCAGAACTCTAGGACAGGAAGCAGATTCCTGCCTAAAGAACTCTGGTGCTTCTTGGAGATCTCGTCCCACAACCCCTGTAAGTATTTAAAAAGTACAAAATGTGCTTGACATTTTGTTCAGCTTAATAGGTAAGTTAATAATTTTCCATTGGTCATGAAAAGTTATTTCAAATGCAGACTTAGGAGAAAGCCACAGCCGCTGCTTCTCCCCCCCCCACGACAAAAAAAAAATTCTGTTAGCAGAAAATAGGAGCAACACATTTTGACTAACATAAAATTACTGGGTGTCCATCAGCCTCTACTAAATATAAACCAAGCAGAAAACAATGGTTCTGTAGCACTGATTTGAATTATGAGTTGTTATTGTGTTCTACCTGTTACAGCCCATGCGCTAAAGTAAGAAAATTGAATTAGATTGTTGCTAATTCTACTTTTATAATACCACTTTCTGTTCATGCACTGGCTCCTGTGGGCCAGAGCTCAGCTAAGAAGTTGCTCTCTCTTCCACTCCATGTATGCAATAAGATTAATGAGAACAGTGTGAAATGCTATTTCCCTTTTGCTGGAACATATGGCAGGTCAGCACTATGAAGGTGCAAAAATTTGCTCTTAGTCAGACTGCAAAGCTGAATGAATGCCCAGTGGAAACTTAAAACCGACATCCCAAGCAGCAAAAGACCTAACATGATGGGGAATGATTTTCCAATGAACACTTCTTTGCATATACTCCAGAGCTATGTCCACACACAAGCAGTAAAATTCATTTAACTGAAATTGATTTAAGTTAAATTGATATAACAGTCATTAAATCAATTTAACTTAAATTGATTTAATAGGCCTCCCCCCCCAAACCCCAAAAATCAAACTAGCATGTCCAGGGACTTGCTAGTTCGATTTAGGAGAGCGGCACCCTGGGAGGTGTGGCAATATGGCCCCCTGGCAGGGCCATGTTGCCACCCAATCCCTTGCCCGGCTTCCCCAGGACAGCCAGTGGCAAGGGAAAACAATGCCCCACTGGCTTTGGGCTCCCAGAGCCCAGCGGGGGAAAAGACATCCCTCCAGACTTGCTGCAGCCTTGCGGCTCAGCCAGGCATGGGGGAGATGGGACCCCACATGCCCAGCCTCCCCCAGCACTAGCTGGGCAGTGGGGGAAGGGATTCCTGGGTGCCCGGCTTCCCCCTCCACTAGCTGGGCAGTTTGGAGAAGGGATCCTCACACACTTGGCTTCCTCCTATGCTAGCCAGGTGGTGGGGGAAGGGATCCCCATGTGCCCAGCTTCCCCCCGTGTGGGGATCCCTTTTTCTTGCCACCCAGCTAGCGTGAAGGGAAGCCTGGCATGCAGGGAACCCTTCACCCACTGCTTGGCTAGTGTGCCTGCTCAGGGGCACAGAGATCCCTTCTCCCTGCTGCCCCGCTAGCGTGGAGGGAAGCCAGGCACCCAGGGATCCCCTCCCCTGCCGCCTGGCCAGCTGTGCGGGATGCCGGGCATGCAGCGTCACTTCTCCCCATGCCCGGCTTGCGCTGGGAGCCAAGCACAGTGTGTTGTCCCCCGCACCCCACCCCCACAGCCTCCTGAGGACACGGGAGCTGGCCTGGCATGCTTTCCCCCACCACCAGGCCAATCAGCGGGACTGGAGGGGTGGGCCCCCCCGTGCCACCCCTGTGCCACCCCTCCCTTCCTGGCCAGGGTCCTGATCCCCTCCCTGGCCAGGGGTACTGATGGGGGGCTTCCTTCCAGGGTGCCATGCACCCTGGGAGGAAAAAGGTCAGACTCCTTATATTGATATATTTTTATATCAATATAAGAGGTCCACACAGGGTTATGTCAAAATGATAATTTCAATACAACCCTTATTTCGATATAATACTAGGTTTTATTATATCAAAATATTTTTCCCTATTTCGAAATAAGGGAGCTTCTTATTTTGAAATCAGAAAATGTCATGTGGACCTAAACTTTTTAAAGTCAAAATAATCAGCATTATTTCAATTTAAAACCTGTGTGTAGACATAACCCAGTATTCCATAGCAGTGGCCAAAGCAACAGAGGTTCTAGCAGTATCATGTGGCAAAGTGATCTTAGATGCTTAAGAGCATTTAACTGGATTGTATGGAGGACTGCCAAGGAAAGTCCAAGTGTTGCTAGCAAAATTCTATATGACTGTTTTCTGAAGGCACTAATTCCAATAATTGTTGTGATATCTAGAACATTGCCCCTGGACCAACATAATAACAGTCTGGTTTGAGTTGTTTGGCTTACAGACCCCAGCTCATGTTTTTGAAAAGGTTTGTAGACATTGGCTGAATTCTGTAAATAAAACACCTCTCTTCCTTCCAATTTTAGCATTGCCCCAGCAAGTGTCAGTGCCCCTATAATTACTGATATTTTCAGAAGGAGTCCAGTGGACTGAACACGTGGCTGGATAGTTCACACTCCACAACTAAAGGAGAAACAAGATGGCTGCTTCCTCCACAAGCTATTTGGAAATTTGCTGGCCTGCCTCCCACAGTTTATTAGTGTCTTCCATGGAGGGAAGGGTAGATGAGACTATGAAAGCACTGCATTTATCAGGACCTCTCAGAATAAGTAAATGGGCAAGGACAATGGATCATTCCTTTCATGTAGCTAACTCTGGCAACTATGTTGGCTATGATGACAGAGAAATGATGCACCATAATCCCTTATAAATGTTAGGGGACATCTCTATCTCATAACTCTGTCCTGATCTCATCTCTGTCCTATCTCTGTCCCATAGCTGTTCCTGGTATGCTATGTAAGAACTGGAGAGACTGTAGCATACACTAGATAAGACTCAAAAGGAACCTCTGTAGAGGGAGTGTCCACACAGGCCCTTGAAGACCTTTTGCAGTGCCACATAGCCACAGACTGAGAGTGATGGAGCAGGCCACTATGTCCCATTCTCTCAAAAGATGCTATCAGAATTAAGGCTAGGAGTCTTTGAGTGAAGCTGGAGGGCAAGTCTAGGCTGGGGGGCAAGGCGTAAGAGGTGGATGGTTTCATTGAAGACTTTCAGTTCAGAACTGAAAGGAAAGAAAGGGAGATCATCCTTGGTGCCAGTCCTTGGCAAGTGAATTGCAGCAGATCATTAGCAAATATCATATGCATCAAATTCTACTGTACTAGCACATCTTGACTGTCACCCATGGTGATCTGGCCAAATCCCTGTTACTTACTCAACTGTCCCTACAATTTCAATGATGTATAGCATTCTTTGCTTCCTGACTCTATATGGGATGCAGAGCTGCTGTGAGTTCAATAATAATTGCCGCACCTTATAGTGAGCAAACCTATCTACTGTATGTAGTTAGATAGCCAGGCTTTTTCCTAGGTTATAATAGTTTCTGCCTTTTTGTTGGAAAGCTGACATAGACCAGCATAGTCTATGAATAACTGGTGGGTTGCCAGGTGTTGTTATCCTTGTATTCATGCCTTACTCTACAGCCAGTTATCTTCCATGGAGTCAGCTTGGGTCTTTAAACTCCTTAGAAGCTATTGTCACAAAAATGCCAGCTCATCTGCTTCACTTCAGTTGTTGTGATTCCTTAGTGCAATCCAGTTTAGACAGGAAAAAATAATAATTTTCATCATATATCTGTGAAATCTCATGTAATGTGCAAAACTTTAAGTGTTCTGAATTCCTCCTATCATGTATTCCTAGGAGATAGAAATCAATTAATCTATGTGAAAATAGTTTTCTGGAGATCCATGACGGCACAGCCACTGCTAATACTTGGTATTTATACTCCAAAACTGAAGGACAGAATTCCTGTAAGTGAAACTTCAAGTTATTAATATCCTGTGATGTTGTATTTCATTCTTTGCTGCACTCTGATGCTCTAGCCTTGAAGCATGCTAAAGAAGATGCTGGTGTCCACCTAGGACACCTACACTTTCCTTCACTATGCTACATACTTGGTGAACTTGTACATCAATGTCTCCTGTCCAGGTGTCCCCAGATTAGTCCAGGGAGGAGCAAGAGACAGAGGAAAATAACAACATGGAAAGTAGAGTAGAGCAACAGTACAGAAAGTTGCATGACTCCTGATCTGCTCCCCCACATATGCAAATATGCTCCTGGGACCATGGGTATTGCCTGGGGTGGCTCCTTGAAACCCTCCATCTTTGCTTCCACAGCATCCTCTATTGTAGGCAGCCCTGGGAGCCGTTCATAAGCACAAGGCTTCAGGGTCAGGCACCTGCCCACCAAACCAAGCATCTCTCCTCTGTTCCCATGGCATTGAGCTATGCTGAAAAAAAGCAAAGGATAGTTGTCTTCTGGCATCATCAGTGGACATCCTCACTTAAGTGTTGTGTAGCCTTCTGTTAAATGAGCAACAGGGAAGCAAGGCTATGAAGATGAGAACAGAAAAAACAAACACTCAAAAGCAACATTAAGGTTGTTGGCCTTTTTGATCGAAGGTGACACTGATGATGGTTTTACATCTTGGGAGTACAATTGTGGCTAAAAGGAACGACGCATAAGTGGCAGACTTTTCTGCATGAAGTGCATAGGAAGTTGAATGCTGAGGAAGACATTACAATGTGTCCTGCTGTTTAGAACTCACCTCTGTGTCTCAAGATCCATGTGGCAGTTAATCTTGAATCGGATAACCCCATGATCGACTACTGTTTGCTGGCATGATCATCTGTTGCTGAGGACTCCCAGTTGTCAACGTTGTGGTGTTTCAAATTTTACTTCAGTTGGTCCTTGAAATTTTTCTGCTGGACTTCTTGTATAGTTGGCCCACTTTCAATTCACCATACAGCAACTGGTTTAGCATTCTGGTGTTGTCCACGCTCAACACCAGACTAGTCCAGTGAAACTGTGATGTAATAAGCATGGCTTCAATTCCTGTGGAATGACTAGATTCCAGAACCTCATTATTAGTAACTTTATGTTGCCATTTGATGTAGAATATGGCATGCAGCTGCTGGCATTGGAACTTATCTAGAAGCTTAATTTGATTCCTGTAGTAGGTCTAGGTTCACACTCATACAAGGTGGACAACACAACTGCTTTATAGACTTCAAACCTGATTTGAAACATAATACTATATTACTGCCAGACTTTGCTTAACAGTCTGCAAAATGACGAACTGGGGTTGTTGATGTGACCCGATGTCGTCTTGGGTATAGTAACGTCATTTGCCAATATAATACCAAAGCAGCAGAAGTCTATAATATCATTCAGCTGTGTGGTGCTGATGGTGACTATGAGTCTCATGGAGTGTTTCCTTGCCATGGGTTGATATATATCCTCTGTCTTTTTCAGACTGGTTGTTCACCTTTCCCCTTCTGCAGATGGTGAATCTGTCCATAGCTAATTTAATATCTTCTAGAGAGTATATGCCTATAAAGAACAGCCATCAGCATACGGCAGCTCATGAATAATTGCCTAAAAGACCTTCCTGGATGATCACAGCCTGTTCAAATTACATAATTTTCCAAAGGATTGGAAACATATCTTGATACCAGTATTCAGGTCTCATGAAAACAAATAAACAAAGAGTAATAGAGGATAGGGAAAGTACACAGGCAGCAGAGGCAGAAGAGGACAAGAGATAGCATGCATTGCACTGTGGCATGATGATGCATGGGAGTCATTCTTTCTGGGCTTGCTCCATGATCAAACAATGATTGCTGGTTTCAGTGGTCTGGCAGATTGTTTTCAACACAAGCACAGTGATTCTTACCTCATCTCATCAGCTGCTGTTAATGGGGAATAAGTCTATTCTCTCATTTTGTGTGGGAGAAAAACTGCACCCAGAGGCAGATTAAGGTGACTTGGGGCCCTGGCCCCCCCATAAGCCCCGTCTCCTCTGAGCCCTGCCCCCCCCCCACTGGTGGCCCTGGCCCCTGCTTAGGCCAGTCTGCCCCTGGGGACAGGGAGGCTGACTAGCACACAACGGAGCTTCTGGTGCAGCCCTCCAGGGCCATGGCCCCTCGAAGGCCATGCAGCACACCAACCACCCCATTCCCAGCATGGAGTGACTATGTGCTGGCCCAGGTGCTGCCCTGAGGGATGGACCAGCTGGCCCAGGGGCAGGGTGGAAACGTGGGAGCCTGGCTTCCAACCCAGGACTGCTGTGCCCCTGACTGTGCCTCCAATTCCTCCCATTCATAGGGGAGGGTCACCCTTATTTCCCATTCACACAGCAACCTCCACTGAGAAAGGTGGCCCCACTCCTTTTATCTATTGCATCTATAGTAGAATAAAACCCCCAAAAAAACCCTCCTCCCATCACTCTGGTAGGGACTGAGGCCACTCTGCTGCTGGAAAAGTGCTGCAGCACTAACTTCCAGTACCACGGACTGTAACATGGAGGGGCAAAGGGAAGTGAGGTGGCATGTCAGGGGTAGTGACTGAAATACTAGCCCTGAGGCTGGCACTTCTGTTTGCTGAGGGTCCCCTGAGACCAGCAAGGAGTGGCAGTGTCATAAGAAACCCCAAGAAGGCAGTTGCTTCCTTTCTTACACTTATTTTCCAAAATCATTTAATATATTTTAGCATCTGAAGTCTTGCTGACATTTTGCGTGCCTTTGGTGGTACAGAACCTTCTTTAGTCTCGTTCTATTTTTTTTAAATAAAGGACACACCTCAGCTTGTATATTCAGCTGTGTTAGACTAGCATTCTCTGAGGTAGCTAAGACCTTGGCTATTTATGTTCTTATTTATATGACTGCATTGCATTATTTTTCCTAAAGTGAGACTGTGTCTGAGTCTATGCATGTGGCAGTCTACTGACAAGTGAATAAGAGATAAAACATCTGTTCAAGTGGTAAACTCTAGGTTGTAACATACACTTATGCGTCTTCTCATCTGGTATGTCCTAGTCTAGTATGCATTAGCATTCTAATTTGTGTGCATCAAGCTCCCCTGGGGGGTGGGGGATGGTAGAGTACCCCCTGAAAGTCAAGGCACAAAACTTACCCCACCCACAACCATAAAAAAGACAGGAGCCTGACCCTACAAGGGCTGAGTTCTTTTAGCTCCAAATGATTCTAAAGTGGAGTAATCAAAATTTAATTAAATGATGTATTTAATTACTGGGCTTGATAGCTCACAGTCTGCATTGCTTTTACACTGCTTTATCATTTGATTTTACATCATTGGCCAAAAGGATATAAAGGAACCATTTACTATGACATCAGTTATATGATTTGTCCTCCTTGTGCAAACTAAGCATGGCAGTTGATACATGGAGTTCACCTATGTGGCACTAAAAAAGAAGCAATGAAAGTATGAAGGTTTACTTGCTTATATGAGCAATAAGACTGGTAACTTAGTGTTTGCACAGTAAGTTATCACTGTGATAGCAAATGTCATTTACAAACCACATTTCAGCCCTGTCGCCTCCACCCACTTTAGATTTTGTTGATAGATGTTTATTCCCACTCATAGTGCAGAAAAGAGAGAGAGGTTCAAACGTACTGTTCAAAAACCAGACTCAGCTAGATACAGGAGGAATTCTTTTTATGTCTCTGCTTCAATCTAATATATGTCTATTGTTACTTTTGGCCCCAATTCAGCAAAACATTTGGTAGACTTCAAGCATGTGAACGAGTCCACTCTGGTTCAGCAAAGCACGTTATCGTACCTTTAAGCAAGAAAATATGTGCTTTAAGTAAACATGTGCTTTAATACTTCTGTTTTGAGGCTTCTGTGTGGCACTGCCACTAAAGTTAATGGCCCAAATGCCACCTTGAGATAGAAGCATGCATTTCCCCTGTAGTCAGAGGGACTGGTGTGTGGTAAGGACAGAATTTGGCCCCCTTGCTGTTTTCACTGTGGACACACGGAAGGAGAAATCACTGGCAGATGCACTGCTTTTCCATTAAAATCAGTGAAAATGGAATTTATGCACAGTTTCTCAAGTACTGTAGTATACAGAACTGTGTAAGGATCTAGCTTTGCTGATCAGAAATTCTGAAAGAATTGTCGGGAGCTTTTTCTTGTGGCTTCTACCACAGGCTGAGGCTTAATAGTTACAATGTAGTCTAGTCCCTTAATGACAGAAATCTGTGTTTTTCTCAGACAGGCTAGTGTACAAAGTTATTTTGAGTGACCTGTCCTCCCCTCTCTATAATCTGTAGCACCTACCTGGAAGAATGACAGTGGCCTCCTTAACAGAACCCAGAGTGAAATGACAGCCTGAGAATGACCTGTAAATGCACTTCTCCGCCAAGTTGCAGCTTTTAAGGACACTATTACAAAATCCTTTATTCTTAAAGTGAAAAAACACAGCATTTGAGTACTTGATGAAATTATTTGAATATTTTTGCATTCCACCAACAATGGTTAGCATTCTGAGTATGCATAATTTTTTGTTTGTTAAAGGCACACACTTACCAGTTATATACTTCCTCTTTGTTTAATTCCTGTGATAACAGGGTTTACATTTCCCAGCCTCAGTGCCACACCAAGCCAGAAACTGGATAAAAATAAGCAATTCCAGAAACTACTTCTGCAGTCTGCCAGCAAAAGGTTGTGGCTGCTGGATCTGCACAGTCAATCACTTCACATCCTTTCTCTGCCCTCCACTCCAGTGGCCTATACAGAGTTGAACCACATTTGAGTTTGTCTGAGCAGGGGCTGACAAGTGCTGCATTTGCACAGCCACTACATACATACATGAATCTGTCCTTGAGTGTTAAAAACCAGGCCTATAGACCATGGCAGGTATTTTTGGGTCCCACAGCCCTCCAAACCTCTACTCCTGGAGCAACAGAAAAAGAGCTTGGCATCTCCTAATGAGGTATGAGCTTTCTGGCTCCCCCAGAAATACTTTGAGATGGGAGATGACCTTCCCAGGTGCCTGTAGAGGACTCTGATGGGCTAGATCACTAGGAACTGAACTCAAATTCCACTGAAGACATTGGACATTTTTCCATTAACTATAAGGTATGCAGTGTAGTTGTAGCCATGTTGCTCCCAGGTTATTAGACAGACAAGATTGGTAATTTTATTGGATCTACTTCTGTTGACTTTAATGGGAACTTAGATCTAGCCCAGATCATTGTCACTACCACTCCATGCCATCGCTAGCAAGCAAGATAGGGGGAACTTGGGTACTGACTGCATCTCACAGTAGAGGAAATACTACACTCAAGATAGTACTGTGCCAGTAGGATTGTGCAGGGAATACATCCAAGTCCTGTGGATTTTTTGCTATTTTCAAAGCCCTTCACTTCTTCATTTGTCATTTCAAAAGAGTCATTTTATGTTTTCATCTATACTTAATTTAAGATACCGTGCAGATACCTTCCTTTAGCATACAGAAAAGAGTTCTGTACATGATCCTTTATGAAATTGCAAACTGACTTGAGAAAGCAAATTAATTCCTCAATGTTGCTGGTTTTGGAGGTTTCATCGGGGGGGGGGGGGTGAGGAAATGGGTCTCCATTCAAAATGCAGGTTTGTCATACCACATTCTGGAGGTTGATAGCTGCACAGTCAGACCATAGCTGGAATCATTATTTATTTACAAGGAACTGTTTGTAGGTAGTACCTATAATTTTCCTTAAAGAAATTGCTTACAAAATAAAGGTTAGGCCACACCTGAAAACAGGAGGGTGGGACTACAGCCCCAGTTATAACAATGGACTTTTATTATGTTTATTTTTAGCAAAACAAATATGTTATTTTTAAAACTAAAATGCAGTATACATTACATTACATGTCCATCAGTGCCATTTAAATTAAAAAATACTTCCTTAAAAAGTGACCTTGACACTGAACCCACTCATTAAATCTGGAGATAAGTAAAGCAGTACAGTATATGCAAAGGTGATACAAAGTGGAAACGTACAGAACATTTCCACAAAGTTATGAACCATTGTGAAGTGGTATTATTGGAAACATCCTTCTATCCTGATGCTTATGCAAGTATTTATATGGCCCTCACGTCTTAACTCAATACCTATTGAGTGTGACTTAAATTAGGATATTTTACATGGGTTTCTGCTATATTTCTTATATTTTATTCTACTATTGGATTAATATTAAGTGCCAAACTCTCCTCCCAGTTCCGCTGGTTTAACACCATTGAAATACAGTAATAGCTGCCAAGAATGACCACTCATGGGAGTTAGCAAAAGTGGTTGCTTGAAACAGATGGTCTCTCTTCAAAGGTTTTCACACCAGAGATTAGTGTTGTTCTGTGGCCTTTGCAAATAGTTGCTCATACCAGGTGGTCTCTCTTCAGAGGTGGTTTATAAGGCAAATTTTACTGCAAATGAAAACAGTGCAACTGAAAGGAAATTTGGACCCTTAAGATGAGCAATTAATACCTCTGCTTTGGTTGAGGTTGACCCTGCCAGCAGGTTCGGAGATTTGAGGACCTTGGGGGGCAATCACTGCACCTGTGGGGTACGGGGTAGATTTGGGGTAAACTTTATTAAAATCAGTGTTGGGAAAGATGAGCGGTGGGTGGTGTATGTGGTATATGTAGCGCTTGTCATGGTGTTTCTTGTGGAGTGTGGAGGGGCACTTACCCTTGGGGAGTGGGGGCAGGTTAGGGAACAATGGGGCTTCTCAATTAACCTAACGTACAACTATAACCCTACTCACTATAACCTAAAAGGTGGTCTAGTACCCTATAAGGTGAGAGGGGGTGTAGCACAAACTTGACAGGCAGCGGTGGCAGAGAAAGAGAGTAGCGGGGAAACAGGGACCTGAAGAAGAAGAAGGAGCAAGGCAAGTGGAAGGGGGCTCAGGGGCAAAGAGATGGGGATGCACGGGGGAGGCTCCTGGTGACAGGAGAAGCAGGTGAGGGTTGGATGGTTGACCGGGAGATGAGGGTTGAGCAACAAGTCGGGGGTTTGAGGGAGAGGTTGAGAAGGGGGGGGTTGAGTGGCAGTGAAGGGAGCGGTGGCAGGGGGAAGGGGCTTAGGGGAGAGGGAAAGCAAGTGAAGGGAGTGAGTGGGAATGGTGGGACGGAGACACACATGGGAGTTGGGGCAGGGAGACAGAGGCAGAATAGGGGTTGGGACGCACGTGGGGGTTAGGGCAGGGCAATGGCAGAAAGAAAGGAGAGAGGAAAAAAAGAAAAAAAGGAAAGAAAAAGGGGCCGCAGAAGCGACGTGAGGTGCAGGGGGGGCCGCGGGACGCAGCGGGAGCTGTGTGGGAACCGGCGGCAGCGGGCGAGTCGCAGAAAAGCCGGTGGCGGCAATAGCGGGGCAGCTGGTGGGAGCCCCAGAGGACCGGGGAGGACCAGGAGGGCTGGTGGGTGGCTGCAGGAAGTGGCGGAGGACCGGGAGGGCTGGCGGGCGGCCGCAGGAAGCCAGCAGGAGCCGGGGCAGCTGGCGGGAGCCGCCAGGGACCGGGGAGGACCGAGAGGGCAGGCAGGCGGCCATGGGTGAGGAGGCAAAAGGAAAGGAATTGGAAGGCAACGGCGGAGAGGCGGGTAAGCGGTGGGAAAGAAAAGGTTTCAGGGGACTAGAGCAGGGGGGTGAGATGGAGGAGTGGCGAGCCAGGGGAAAGGAAGAGAAGCGGAGAAATGGCAAAAAGGGGGTTGCAGGGGAAGGAGGGACTGCAGGAAAGGGAACTGGGTGGAGTGGTGAATTTGGGGCACACCGGGGGGGGGGTTGGCAAATAAAGAGGGGACAAGAAAATTTTAAATAGAAAAGGTTTATTTAAGTTGGGGAAGTTACAGAAGGGAGGGCAAAAGCAACTTAACAAAACAGTTCTAAAAGCTACAAACTAAAGGAAACAATCTCATCACCTAACTTACTACTACTAAGGCTACAAATTAGACTTATACAATGTTGCAACACAATGAAACCTTTAAAACAAATTCAAACAACCCGGAAGGAAAAGAGATACACTGAGTGAAACAAAGTAGCGATAGGCAATTACAGACACGGGAGCTCCTAACACAAACTGGAGCGGCAAATAAACAGAAAGACACACACACAAGGCTGTAAAGCTGGGGAGAACAGTTTCAAAGCAGCAGTAAAGAAATAGAATAACTTTATTCTTTAGAGAAAGGTTGCAGGGCAGACTCTTACCGCTCCTATTAGCAGCAGCGGCAGCAGCATTACAGGCGGGAGAAGGAGACTCGTAATCGGCTGGCAGTTGTACTCATAGGGGTAACTCGTGGATACGCTCTGGGGGAAACTCGTGAGCAGAAGAGGTCGGCATCTGGGTGATCAGGCCAGGCAAGATGTTGAAAACGGTCCTGCCTGAGCACCCCAGATCCTCAGTTTTTAAACTGTTTCCCACCTTTCCCTGATTACAGGGAATGCAGAAAACAATGATGGTATGAGTCATACCCTGCAGGACCTTGCAGTCAGGCAGAGCCCACCTACACCAAGCCCTGCAAAGACAATGGGCACTCAGGGTGGTAACGGCCATCCAGTTAAGTTCAAGGGTCCATCTAGTTAAGGTGAAGGGGCCATCTGTTCCCTTCACACATTCTCTATACTTTAGTGATGGCCCAGGAGGGGCAGCCATCAAGGTAATTGCTATGAGTCACAGACAGAGGTGAGTGACAGGAGGATTAAAGGAAGAAGTCATTGAACAGGGTTACACTCTGAAGCCTGAAATGCAAATAGGCTGTGTTACCATTTCTCACTGTGTTTACAATCTTTTCCCCAGTAATTCACTGATCTAATGCCTTTTCCCTTTTCATTTGCCATTTACAAAAATCTGTATTTGAATGACAGGGCACAGAGGTCTGGAAGGCTAACTAGTAGACACGTGCTTGTAAATCAAAATACAGAATATTGTAATGATCAATATATAACTGTAGTTCAGAGTTTTATATAGGTGGCAAATCCAGAAATATTTAACTTAGTTTTTTAATTTGCTAATTAATTCACAAAGATCTACTAATTTCAGTATTTATAGCTCAGGTCAATTAATTTTATATTAATCTCTTATTTTCACTAACTGACATGGATAGGAAAATTTAGGCATCAGAACATTCTATATAAACTCATCATTTATTTATAAACTACTGTTCATGTGCTCACCACTGAACATCACATATAGAAAGACACACTTCCCAATACAAGGGGTTTACAATGTAAGTTACAGAGACAATTATTGCTTAGAAGAAAACCTGACAAAGTGGGATTTTCTTCCACGAAAACTCATGCGATAAATAAATCTGTTAGTGTTTAAGTGCCACAGGATTCCCTGCTTCTTTTGCTGAACTACACAAACACAGCTGCCCCTTTGGAACTGAAATAGATAGAAATATAAGAGACACAAAGTCTGAATTTAAAAACTGGATCTGTGCCATTATATATATCAAGACATTCATGGAACTGAGAGCTTAATCTATATGTGCAATTACTGCAATTCATATACAAATGCTCAGATCATAACTAGCAAGTTGTAGGAAAAATTACACAAGTTATGGTCACAAGCCAATAACTACACAAGCACATTAAGTGCAACTTTTGTGTGTGCATGTACAACAATTACTTACACCTAATTAAATACATCTGCTGCTGATTAGACAGCAGCCCAGTCTGAAAGTCATGTAGATTTTAAAAAAAAAATTACTATGTCGTTTTGACACTTAGAGGCTTTGTATAAGAGTGGTGTAATGCTTGAGATGTTACCTATTAATACTTTATAAATTATACATTGTGATTTACAGGTTATAATTGGTTTTCTTGGTAATTCAGGACACCGTGTTTGTAGTACCAAGTATTATCTTGATTAACATTTATACTGCTCAAAGGAGGCTAGTGTCTAATTGAGAGACAGCATCATCTATTGGCTAGGGCCTGGAAGAAGGTTCAGGGGAGCTAGGCTCTGTTCAAAGCTCCCCTAGTTTTCCTGCTGTTTGACTGTAGCTAATTTACCTAACTTCTCTTTGCTTCAGTTTTCACATGAGTAGAATGAGGAGAATAAATTACCCTTCTTTGTGAAACAAACAAGAAGTCCTGTTCCAAAATGGTAGCCATGTCAGCTAGTTCAGCAAAACAAACAAGGAGTCTAGTGGAATTTTTAAAGACTAAAAAATTTATTTATTGCATGAGCTTTCATGGGAAAAATCCTGCTTTGTCAAATGTTTGAAGATGCAGAATTTATCTTCAAGCATCTGATGAAGTGAGATTTCTACCACAAAAACTCATGCAATAAATAAACTCATGCAATAAATAAATTTGTTAGCCTTAAAAAATTTCACTAGACTCCTTGTATGTTTTGCTGAACTAGACTGACTGGCTACCCCTTAGGAACTTCTTTGTGAAGTGGTCTGAAATCTACAGACGAAAAGCTCTATATTCCAGTACTGTATGAGAGTTAGGTTTCCTTATTATAAATATTTAAAGCAAACAAAGAGTCCTGTGGCACTTTTAAAGACTAACAGTTATTTGTTTTGCTGAACTACAAGATAATAAGGATACCTCTCTGGAACTTACAAGCATTTAAAATCACAACCCTGGACATCTTTATTTTTCTGATAAAATAACTAATAAATCAAGTCCAAATGAAGTTAATGGCAAAACTCTCGTTCACTGCAATGGTATCAGGATTTTATTCATTATATTTATCTGAAGATCTGGGGTGAAATCTTGGGGCCTCTGAAGTCAATGGAAGTTTTGCCTTGTACACTGGTGGCATCAGGGTTTCACCCAGTATCTCTCAAGATGGGACAAAGAATTTGTCAAATCAGCACAGTATTCTATTCTATTATAGTCAGCCTGGTATTCTGCTTCTCTAGTGGTTGCAAAAATCACATGCTTCAGAGGAAAGTGAAACCTAAGCAACTGTGCAATATTATAAATGGAAGAGTAAATTCCTTCCTGACCTCTTCTTTGATCAGCCTGCCTGAAGCGCCTCTTGCATTTAGTTTTTATCTTATCATAGAAGCATTTAGAATTTAGCATAAACTTCATTCTTCACTTCACCAACTACCCTGATTTATCCATAATAATCAGTATATCTTTTTTTAAAATAGTCAGCGCTCCACAATCAGTACTTTCTGCATAATTACCACATAAGCACACTGTAAATTCTATGTAGCTGTTTTGCTATATTATGGCTATTTAAATGCTAAATGCAATTTTGCAAATAAATATGCTTGTTCTTTGCATTGCTCAACTGGCAGATCTGTTGTACTGATGAGCCTTAGAGGTGTTCTACTATGTAATCTTTAGTTAATCTCAATTCAGCTGGAGGTCATGATGCTTCAGTTGCTTTAGTGTAACTATCTTTTGAAGAAAGTAGGAATTCATTTTATCTAACTCAAGCTTAAAGACCAGTTAGCTGTTTTATTTTGTCCCCATCATGGAGATATCTACACATCTCACAAACATTAATGGATTTAGACCCAGACCCCTTGCTGAGACAGAGGAGTATTGTTAGCCCCATTTTAGAGATGGGGAGACATTAAGGGCAGTATTCTGCTATCTTTACTCACCTTGTTTACAGGTCATCAACAGTTTTTCTGCCTTTGCAGGTGGGAACCAATCAATTTGTCTGCTCTGACTGCTGTTGTTTGATTGCAGAAGGAGAGAATGGGACAGGCTCAGAGCCTGTTCAACCCAACTCATTCCCTTCTCATTGAAATTAGTGAAACTAACTTGAAGAGTAAGAGGCCACTCAGTGTGCATAAGGGCACCAGAACATGGCCCTGAGGGACTTGCCCAGTTTCACACATGAAGGTTATGGCAACGAGCAGAATAGAACCCAGAAATACTGAGGCTAATCCAGTACCTTAAACCAAAAGACTTCATCTGATCTTCTATGCACTACAGCAGGACTATTTTGTTTTTCTGCAGATGATCCAGTTCATAGTTAATTTTTAAAATATTTATAGTATAAATACATAATTGCAAATTATTCGTACTGATGAGGTGTAAACACTCTTGTCAGTCTACAGCCACTCATATGACAGTTTATATGAAAAATTTTAAATTCTTTTTTGTTCCAAGTACTTTATGTATATACAATACTGTATCTGTTTACTCTGAAAAGCAGAAAGAGCTTTACATGCAAAGATGAATGCCTCTAGGAACAACAAACCTAACATGCATCCCCATCATGTTTTATTTATTTAGCAGATTCTTAGCACAACATGCATGATGACAAATGACCAATGATCCTTTTTTGATCTGCAGTAAACTGGCAACCTTGTTTAGTTTTTCTCTCCAAATAAATCATGCTATTGGTAAGACAGACTGGCAGATCTGGAGACCGAAATTCTTTCATAACAGAGCATGAGTAACACGGGCAAGAGCAGATTCCTTGTTCTGCCAGTGTTCATTAACCCTGACCTAAAGAGATCACTTGCTCAACAGTTTCAATTCCCATTATCATTCAGGGCCTGAACTTGTGGTTGTAGTCAGTGAGAAAACTCTTGCTGATTTATTTCTATGGGAGTTCAGAGCCTTAGTATTCAGCCTCTTTGCTGATTCCACCAGTTGTGAGGTGGATTTTGCAACATAGATGTCTGTCCATGGGGAGCCAAATAGTAAGCCACTGACCATTTCACACAGACCACCAAACAGCCATTAAATTGTAATGAGCCATAGAGTGTCTAGCCTGCTAGACCAGATCCAAAACTGAAACAGTGATCTAGAAGTGACACAGTTTGAATCCCCTTTCAAAACCCTAAGCTATCCTGTCCACCTTAGGGTTTTATGACCCTGAAATGCTCATGACTCATTCAGCTCCTATGTGCAGATGTAACAATTTCATTTTAAATATGGAGGAAACAAGGAATAAGCACGGTAGAGAGGAGAGGCCTTCTCCATTATCTTTAATTTAATTTTCCGTGGGTGGCAATGGAGTTTATGGTTAATTATTATCCTAGTTCATTCACAGAATATAGAAAAGGAAATAGTTAACTTCATTTGAACTTCTCCTTCCTAAAGTCACAATTTTCTGCCTCCATGTCCTATGACTCTCCTACTAAACTTGTTAAATATTTGTTTTAAAGTGTTCCATAAAAATATGCTGTGGAATGACCTCCTTAGCAAAATAATAATTTGAATATAGTGCTTAAAAATGGTCAGGGACTGCCAGTAATACATGCAGTTTCTTAAAATACTTGGTTTTCATCTTCATTGATGCCAAGACTGGGTGAGTTCAGAAAGTCTCATGGAGCTTCCAAACTAATCTGAAAGTGACAGTGATGGATGTTCTGTGAAATGTTACTCTTAGCTAATTTTGATAGTCAGAGTCCTCAGATCAAACAGGCATTGTCATTGCTTTCAACTGAACTGTCCTGTTTGGGCAGATTTAGTTTTTTTAGTTTTAGAAGACAGAAGCAACATGAAATATATTAGCTACTTGTGGGTGCTACAGAGACTTCTACCAGTCTTTGACTGGATTTAAAATCAAACGCAAGGCCAAGGGTAACTATATGTCAGCACTGTTGATTTAGAACTCCATTCTCATTATACTTCTCATTTGCTGTCCATATTTCCCCTGTCCATAAATCTTCATTCAGTCATCTTTGTAATCAGACACCATTGCATCTGCTCCAGTCCTCAAATTCACACTCATGGGTTCATTTCCTTTTATCTGTACTTCTGTAATCCACTCCTTTATGTAGTTAATAGACTTCTTTAGATTGGTTAAAACCACAGTTCCTAACCTCTAGATATTTGCACATTATATAGAAAACAAAACAAAATGCTTGTCACACAACATAAGCCACTCAGTGGTTTTCCTAGATTTCAATGCTCCAAACTTTACTTTGTTCCAAATTCAAAAATAGTTTGCTCATCTTGTCATTTGGTAACAGGAGCCATATCCTCAGGAGCATCTAGCTACCTCAGCTCCCCTCCGTCCTATCATAGGGTCAGCTGGGAGCTGATTCAGCACTCAACACAAGTTAGAATCGCTTAAGATTGCTAAAATATATAGCATTGCCATCACACTTGCTCTCACGGTAGACCCACCCCACTATGCTGGGCATCCAATAGCAAGTGGTGTACAGCTTTACCACTCAATCATCCAGTGATTTTTTTCTCTTATGCCAACTGACTGATCCATTCTCATTGATCTGCCACAGTGGTATAAAAGAGACAGAGGAGCCCACGTCTTCTTCCTGGAAGTTATTGCTTCAGCATCCAGTTCAAAACCTTCTTGAAGACTTCAAAATACTCAATATCCATGCCTCATCTTTTCAACTGCCCCCTTTTCTGTTCTCTTGCTCTTTCCTTATGCTTCTCAGATACCAGTTTTATTTCTGTTCCCTTCTTACTCTGGTCCTTATGGGGATCATTCCCATATGGGCCTCACGTGTGAACTGTCTGAACCTAAATGGCTCATAATTTATTGTCATATCCTAGGTGAAAAATCCATTCTTCCTCTTTGCCTGTGACTCTTGTTATTCTCTCAAGTAAAACAGTCACATCCTGCTCCATTAGTCACGAAATTTCCCTGAACTCAGCCATCCTTCCTGGAACTTGATATGTGTTCCTTTTCCTTCTTAGCCTCTCATTATTATGTATTGTACTACATTTGTATTTGTTGTGACAAAGTTCCTCTTCTACCTGGTGAGTCCTGCACTTTCCTTTCACAGTGGGTTTATTTCCCTCAGCTTCTAGTCCTGGGAAAGGTCCTTTGCCCTCCTTCAGGCAGGGTTTTTTCTTTCCTCCAGTCTTTGTGTCTGTGGGGCTCTTCCTCACCAGCATTCTGCTCCTTCTCCAGATCTGCCTGTCTTCCAACCACATCTTGCCTCCTCTCACACCCTCCAGTAGCTCTCTTCACTCTCTCACTCCAGCTACCCCCTTTTTCTGGAGGGCAGGCTTTTTAACAAGTCCTGGGTAGGGCCTTGATTAGCTCCAGGGGTACCAATAAGCCTGAAGTAAGCACTGCAGAGCTACAAGGAGGAAGGGGACTTGCTGAGCCTGGGGCTAATATATTGGTTGTCTAGAACTCTCCGGAAACCTACCAGTCTGTCCCTGTCACACAACATATATAGACTAATTTGCATATATTGACTGTAACTGGATATTGAGAATTCTAGGATATTTTTGAAAGAGTTAGTGGTTTCCAGACAATGGTCCATGGAGCACAAACAGTCCACAGAGCACTCCCCGGTGTTCCACAGAGAGGTGAGGGCTTGGTGACATGAGGCGAGCTGCTGCTCCTTGTTCCTAGCTGCTAAATCACCTGAAAAGCAGCTAAGAAAGCATTACAGACTTTTTCATGTGAACAGTTGCTGTCTGCGAAGAAGAGTTGTTATTTGATTGCCGACGAAAATGGATGAGGTATTTTCAATTGCAAATGAGAGAGGAGACAGTCTGTGAGACTTTCAGTCTGTCAGGATGTTATCCACACTGTGGAAGGGTTAGAGAATCCCTGAGCTATGCGGAACTAGACTGGATGAATGGTGGATTGTTTAGATACCTGCTCAGTGTCAGAGGCTAAAAAGGGGTCTCTAGCAAACAAGCATCCTCAGTGTTAAATGGGCCTAGTCATTCAGAGCGGAGCTCAGGATGAGGATACGCTTCTGCTGTACTCAAACCTTTCAGTCTGCTCCTAGAGCTCAGTTACAAGCTAAATGCAAGTTTGTGGAAAGTCACCATGGCAGTGTACCTGGCCTTTTAAAACTATGCACCAGATTAAGTTATACATTGTGGAACTATAGAGGGCAGTAATCCTGGATGCAAGGCAACCTAGACCCCCCAAATTTTACCCAGCTGTGACACTGTGTTGCCAGTATTCACAGGGGGCTGGAGCACATGACTTAAGAGGAGACGCTGAGAGAACTAGCCTTGTTTAGTCTGCACAAGAGTAAGTGTGAGGGGAGATTTGATAGTAGCCTTTAACTACCTGAAAGTGGGGTCCAGGAGGGATGGAGCTAGGCTGTTTTCAGTGGTGGGAGACAACAGAACAAGGAGCAATGGTCTCAAGTTGGAGTGGGGAAGGTCTAGGTTGGATATTAGGAAAAAGCTTTTTACCAGGAGCATGGTGAAGCGCTGAAGTGCCTACAGTTTTGTCTCACTGTCTATTTGTCCATTTGATACAGTATTTGGTTTCCTGTTAGCAACATGGTAGCTTTGTGCCAGAACCAGTCCTATTTTGTTAAAGGTTGCATATGTACCTGGCTCCAGCTCTTCCAAATCACTTACAGATCTAGTATAGAAAAATGCATGTCTCAGTTTTTGATCTCTCTGTAGTTCACCAAGGGAAGCACTTGAACACCAAGACTCTACCGATCTTCTACTTTTCAGAAGTGTCTTTGTTCTCCAGCATAATAGCTTTTCAACTGGCCTAGAATTTAGGCCTTGAGAGTGATTATTCCTGAGATCTAAGAATGGTGATTCTGGATCCATGTCTGCAGATTTTGCTTGTTTCAACAGTTTCTTAGTGATTTTTACTGAAGATTCTGCTGTACCATTGCTTTGAAGATATCCCAGTGATCAAAAGCCCAGTTCTTACTGAATTTCTGGGACTTCCCTGAAGAAAACTGTGGTCTGTTATCAGACCCCATGATATTCCATGCCACGCAGAGCATGCTTTTATTTTTCATAGAGCCTATCTCACAGAAACTGGAAAAACAGTACACAATTATCTTAAATCCTTGTTGGGTAATCAGATTTACTTCTACTTTTGCCTATGGCTTTTGTGGAACTCTGTGTTGCCACAGGGCTTCCTTCAGTTGACAGCCTTCCCAGACGCTGTATACGTAACACTTTTTTCCATGAGTGTTCATAGATGCTCATTCATTCTTGGCCAGGAGATAATCTCCCTGCCTCACATTAAGCAACCTTCAATTGCTAGTTCCCAAAAGCTACTGGAATAACTTTGTCTCCCTGAAATATAATGCCTTTCTGTACAAACAACTTATCTCTTATCAGGAAATGGTGTTATCTCTTTAAGTACTTGATCTTATGATGGCTAATCATCCTTGTCATATCAAGTTTCAATGTCTTTAGCACTGTCTTTCTGTGTACTTCGCTTAATCTCTCTCAACCTTTCTTTTGGGATAGGTATAGAATATTTATTGTCTCCGTGTTGGCCTGTCTGTTTCCTGCCTTGCTGGGTTCTTGTAGATATGCATGGCTCAAAGTGTCTACAAACACCAAGTCTTTGCCTGGGCAACACCTGATCTGTACATCATATCTTTGCCGTCAGATCATCTGCTGTAAGAGCTTTGGTGCGCTGAGTAATGACTTTCCCCACATTCCTTCACGTCTTCTCTTTACTTTCCAGAATGCCTGCTGTCCAGTCCCATAAGGTGTCTTGATGTGTCAACTGTCTTAGAATCTCACAGTTCTCAGACACCTGATTGCATTCACACTTGTTCTATTTATCACCATATGAATCATGAGAGGCCTGCAAAAATAGGAAGAACTACACCTGACCACTGTTCATTTTAAATGTATAAAGATTTGAATATTAACATCTGAATTTGCCAAGCCACACAAAAATGGTGGGAGATTGTGTGAGAAAGCTTCCTGTAATTCTTTTAGAACAGCAACATTGGAAAGGAACTTATTGCCTTATGTTACAATCCTGCCTGATTTCCCAAGCTAAACAGGTTGCAGTACTTGGATAGTACACTTCCAAGGAACACCCATATGCTTCAGGAAATGGTTTTGGTGATTCAGAAGGTGGTGTTCATTCTGAGTCAGTTCTGAACTAATGCCAGGGTGCATTGTTGCTGAAAGTGCTCTGAATCTAATGAGATGTAAGGCTGAGTGTGTTAATAACTTCATTGGCCTTTGTGCAAGTATCAGGTGTTTTTGTCTTACTGGCCTGTCACGTTTCACCTTGGGTAATTAAATTTCCTCTGCAGTTTCTGTTGGATAAGATGTCCTTCATCTCATCTCCTAAACTATTCTGTGGTGGTGCTGAGTATTTTCACAGTTGCCATGTTTCCTTGCAAGAGGTAGCTGCTTTTCAGGGGTAGCTGAAGTTATTCCCGTGTAAAATTTTTTTGTATCAATTGATAGAGCACTTTGGGATCCTTCAGACTGCTATTTTGTATAAAACAGTTGTTATACACTAGCACTTTGTTGCGGGATCACGGATTTATAACAACTGTTTCATTTCTAGAGCTCATTAATAACAGAACAGACATAATGAAAGAAATGAGACAAGACATACAGATAGGAGCAAGATTAAGCTTGTGTTTGTGTAATGTCTGGAGACCAGCTACCCTAGTTTCAGTTTATGTTCTTTATTTCCTTTTTTTTAAACAGATTGTCTCTCTCTTTTATGCATTTCTTTAAATGGCTCAGCTTTGCGTACAAGGTCCATTCTGTGTCAAAATGTTGGTTGTTACATATGGAAGAATGGAAGTTTTATTCTAGTATGGATGTACTACATTCAGTACTGGAGCACACCCTCAGCTGGCATATACCCATGTATATCTATGGACTTCAAAGATTGAAGCCAAATGAGCTGTTTCAGTTAACCTCAGCTGTGATCTTACCCCAGAATGAATGCCTGAAGAGATGGCCAGCTAGGATCTTAGGAGTTAGACCAAATGGATAAGTTAACTGCATCAGAGCAAATAGTACATAAACATACTTTGAATTTTTAAATATATTTGCTTTGCATGTTTATACCTCTTTTCTACTGGTTTTCAAAGGACATACAGTTAAGTTCTTTGAGGAAAAAAGCTGGAAAATGAATTCTAAGGGGCAGATTTCTCATAAATAGACTTAAAACAGCAAGAGCTCCCAAAGATACTGTGAGAAATTGCTGTATCTGTCACAGGGGGAAGCTGCTTAATCCATCCTGTTGTTATGTGTTGTGTTTGCTACATATGAGCATGTTCTCCCATCATTCAAGGGCAGCTTCCTGCTTTCCACATAATCCCTCTGAATGCAAGTTCCAAAGTTGTATTAGTCTAATTCAGCAAAACAAACAAGAAGTACATCTACACTGGAGCATTAGGTCGGCTTAAGGAAGGTTAAGTTGACTTACAGACTCCTGCAGCCACACTGGGCTTTTATTAAGTCAACTTAAGCATTTGCTTAAGTTGACCTAATTGACCTCCAGACCCCCTCCCAGAGTTTTTGGCCACCAGGGACAGCTACCCACAACACACCACTCCTCTGTCAGCCTAACACCTGCTGGTTTAGCGCAGGCAGTCGACAGGAGTTTTCAATGTGGACTCTCTAAGTTGACTTGACAAGGTTGACTTCAAGTCAACTTAAAGTTGACCTTGTTAGGCTGGCTTAACAGAGCCTCCAATGCAGACATACCAAAGGAGTCTTGCAGCACGTTTAAGGACTAACAAATCTATTTATCTCATGACCTTTCATGGGAGAGATCCCACTTTGTCAGATGCTTAGGATCTCTTCCATGAAAGCTCGTGCAGTAAATACATTTGTTAGTCTTTAAACGTGCTGCAAGACTCCTTCTTTGTTTTCTTCTGGATGCAGAATTCCTCCAGCAATGGCTGCTCAGAAGCTGCATCTTTGAAAAACTCCCTAGGGTGACTTTAGATGCAAAAGTGACAATTTGATCCTAATCTTCAAAACTGTACCAAATGATGCAATGCAGTCAATAACTGACTAGCCTCATGACATACTGGAACCGCTATGGGGTTGTCTGGAATTACAGTAGGATACTGGATACTAGAGTAGGAGACTGGATACTGGATATCAGAGACTAATAAGTTTATTTATTGCATGACCTTTCACGGGAGAAAATCCTACTTCATCAGACACTTCAAAGCATCTGACAAAGTGGGATTTTCTCCCACGAAAGCTCATGCAATAAATAAAGTTGTTAGTCTTTAAATGCGACAGCACTCCTTGTTTATTTTACAGAACTAGACTAACCCATGGCTGCCCCTTTGGAACTGGATATCAGAGGAATCCTGGTTCATCTCCTGGCTCTGTCACTGACTCACTGCTTGACTTTGGGAAAGTCACTCAGCCTTTCTGTGTCTTGGTGATCACATCTGTAAAGATGAAATAATAATATTTTGTCCACTCTGTAGGGAGACAGTGTGATTTAGTTTGTTTATGTTTGTAAACCACTAAAAGAGACAGAATGATATGCACTAGCTGTCCTCAAAAAGTCTGCATTTAGACACTTAACAGACCAAAAGATCATGAGTCTCCTCAACTCACTGTTAGTGAAAGTTGCAGGTTCTCAGTACTCCGTGGAATCCAGTCCTTATTTTGTATCCTAAGTACAAGGAAATATTGTGTTCTCTCAAATATTGCTGTGTAAACATTGGCATTTTAATGGATAGCACTGAATATGCTTTTGATATAAATCTCTTGAGGGCAAAGAAATATTCATACAACAATGTAAGAATGATTTATGATTTAGAAAACACACCATAAAAATGACAGACTTAGGGAATTCAGTTTATTTAGCTTGTCCAAGACGAGGTTATTAGCTATCTGGATCACAATCCACATGTATTTACAAAGGGAGAAAATATCTGATATAGACCAGTGGTGGCCAAACTTATGGAACTCAAGAGTCACACAAGTTGATTATTGAACCTTTGAGACCCCCACTGAGCCATATAGTATCTATTTTCTTCTTTGTAATTTGGTTTCTTATTATTCAACATCATGTTTAGAAGAACTTGTAAAACGATTTAACCAGTAAACTGCATTAGGGCCTATGAGAAAGTCTAAACATGCTGTGCTTCTCCCCCCGTCCCCAAACATGCTGCTGCTTCCTTGCTGTCCCTGACCATGCCAGTGTTTCTCTCTGCCGTCCCAACCATGCCACCGTTTCTCCCCACCATCCTGGACTATGCCACCACTTCTCACCGTCCCAACACCCTCCCTAACCCCCAGGCCCTGACACTGGCTCCCCCGGTTCAGCCTCCCGCCCAAACCCCCCTTACCTGGTCGTTCCAGCAGTTAGGCACAGGTTGGGGCTCCCACCTGAGCATGCTCAGAGTGGGGGATTTAAAACTCCTGGGCTGGAGCTGCTTTCCTAAACTGATTTGCTGACGTTCTTCTGCAAGCTGCACTTTTTCATTCCAGACCTGCATGCGGCTCCCAAGCTGCAGTTTGGCCACGCCTGAAATAGACACTGCATACTGCATATTTAACCTAGTGGATAGACACATAATGAGATCCTGGGCCTGGGAGCTGATGTTCAGAAATATTAGAACTGGAAATAATGTTTAGCAGTGAGAGCAATTAATCATTGGAACAGATTAACCAAGGACATTAATAAATTCTCCTTTAAATCGAAACTGCATCATTCCAACATGTATGTTTTAGGTCAGTCACAAGTTAGTAGAACTAGTTGCAGGAATTACTGGGTGAAATTCTACAGCTTATGTCAAGTGAGAGGGACAAAAGAGATGATCATAATGGGCCAATTCAGTCTTAAAATCTATGAACCTATTATTTATTGTTACAGAAAAGAGCATGTATGCAAGCTGAAGATCTAACTTCCAGGAGTTTCTAGTCCTTTAAGGATGCCTCAGTATGGCTGAACTGAAGACTAAGAGCATGTGTACACTAGAAACTTAAGTCGACCTATGTTGTGTTACAACCATCACAGTAATTACAGTGTGGGTCATGTCCACAGTAACCTCCATCTGTTGGTGGTGCCAGGCATACTTCTGACTTAAGAGGGGTTATGTGAGGGGCTCTTAGCTCTGCATACAGCTCCCACCAGTAGCTCAGCTGCTCCTCAGGCTCTTGGTTCTCCCTGCCAGAAGCCTGGCTGTCCCCCTGGGTGCTCAGCTCCCTGCTCTCCACCACCGGGAACCTGACTGCTTCTGCTCCAGGCTTCCAGCAAGGTGCTCTGCACCTTCAGTTCAGGCAGAATCCAGGTTCCAAATGGGGAGATGGAAGTCTCAGTGCAACTGGGCACCCCATGGGGGCCTCCAGATAGAAACTGGGTTGGGATCAGGGACCTGGGACCTGGCGGGGAAGCCTCGCTCGAAACGGGGAGAAGGGCCGATGCAACTTGGCTGGGAGATGGGGGGCAGCTGGGCTCTGACTGGAATCCCCCACCCCTTCTAGGACTGTCAGCTAGGTTTTCTTATGGCCATTTTGTTGACAAGAATGCCAGCCAACAGCCCCGTAAGTAACTTGCAGTGTCTACGTGGACACAACACTTAGTTGCCCTGGCCTACCAAAACCGACATAAGCCCTATGCTTCTCATGGAGGTGGAGTTATGATGTTGGTGTAGTATGGCACTTACATCAGTGGGAGCAAGGCTGTTGTGTGTACACTGACAGAATTAGGCCAGTGTAAGCTGCCTTATGTTGACCCAACTCTGTAGTGTAGTAGACCAAGCCTATGTTGCTAGATTAGGGGTTCTCAAACCTTTCTGCTTGAAGCCCCTTTGAAAATACTTTAGGCTGTGATTATGCCACCACCCTCCCCACACTCTATGCCATGCTACCCTTATTTCAGCACTGTTGTTGGGGGTGGTAATGCCTTCAGAGCAGTCAGTCAGTGGCTGCAGTTCTTTGGCCACCCAGCTCTGAAGAGCTCTGGCTGTCAACCTTGTGCATTGTGACAACCCCAGCATCCCCGGGGGCTGACAGTTATTAATTCCCTCCCCCATGATAACCTTGTGACACCTTGACGAGAACCAACCCCAATCTGAAAACCCCTGTGTTAGATCAATGCTCTGGTTTTGCCTGCTCTTGATGTTTGAAAAAGGCTTCTTCGGTTTCCAGGGCTGTTCCTGCTTTACACCCTCCCTTGGGGGAGGGGAAAAAGGATTCTCAATGTCAGCAGAACAGCATCAAAAATACAAAGTCACTGTTAGGTTCCAAAAGCTACATTGTGAACTATAGCATGTGCTTTACAGCTCTTCAGCAAGAAGGAAAAACATTGATAAATAGCCAGAAAGGCAAATGGGTTAAAACTTTTCTGCATAGTTTCTGTATTATTGACACTGACTTTGTAAAAGCTCATTTGTCAGAATTACTGCATATATGACCATTCTGTTCCCTTGATGCTGTATTCCTTTGCATGGTTGTTATGCATCAGTTATTCCACTTCAGTGATGAAATATATTTTGCATCTGATTGGATCATTCTAGCAATCAGATTGTAGGACTCAGAATAAAAGGTAAGTTAAATGAATATCACAGCTTTTGTGGTAAGGCATGTCCCCTTTTTCAAACACTTTGGCTCCAGTCTGAAGATTGTATGCAATTGGCAGAAATCCCTTTTGAAATGTGAGCATTGAAGAAGTAAGACTATATCCACAAAGAAACGTGAAGTAAGTCAACATTCCTGCCATAGGTATCAGAAATATCCTGCAGATAAGATGGCAGGGGCAGGCAACCCCTGGCACAAGTGCCAGAAGTGACACACAAGCCCATCTGGAGTGGCATGTGGCACCCTCTGCAGCATCATAGAAATTGCCACTCATGCCACCAAAAGCCATGTCCTAGGCATGCCGTGGAATGAAGCCACCCAGAGCAGCTCCTCTCTGTGGTGTGCCACCATCAGAAGGTCCCACTCTGGGCAGCTTCTCCCCACAGCATGCCTGGGGAGCCTTGAGAGCAAGCGCTCTGGGCACCTTCTTTCCATGGAACCCCTGGGAAACCCTGAACTCCAGGCACATTGCCAAGAGAAGCCACTCTGGGAGGTTTCTTTCCTCAAATGGTGTCTTTCAGCGGCATGCCTGGGAAGTGCCCAGCTGTGCAGCTGCTGAATTTTCAGGTGGCCACTGCTTTTTTTCAGCAGATGGGGGGGGCCACTGTCACCAGTTGAAGGTTGGGGAGGAGGGGCCTGCGTGGCCATATAATATAGTTTAGATGTGGTAGGCTATTAATACATTTTTGTTAAGTGTACTACTTTCCTGTACAAGTTTTCTTCTTATATATTTATATTGACCTATAAATAAAGATGGGTTTTTAGGAAACCTGTCACCTTCATAATATAGATTTAATTTTGTGATTTATTGTCATTTCAGATTGTTGATTCCAAATGTACATTATATTTGGAAGCTTGATTTTAAATGTATTTCTCTACTGGATTTCTTTTTTTCCTTGCATGTGCATGCACACACATGCTATTAAAGTGTTGCAGTTGGCATGGAAGGATTAAAGTGCAGCTGGCATTGAAGGATTTTTGTTTCAATGGCAGAATATGAAATCAGAACTGAATTAATGTTGAAATGGAAACAGATATTTTAAAAAATAATTTTTATTTTGAGCCATCTGGTCTGATCATTTTAAAGACCTGCTTTTATTTTAAAAAAGCAGGTAGCTTTCAAGGGAGAGAGCAATTTTATCTCCCTCATCCCTGGTGATGAAAGGTGTGGACTTGGGAAATATTCTGTGATACAGTCTAATATGTTTGTATCTCACTTCTGAATAACAGTTGCTTGATCCTAACAAAACAGCATTTCTGAGAGTAGTAAAAAACCAGCAGAAGAATAAGAAGAGCAAAGAGAAGGAAGAATGTAGAAAATCCTTATAAAACTAGAAATAATGTTTCTATTACAACCTCCACATCTTCCTACAGGCTTAGAGTTATTCCTCTGGAAACTCGCCATGGCAGTGGACTAATAAAAATAGCTGATGGGTAACTTTGTCTTGGTATAAAAGGGGCACTCTTCATGCATTTAGCCCCAAATTTAGATATAATAAATAAAAGGTTTTAGAAAGCCCAATATGCACAGAAATCAATTAAGATTTTGAAAAATCCACACATTTTTTTTTTGCCAAATCTTGGGGAACTGGAGCACAACAGCACTAAACTAGTGTGCCTTTAAATGAATGTGATTAGAATGTGAGATAGCTAGATACTGTGTGACCAAGTTCCTGTCTTTTACAGATCCTGGCACATTGATATTCAGTAGGTCTGATTCTCATTTCCACTTAAGTCCTGCTATGCAACTCAGCCCACATATAGAATCATAGAATTTTAGGTTGCTCAAAGCAGGACCAATCTGAACTAAGCCATCTCAGCCAGGGCTTTGTCAAGCAAGGCCATAAAAATCTCTAAGGGCGGAGATCCCACCTCCTTGCTTCACCCATTCCAGGGCTGCACCACTTTCCTAGTGAAAAGGTTATTTCCTAATATACAACCTACACCTTGTCTGCTGCTATTTGACACCATTGCTCCTTGTTTTGTTCTCTGTCACCACTGAGAATAGCCTACTTTGTATAAGGGCTGTAAAATCTACATTGGCTTTAAGGCAAGAGGCCTTGCATATACACTATATTTTATAGCCAAAAGGAACCAAGATATCACCTAGTCTGACCTCCCTATAGCAAGACATAGAACTTTACCCAATTATCCCTGCATTGAGTCTGTTATCTTGTGCCCAGTCTTCAGCAAAACACTATTGTTCTCCATTCTTTTCCAGAGACCTTTCCCTCAGCCATACACTTTGCTTTTAGGAAGCAGGCTGAGGGAGTTTCTCTCTACCCAACAGCAGTAGTATACTATGATAATGTGTAAGAAACCAGGATTTGGTTTATTTTTATAGTAAAAAGGTAAGGGCCACATAGCTTCTACAGACCTCCCAACCATTCTGGGATTCACAATGTCTTGCTTTGAGCCCCAAGGTCTACTGTTCCAGCTGAAGTGGCTCCAGGCCTGTTGGACTGATTGGGTTTGGTTCCCCACTCTAAGTGTTGCAGCCCAGTCCCTGGTACTCAGGTTTGGCCCCTCCCTCTCTCTCCTTCTGTGGAGGGGAATATGTGTCAAATGTGAGTGAGGGGCATTGTAATCTAGCATGTGGGGTTGCAACACCCCTAGCCCTTCTGCTTAACATGCCGAAGGTCCTAGGTTCAATTCCCAGGGGGTTGGACTTGATGATCTCATGAGGTCCCTTCCAGCCCTTTGATTTGATAATGATAATAGAAATTTGGCCCATACGCCCCCCAGTCTCTATTTTTAGTGGGGCGGACAAGCCAAATCTGAGCAGCCTTGCAATCTTGTGCACCAGGGGCCAGATTGCAATGCCCAGGACAGGGAGCTGAGCTCGCCAGACCTGCAGGACAGAAGCCACCTCTGCAGGATCATGAGTGCAAACCTTCCCCAAGGTCTTGCCTCTTGGCCCCTGGAAGAGCACACTTCTCAGTTTAGCCACTTCCAAATTAGGAGGTATTCAAACATATCAGGTAAGTTAGAGGAAAGGTAAAACACTAAGTATTAATTTTGTATTATCATTGACGTAATTAATAATAGACCTATTCCTGAGAAAAACAATTTAGCTTTTAAGACCTGTTTACACTGTCAATGTGGTGTAAAAAGGCCTTAGTGTAAATAAGACCCAGGCCTATATATCTGAATTAGAGGAACGTTTGGCCTGGGTATGAATGAGATCAGCTCTTTTCTTAAGCCATTACGCTATGCCTTTTATAATGTTATATCCTCACTAAAGATAATTTTTAAAAAGAGTGACTAGAGTATGACTGCTAGTGTGAAGCAACAACTCTTGTTTTATGCAGGGCCATTTGTCTGAACTTAATTTTCTCAAATGTTTGTCTTTTATGTATCCTTCTGTCTGCAGAGGAAGCATTGGACTCCTTGATCTTTCAGTCTGAATTAAATGCTGAAAGAAAGGGAAGAGTGTGTACATGTCTGGGGGAGGGTGGTGTTACTTCATAGCCTGGCAGACACAGACCTTTCAAAAGGTTTTAATTGTCTTGCAGTAAATCGGAAGGCACTGTGGACTTTCATTAAAAAATAAAATGTATACTTTATTACCTTATAAAATAGGACCAGAGGCAAAATGGGGTTTTAATCTTTTTGTTCACTGACCAAACTTCTTTTCTGTGAAGCAAAATCTATTCGTTAACTTAACTTGAAAAAAAGATTTAATCCATAGATTAAAATAATATTTCTGTGATAACATGCACAGTTTAGGTCTTAGATTCCCAGACAGCATAGGATATTTTTTAATCTCAAGCCTTCAGACTTATCCTGACAGTGCCAGAAATTATGAAAGATCAGTGTTTCTGATTAGAAAGTAAACAAAACCAAACAAACAAACCTCAAATGCAAAGAAAGCACAACCACAAATCCACCCACATCTTTTAGGCTGCTCCCAAAGTGCACACACTGAAAATGCTACAATGTTACTGAACTGGAAGAACATTCTGGGAACTAACACAACAATAAACAAGCCAAACATCCCATTCTGCTTCAAGATTCCCATATTTCATCCAGATCTCTCACAAATTGTAGGAGGCTTCACTCAGGCCATGAATGCTGCCGTGGGTTTGTGTTTCACTCACATCAGCATGCTTCAATTATTTGGGCTGGTGACAATAAAGCTGATTATATTGTAAGGGCCAAACTTAATAAAGGTAGGAAAGTTAAGAGCAAAGCAAGCCTGGTTATTGCTTCAAATGTAAATAAATAAGAATGTGGTCCTTGGTCCAGCAAAACACTTAAACATATGCTTAAGTTAAGCATGAGTAGTTTTATTGATGTTATTGGCTTCTCGTTACCATAAGTTCCAAAGGGGTAGCCATGTTAGTCTAGTTCAGCAAAACAAGCAAGGGCTTTGGTGGCCCTTTTAAAGACTAACAAATTTATTTATCACATGAGCTTTCATGGGAGAAAATCCCACATCATCAGACACTCCTTCTTCAAGCATCTGATGAAGCAGGGTTTTCTCCCATGAAGGCTCGTTATAAATAAATTTGTTAGTCTTTAAAAGTGCCACTAGACTCCTTGTTCATTAGCATAAGTGCTTTGCTTAATCAAGCCCTCAGCACATCCCCATCTTGCACAAATTTGATGAGGCAGTGGTGATGGCGCAGATAAGTCACTTCATGAAGTTTCTTCACATGTCCTATGAAATCTTGTAATAACACTGTCACACTAAGTAAAAAGAAATCTTTGCAAGATAGTCTGAAATGTATTGGTGATTCTTTTAAGGTCACATGATGATTCCTGAAATAGCAATGCAATTACTGGTAAAGGCAGACTTTCAGATGGTGCAGAGGTTTAGTGTGGATAAGCAGCAAGAAGGAAGCAAATATCATTCTCTCTCTGCCTGAAACTAAGAACAGCAGCACAGACAAGTGAAGAAAAATTAAGACTAAACTTAAAGAAACATATACCTTGGAAATACTTGAGCTCTCAAATTTTAAATGAAGGTTGTGCCTGCTATTTACTGTTACTGCCCCTAGACCTGAAAACCAGTTATTTACATGGGCAACTTTACACACGAATAACTGTTGGCTGAAATAGAGCTGCTCGCATATATAAGCACAACCCACGTGTGTAAGTGTTTTCCAGAATCACAGTCATTTTTGTGCAGCCCAGAGACATTGCCATATTCATTCCGGGTAGGAAGAACTTCATAATAGATTGCAAATTCTAATCTTGCAACTAAAATGAAGAGTCTCCTTGTGCAATTTGATTCTACAATTAGATAAATATATGAGCTGTTTATGTGTTGATATCTGTTGGGAATCTTCACAGCACGAATACAAGTCTCTCCCAGATACATAAGGAAATGCCCAAGGCAGAGATTTGTCACGGAGAAGGGATTAATTTATTTTAAAATGTTCTCAGTTGTTCCTAGGTTGTATATCACAGGACTTGAGATTTTATTAAATAGCAGGTGTAAGTTTTAGGAGTCTAGACCTTCTGACCTTTTCACTTAATTGTCTGTTTCATGTTCAACTACATTTTCAAAACTGGGCACAAACACTTATCTCGTGATCTGAAGTAAATCAATTATGTAACTCTCTGTCTTCAACTTTTCCATAAGCAGTCATTTGGAAGCCAATGCCGCATTTTATACTAACTAAAGGGCATGTGCACAGGCAATCTGAATCACTGCACATACAGTCACTTATGCAGCGAACTTGTACGTATTTGTGTATGCACATTTTGGGTTTGCTGTTTAGCCAGACAAATGTTATGACAGTAGACAAATACTTTGTTGTTATATAATCAGATGAAATGATATGTTTCTTCAGAAAGTGACTTTAGTCCAGTTAAAGTATGATCAAAGTGAGCTCTTTTGGTTAGTTCTGTAATTCGCTCTGCTGGAGCAAGTTCTGTCCTTAGAGCAGCTGGAAGAGCTGAAAGCAGCACCAGTCATGTCCAGAGTAATGCCTGAAGGCCAAACAAGGCATTAGTACTACAGTGCAGCCACCAATTCTCAGTCTTTAATAGAGTCCAGGCCAGTTGCATTAAGACTTAGCATTTAACCCTCGGATTGTAGTTTCTGATGCAGTATCACCATCTTCAAAGACATTGCAGCTGTGTTCTGTTCCATTTTATGCACCGTAGGTACACCTCTGAAGCTCCTGTGCATATTGCCAGCGTGGTCTTTAGTTTGAGCAAAGTTTGGACGCCCTATGCTCTACACAGTCTTTACTTCCAGATAGTTATGAGGAGTTAAGTTCTATTTGCAATAGTGACTCACTACCATGATGTCTGATGGAAATGTGTAACTAAGTAATCTTATTTCTAGTGGGCAGACACAGTGAGTCATTACCATGAATAAGCCTAATTTCTTTTCCCTCCCACATTTATTGTTTATTAATTGATAAATAGACAAATAGGAGCAAACTCTCAGTGCTACAGTGCATCCAATTAGCATTGAAACTTCCTTTCCCTAGGAGGTCTCTGCCATGCCATTTCTACTCAAGCTCAGATGAGTGAAAACCAGATGGGGGCTCAGGAATGGAGGCACATCACATAAAAGGGATGAGAAGAGTTGCAGTTTGTTATTGTAGTGGTTAGCTTGGAAAGAAGTGTGAGAGGATTGTAAGAAAAATGGAAAAAAGCTATGGAGTCTGGTACCAGTTGAAGAGTGAAGTGGGTGGAGGCTGGAGGGGGCAGCACAATAAGAGATGAGGCTGAATAAGTAGGAAACAACAGTTACATAGAGTCTTGTTAGTGATGATTAAAAAGATTAATTTGATACAAGGGAAAACCAGTACCTAATAGAAGGACTCGAGGGGTTGTGTCATGGGCAATCTCATGTTATTAATATGAAGAATGCATTAACCATTGAGAGTTACAAAGGTATCTGTCAAGCATTGACTTATTAGTTATTGTTTCACTCCAGTTTGTCAACTAGGTGGTGATAGCTAAGTGGATGGATAGGGGGTTGGGAAGCACCCATCTGGCAGGCTGGTCTGAGGCCCTCCATGCTTGGAGCACAGAGCCAGCGCCTGGGCTGGGTAGGGCAGCTCTGCTCCCCTGTCCTGCACTGAGTGCAGCAATAGCACTGGGCAGCCCCAACTGGAGCAAGCTCTGCCTAGCTCCTGATTCCTTCTCCCTCCCGTCCCCCCAGAGCCTCATCCACTCCCAATCTCACCCCCCCGCCACTGTCTAGCACTTCACCTGACTCCTGATTCCTTCTTTCCTCTCCCCACCGTCCAGTGCCTCATGCAGCTCCCTATTTCCTCTCCCTATTACCCAGCACCTCACCTGATCTCAACCCCAGTCCCCTCACCTGTTTCAGCCAGCTCCTGATCTCACCCACGCAGCCCCCACTACCTCACCCAGCTCCTGATCTTGGTTCTGGACCAGCTTGCCCAACTCCTGATCCCTCCTGTTACTTCCCCTTCCCATGCCCCTCACCCAGTGAGGGCACACTTACCCTTGTTGGTGTTCTTTAAGGGGCTGACCCACAGCTACCAACTGCTGGAACCTGCTCCCTGGCAAGGCCTGGGGCCAAGCAGCCTTTTAAATTTCCCATCACTGTTCTTCTGGCCTGGGCCATGTGACTGGGCATGTTGCAGGATAGGGGATTTAAGAATTTCTCACCCAGCCTGAGCTCCCAGGTGCATGGGTGAACAGAGAAGAGCTGACAGGCAGGCTGAAATGCCCTTGCTTGGGGCACTCCATATGATATTCAGGGTACAGGGTACAGGTCCCCTGTTCCAGTGACCAGCAACACCCCTGCCAGCTGTCCCCTTGGGCTTCTCACCTCCCTGTTCCCTGGCAGGAGCAGGACATAGTCGACCTCCAGCTGTGTGGCTTTGCTGTGAATTTCAGGGCTGTAGAAGCTGATGTAAGTGATGCAGAGTCTACACAGTCACTGTGTTGTCCTAGCTACACCATCATTAAGTCCTACAGCTCTCACAGGAGGAGTTAAATACCGGTAGGAGCAAAGCTTTAGTGTGAGTCTTGACATAATTAATTTGAGTTTAGCTGCCTTATATCAATCTGAGTAGAGTAGACCAGGCCTTAATTTCCCAGCACTGAAGAAGAGCTCTGTGTGAGCTGAAAAGCTTGTCTTTCTCACCAACAGTATTTGGTCCAATAAAAGATATTACCTTGCCTCTCTGACATCCTGGAACCCAGCTGGCTACAAGACTTCATATTAAAACAATGTAAAATTTAATGATAGACATAGCTAGAAATGAATGACAGGCTTGGAATAGTCTAGTCTGGAATCAAGCCTTCTTTAATGACTATTGGTTAGGGACTTGGATGATTGCCTACTGGTTTTAGATTGTGCTCAGTGGGTCACTGTTGTTAGACACAACTGCTCATCAATATTTGATATAATTTTCCATTGGTTATTATTTCACTGATTGAGACATGTTTGGTATGTTTTAAAGTGTTCCCCCACTAGTTCCCGTTAGGCCTAGAAGATGGGAAGGAGCCAATCAGTGATGGACAATTGTGTGTCATCCACCTGGGATTTGAAGAGGCACATCTCAGGTTCTTTCTATTATTAATGTTGTTCAGTCATCATGCCAGTCCTCCTGCTGAAATCCTCTCTAATCAGGGAGTTGAACATCTTTTCACCTTGAATTATTCCATTTTAGCCTCTTTCCTGAACAGGTAATTGCAGGAGACATATATGATTGTATTGCCATTGTATATGGTATATGTTGTAGCTGTGTATGATGAAGTTGTGTGTCTGGCTAGTGAGTCTTGCCCACATGCTCAGAGTTTAAGTGATCACCATATTTGGGGTTAGGAAGGAATTTTCTCTCAGAGCAAACTGCCAAAAGCTCAGGGGCAGAAGGGGGGAGGTATTTTGCATTCCTCGGTAGCATGAGGCATGGCTCACTTGCTGATGAATTTTCTGTATCTTAAAGTCTTTAAACCATGATTTGAGGACTTTAATAACTCAGTCATAAGTTACAGCTTTATTACAGGAGTGGATGTGTGAGGTTCTGTGGCCTGCTTTGTACAAGAGGTTAGACTAGATTATCATATCAGGCCCTTCTGACCTGAGAGTCTATGAAATTACATCACTTTTAACCCAAAGAAGATGGACATTTTGCTAGTGAATAACAGCTATTATCAGGGGAGAATCTTTATTCCTTGATGCTCCACCTACTGAAGGGGGCAAATTCAGAAGCAGTGAGACAGATTAAGAATATTGATGGAATTTTTACCATGGTTTCTTCATAGGCTGCCATACAGGAGACACTTTTTTCAGAGGGTAGAGAATATAGTTGCATATATAAGACAAAGCCCCTAATACTGGGATGGTCCTGTTAATATTGGGATGTGTGGTCACCCTTCTTCCATGGGTCATATGTGCAGACAGTGGGTATGTGGCTAGAGGATGACCTTGCATTAAGTATACGTTGTTCATGCTAATATAATAACTCACTTAAATGATGATCCAAAGTCAAAGCCTGATGAAATAAGTGGAGGTCTTTTCATTGATTTCAGTAGGCTTTGGATCAGTTGTGTAGAGCACTAAGTATAGGTTCAGACTTAAAGAAAGATTTCTTAATCAAATACTGGTATCTTAGGCTTACAGACAGTATGAACAACTGAAACCCCCACTATATTCAAGTTCAGTGCAGTCACTGCTGCTAGCAATTTTGTTTGTCTTTAACTGCAAAGAGAGAAACTCTTGGCATTCTGTGTAAGTGGAGAATTTCTTAGAGTAAGATGTAAGGATAGGAACATACAACTCATTCTTGACATAATCAGGCCAGATGGATCCTGCCTCTGCTGTGACATCTACAGAGCACCAGTGGCTAAGGATTGGTTTGGCAAGTGGGGAGCAGCTGTGCCTCCTGCTTTTCTGCTCTCCTTTGTGTTTTATCATCACCTCACCCTCTCAACATTCTCCTACCTAATGTATGTATTTTATTCCCTTGTTGGATCATCTATAATACTCAGAATGTAAATTCTTAGGGAGAGACTATTTTTGTTACTTGTCTGTACAGCACATTGCTCGGTGGGACCTTGATCTTTGACTGGGGTGGTAAGGAGGTACTGTAGTCCAAATGTATAGTATCACCTTACATTTAAAGTGCATGTCTAATCTAGAATGTTTTATGTACTAGCTAGAGAGGTCACAGTGCTTCAGCCCTTGCTGAAATGCAGCAACTTCTGGGATGCAAGATGGGAGGTATTCTGCTCCAGAAACACTACATAGCAGGATATAAAATCACAGTTTATGCTCACTAAGTAGTTCATTTAGTGATACAAAGCAGAGGTAGCTTTTGCATATATGGATACAACTGTGGATACATGGGTGATATGACACATCCACTTTATGGTGCCAGCTTTATGATTTGCAAAGCTTTGTAGTGTTTTTTTTTCAGTTGTGCATTGTCAGATATCACTTTCTTTGTCCATGCCCAGAAGTCACCCGTTTCCATTTGTAAACACTTTCCTAATCTGAGCATCAGTTATCACTAACACATCATTTTCTCCTGCATGACTCTTGAATTTTTTAACATTCATCAGAATATCATAGACCCATAACTAAGTGCAGAATAATTGGTGATTTGGTTCTAACTGGGGTGTGGTGAGGTGAAAGTCCAACTGCCTGGGTATAAGAGAAAGAATGGAAACAAGAGACATGAACTGTGTTCCCCATGACACTATGGAGAAGAGATCATCAGAATTAGCTTCAAAGCAGAGCTGAGTCAAAGTGTATATTTTTTTCTTGGATATTTATTTTGCACCGTATCTGAATGATAATTAGAGTGAGAGGAGAGAGGGAGCATACCTGTGAACTAAAACAAATGCAAAACAATATTCATAAATAGTTTTTCTCCTGGAAAATAGTTTTGGTGACCAATGTTCCGTCTGAGGTTTGACGGTTTGTGTGCAAAATTTTGAACCCGTGTGCAAAACTTTTTCTGAATAAAATTTTTGTGCAACTTCACGTGATGGAAATTATTGAAAAATATAGAACAAATAAAAATTAATAAGTTATTTAAATTGTTTTTATTAATAATTTGAATGTATTCTATGCTATGTGACATTTTGTCTCGTCAGTTCTTCAGTCCTGTTTGTCTGCCTTTGTTGGTTTTCCAAAATGAATAAGCACATAAAAAAGTTAAAGTGAAAGCAATTAACTTGCCTCTCATTTTTCATTTTGCACAGCAGCCCATTTTACAATTTTAAAAAAATGGTCCTAAATTGTTCCTAGCCAGTTCAAATGTGACCCTTTATTTGTTTTACTTAATTGGTCACTGTTAGTAATCTTGATCACAGTATACTTTTATTTTCCTTCATTTTATTAGTTAGCTATATATATTTTTTCCCCAATTTAACCGTTCCCTAAGGAGCAACAGGCCAAAAGGTAAAAAACCCAACCCAGGGCTTGACTCTGTGATTACAAATCTGTTATTCTACCAACTGAGCTACAGGCATTCCATATATAAAAACTTCTAGGCATAAATGATAACTGTGTACTCCACTGCCCCTTGATCCCCCCCCCCCCCAACTGCTCTTTATTCCATGTGTGCATCTGTGCAGCAAACTCTTAACATCAGGATCATGGGTTCCAGCACTGTGCCCCCCCACCAAGTCTACTTATCAGAAGTAAAAGGCTGGACAATCACCTATTTTTAGAATGCCTGAGGGAGGAAGGACATGAAGGTAAAAAGGAGCCCTTGGATAGCTAGCAACTCCCCCCCCCCCCCAGGCAATGCTCAGTGGGGCTTCAGGCCTGCCCCCCTGCCCATCTTCAGCTGCTCTCCCAGCCTGCCCCCTCCCCCAGTTGATCCTTGGCCATGATTAAGGCCTGTCCCCCTCCACCCCCCATCCAATCCTCAACTGCTTTGCCAGACTAGGGTTACTGGATACCAAAGCATGGAAAGGAGGACAGGAAAGTACAAAAAGGAGGATGTTGGAGGACACGTACACATCTGGGGCTCCGCCTGGGCCCCCTTCATCCACCCAGACAATGCCCCCCCAAATGCTTGCCCCATTGATCACCCAACTCCAGGGAAATCTGTCTAGCCCCTAGTTACAGCATGAGATTAATTGCAAGAACAGAGGCTCAAGAATATCAAATGAATGGCTTAAGTATTTTCCTCTTCACATTAAAGTAACCACAAAGCCAACCACTTTAAGGAGTCACAAAACTAAGTATTTAATGTTTATATCAAGGTACAAGGAGAATCACACTTCAGAACTCCTATCCAGACTGATGTTTTTACATTGTGAGTTGCAAATGGAAGCACACCTCCAAAAAATTTAATGTAGTAATTATGGACAAGATTAAAATCAGTTTTAACACAGTGGCTATGTCTACACGGGGAGTGCTTGTTTCGAAACAACACGCCATCAACAGGTATGCCCTGCCAGTCATCAGATACCCTGCCGGTATAGTGATCTGGCCAAAGGAGGACATGGAGGCTGCTGATGTGAAGACCCAGAAGCTCCTCACAATGTACAGAGGTGTCCACCCCAAGTCCAACACCCAGAGACTGTACGCCAGCCGGAAAGAAGGCGGGCAGGGTCAAAGCCACTGTCCTGGATGAAACCCACAGCATCCAGGAGTACATCAGTAAGATGGCACCCAAAGATGAGCTGCTGAGAGAATGCCTGAGGCAGCAGCAGACCTGGGAGGAAGATCAAGCAGAAGAAGTGCCATGGCAAGACAAGACCCTGCATGGGATGTACCATCAACAGATAGCTGAGGTGGCTGACATTGGGAAATCCTACCAGTGGCTGGAAAGGGCTGGACTAAAAGACAGCACTGATGCACTGATCATAGCAGCACAAGAACAGGTACTGAGCACCAGATCCACTGAAGCAGGGGTCTACCACACTAGACAGGACCCAAGGTGCAGACTGTGCAGAGAGGCCTCAGAGACAGTCCAACACATAGTGGCAGGATGTAAGATGCAGGCAGGAACAGCATACACTGAACGGCACAACCAAGTAGCTGGCACAGTGTACAGGAACATCTGCACAGTGTATGGGCTAGACCCTCCCAAGACCAGATGGGAGATCCCACAGAAGGTCATGGAGAATAACAGGGCTAAGATTCTGTGGGACTTCCAGATCCAGACGGACAGGCAGGTACTGGCCAATCAACCAGATATCGTGGTAATAGACAAGGACCAGAAGACAGCGGTGGTGATAGATGTAGCAGTGCCAAGTGACAGCAACATCAGGAAGAAGGAGTATGAGGAGCTGGAGAAGTATCAGGGCCTGAAAGAGGAACTAGAACAGATGTGGAAAGTGAAGGCCAAAGTGGGCCCAGTGGTGGTAGGAGCACTCAGGGCTGTGACTCCTAAGCTGGGAGAGTGGCTCCAACAGATCCCAGGAACAACATCAGAGCTCTCTGTCCAGAAGAGTGCAGTGCTCGGAACAGCTAAGATACTGCGCAGAACCCTCAAACTCCCAGGCCTCTGGTAGAGGACCCGAGGTTGAGGATGACACATACCACCCATAGGGGGTGAGAGAGGATTTTTTTTTTTAATGACAGGTGACATTTTGTTTGCTTATATGTGAAATACACATCAAATGGTGGGGGGGGGGCAGAGTAGAAGTGGATGTTTGTGACTATCAAATGCTCCACCCAAGAGGACAGCACCTATTCTTGAATGCAATGATCAGTTTTTTCCTAACTATACCAAAATAAAAATAAGCATAGAGTATATAGGCAAAAGCAAGCTGCTTGTTTTCTATGATTTGATAAACTAACAAAGGGACAAATATTGCAATCCTTACTCCATCAAATTTCCCACTGACTTCATTTAAAGTATAGGATCAGGCCCAGCCCAGCAGCTACTTTAGAATGGATAATACTTGCACATCTGTGTATCTTACTAAAATTTAAGGATACATCTATAGTGGACTAATCTCTTCTTGGAAAGGAGAAACAAACTGAAAAAATCACATTGGGAAAAGGAAAATCTTACAGATTCAAACCTCCTCACAATCAAAAGTGAACTTTGTTGGACCTCTAAACAAAAGATTTGTTGTCAAAAGCCAAGGTTCATTAGCAGGAATAAAGATCTGGCTTAGTCCAGCCATTAGAGAAACAAACCTCCCCAGAAACTTTAAGGGCAGCAAAGCAGAAAGCAAAGAAGGAGTCACAGGTTTCTCTCTGGGCACTTCAGAGACCCCATCAAGGTGAAGAAAAGCCCCAACCCCTCCAAAAAATAAAATCAAGCCTTCCCCAAAATCAGGTGCAGGGAAAGGGGAGAGGCCCTGAGCTGGAGCCTGGAAAGAAGCCTGGGGTGAGGAGCCGAAGCAACAAAGCAAAGCGAAACCACTTGTAGCACTGCAGCTGTAATACCTGCAGGACGGAGGAGAGCAGGGCAAAGAGGAGGAGTCTTAAAGTGCTATACGACTCCTTGTTTTTTTAGGTAACCCTGAGCCTGACCAGCTCCCAGCTGCTCTGCTGGCCTGGCCCTGCTCCCCACCACTTTGACGGCCTGGGCCTGGCCGCCCCAGCCCAGGCCCCGGCCCCTCCTCCCCCAGCTGCTCAGCTGGTCCGCCCCCAGGCCTGGCCCCGCCCCCACTCCCCTGGCTGATCCTCAGCCACTCTGCTGGCCTGTCCCAGTCCTGGGCTGTACTGCTGGACTGACCCTCCCCGTGTGCGGGAACTGGAAATCCCTGCGCGAGGAGGGGTTTCTGACGTGCACGGCCGTGCATGTTACAGGGAACAGTGTTGGTGACCACTGTCCCCTCTAAACTGTGCATGTGTGTGAATGCACACAGGTCATGAAACCCACACAGACAATAAAATAAAGCGTGCACAAAAAAATTCAACAGTGCTAATATTAGTGCACACAAAGATATTTTTTGTGCACATAGTCTATGAAAAATTAGAGGGAACATTATGGGTGACTAATGCCTGAGATTAGAGACACTGGAGTGCATGGATTAAATTGGGTATCTTTTCCAGCCCTTGTCCCTCATATCTTCAACCAGTTTAGGACTAATCTGAACCTTTTCTGGGGTTATGCCAGGAAAAAAGTAGATCTGAGAAGAGGAAAGGATTTCTGCCAAAGCATTCCAGCAACAGAAATAAGGTTGCTGATTTTGGTTGAATGTGTTCCTGTAGGTATCCCACATCACATAATATTCCCAGAGACTGCAGGATAATCTTGGAGGATTGACAAGTTCCTGTGGAATCACCACCTATGAAGTGCAGAAGGTAGTAGCTACAATTTAGAGAAGAATCTTGGGCTTGGAGAGTCCAAACACAGCCTTAGTAATAGGTCAATGACTACACTAGAGACCTTATAGTGGCAGAGCTGCATTCACTAGTACAGATGCTCAAAGCCCTGTGGTTGTGACGCTGGTTTTCCATCAGCATAATTACCCAACCCCATGAGTCGTGGTAGCTATGTTGGCAGGAGAAGCTTTCCTGCTGAGATATGGCTGTCCACACTAATGCTTAAATGGCGTAAGTTACGTTGCTTAGGGAATAGCTAATTCACATCCCAGTGCAACTTGACTTATATTGACTCAAGCTGTGGTGTAGCCATAGCCTTAGAAAGAGAAGCAGAGCACATATGGAAAGGAGCAGCGGGTACAGAAAACAGGTGTTGGCGCAAGGTCAGTGTTTATTCTTTTAAGTACAAGGCGGAAGCTCTAAGTACATGCTGACTGAAAACATTCATCTGTTTTAGTCACTGGTTTGTTTATTTGGTGGAAGATTAAAGCAGGATTATTAGAACTATAGGAACAAAGCCTTGTAGTTGTATTTCATGTGTGTAAGAGTACTCAAGTCTCTCTCAGAACAGTAGAATCCTGAGGCACTAAGAGGAGGGATTTTGCATAAATATATTACTGTTAATCACAGATTTTGATCCTCTAGTGCCTGTGGGCATTGTCATGTGCACCTAGTCCTGTATATAATAATCAAATGTAAACAACCGCCAGGGTAGCTAGATCAAGCTTGAGGCAAGAGCAAGTTTATCTGCCTAGCCAATGTGTTTATGGCCAGGAAGATTTGGTCTTGCAAAACTGCTGCCTTCAGTATCTTCTGATCACATTGGTTTTTGACTACTTACAGTTCCATTGCAATAATGGACCCTATGTTTATTGAACTATGGTAGAGCTGTCAGTGGTACAATTGCCATAGAAATCCCTAAAATAAGTGTCAGGTGCCATTTTTCTCAGTAGCTGTGGCTGGGGTGGTCAGTGACCTGTCATCAGTAATATACAAAAGATTAAGCAAATTGTAATCCATAGCAAAAGCCCAGCTGAAGAACAGATGGACCTGAGGGATTTTGAGAAACAGCACCAATAGTCCATTATCAACAAAATCGCACATCAGGAGATAAAGCAAAAGTTTCAGCCCCCTGAGATGACAATGGGTCCATCTCCACAGCAGCTGAGAGGCGGGATTCCCAGCTTGGACGCAAGTTTCAAAGGGGGAGCCTTATTAGTCTAGTTCAGCAAAACAAACAGGGTGTCCTGTGGCACTTTTAAAGTCTCACAAATTTATTTATCACATGAGTTTTGTGGGAGAAAATCCCACTTCATCAGATGTTTTAAAGATGGGCGAACTTACAGAATGGGAGGAAAATAAATGAAGGGCAGTGTAAGTCATAGAATCAGGTCAGACTGTGACAGCAAATCAAAGCAGTTGTTAAGATCCCAACAGTGGTATATAGCAATTAGCACGGAGGTTGTGGGAGAGAGGGCAGGAAAGCAAAATTATCTGTTGTAAGTGGGAAAAAAAAAATCCATAGTCTCTATTCAGCCCCGAGGTGGTAGTGTCAAATCTGCATATGAATTTCAATTCTGCAGTTTCTTTTTGAAGCTGTGATTTGCTATTTATTTGCCTGCTCTGTGGCAGTTGTGGATGAACTGGTGGTTTGGGCTGTCTGCTGAGTATATACTCAGGGATTGGTTGGCTTTGTATTTGGATTACTAGCTCAAATCAGTGCTCATACAGCCATGACTGTAGGGCTACTTTTAGGCACTAATGCTAGCAGAACTAGGGTGTGCACATCTACCCAGTCAGAGAATCACACCCCCGGCTACTGTAGAGATGTGCCCATAATGGAATTTTAAGAGCATCACTGACCCATTAGCAAAATCCTGTAGAAATCAATATCTTGGTGCAACAATTAAATAGGTAGGATTAGTCCCACCTCTCTTTTACAACAGAATCAAATGTGAATTAGCACATATTCATGGAAACAGAAAAGTGTCAGTTAACTTATTCTGCTGATATTCAGTGGCTCATAGGAATGCACTGTGTTGGTGTCAATTAACACTTATTTAATGAATTACTTTGATGGTTTTATACCAGCAAATTTTAAACATACTTTAAAAATTACATTTGTGTGTGTACTCTTGGGGTAGCCATGTTGGTCCCAGGATATTAGAGCAGTGGTTCCCAACCTTTGCCGTGACACTACACACTTCAATGGCAATGTCTACACTGGAGGAATCAGCTAAATTGACTTAAAGGTATGTCTACTTGGGGCCAGATGGGCTTCCAGTCGCCTGCCAGCAGCGGCCAGCACTGTCTCCTAGCCCTTTGCTGCATGTGGTAAGGCCAGGGGCCCAATATGGTTCCCAGCTGCTTGCCAGTGGAGGCTGGGGCTGGATTGGGCCCCTGGAGCTGGATTGGGCCCACAGAGCCTGATCGGGACCCCCATCAGGGTAGTGGGGTGGGTACAGGGCCCGGGCCCTGACCCTTCCTGCCCTGTAAAGTCGACTGAAAAGCTTAAATTGACTTTCATGACAGGTTTTATCTAGTCAACTTAAGCAAGTGCTTAAGTCAACTTAAAAAATTCTAAATTTGGCCATGGAGTTGCTTAGGTTGACTTAAGGCATGTTAAGTCAACTTAAGGCTCCAGTGTAGACATACCCAATGAGACAAATAATTTTACAGCACACCAACATTTTTCAACTGAATTGATTGCTCATAAATGTCATATTTTCTTACATTTACTGTGGTTATTGTCTTACTAGAGATGTACAGAATAGTGCATGCAACAAGCTAAAGAAGGATCAAAATCATTAATGTTTCAAATCCACCAGAAAAAAATACATCATCTCACTTTTGCCCTTTGGCCACCTGTGTTTAGAATTTCTGTGTTTTAGAATCAAAACTCCGATACCTCACTTTTAATTTGATGATTGATTTTCATAAGTTTTATGAGTTGTAGGTTTGGTTGGATAGAATATTATTTAAGATGAAACAATGGTTATTTTACATTGGTTTTAATGACTTTTGTACAAAATTTCACAGCACTCGTGGGCAGTTCTCAAGGCACAGCAGTGTGCAGCAGCACACCAGTTAAAAACCATTGTTTGAGAGTATTGTAGTAAGTGAGGTTATATATTTAGACAAGCTTTCAAGCTTACACAGTACTCTTCTTCAAGTCTGACTTGCAGAAGAGCTCTGGGAGCTTGAAAGCTTATCTCTCTCACCAACTAAAATTGGTCCAATAAAAGACATTACCTCACTCACTTTGACTCTAAAATGACAGTGCTATTCATCTGCGTAGGAAGCAGTCGCAAAGTGAACTACTATGGCTCTCACAGTAGGGTATCTGTTCTGGCCAGCAACTATTTGTTTCACACTGTTAATTTTTACAGCTAGGCCTGCAGACAAAACTATGTGCTGCAGCTAACATCTCAAAGTTATACCTTTATAAATCCAGACTAATCCCTTATAGACTATGGCTCCTAGGCTTCTCTCTCTAACTACCTCTCTGACAAATTCTGCAATAGTGTAGTACAGCTCATAGCATAAATAGGCTGTCATCTCTTTCTGTGCAACATCTATTACAAACCTTTCTAGCCAGCAGGCAAGCCCTGATCTGTTGGCAAATTAAACTGGCAGCCCATTGTTTCTGGCCAAATTCCTAAACTCCATGAAATCTCATTGAAGTCAACTAGGTTGCTTGAGGTAAGTTAGCACAGAATTAATCCCTTTGGTCCTGATCTGGCTCCTACTGAAGTTAATGGGAGTTTTACCATCAACATCAATTGAAGCAAGATCAAGCCCTGAAATTGGGTAAAACGGATGAGGACGCTCATAGGAAAATTAAGTCATATTTTAGTCTTACTTTTCTCTCTTTTTATACAAAAGATGCCTTTTCCATAGATGCTGTTATCAATGACAATTTCTGATTGTGATAAAAAGTGATTAGTGCTTTCTCATCTCTTTGAATTCTCAATATGTTTCACATCAGGGACAGAAAAATAGCCTTGATTTTTAAAAGTGCCTCTCCATCTTCTCTGATTCCATTGCCTGGACATGCTTCTCCAGCCTTCACAACACAGCAAACTGTATATGGAGCTGGATGTGAATTATAAAAGAATTACATAAAATTATGGAATTATAGAATTATAGAATGCTATGTCATTGTGAAGAAAGCATCCAAAAGATTGAATTATCCATCAACTGATCATCAGCCATCAAAGTGTGATCAGTGTCCTGACATTGCAGATTTTAATTGGTTAATAAATCTGTAGAAACGGTAGAACATCAGTAAAAGGAGACTTTTTGTAACCTTTGTGGGTTTTTCTCCCCTCCAGGGGTCTCAAACTCAAATCACCACAAGGGCTGCATGAGGACTAGTATGTTAGCCCAAGGGCTGCACTGTGCACAAGGACTAGTATGGTAGTCCAAGGGCCACACCACTGAAACCTTTTCATAATAACAGTATTGCAAATATTGATAAAAATAGTGTCATTGCAGGCTGCAAGAAATAACTTTAGGGGCTGCATGTGGCCCTTGGGCCATGAGTTTGAGACCCCTGGTTTGCAGAATGTTGACAGATGAAGGCCTGCTATGATTTATTGCGCCCTACCTGTTGTTACAAGTAATACTGTACATAGAGTAGATAGTGTTATTGTGGTAATAAAAATAATTTGTGTCTGATTCCTCACGTCTCTTTATTATTAGCTTAGAGAGGCGGTCTTGAGCAGAAGAGAAAAAAGAGTCGGAAGAGAATGGTCCAAAACTTGTAAAATGCTTATTGGTTCATCAGTTTTTGGATGCTGAGCACCTACCCTCAGAAAGTCGAAGGCCCCTAAAGTGTCTTGAGTTGAGCATTCAGAAACCGAGGCACCTAAAATCAATAGTTGCTTTTGAAAACCCTGAACCAGGATTCTTTTCCTTGTTGTTCTTAGACAAGTTACTTGGGGCCCAATTACAAAGCGGGCACAGACAGCATCTGTTTCCCTTCCACTGCACACAGACAGCAGGGCAGCCATAGCTTGGCTAACTGCTCTGGAAGGCACATTTACTCTGTTAACTTTAGAAGCTCCAAAGTGTTACCACACGTCTTCTTTTGCATAATAGGATGATTGTGCTAGAAGAAACCTTGTGTAGCAAAAGATGCTACTCCCCACCTTCCCTCAGAGGCAGGCATCATGCCTTTGAAAGGCCTGTCTCCTGGCACTGGCTAGCCAGCCTGGGCATCTTTTACCTCCTGAGCCTGACTCAGCCCTTAAGCTCTGTACATGTTAATTTTTCCATCTGTAAAAGGAGGAAAATATTTCTTCTGTACATCTTCCATGCTTTTTTCCTATCATCCTACCTCAGGGTTACTGTGAGGTTAAGCTGAAATAATGTTTGTTGAGGACACTGAGAGCTTTGAACAGAAGCCACCACGGAAATGCAGATGGCTGTTGTTTCACTGTGTAGCCTTGGAATTTAATGGAATCTTTACACACATAGGACTTTTGTTCCACTGAAAAGGAAAGGGAAAAAGACAAAATACAGGCCCAGAGCATCAGCTGGTGTAAGTTGACCTGGCTCTGCTGACTTACACCTGGGGCTAGACTGATCTATGCCAGCTGAGCTAAAGATTTTGACCGCAATGCTTTTTTCAAAGCAGTTTCTACCTGACATTGTTACTCTTGATGCATTTTAAACTGTTCTTGTCTGAGATGAACAGTAATAAAAACTGATGCTGTGTAATTCAAACGTTTCTCCTTTTCATTGCAAAGCAAAGGAAGTGAAGGATTAACAAGATGAGTGCACAGTATGGAATACTCTTGTGAAACACTTAACTGAAGGAAGAGCTACTGGACTAGAAAGTCCAGTGGCGGGCAATGAAAATTATTAGGGGGTTGGGGCACGTGACTTACGAGGAGAGACTGAAGGAACTAAGCTTATTTAGTTTGCAGAAGAGAAGACTGAGGGGGGATATGATAGCACCCGTCAACCAGGACCATCCCTGGGTGAGTCACCCTCTTTGGGGCCCCCACTCAGCCCCCCCTCAGCAATGGGGGGATGGAGCCAGCTGGCCCGGGGAGGAGTAGGCCCCTGTGCCAGCCGCCCATGCTGGGGACCGGGCGAGCCAGCAAAAAGCAGCAGCCCAATTCAGTGCTGCCAGTCTGTGCCCCCCCACCGCCCCACCCCACTACACGCACTGCTTTCGGCTCTCTGCCGGAGCAGCAGAAAAGGCAGGAGGCAGCGCAGCCGGGGGGAGTAGCAGCAAGGGCCCAGTGCTGCCTCCTGCCCCCTCCCCGCTGCTCCGGCACAGAGCTGAAAGCAGCATGTGTGGCTGGGGGGAGAAAGGGAGCAGACTGGCAGCACTGAACCGGGCCACCGCTTTTGGCTGGCTAGTCTGGTCCCCTGCATGAGGGGGCCAGTGGTGGTCGCCCCTCTCGCCTCCCCCGGGGACGGCTCTGCCTTCAGCTACTTGAAGGAGTGTTCCAAAGAGGATGGAGCTCGGCTGTTCTCAGTAGTAACAAAGGGCAAAATAAGGAGCAATGGTTTCAAGTTGCAGATGGGCAGTTGAGGTTGGATATTAGGAAACACCTTCTCACTAGAAGGGTGGTGAAGCACTGGAATGGGTTGGCTATGAAGGTGCTGGAATCTCCATCTTTGGAAATGTTTAAGGCCTGGTTGGGCAAAACCCTGGTTGGGATGAGTTAGGGGGAGTGGTCCTGCTTTTAACAGGGGGTGGTTGGATTAGATGACCTCATGAGGTCCCTTTCAACCTTATGATTCTATGACTCAATTCAGATCTCACTTACATGAATGGAGTTAGTTATGTGGATTGTAAACTCTTAGGGGATCAGCCTGATTTGGGCCTCTTTTGGGGCATTATTTAGAATACAAATAATAAATACTAATAAAAATAACATTCTTGATTCATAAGAGTGTAAATTAGAGCAGAATCAGGACCATCACCTCTTATGCTGTATAGGATAGTTATGTATGCAGGATTCACAATAGTTTCTAAAACCACGAGTATGTTTTCTATACATTTTCTTAATTTTTAATGAAATGTTTAAGGTTCTGTTGTCTGAGAAAAACATTCTGTTTAGAAACAGCTTGGCCAACATGCCACATGTTCTCCATATTTTTTTCTACTTCTCATTTCGTTGCTGAAGGCCCTTACAGGCAAATAGAATTTTTGTTTTTAAACAGTTCATCTGCGCTTGCCGCTTATTTCTGAGGTCATAATCCTCTGGTTCTGATTGGGGTCAGCTGAGTTCACAACTCTCTCTTACTAACAGAGGTCTCTGGAGGTCAGAATCTGTTTGTAACCTTGCAGTCATTTTTGCAGAAGCCAGCTTGATGTCAAAAACAAGATACTAGCTTCGTCCAAGGAAGGAGTGACACAAGTTGTTAAATGATTAGAACTCAAATACCCTTATTTGATAAGATGTGTCTGTGAAACTGTGATGCCATAGTTTTCTGTGTATTGCCTTTCTAAACACTCTGGTCCAATTAATCATTGCCTTGCTCCTTGCACAGTCGCTTACAGTGAGTGCAGAACTCTACCATTCTGACTAGGTAGGTTTTACATCCACTTTGGACTCCTTTTGCACTTGTGTAAATGACTGCACAGAGAATTGCAATGATGAATCAGGCCCTCTGTGTGCAGTGACAGCAACCATTTAGTTTTCAGAGTTGTTGTAACTCGTAACCAGGGCCATCCCTAGGGGGGGAGTGGGGCCCAGGGCAAATCAGTTTGTGCGGGGACCCCCCATTTTAAACTTTGCAGGCAATGTTCCCTCTAAGCCAGTGGTTCCCAACCTGTGGTCCAGGGACCCCGAGAGGTCCACAGACACTTTGCAGGGGGTCTGCGGAGCCTCTCCCTACCCAGGGCCGGAATCCAGCTACAGCCCTGATGCTCCCTGGCAGGGCTGCCTTTCCCCGTTTGTGGCTGTATCCTGGCAGGGGAAAGGAGCCACAGCAGCTCCCCAGCAGGGGCAAGGGCAGGGGACCACAGCTGTTGCGGCTCAGCTCCCCGGTGGCGCAGGCAATGGTGGTAGCAGTGCTGCTCACCAGTTGACCCACTGGTGCGGGCCAGAGTCTACCCATGCAGGCCAGATTACATAATCAGCCGGGGAGGTCCGCAAAGATTTTTTTTTTTGTTTTTGTTACAAAGGGGTCCCCAGCCTGAAAAAGGTTGGGAACCACTGCTCTAAGCTGATGATGCAGCTGAGCAATTTCCCCGCTGGTTCTCCAGGCCCCAACGGGCTTCTTCCCTGCTGCCTGCTGGCTCCCCAATAACTTGTGCACCCATAACTTGTTCAGCTGCATCATCATCTTAGAGGGAACACTGGGCAGTGTCAATTTTTCTTTAATAAAATCATAAATTTCTAGCCCTCAGGCTAAAAAATTGCAGAGAGAAGCAGAAAAACATGACCTGACTTTATCCTAAAGGCTCAAAACCCAGAAGTCAGAGAAAATAGCTGCCCCCCATTTATTATTTCTTTAAACATCTCTTTATTTTTAAATGAGTTTTAATGATATATTTAAGCCAGACTTGTGACTATTTTTGATGTTTGGGGTAGGCAATACTGAATGTGTCATGGTGATGTTTCATCAACCTCACAGCCACATGGACAGGAGCATCTGGAGATACTTTTCTTTGTGGTTCTGGTTTTCTGTTCAAGATGGGCACACAATTTTACAAGTTTAATAATTTCTTAGATCAAGTTTTTGTTAAATTGAAAATTCAGAGAGAGAGAGATGCTATTTTTGGATGATATCAAGAAATAAATCCAGGTCCTCTCTCACCTTAAAGCACTGGATTCCAACTGTCTAATGTATGTTATTTCTTTATGCTGCCTGACTCTCTTCTTTTCCATCTTATTTTAATATATGTATTCATACATTCTTCATTGCTTTGCAGGTGATCTAAGTAATGAAACTCAGGTACTGTTTGAGGATGAGAGTAAGAAACAAGGGACCTTTGGCCTCCTCTCAGATACCCTGATGTAAAACAAACAAGGAGTCTTGTGGCACTTTTAAAAGCTAACAAATAAATAAATTTGTTAGTCTGTAAAAGTGCCACAGGATTCCTTGTTTGTTTTGCTAAACTAGACCCACATGGCCAAAGTTGCTTTCCTCTTTGCCATGCTTTGGGACTGGTGGTCTGACTGCAATCAATGACAATGGGGCTTATTTGCAGTGCAGAAGGAAAGACAAAAAACTTCTTTAATGTGTTGATTGATGGCCATTAACCCTAAAAACCCAGTATTTCCATATGAGCGCTAGCCTGGGGTCTTCTCTCTCAGGTATAATAGATCATTATCTGCACAGAGAAGTTTGCTCAAAAAGACATCCCTGAAGACTGAAAAGTCTTGTTAAATGTAGAAGGAAAAAAGTTCTTTAATATCTCGAACACTTTCTGGAGATGCTGATATAAATTCAAAGAGAGGTCCTGTTTTGTAAAGGTTGGGAATGTGACATTCTCCTAACTTTGTCCCTGTTTGCTTGACTGAGGCTGGCTCCATAAGTTTTATCTCAACACTTGCCCTTTCTCTTCCCCTCAGGGAGCAGTTGTGGGAAGGTGGCTACTTAAGAGTTACTGTAAAGAAACGCTGCCTGTCCCAATTCCCTTCCCCCTTCCCTGTCCAGCCGGAGCTGCTCCCTAGTCCCACAGCTGGAAAAAGCTCCCTGCTTCCTTACTCCAGCTGGCTGTATGGGATCCCCCAAAAGTGCGAGGCCCGCCAAAGCGCAGGGCCTAGAGCGGTTGCCCCTCCTGCCCCCCCCCTTAAGGACGGCCCTGCTCGTAACAGAGAACAAACACACACACCACTTTCCCATAGAATCTTTACCTATGTTTTCTTATTGTTTTCTATACTCTACAAGCCACCTTAGACTGAAGAGAAATAATTGCTGCTTGAGTATGGAATAGTAAAACATCATAGAAAAAATAAGTGGTGACAGAAATATAGAAGACAGATTATATTGTATATATGCAGAAAAGACTTAAAATAAAATATTGCCTAAGTTTTATAAACAGCACTAGCAGATTAAATCTGTTTATTAATGAAAAGATGAGGCCATCTGTAGTCATTCCAGAAATTGAACCATTTCTTTTTATGATGACATGAAACTGTGATTGTCACAGATCTAATCATGAGGAATACAAGATTTTATTCCACAGAACAGACATAATCGTTGGGATGGATGGGCAGGTGTGTTTGTTCCCTTCTCCCTAAGTTTTCGTATCCAGTTGATGTCCACTCCAAAGATGTCAGCTAGGAGCTTTCCGAATTCATTCTCTTTCCAGAGTGCACGTGTTAGAGCAGCTCACATGCACCAATGGCTCTGCAGTGATATTTGGTTGTGTTAAAAAGGCAGATTCTGTGGTCACGTGGTCAACTTGTTGATCAGAGACTCCGTCCTATGAGAAATATTTCCATGGTGTGGTGCCCTTTTCCCAAGGCATGGAATGAAGGAAAGGAGATACTCCAAGGCGGTGTACATTTTTGTGCTTGTAGGGTTATGTGAAAATTCCCTATAGTCCAGCACAGAATGTCTCTGAAAGGTGTAAGACATTGAATCTGCATAGTTGCACCGAATCTTAATCATAATCCGCACTGAATCTTACATATAGATTTAAGACACTGAATCTGAAGTTTGAACATCATAACTGTGAATTACAAAATAGGGCCCTGATTACCCACTAAATTCAAGTTGTGAAAACCTTGCTTGTGAAATTTCTATAACCAGTTTGACAGTATTTTCATGAAAAACAGAAGAGGTTCCATTTCACATCCTATGCAACTGAAACAGCTTTGTACATTTTCTGTTTTTAAAACTGTTTTCTATAGTTCTGAGAGAGGCCCTTAAAACTGTCATTTTCTCTTGCCCACTTCCACAAAGGAGCTATAACACAGCCACGTGTGGAGTCAGAAAGCTGACTCTGGTAATTTTAACGATTGCTTTCAGAAACAAGGCCAAAGGTCATTAAAGGCTGAAATACTCATTTTGGCAGGCAAGGGCATGATCTGACTGTTTTAACTGCATAGAAGCTTCTGCCAAGCTGGAATTGTGCTATTAGCTATTGAAAAGGAGCAAGAGAGAACACGCTATTTTAAATTACATGTTGACCAGTTTGTAGTCCTGGTTATTTGGGATTGGTCTGACTTTCTTGCTTGCCCATTGGATAGAACAGAGGCTTTTTCTTTTATTTTGTTAATATCTAGAATTTTGTCCAAAGTGTTTGTACAGTGCCTAGCACAAGGAAACCCAGCTGGTTGAGAACTCAAGGTGATATCACAGTATAAATTTTAAATAATAATATTTGCTGTATCTGAGGGAAGATCACAGATTATAAAATGATAGAGTTTGAGGCTCCATTCAGCTCTGCCCTGACGGGTGTGTATTTTGCTCAGGTCCCATAGCATTCATACATTAGAGTGGGAAGGCAGCAGTTCTGTCAGTGGAAGGCAACTTTAACTGTGGCTCCAGCAGAGGCTACCTAGAAATTCATGAAGGGCCTGATTCAAACCATTGAAATCAAAGGGGAGTTTTCCATTCATTTCAGTGAGCATTGGCTCAGGCCCTAAATCAGCACATATAGGTATGCTTCTTCCCTGACATACCACCTTTCCACTATTGTAGCTCTGTGCACTGGGATAACATTAGCCAAATAATAGTGGGGTGGAATCAAACCTGTATGTTGGTTCTATAGCAAAAGACTAAGAGGGGACATGATATCACTTTTCAAGTACCTAAAAGGCTGTCACAAGGAGGAGGGAGCAAAATTGTTCTTCTTAACCACCAATGACAGGATGAGAAGCAATGGGCTTAAATTATGGCAAGGAAGGTTTAGGATGGACATTAGGAAAAAAACCTAACTGTCAGAGTGATTAACCACTGGAATAAGGTACCTAGACAGGTTGTGGAATCTCTATCACCAAAAGTGTTTAAGAGCAGGTTAGACAAACACCTGTCAGGGGGATGGTTTAAGAGAGTACTTTGGTCCTGCCATGAGCGCAGGGGAATGGGCTTGATTACCTCTCATGGTCCCTTTCCAGTTTCTATGATAGTATAAAAGGCTGGTTTCTTGACTGTACTATTGTTGTTTTCTTCTTAGATGGTGAATGAAGCCATGTGATAAGATATTTGTTGGATCCTTGATACTTTTCATTTGGTTTTCCATGAGGATATACCAGACTTTTATAGTCTGCTGTCAAGCATTAGAACATTTGGGCTGCACAGCCCTGCCAGCCGAATTGACAGTGACAAGCCATTACAGTCACACTGGTGATTCATGATTTATTGGGGGAGCCCCTTTCTGTGCTCAACAATGCCAGAGTTGTTTACAGTGTTTTGTTCCTGTGTTACTAAGTCATGTTGTTCTAGTATTTGGTTCTGTTCCACTTTCGTTTTGGAACAGGCCCACCACAGAGACCAGTGGGGCCGTTATTAACAAATTCTGTACTACAGCTGATATGCATTATGTGGTGTACTTTAAGAGACAAAGAAGATAAAGGCAAGGCTCTTATCTAACAGACATACAAATAAAACTTGTTTGTGGCTAGAAGATATTATTTGGCCTCAGAGGGATAAAATTATATAGATGAAATTACTATGAGGGGGCACTGGGACTGACTGATGTTCTTACTGAGCTGAAGGAAAATTTTAAGTGTAAATGTCGCTTTTCACAGAATCCAGCTAGAAGATTCTTGTAAAAGATTTGTATAGTGCAGGTCACAGGCCATAACCCACAGACTGCAGCCCATTGACCCTCACACAGCATTATTCTGGTGCATGGTTTTATGTTATTTAAACATGCCTGGTTTTGTTTTTCTACTAGGTTAGTTTTAGGGTGAGATTTTCAAAACAGGTCAGCTTTGGCCTACCTTGACTCGCAGTGACCTCAGTGGGAGCTTCATCACTGACTTTGGTGGGAGCAAAATCCAGTCAATGCTAAGCACTTTTCAAAGGCCCACCCTTAATGTCTTTCCTCAAATAAGCGTATGGCTTGTTCATAATTATGCATTTGATGTTTCTTCAGAGCAGAGGAGAGGAGCAGTCATGCAGGCTTTCTGATGTCCATGTGGTGCTGACATTCCTTATTTTAACTGCATTCTTAGGCCCCAATGCTGCAACTGAATACATGTGGGTGAAGCCTGGAACCCATGCAGTCCTCTGTAATCTTCAGTGGAAATCCACGCAGCTTTAAGCATGGATCAGAAATCAACGTCAGCCTTAGACTGCGAAGTGTAGCATTTCCAGGTAGGACTATATGTTTCTTTATAGGTGGACAGTACCAAACACATTTTGGGTACTACCATAACACTATTAATAATGTGCCTTACTTTGTATGCAACTTGAAGGTAGCTGTCACATCACATCATGCGTTCCCAAAAGCATACTGCTGGAGCTGTCACATAACAAGTTAGCTCATGTTAAGCAGAAGAAAAGCAGTGGAGAGGGTATCTTGCTCTTTTTTTTTTATCAAGGCCAAGTGCTGTTTTCTTGCACCTCTAGTTAATGGAAGACCTCTACTAATGGGTAAGGATATGAGGATTTTTGTTGTTGTTAATTTCACTTTAATTAAAGATAAGTACAATCCTTTTAAAACCCAACTGCACTTATCAAAAGCAGTAATAAACCACATAATAGACCACCCACTGTTCAGTGTAACTGATCGAGCGGAATATATAATTCTGCCTCTTGCTCTCAGAATTGCCAAGTCAGGCTTAATCTGAGCACATTCATATATAACCATGTTTTACTTATGGAGAAAACTTACAGAATGAATGGATTCCTCATTATTTTTTAATGCTATCACCACTCTCCTGTGTGTGCAGATTTTTCAGCTAAAACTGAAAGGAATCCTGTATCACAGCTGCCAAGCCTTGAATGTGGGCAACTCGCCATTAATTAAGACGTGCTGAGCAAAGTGTGATACAACAATGAACTGCGTGAGTCATAAACACATTCAGGGTACTGCAGAACATTATTATATACTGTCTAAAGTTGGGATAAAGGAGACATGTACCTGCATGTGTGTTAAATAGTGCAGGGCATGGAATTCAATTTACAGTGTGTACTTCAAATAGTCAATGTTAGAGCACTTGTAACAAGAGCATAAACTGCATAGCAAATAGCGAGTCACAAAAAACATAATGGCTTTAAAAAAAAAAGAATACCCTTCTCTTTACTTACAATGTTTCTAATGATTAATGTTGTCCGAGAAGATGTCACCAACTTTTTAACTCCTTTCACTTCTAGAACCTGCAATCATAACTATGATCTTGTAGCTAAGGATTGATCTTGAACACAGTAAGGCAAAACTATCAGTTTTCACACTGTAACCATTTACTTGAGGAAGTGGAGATAGTTTATTGGCATATTTTTGTAGAGATGGATCAGAACTAAACCTTTGATTTCAGAGGTCTCTATATCTAAACCTGGATCTCAATTTTGCAAATGCATAAAAATCTAAACCTCTATCTTATCTCCCGTTGAACTTTGGGTTTTCAGTATTGTCCCCAGAACTCATTTCTAGTGTTTCTTTAAGAATTCAAACATTTAATCAATATTTCATAATTTCTATTAGCTAGTGGACTTTTCGCTTACAGTAGAAGTGATGGAATTGCACTTTAGACTGGAGTGACTCGCACATCTTCCTGCATTGCCCCTAAAAAAAATCACTATTTTCATGGAGCAAAGTTAACTATTACTGAAAAATCATTTTCAATGTTCCTTTCAAGCCTAGTTAAACAATAACAAACTTTAGTTGAGGAGTTTAGTATGCTAAATATACTGGGGATGATTCAACTGAATCATGAATTTCCCAACAAGCATAAATAGCAGCTGTATTATACCATACAGATGCACCCAATATTCATGATGTGTTGTGTCTTTGGCTTGCTTCAGGCACATTTAGAATCAGAAGATGTTCTATTTCTAAGTATCAATGGCAGGACACCTATTTAAGAATAACATCTGACTGTGGATGGTGACTGTGTACCTCTAAAAGTGACACATTATCCCATCAACACTAGACGTAAGGAAAACACAGAATAGTCAGTAGATATAAATACAGTGTGCGTGATGCACCTTCTTGTACCCTGTCATTCTGTGGAACAGTCCATCCGTGAAGACTCTTCCCCCCTTCTTTCTCTTCTGTATTGCTTAAATAGTAATGAGCTGACTGGCTCCTTTAGATTGTAAATTCTTCCATGTAGATTTCCTTTGGTATTTGGCACAGGGTAGAGGGCCATATACTTCTGCAGTGTGATATAAATTGTTATTAATTGTAGTGGTAATAGTTTCTAGTGCTGTGTGGTCAGTGGCTTTCATCTGCATTATTTTTGTAGAGAAAGAAGAATATGGCATTGCTAATGTCATCTCTGTGCTCACTTCTTTGACTTACTAGATTCATGTATTTTTGGTAACTAAATGAAGAGCTTTAAGCTTTGCAAAATCTGAGGCGCCTTCCTTATTCACCCCTGGGGGAACCTCCTTGTGGCTCATCTGGAGATTAGCTCTTCAGCAGTCTGGCAGTTTTGGTTGCCAGGCCTGCAGTCCAGCCCTCTCACTCTCTGGACTCTGTTGCTCACTCTTCCTGGGTTGGCCCTCCTGCCAGATCACTATGGCTCTCCCCTTCCATGATACAAAGTCCGTCTGGATGAACAGTCTCAGGCTGTCTTCTGATCTGCTGCCCAGACTGTGCCCCATCGCCAGTAGGGGAGCTTGGGCCTTCTCACTGTTGTTTCAGTCTCAAGACCCTATGATTAGCAACCGTGGTTGGCTCAAGCTCCAATATTGTTGTTATTTCTCTCAGCTCTTTCCTGCCTTCTGTCCCTCTGTTTTGCTGTTTTCCCTGAGTTGCCACTGGAGCTTCCTCTACTCCCAGTGGCTTTCTCTCCCCCTTTCGTATTCTTACCAGAGACTATAGGGCAAAGTAGGATCCCAGGACTTACTCTCTCCCTAAACTTCTTCATTTTATGTAGCTGATGCCAGTCCTCTCTGGCAAGTGACTGCAGAGCTACAGGCTGCAGCCCTCTCTTAACAACATCTTCCTCTGTTTACAGGGTTAGCCTAGTTCCTCCCCCGTCTGCGTTTCATCAGCCGTTAGGTCTTATGCATGCTTGGCTCCAACATGCAGCCTGTAGTTTAACTGGCCTATTTTACCTGTTTAGACCTTGTGTGGGGAGTACACCCCAGCAGACTTCAGCTTGACACCATTGCTTCAACAATAACATTACAAGTTTTAGCACATACTATAGTTAGGCGATACTGTTCTTAGCAGAACATTATGTCCCATGTTGTGCATTAGAAACCTGACATTCAGTTTACCATTCAGTTGTAACTTTCACTGGTAACAGTGAATGCCATTATTACACTTTGAATAAAAACATATCTTTTATAATCTTTTATACTGGTATCAACTGGGCAGCTGACTTCAGATAAGCATAAAGGATAACCATCCCAAACAGTTAATGAACTAAAGCCTTTTGCAGCCAGGACCAAATATACTTTATTCCTATTTAAACATCAGGCCAAATACAGCCAATCTAATACTTTGTGCAGGTTTTACAAGAATTAACAATCCATTCCTTATAAATATCATATGTGGAAATATTCACAAATTCCACAGCCTCTTCTCTTCTTCATAACTCATGCTCCCCCACGCACATAGTCAAAAATACCGCATCTGACACAGGAACACCAAACTGTGCTGTGCTGCCTCTCCTAACCTTTTCAGAAACCTGTGAAAATCGTAGAAATGTAGGGCTGGAACGGATCTCAAGATGTCATCAAGTCCAGCTCCCTGCACAGAGGCAGGACCCAGTAAGCCTAGACCCTAGAGCAGGCATGGACAAACTGCGACTCTTCAAAGAAAAATTGTGGCTCACAGGCAGGGAACGGCTTCAGGCTGGGGAAGTTAAAGTCTCTGACCTGTAGGGTAGCTCCACAGCCAGCAGCTTGGCAAAGGGGAGGAGAGGAGGAGCGAACTGGCAGCAGAGAGCTCAGAGGAGGAGTGGGGACTGGGGAGGAGGGAGCAGGGAGCAGCAGCCCCCGCTCAGAGGAGGGTGGGGAAGGAGGAAGGTGCCAGCTCAGGGAAGCGATGGGCGGGTCGGGGGGGTCTAAGGACAGAAGGGAACTTCAGGGAATGGAGGCAATGAGGGAAGTGACTGAGGGGATCAGGGAGGAGACAAGCTGTAAAGGACTTAAAGACTAACAAATTATTGTTAGTTATTTTCTGTTTCATGGAGTTCCATGTGGATTTTATTTTGCTTTGCTTTATTTATTTTTGTGTGCTTTGTATTTTTTTTTTTATTTTATTTTGGTCTGGTTCATTTGGGTGGATTTGTTTATTTGTTTGTTTTGTATTTACCTTATTCCACATGCCATGGCAGTCTCAGTCCTGTCCACAGCACTTTACGAACTTAGGGGCACCTCATGCACTCCCTTTACAAGTATGGCAGTCAGGAGAACAGGTTAAAAAGTCTTCTATTGTAGTAGAGGGAGAAGGAATAAGCCAATGAAGAATCCTACTCCTTCTTGCCAACTCTACAGAACCCTGTAGATCGAGCTCTGGACAGTTAAACAAGGAGTTCTGTGGAACTTTTAAAGACTAACACATTTATTTATCACATTTCTCCCCTGAAAGCTCATGCAGTAAATAAATGTGTTAGTCTTTAAAAGTGCTGCAGGACTCCTTGTTTGTTTTGCTGAACTAGATTAATATGGGCCACTTCTTTGGAGCTCTGAACAGCTGAGGCTTTTCAGAGACCCTGAGGCATTAGAACTAGGGATGAGCTGTTTTCCATGGCATCCTCCCCCTTCAGAATTATTTTATGCAGAATCCTATTCCACAAAACCAAGCCTGTTTTGAAAGACAAGTGTTGGGCCATGTATGGAGTAGGAAAGTGTTTCCCAGGACAGTTGAGTTGTCATAGGAGACAGGAGCAATGTTCCTTCTAAGCTGATGATGCACCTGAGCAAGTTATGGATGCACTTGGGAAGCCGATGAGCAGGGGTCCAGCACCGGGTCGGGGAACGGGGAGGGAACTTGCTAGCTGCATCCAAAAGTTGCTCAGCTGCATCATCATTTTAGAGGGAACATTGCAGGGAAGGGCAGCATGATGGGAGACAAGGGGAGAAGTGAGCAATTTTCGGGGACAGCAGAGAAGCAGCAGCATGATAAGAGACGGCAGGGATGCAGCAATGCTGGGGGAAGCATGGCATGGTCGGAGAAGCCGCTTCATGTTTAGATTTTCTCATAGGCTCTAATGCAGTTTACGCATTGTCAAAATAAAATCATGTTTTACAAGTCCTAAACATGACGTGGAATACTAAGAAATGAAAATACAAAAGAGAAGAGTTTAAAACCGAATGTAGATTACTTTCAATTTTTAGCACAACTTACTGCTGTGAAGCATTGTATTCCACAATTAAATTTGTTAAATAGAAACATTGTGCAATACTTAGAGATCAGCAAGTGTGAGAGCTTTTGTGTACTGCATTGACAAGTTATGGCCCAGATTTAAAAAAAAAACAACTCGCGAGTAGCCTGCAGTGTTCTACATCCAGCAACAGCTAAGTTTTTACTGTGTAGGCCTAGTTTTCATGGTAACCTAAAGTAATTATTAGAATCTGACATTAGTAGGATCAATATTTGTCCTGTTTTTAAGATAAGATTAAAGTGCACAATGAATTTTAAGGTTAGTAATTTCATAGTAGGTAAAAGTATGTGGTTATATGCCTCAGTGTGTCTCTTGAAGGTTTAATAATTGACTCGTGTGGCTCTTGAGTTCCATAAGTTTGCCACGCCTGCCCTAGCCCATTCCTCACAGGTATTTGCCCAATGAATTCTTAAAAACCTCCACTGATAGTATGAAATGACCTTCCTTAGAACCTTATTGCTGTGCTGAACAACCCCTTGTATTGAGAAAGTGTTTCCTAATATCTAACCTAAATCTCCATTGATGCAGAGTAAGTAAAGAAATTAGCTTTGCAGAGTGCTTGAAAGAAAAACTAATTTCGGCTATTTTTTACCATGACTTCCAAAGATAAGGGCCTCCCATGGGAAATAGCCCTCTGTGCCTTTTAAACTGAAGGGACTCCAGATTGAATGCCCTATTTCATCCCAACTGTAGTAGCACTATATGGGGAGAGAGAAGATCTTGCAAGTACGCAGGATTGTACTAATGTATTGAGGGACAAAATTGGCTGTGAGCTTGTCAAGTCACTTCCCCTTTCTGTGCCTCCAATCTTCCATCTCAGCCTTTGTCTGTCTTACAAACAAGGAGTGTTATGGCACATTTAAAGACTAACAAATTTATTTATCATGTAAGCTTTCATGGGCGTAATCCCACTTCTTCTCTGCTTAGATTCTGAACTCTGAAGGGCAGAGACTGTCTTTCATTCTGTACAGTAGCTAGCAAAATAAGGTCCATCCAAATCTTAATTGGGAACTCCAGATAGTGCAGTAATAATTACCAGTAACCTCTTATTGGAGTTCTGGTACGTCTAATTAGAGCCTGCTACTGGACATCATAGAACACCTATGCTGTGTGGTACGTAGAGGAAGATGCAAAAGAAACAGGGCCTTCCTTTCTTTCTTAAAAAAAAGCAGCTGATCTCCGTTTATATGCTGTTCTTCAGTTCTGGATGACTGAGCTCATTTGCTGGCACCAAGCTACCAGATTGTGATGAAAGGTTTAGAGGTTCAAAAAAAAGAGGGGGTAGGGAGGTGAGTATTTTTAAAGAAATTGTTAGCTTCTACCATGCAGAAGTTGGGAGCTCTGAGCACATAATATGCATGGTAGAGGAGAGATGGAGTGATTGTCCTGAAACTCAGTGCAGATATTCTTCAACCTGTTCTCCGTTTCATACTGTTAGCTGTCAAGAACAGGGAGGAGCAAGTGCAGACAGCTGGTTTTCCAGATAACGCATATAGCCTTACAGGACTCATTGAACAATGACAGCACATAATAATGTTTAGTTGTAGCAGATTTTTTTTTTGGCAATTTTATTTATTACATGATTTTAATGTTTGTTTTTCTTTTTAGTATGATAACAGCCTTATGGGGGGGAGAGACTCAAATAAATAGTGTAATTTATTGACATCCCATTGCTTATAGTTTTATTATAAAAATCTGAGATAAAAAGTCAAACTATGGCTAATCTTTGTGCAGGGACTCAAGGTGGGAATCTGTCCCGTGCACTTCATTTATGTATGGGTCAACCAAAACTGTGTCCTCATGCTCTGCTGACCAAAGGGGCTGCTCTCTGTTGCACCTTTTGAGACACTAGTCTCCCCACAAACGTGGCAAGGAAGAGGTGAACCTTGGAAAAGTACAATCTGAGTTCCTTCCCAAGCGAGGCTGCCCCACTTTCTTTTTGTGGTGATTAATACCCATTGGAGCACTAACTGGCAGGTTTCTGTGCTCAAGGATGCGTGGAGACTGCCGTTGAGACTTGTTCCGTATAGGCTTGGTGATGGAAGGGAAGTCTTCTTGTACCCCTCTTTAGTACCCACACAAGGCTAGCTCCCATCTGGCCCTAGTTGTAAAATGCTTTTTATCTTAAGTGCTTTGCAAAGATGAAGTCATTAATGTAGAATTCTCATTTGCATTGTTACAGCATTTAAACTGCTCTGATTCAGCATTAAAGATTAATTTGCTGAGCACAAGGATACATTTTAAGTTACACACACCAGCTAGTAATGAATATGTACTTGAGGCAAAACAAATTTTGTTTATTTGTTGATTGCATGGACATTTATGGATTTGGTTCAGTAGACGGGGCCACAATTTAAAGTGCCAAATTTTCACAGATACATTGAATTATATTTCAAACTGAATGATTGCCCTTGAGGTGAACCCACAGAGTGTGGCTTATTTCCATGCCACACAACAATTGAATAGTAACAGCTGAATCTTACACTAGTGTCTGAAAGGTCAGAAAGGAAATATCATCAATAACACTTATAATGTGAGATTTCTCATGAATTAATAGCTTGGTAAGATGTTACATAGCAAAATGTATTGCTCAGTCAAATTTCAGTTCTATTCTTGAGACCTCCTATATCTCCCATCTCTGTCCCTTGGACATACTGTCAAGGTATTCAGACCTCAAAGAGAGTATTATAATTTTAATAGGGCACAGAAAAAGAGAACATACATTAGACGTCTTTCCCCTTTTTTCATGTCAAACTGAATTTACCTTTTAAAGGACCACTTTATTCAAAATTACCAAGGTATTTTTTGGTCAAATAACTATTTTGCACAGATTGGAAACAGCTTACCTCATATAGCTTATGGGGGAAACAGTGTGCTAGAATCCTAATGTATTTATGGGTTGGTTTCCTTCCTCTTTTTATTTTGATAGCAGACAACTTGTAACAAGGATTGGATTATCAGAAAGTTAGCATGTTAGAACGCTACTGGAATGGGCTAGCAAGGTCTCAGACCTCAGAACCACTACTAATAGCTGTCCTGAGGAAACAAGCCATCTTTACAGTATTTGTTTCCTATATATGGTTAGCTGGATTTTCAGTGTATCAACACTCATGGCTATATGGAGAAAATACTGTCCAGGCACTATCTGCTTCCTACAGATGCTTAGTCAGATTTTCAGTATTTCTTGACTCTTGTTTATACTGAAGGGGCATCAGAGCACTCTATGAAGAGTTTTTCTTCACCATTTTTCCATCCTATTCCCATGTAAGCTAAGCAAGTTTCATATTTGTTAGCTCCTAGCCTCCAAAGTCTCATCATCATCATCATCTTTAGATGGTTACTAAAGACTGTGGTGTGCTGCCTCTGATATAAAAATTATTAGAGCTGTGACAGTATGTCACGTAGAAATCTGATCCAGTTCAAGGGGGAAAAAAGGATAATAAAACAAAGAAAGCCTGTCTTGATAAGCATTCAGTGTATGAAATAGTAGCTGAGGAATAGCAAAAGCTACTGACTTGAGCTACAAGCCAAATAACACAACTGCTGTAACTTTTCTGTCCCTCAGGCAATATTTCACAGTCTTTTAAAAAAGCCACCTTTCTATTTGTCTCTCTATACATGATTTCCATATATAAAAATGAATGGTAGGTGAGTCACTGTTGATGAGTCTTTTGAGGATAAAGTCTGCAGAATATGTAGAAACAGCAAGTCAAATTCTTCCATCTTTTACAGCAGAACATCTCTGTTTGGCCAAATATCACCATGATCTAAGCAGGAAATAAGCAACTCTGTCATATTCAGTGGGAATTCCATTCATATTCAGTTGCACAAGGTTTCAATTTGTCTATTGATTTCTCTGGGGTTACTGTGGACTGAGAGCAAAATTCAACAAATAAATAAAAACAAAATAAATAGAATAAAAAAAATGGAATAACTAGGATAAAAAACTCCTGAAGAACAGGAATTCCAGGTTCTGACCTGAGCTTCTGAGCAGCTACTGCAGCACTGGCAGCATTCCAGAGGTGCTAGTGTCCTCTCCTTACTAAGAGCTAGAGAGCTTGGGCTCAGTGCCCAAGGAACAAAACTTGTTGCCGATTCTTATTCATTGAAAGTCACAGCATGCATGTCAGAGAAAAGAACACAAGGAACTGCAGTCACTTTCCTAGCAGCAGGCAGAGAGGAAAACAGGATCTGTAGCTTCGTGTTTACCAGCATCCTCTCTTAGATCCAGAGTCCTTAACAAAGCTGAGAAACGCAGGGAAGGATTTTTTTTTCTTTTTAAATAAGAGTTGTCTGGGACCCATATGGCTGCCTGGAGCCTCCAGGCTGAAGGTGATGACCAAGGTAAACATACCTAGCCAGGCAGTCAACCATTCTTAGCACTAGCTCATTACAGCAACAAAATATAACCATGCCAAATGTGACACTGAATTCCCAAATGGGAGCTGCTGGACACTGGTGACAGACATGCTTTACAGAATGACCCAATGATTAACCACTTGAAAGGTTTGGAGATATTGGGACAGATCCTCAACTGAAGTAACTCAGAATGGTTCCACTGGAGTCAAGAGAGACATATTGGTAGCATCCGCTGAGGAGCTGATCCAAGTCTTCAAGCTGATAACATAAAGCCAAATGAGGAAACGTTTTCTCTTAAAGGTCTTAACTTTGGAAAGCCCCCTGTTCAGGGCCAGATTAACTGGCCTGGAGGCCCCAAACTGCTGCCCACTGCAGGCCCCCTGCCTGGAGCTCGCTCACTACAGAGGACCCAGCTGCCCCCAACTGTGCCCCCCCCACCATGCCTTGCCGGCCATGAGCCAGTTGTCTCTGCCCCCTAGGTACAGCAAGCAGGCACTAGCCTTCCCCATGCTGGGGGTGTGGGGGAGTGGGGAAGGGTAGGGGAAGGCCAGCTGGCCCAGGGGTCGGAAAGCGCAGAGTCCAGCCTCCACCCACCCCCCATCTTCTCTGCTGCTGGTGCTGAGCAAGGCAGGTGGGCCAGATTATCAAGGGTTTAGGGGCTGGAGCCCAGGCCCCCTTTTTTGACCAGGGCCTGGGGCTTAAGCCCCTGAAGCCCCTTTGATAATCTGGCCCTGCCCCTGCTGCTTTCCATAAGTAATGGGAACAGAAGTCAATGCAATGCCATATAGACACTTTGATCAAGAGTTTTCAATGTCATATCCACTTCTCCCTGCAAATGGGTAATGCTGAGGGGAGAACCCCTAGCCTGCACTCAAAAATGTTTTGCTAAATCCTTCACAATGGCTAATCAGAGTCTGAAAGGATTTAGTGCAGGGTATCAGTTCACCACAAGGAGAAGAGAGAGAGAGTTAGTGCTGGTGGACTATGGCTGGGGGTCAGAAGGAAGAACATTCCTTCCATGGCAAAGACAACCCTTCTGTGCAAGACTCACTGCACATATGCGGTGAGATTTCTGCTTAATGTGTGGGAAGGTCTGAAGGCCAGGCCAGGTAGGATCTACTCTGGGGTTCTTCCTGTCCTAAACCTACAACAGAAATAACTGCAAGCTCTAGCCGCACTTAACTTGTGGTACCCATGCTTTGTGCTGTCTGGCAATCCTGAGGAGGAGCCTGGGGGCAGCTGCAGTCAGAAGCGTCCCATGTCCATGGGCAACTGTTATGACGCCTCAGCATGCCTGCTGCATGCAATCCGCAGGATCTGTGCATATATCAGTGAGAAGGTTGTAGGCTTTAAAGAATAAGGGTGGTTTGGGTACAAATTTGGGGAAGATAAATTGAATCCTGAATGATATCAGGCTCTTGTAAAGAAGTCAGCATTGATGATTAGAAGCACAAAACAGGTGACAGGGTAAAATATGAAAAAATGACTGCTAGCGCAATATTTTTTGCTAGGTTTTTGTCTATCATTGATTTTGTTTCTTATCATTTTACATCTAATTGGGGGAATGTTCGTGTATCATTTATTGTAGACTTTGTGTATGGCTTACAGGTGGTAAATTAAGTTATATATAAATTTGAGTATGACTGTATATTTAGTCATATAACTCCATGACTGAATACATGCAGACACTTGGAAAAATGGCAGTTTTTGTGTGTGACTCAATCTTCATCTCATTCTAAAATTAGCATGCAAGGGATCTGATCAAATATGGTGATTATCTCCCCCACCATCAGATCTCCTAATTCAATCTGTCCAAGGTTACAGAAGAGAGCTGGTAATGGATGTTACTTTCAACTTCCATGTTCCCATTCCAAAAGGTGGTTACACAAACAGTTTCCAGCGGGGTATCTGTAGCTGTGTTAGTCTGGGTACAGCAAAAACAATGAGAATTCTGTGGCATCTTAAAGACTAACAAATTTCTTTGGATATAAGCCTTCATGGGCTCCAACCCACTTTGTCAGAGGCAACTGACATTGGAGAAGAATGGGATGGAGGTCACAAAAACTTATGCCCAGAGAAATTTGTTAGTCTTTAAGGTGCCACAGGACTCTCTTTGTTGATACAAACAATATAACCTTGAGTTTATCAGCTGAACACAGCGCTGCCTCATGGAAAAATTCCCTGGAGACACCTGAAGCATGATGCCTGTGACATTAATTTCAGGTGGGATAACTGTACATAGTATTCCAAGCAGCTGTGGCACATTTTCATTAATGATCTGGATGATGGGATAGATTGCACGCTCAGTAAGTTTGTGGATGACACCAACCTGGGGAGAACGGTAATCACGCCGGAGGGCAGAAACAGGATTCAGGGAGACCTAGACAAATTGGAGCAGTGGGCCAATAGAAATCTCATGAGGTTCAACAAGGACAAGTACAAAGTCTTGCACTTGGGATGGAAAAAACCCATGCACTGCTACAGGCTGGGGAGTGATCAACTAAGTAGCAGCACTGTAGAAAAGGACCTGGGGGTCATGATGGATGGGAAGCTGGATATGAGTCAACAGTGTGCTCTTGCTGCCAAAAAGTCCAATGGCATATTGGGCTGCATCAGTAGAAGTGTTGCCAGCAGATCAAGGGATGTGATTGTTCCCCTCTATTTGGCACTGTTGAGGCTGCATCTGCAATACTGTGTCCAGTTTTGGGCTCCCCACCACAAAAAGGACATGGACAAGTTAGAAAGAGTCCAGCAGAGGGCAACAAAAATGATCAAGGGGCTAGAGCACAAGACTTACAAAGAGAAACTGAAGGAACTAGGCTTATTTAGCCTTCAGAAAAGAAGACTGAGGGGGGATTTGATAGCAACCTTCAACTACTTGAAGTGATGTTCCAAGGAGGATGAAGCTCGGCTGTTGTCAGTAGTAACAGAAGACGGAACAAGGAGCAATGGTTTCAAGTTGCAGCTGAGGAGGCTGAGGATGGATATTAGGAAAAACTTTCTTACTAGGAGGTTAGTGAAGTATTGGAATGGGTTACCTAGGGAGGTGGTGGAATCTCTGTCTTTGGAGATGTTTAAGGCTCCATTAGACAAAACCCTGGCTGGAATGATTTACTGAGAGTGGTCCTGCTTTTTTTGCTGGGGGGTGGGCTAGATGACCTCATGAGGTCCCTTCTAACCCTATGATTCTATATTTGGACTGCTACTTTGAGAAGAGGAAAGTAAGAGAGTGGTGGCTCAAAAAACCTAATTTTCTGTTTTGCTGCCTACTACATTCCATTTTGTTAGCTACTAAATTGCACAAAGATCTTTGTGCTGTGGAGTCCAGCAGACTGAGAGAAATTATTATTAAAAAGAGTTCCGGATTACCAGGCAGAACTAACGATGTGGATTGAACTATCAGTCTAACAAACAGCTTTCTCAGCAATTTTTCTGCATCGTAAATACAGTAACATGAGAAGTTCTGTGTTCTTCCTGACTGACAAAAGAAAGCTGCCAATATGCTGTAATACTGAATGCTAGAAAGCCTACAAATTGCAAAAAGACACCTATGAGATATTGTTTTAAAAACAATATTGTGTTAAAAAATCACTTAGCCACAATATACTTATTTTTAACATGAAACATTAGCTTCTTCCCTCATTAATCTCAGCTGAACTTAATGAGCTCCAGAGCCTCCTTCTAGACCACAGTGTTCCTGTGATGAGGTGAGCCATGTGCAGTAATTGTACTCTGATTCTAATATAACCCAACCCATTAAAACATTAGTTTAGCGCTTATTCTTTTAGCAAGTCCTGAGTCATAAGTAGAGCACATCAATATACTGGAGCACTGCATCGTTGGCACTTAATACAATAGTTGATTGTTTAAGTGACTCCAGTAGGTGTTATGGCGTACTGTACAATATCTCTGCTATTACTGTTGGTTTCTTATGACTTTGCCTATTGGAAAAAAATCTTTACCTTCGCCCATAAATGCAGAAATATATCATGACTGAAGAAAGGGCATTACTGTACAGAGGAGTTCAGCTGTTAGTTTTTCTTTAACATTGCTCAACCCCTAAATGTTGAAAGTATTTTAAAGGCAAGAAAAAACGATCATATGCAATATCGTAGAAAATGCACTTCCTTCCCTCCTCCATTTAGTTCACATTTTAAAGTAGCAGTTCTCAACCACTGTGTCAGGACACATTACTGTGTCACCACACATGGAGAGCTGGGAACATGATTGGATTCGACCACGGGAGGTGGGGTGAGCCATCATGTCCTGTAGGTTTGTGACATGCTACCAAGTGTGGCACGACTCGCAAAAGGTTGAGATCCACTGTTTTAAAGCAAAAATAAACCTTAAGGGACAGATCCTTAGTGAGTAAATCCACAGCTCCTCTTCCTTCAGCAGAGTTACTTATATTAATTTACAGCAACTGAGGGTCTGTCCCTTAAGATTTATTTTTGCTTTAAAACTTGAACTGAACCAGCTCTGAACTGGTATTTAAGTTCTTTCATCTACAAGACTTCAGTTAGCTGTAAAATTTTGTGAGAGGCCTATTTTAAAACTAATTCTTTTGATAATACAAAGATGTGGACAGTACAGCCTGGGGCAGATCCTCAGCTGGGGTAGTCAATGGAACTATGAGAGTTTGAATCAGCTGATTTATTTGTTACAGGCCATGTCCTGACCATGGCAATACATGGGTATAGTGTCAGATTGCTGCTTCTTGCTCCTGTCTGGCTCTGCCCCAGTGAAATGGTAAATGGATCCAGAGGAAAGAGAAATACATATATAGAGGTCTTCAAGCATCTGACAAAGTGGGATTTTCTCCCACAATAGCTCATGTGATGAATAAATTTGTTAGTCTTTAACAGTGCCACAGGACTCCTCGCTTCTTTTGCTGAACTAGACTAACAGGAGTGCCCTTTGGAACTTGCATACATAGAGATCAGTGAATTGTTCTGCAGCTACCTTACTCTCCCCCAGCATCATGCCCAGAAATGTATTCCATAACTCTGCCTCCCACACTTCCAGGTTGTCGGTTAAGTATTTCAGACATATACAGTCGGATCTAAAGCCTCCTGGGCTATGTTCACACAGGGTATGCTTGTTTCGAAACAAGACGTTTCGAAACAAGCTGTTTCGAAATAACATATTATTTCGAAACAACTTATTTTGAGGACAAAAAACTTTGTCCTCGAAATAAGGCAGCGAAATAGCATGTCCACAGTGTGGACATGCTATTCCGCCTGGGGAGGGGATTGCAGGCACCGGTGGGGTAAAGCGCGGCTGGGCACTTTACCCCGCTGGTGCCTGCAGGGGCTGCAGGCACCCACCAGGAGAGGGCGGGGGGGCACCTCACCCCAGAGGCTTTAAAGTCCCGCCCCCGTCCCCAAACCTGGGGGCGCAGCCCTGGCGCGCGGCTGGAGACCGCTGCTGCCGGGGCCGGAGTGAGCGCTGGCGTGGAATCCCCACACTGAAGCTCCTGCCGGGGGTGTGGGGGGGGTGCCCCGGAGCCCCGCCCCCGGAGTCCCCGGCATGACACTCCTGCCGGGGGCGTGTCCGGGGGTGCCCCGGACACGCCCCATGGAGTCCCCGACATGACGCCCCCGGCAGGACTGTCACGCCAGGGACTCCGGCTGGCGCTTACTCCGGCCCCGGCAGCCGCGGGCTTCAGCCGTGCTCCGGGGCCGCGCCCCCAGGTTTGGGGGCACTGGGGCCTTTAAAGCCCCCCTGGGTGAGGCGCCCCTCCACCCCTCTACTGGCGGGTGCCTGCAGGGG
>ML681998.1:5620050-5661790 GCA_007922195.1 Podocnemis expansa | reverse complement strand
CGTGGACACCCCTCAGCACCCTGGCCAGGGTGCTGAGGGGTCAGCCCTTCCTCCCAGGGTGCTTAGCACCCTGGGAGGAGGGGCACATGTTGTCTCGGAACACTTTGTTCCGAAACAACATGTCCGAACAGGGCTGTTTCGAAACAAAATGAGGTTTTAGTTGTTTCGGTAGGAGCACGGCCATTTCGAAACAAAATGGCCGTGCGTCGTGTGGCCATGGCACTTCTTATTTCGAAACAACCTCTGTTGTTTCAAAATAAGAAGTGTGTGTGGCCATACCCCTGGAGTTATTGGAAGTCTTTCCATTGGCTTCAGTGTACTTTGAGTAGGCCTCACTCTTCTTGTATGGCATTGTAGTACCATGTCCTGATATTTTTCATATTTTTGAAAAGTGCAGATCTCATAGTCCTGACTCTTTTCTTCTTCAGGCAAAACTCTCATTAAAGGGTCAAAGGATGTTTTGCCTGAGAAAGGAACCAGTCAGGTCTGGATGATCTGCCCCTAATTATATGTTGTTCGCTTTGTAATTTTTAATAATGCCTTAAAAATGAAATCTGTCTCTTTAATTACCTTTGTATAGGTCCATCAGTCTTTGAATGAAAAATCACACGGGGATTTAACCAACATGTAAAAAAAAAATTTGGTCAGATTGCTGGTATAACCACTGTGGCAGTTTCCTTTCAGTAGCATGAACTGTGAGAGCTACAAAATGGTTCAAAAATTTTTTTGTTGCACTGAAAACATGTAGAATACACAGAAGTTTATTTTCCCAATAATGCACATAAGCAACTGTCATTAACTTTGATGAGAGTCACAGTATGTACTAACAAGAGATTAAGCTTTTTTGCTCTTTGATTCCTGATACTCAAAAATCTTGGTCTTAATCATCAAAGTCCTTAATAAATTGGCCCCAGCTACCTAAGAAAATACTCCTCTTCACTGATGTTCTTTCTCAACAGCTATATCTGTCCAAATCTGGACATTAAGAATACAATATGTGAAAGTAGGAGACAAAACTTTCTCAGCAGCCTGGCTATGCTGTTCAAGCATACTGCACACCACTGAAGGAAAATAGAATTGACCACAAACTTGCATGCCTTCAGAGCAAGATGTCAGCGTCACTTCTGCATCTGAGTGTTCCCACAAACAAGAAAAAAACATCCACTACTAAAGAGTAAGTAGCAGGCAGAAAGAGGTAAGGGAAGGGGTAGAGAACAGGGGAGAAAGAAGAGAGAGAAAAGTAAGAGGGAAAAGTCAAAACTGTTTTCAGAAATATAGGGAGAAAATGACTAGTTATACATTTATGCTATCATTCTAAGGTGCTCAGGTTGATATACTTTACTGATGAGTGCCTTAGAAATACTTAGAACAAGTATGATGGCAGTTTTGGTTTGAGCTTGTGTTAAATGTGGCTTTTTCACAGAAGTGTTTTCTAACATGAGTTGAAAGAACATTTTTGTCCCCGAGACTTTTACCAAGCAAACATAACATATAATCCCAGGCTGCCCAAAGATGGCATGCTCAGGAACCGTCCCTCAAAATATCCATTTACGAATTCAGAAACTTGGACACACATTACCCTTTTGCAGCAAGTTCATGCCTGTTTGCACATGCACTGCGCAAGCACACTTTACAGTTGGCAAAAATAATTGATGTTTAGGTGACAGCGTTGGGATATTTGACCTGAAATACAAAACAGGTTAAATGAAAAAAACAAACTTTTAACAATTTCAAAAGGATAGCCGTGTTAGTCTAGTCCAGTAAAAAAACAACAAGGAGTTGTGTGGCACTTTAAGACTAACAGATTTATTTTTTGCATGAGCTTTCGTGGGAGAAGATCCCACTTCCTCAGATGCTTCTGTAAGTTCACCCATCTTCGAAGCATCTGAGGAAGTGCGGTCTTCTCCCACGAAAGCTCATGCAAAAAATAAATCTGTTAAACTTTTAACAGTCAGGATTTCAGAATCACTGGAGATGAACTACAGTGATAAATATACATATACTTCACTTTCATCCCCAGTTTGCTTTTACACACAACCTCTGATAGAAGATGACCCCTTTACTTGGTACACTATTATCCCATTAACTTCCAGTTGCAGTTGTAGTGAAAGAACTTTGCTGCCTTCAAAATGCCATGACAATAAAGACAATATTAAAACAACTTCCCCATACATTTCTTCTTCTTCTCTCTTCTGATTTTTATTTTTTCTGCCTCCTACACATGTGTTAGCTAAAGAAACACTTTCCTTTTACGAGGGGTTGGCAACAGCTGGCCTTTCATTAGCTGCTGAAAAAGAAAGGGCAGGTTTTCCTTAACCATAGAATCATACAAACTGGAAGGGACAATGAGAGGTCATTGAGTCCAGTCCCCTGTGCTCATGGCAGGACCAAGTACCATCTTAAACCATCTCTGACAGGTGCTTGTCTAACCTGCTCTTAAAAACCACTGACGGAGATTGAGTGTGATTGATGGAGATCTTCCAATGATGGACATTCCACAACCTGCCTAGGCAATTTATGCCAGTGGTTAATCACCCTGACAGTTAGGAATTTTTTCCTAATATCCAACCTAAACCTCCCTTGCTGTAATTTAAGCCCATTACTTCTTGCCCCATCATCAGCAGTTAATGAGAACAATTTTTCTCCCTCTTCTTCATGACAATATGTTAGGTACTTGAAAACTGTTATCATGTCCCCTCTCAGTCTCCTCTTTTCCAGACTAAACAAACCCAGCTCTTTCAAGCCTCCCTCATAAGTCAAATGTTCCAGACCTCTAATCATTTGTGATGCTCTTCCCTGGACTTTTGCCAATTTGTCCATATCTTTCCTGAAATGAAGAGCCCAGAACTGGACACAATATTCCAGCTGAGGCTTAATCAAGCCCAAGTTGAGTGGAAGAAGTACTTCTTGTGTCTTACTTACACATCCCAGAATGGTGTTTGCTTTTTTTGCAACAGCAGTACACTGTTAACTTGTATTTAGCTTGTGGTCCACTGTGACACCCAGATCCCTTTCCCCAGTACTCCTTCTTAGGCAGCAATGCCCATTTTATTTATGTGCAATGGCTTGTTCTTTCCCAAGTGGAGTACTTTGCACTTGTCTTTATTAAATTTCATTCTGTTTATGTCAGATCATTTCACCAATTTTTTCCATGTACCTGTCAGCATCAGTATGCCCTATTGGGTGGACAAGATAATTGTGCATGGCTTAAGACCACAGATTAGAATCCACAGACATCCAGAGCTCTGGCTACACAGACATAGGCTGACTCCTGCCAGCTGTGCACTTCATAGTCTCTGTCTTGAAGTCAAGAAAGAAAGGACAAGTTTCTTTTCTCAGCAAACTCACTGATCGCTTCAGAGAAAATACAGCCTTGTGTTGCATGGATGAGCTGTGGAGGACAAAGATGCAGCTGGCAGCTTCTTCCCTTGCTATGAACACATGCAAGGGCAGGGATTCTCTTTGCACTCTCTTGAAAAAATAAAATAAAATAAAACAAAACAGGAAAGGGGCCTGACTGTGGCACCCATTGTGCTCTGGGGCCTCAAAGGGACTGAGACTGCAGGACTGGGGTTGGGGGCTGGAGCTTTGGCTTTGTATATGCTGCAATCAGCAGTACTTGCTATAAGGGGGCTCATGCTACTTCTGTTTGCATCTGCTTGAAGGTGCCCTACCAAGTATTCTGCCTAGACTTTTCTGGATTTTCTGCCCTATGCCACCATATTGCTTGAGTTCCTAGTTGTTTGGTTTGTCAGGCATGGCACTTCATTGTAATGGCAAAACACCTGACCTACATGTGGACTTGCTACAGGCTGCCCTGTGTTTTGATCAGTGTTTGCATTTGTCTGAGCAGACTTCTTGCATTCCTTGTGTTCTGAATGTGATTTTCCTTACCTTGTGCACTGTGTAATTTGAACAGGTTTTTTTTTCCCCCTCTGAATAAGGATGTGAAAATGGCACTTCTTTGTGAACATGTCATTTTTGCATCAAGCATCACATTTCTCAAATGAAGGGGACATGGGAACCTAATTTTGTTTCTGAACCATGGAGGAAATCATTGTTACTAATTCAAAATCTGGCGAAATTACCAGTTGTACTCAATGTAAATCTGTAAGAAAAAAATGACCAGTAAAGCTTTGAAACTAGTATGGAACATGGCACTAATACTACCACAGAAAGTTCTGTCACACAGAAGTTGTGCAAGAATATAGTTCATAGAATCAATTTCTATGCCCAGTTAACCTTATCATCCTAAAAGTGTTCTGTTGACTGAATATATTTAAATACAATATTGTTCAAAAAGTAAGCACAATAACCAGTATTAAATTTGAAACCTTTCCTTGGCTTTTGCCCTTTGCTACACTTCATCAAAGTGCAAAAGCAGCCCCTAATCTTTTCAAAAATTGTGTTCTGCTTGGCTTTCTGCAACTTTCTTTTTATTTTTATTTAACACAAGGAATAATGAAACATCTAGACATCACATGATTGGCACCTAATATATGCCTAGATAGTATAGGATATGTGTGAGGTAAAAAAAACAGCATGGGTGAAGTCCTGACCCTGTTGAATACAATAGCAAAATTCCCACTAATTTCTGTGGGACCAGCATTTCACCCCACCTTTGTTAAACAAAGGCAGGGGAATTTAACTCTCAAGATGGAGCAAAGTAAAAGTGATCTGAATATTCAAAATAGTCTTGCTTAAGACAGAAGGTTAAATTTATCCTTTAAATTAGCCTCTATACCAGATGACTGGAGGATAGGGGATGTAATGGTGATTTAAAAAAAAAAAAAAGGCTTCAGAGACTACCCTGGCAATGACATGATGTTACAGTATGCACATCTGTGCACCCCTAGGTTACGATTTATGTAAATTTCTGTTCACTTTTGCAATGTAATTTTGTGGTATGATAACAAATATGCCATGCAAGATTCCTTTATGAACACTCGTAACATATTCTATGTAATTACTAGGATATCATGTTTCCTGCAGCAACATGTGTATGTACAGATGTGAAGCATATTACATAGCTCAGACCCTCAGGACTATCTCTCTGAGGCTGGAGAGGTGCAAGCCAGGCATGGCCAAACTGCAGCTTGTGAGCCTTATGCGGCTTTTCAAAGAAAAAGTGTGGGTCGCAGAAAAGCATGGCAGGGAAGGCAGCATGGTCGGAGATCGGGGGACAAGTGCAGCATAGTCGGGGACAGCAGAGAAGCAGCTGCATGGTAAGAGATGGCAGGAAACCGCAGCATGGTTGGAGCCAGCAGGGAAGCGGCAGCATGATTGGAGCTAGCAGGGAAGCGGTGGTGTGGTTGGGGACAGTGGGGAGAAGTGGCAGCATGGTCGGGGATGGGGGGGAGAAGTGCGGCATGGTTGGGGGCAGCAGAGAAGCCAGCGGCATGGTAAGAAATGGCAGGCAAGCAGCAGCATGGTCAGATGGCGGGGGAGAAGTGCAGCATGGTCAGGGACTGCAAGGAAGCAGCATTATGGTCAGAGACCGGAGGAGAAGTGCGGCATGGTGGGGGGAAGCTGCGGCATGTTTAGATTATCTCATAGCCCCTAATGCAGTTTACTTGTTGTTAAAATAAAATCGTATTTTACAAGTCCTAAACATGATGTGGAATAATAAGAAACAAAAATATAAAGGAAAAAAGTTCAAAACTGAATATAGATTACTTTCAATTTTTGGCACAACTTACTGCTGTGAAGCATTGTATTCCACAATTAAATTTGTTAAATAGAAACATTGTGCAATACTTAGAGATCAGCACCTGAGAGAGCTTTTATGTACTGCATTGACAAGTTACTGCCCAGATTTAAAAAACAAAACAAAACAAAACAAAAAAAACCTGCCACTAGCTTGCAGTGTTCTACATCTAGCAACAACTAAGTTTTTACTGTATAGGCCTAGTTTTCATGGTAATCTTAAGTAATTATTAGATTCTGACATTAGTAGGATCAGTATTTGCCCTGCTTTTACGATAAAATTAAAGTGCACAATGAATTTTAAGGTTAGTAATTTCGTAGTAGGTAAAAGTATGTGGTTATATGCCTCAGTGTGGCTCTTGAAGGTTTAATCATTGACGTGTGTGGCTCTTGAGTTCCATAAGTTTGGCCACCCCATGCAAGACAAAAGGAATTACACAGCTGCACTGAGAGGGAGGGAACAAGGGAGAAATTGAAAGGAAATGCAGATGCTTTGAACAAGAGAAAAGCTTTTGGCTTTCTGGCAGAGACACACATCTTGAAAACAACTCCAAGAGACTAGTCCTATCCACATGGCCAGGAGGGCCAAGACTGACTGACCACCACCAACAGCGAGCCTTCTGAGTAAGAATGAGAGGAATAAACTAAACAGTAGTCTTGGAATATTGTTGTTATATTAGCATGCATTTTATACCTTTTATTTACTTTTTGTAACCGCTGACTTCTTTATTAAATGATTGTGCATTGATTTGCTGTATATTCACTTAAAATCATATTCTAATCAGTAAAGTAGTATTTGTTTTATCTAAAGCTGTGTGGAGTTCAGAGGGTATGAATGAATGAGGTTGGACATATCAATTTAATTGTTTAGTGGATGGACAAGGGTCTATGGTAGTTGTGGAAAGGTCATAATCCTGTAGGATGGAAGTTCCCAGTGTGGTATCTGGGGGTTGGGAGTGCTTGCTTGGGGACCATCACCTGAGTGGCCAGAGGGTACACATCTACTGCCTGGGACTGATTCCATGCAGGAGTTTTGTATGAACCCACTCAGGAGTGAATGGTCATCTGGCAAAGCATGGTAAGTTAGGGTTCAGGAGTGGAAATTGGGGGGGGGTCACAGTGGCACACCAGGCCTGATTCTGGGAGGGGAGTGTCATACAGTAATTATTCAGTAAGTCAGTATCAGGCAAATTGATTAAAACTATAGTAAAGTACATACATACATAAACATATTTTTAATAAGAGGGTCAACACAGTTGTGAAAAGGGAAGTCTTTGAAGAGTTCAACAACCACACAGAAAAATGTGATCTAGTGGATATTGTGTACTTAGACTTTCCGAAGGCCCTTCACAAAGTCCCTCACCAAGGCTCTTAAGCAAAGAAAGCAGTCATGGGATAAGGGGGGACAAGGCAGTATCTCCCTTGAGACATGCAGCTGAAGCCCTCCCCTGCCCACCCCCACCTCCCTCACTCTTGAGGAGGCACACACCAAAGTGCCTTTCCACTTGCAGTGTGTGGCAGAGCCAATAGCGGGACCGAGAGCGGGGCCGGACCTACCACATAGCTGACCTAGGCAGTCGTCTAGGGCTCCAAACAGTAGGGGGTGCCACCCTGCTGTGCACAGGCATGTACTCAGTATGCAGAAAGGCAAGAATCTTTTTCGGTAAGCATTGGGGGGAGCTAGGAGCCCCTCTGCTGGCCTATGGCTTGGGGCCAGCCCGCAGCCCGCTCACCCAGAGCAGCCTGCAGCCCGCCTCACCAGCCACCCCATTGCCCACTGCACAAGCTGGTCCACCATGCGGCCTCTGTGCTTGCCCTGCAGCACCAGCCTTCCTCACCTGTGTGGCCCGCCACACCAGCCGGCCCACCACCCAGCCTGCAGGCTGCCATTTAGCTCATGGCCAAAATCTCAAGTGCCTGGGGCACTGAAAAACCTTGGACCGGCCCTGGCTGGGAGCTTCACAACACTTAAATTTAGAAATAAACAAACAGACTCAGTTTGTGGAAGCAACAAGGCAAATTTGTTTTGTCATTAGAATCTGTGCTTAGTCTGAAAATGTTGCAGATTTCACCATCATCTGTCCTTCACCTTCGTATTGACATTAGAAAGGCAAGTGCAAGCTCCTAGTGATACCACTAGACACAGAACAATAGCTGGACAAACAAGGAGTCCTGTGGCACTTAAAGACTAAAAAATGTATTTAGTGTGTGTGCTTTCCTGGGAGAAAATCCCACTGTGCAGCAGCTCCAGGCACATTTAGGTCAAAATTATCCTCCCAGACAGTCCAGCCCAGCTTTGGAAGTTTCAGTCTGCAATGCAAGAGCTGCACTGACTTTGACATTTAGTCAGTAGCAATATCCCAGTGTAGCCATTTATTCTGCTGAGTTAGTACCGCGTGTGAGAATTTTTCCTTTGCCTACAATGACCTTTGAATTACTGTTAGGTCCTCATCAGCTGTTATATACAAATTTTGTGAATGCCTCAATTTTACCAAAGGTTGCAGGGTTGCAGTTTTCTAGGACTTGCTTTTTCCCAGACTACCTTCTGAGGGGAGTTGCTAGTTGTTTGATAAAATGCCCTCCCTCATCAAGTAGCCATTGTAGCTGTGTGCCTTGTCTGTGACACATGTCCAGCTACTCCTGGTAAATAATCTTTTAGCTCCTCTTGCTCTTTAATATTTTGGAGGGGGCCAGAGTTTCATAAACTCAGTGAATTTCATTGAAGTTTGATGTTTAGTCTTTCAGATCTGTACAGCTACACACTAGCTTTTTGAGCCATCATTAGTTTCACCTTCTTCATTTGTTAATTAATGCACATACTTTCTATCTACTAACTTTTCTCCTGGACAACTTTTAAATGTTCATCTGAACGCTGTAGTTCAGCATCAGCTCATCTATGATAGTGGTGAAAGATGATGAAGTAACAGCACATAATCTGTACATTTTTTTCATGATGGAAAGATCTCAAAAATGTCATGCCCAAGAATAATCTAGACTGAAGATCATGCAGCCATTATGATGGTCCTCTAAATAGTCAAAAAAACACTTCAAATCAGGAAATGCTCTGCCCCCAGCACGCTTAGTTCTAGCAGTTATAACAAAAAAAAAAAAGTTCTAAAACCATATACTACAAAAAGACTAAAGACTTTTAAAAAGGCGATGCATCTGACTGAAAACCATTCTTAGGACAAGATTTCTGTGCAGTGTTTGTAACCTAAACATTGAAGCACTTATTAGGACACAATGTGAAATGAATTACAAGTAGAAGGACTGATTTTTTCACTTAAGAAATGCAGAAAGAAAAACCATATAAGTAGCTGCCAACTGCATTAAACTTTTTAATTTTTTTTCATTTGTGGTGACTTAAACCAGTGTTGTCATTATTTTCTGCATAGTCAAATTTGGGATTGGGAATAATTTGCTTTATTATCTCCTAATTGTTCTAAATTTACAAAAAAATAAAATATGGGTTAATTTGGGTTTTTTTCCCCTTTATATAGGGAGTAGGTATAGTACTCATATCCAGTGGCAGATTAGGGGCCCCTGGGCCTCCCACAGTGGTGGGCCCCACTCGGGGCACCACCTGAACTCACCTGGGGCTGTAGCCCCCCTCCACTCTACGGCCCTGCCCTCTGCAGGAGGGTGCGCCCTGGGGTGGGGTGAGGGGTGCTGGGGCCAGGCTAGGCTGATCGGCCACCTATATAGCCGCGGTCACGGCACAGAGGGGGCATTGGCCACTTGCCCTGACTGACAGACTAAGGCTAAAGACTTTCTGAGCTACTGTGTGCTGTGGCACATATACACCTGTAACTGAACGTATGTGAGCAGCCCATCTCAGAGAAAGACGGTTACATCGTTAACATCAGTAACCCACCGTTTTGCAGGCTGGGGACCTGCAGCTAGAATTTTCTTTGTAATTGTCAGCATATTTTTGCTGAAAAATAACTTCAAATTCTTACAGATACTAATGGAGGTCTGTATCATCTCAGGAGTATGTGCCTGCTTTATGTTGCAAACATGATCCTTGATCCAGCAAAGTACTTAAGCATTTGAGTAATCCCATTAAATTCAAAGGGACTGCTCACATGTGTAGATGCTTGTAGGATTCAGGCTAGTCTGAGCCCAAATCATGGAAAAGGGTAGAATTTTTTTAGGATCCAGTCCTTCAAGGGCACTGAGTATTACCTAGAGGTGCTGAGTTCCTTCAGCTCTGAATGACTTAAGTGGGACAGTGCCTTCAGCATTGTACATTAGTTCTTTCTCACTCACTCACACACACACACGTGTCAAATGGGTCACACTGCATTTTTAACATTTTAATTATCTTTAGCCTCCAAAATCACTTTGCAGTTACTGCAAATTTAATACAAAAGAATTCTCTCATTGCAAAGTTCCAAAAGAGGTAGCTGTGTTAATCTAGTCCAGCAAAACAAACAAGGAGTCTGATGGCACTTTTTAAAACTAACAAATTTAATTACATGAGCTTTTGTGGGTCATGCCCAAAAATGACAGGATACTGTGATACAAAGTTTAAACTAATTTAAATTAAAACCAAAGTGCCAGGAGTGTTCACATGTATTTTGGACTGAAGATTTCTAACAAGTTCACATTTCCAATGAAAGCATTAAGAAAAGAAATTATTTTTCACATTTATTACAACAGTTGTGGCTCAGATTCTCAGACACCCGCCTAATATGGGCCTACAAAATGCATGTAGCCCTTAGCATGTCATGTTGTTTTTGCACAAATAAGGCTGCTATTGAAAAATGCATAAAATGTTTGTGTCCCAGTGAAGGCTGTGTCCATAAAAAATATGCATACACATTTTTGCAGGAAAAACCTTTTACGCAGGGCCCCTTTTTCAAAATGATGCCTTATGAATCTATTACATTAAGTATGGTCACTATTACAGCACCATCAGTAAAGATATATAAAATCTACCAATAAAATTCCACCTGACCACACAAGTTCTAGCCTTTCATGGACAGTTAGACATGACAGTTAGATAGACAGATGGAATTTTATTGAACCAGCATCTGTGAGGAAAATGGAATCCAAAGAGCTGTTTAATTTTATTTCCATGTTGAATATTGTATTAACAAAGAGACATGGGCTAGATCCTCAGCTGATGTAAGTCAACATATCTTTGTGTAGATCAGTGGACTTACATTAATATATGCCAACTGAGGTTTTGGCCTATAATTATTAACCAATCTACTAAACATGAGAACATAAGAATGGCGATACTTGGTGTGATGGAGTATATTCCCATACTGGTTCCTGAGGGACAATTAGGCCAGCCAAGTCTAATTGATCAGTTAAACAGCCAGTAGGAAACACCTAGAGGATACAAGGTCACTGATAAGAGGCAGTTGCAGCTGGGAAGGCACCAGAACAGCCTGCAAAAAGCTCAGGCACTGCATGTAGCAATTAGGGCTGCAGAGGAGTGTGCTCCGTAGTTACGCCCTAGAGTGGGCTGGCAAACCCAAAGGGTAGGGGGCTCAGTTATATAGGGAGAAACCTGCAGAAACATCATCAAGGACTAAGACAGTACAGGCCTTGGCTGTATTATCTAGGTGTGAGTCTGTCTGGATTTAGAGGACCACTTATGATTGTTTTTCATATTAATATTTCATAAATGCAGTACTCCATATGAGCTATGCCATGTTTGGTACCAACAGAAAGGCTGAAACTTTCTAGGAAAGATTATTTTGTTTATGGGTAGATGTCATATCTGTATTAAAAGTTAAGAATATGTTTGCTACATCTGTATTTCAATTTATGTGATTCTGGGAAACACACTAGACAGCACATCTGCAGTCATTGTCTCCTACATGGCCCATTAAGGCAGGGGTCTCAAACTCAAATCATCATGAGGGCCACATGGAGACTGCACAAGGGCTGCATGAGGACTAGTATGTTAGCCCAAGGGCTGCACCACTGAAATCTTTACATATAATGATATTGCAAATATTGGTAATGATAGTGTCATTGCAGGCTGCAGAAAATAAATTTAGGGGCCGCATGCGGCTCACAGGCCATGTGTTTGAGACCCATGCATTAAGGGAACCACAGGTACAAGGGGCTTAGGGCAGGGGTCTCAAACTCAAATCACCACAAGGGCTGCGTGAGGACTAGTACAGGGCCACATGAGGACTAGTATGTTTGCATACAATGATATTGCAAATATCAGTAAATGATGGTCTTGCAGGCCGCAGGAAATAACTTTAGAGGCCATGTGTTTGAGACCCTTGGCTTAGGGAGAAACCTGCTCAATGAATCACCTGGACTGACCATGTCCTTAACTCCATTTTGACTTACAAAAACTCTACTCAGCAGGGGGAAGGCCAGAGGTGATAAAAGGAGCTGTGCCTAATGCTATTTTGTCTTCAGTCAACACCTATCTCTGGATCTATTCATTTGTAATGGAATGAAGGACAGAGGCCCACCTGGGTATCTATGAGAGAAACTGAACAAGCCTGCAGAAACTCCAAAATCTTTCAAGGACTTCCTTTACATGGACTATTAATTATTTGCATATATGTGATTTGCTTTAATCCTTTAATACCCCTCATATTTTGTTTCTTTTCTTTTTATATTAAATCTTTAGTTTTAGTTATGAAAAAAGTGACAGGCATCATGGTTTTTTTGGGGTAAGATCCAAGCCTGTATGGTTCTGTGTACTGTGGCTGATCCTTTGGGGTCAGGAAAAATCTTTTGGGTAAGGCACTTGGAGTTGTGAGCAACTTATCTCTTTACTAAATCCTGTGGCTACTTGGGAATCAGGTGCCAGAATGTGATAAAGGGGGCTGTTTATTATGCTTCTTGATAACTGGTGTGGGCAGAGCCGTACTGTGGTGTTGTGCCACTCAGGGCATGTTCCAATTGGAACGTGCCCCTTCCCGTTAGTGGTGCTTAGAGCCAGGCTGCAAAAGCCACCCCTTTAATAAAGTGGCTCCACTGGGCCGCCCAGGGCTTTGCCCAGTAGGTCCCACCATAGTCACAGCTCTGGGTGTGGGAAATCAGAAGTGTGGTTTGTTACTGACCAGGAATCTGGCTTAAGTGTCACGCCTCAGGGTTTAGAGAGTTTGTCTCTCACTTTGCAGCTTACCCTGACCTTTGCATATTTGGGGGTTACTCGAGAGACCCCAATCTCAATAGGAACCCTGGAGTGGAACCCAATGTAAAGAGCAGGACTGGGTTCCTCTACTAATTGCTGAGTAGCGGCACAAGGTATTGGAGATGTTGGCTGGAAAGACTGTGATTTCTCTAGAAGGGGAGGAATTTAGTGACTTGGCTGGAGTTGCCAAGCCACAGGCCAGAAACTGTGGCTCTGAGAGCAAGTGACAAGCTGCAAACAAAGAAGACTGGCAAAGAGACTATGGAGGAGGGTAAGCACATGGCAAAACTGAGCCCCAGGATGACCAGGAAGAGGCACTATGAGTGATGAAGGAACCCCATCACACTTGTTCATATCAATGGTCCATCTACACTGTATCCTGCTATGGCAAGGTCCAAGATCAGATCTTTCAAATGGAATGAACAGAACACGGCAATTTATTGGATGATCCATTTTCTGCTGTCCAGGTCCAGCTTCTGGCAAGCAGAGAATTAGGGAACCCCATAGCATGGAGTTGCATCTCCTACCAATCTGAGTGAACTTGCCTAATTCTTTTTTGAACTACTGGCTTTCACAACATCCCCTGAGAATGAGTTCCACAGGTTGACTGTGCATAGTGTGCAGAAATACTTCCTTATTAAAAAAAATTAAAAAAGTCCTGCGGCACCTTATAGGCTAACAGTACGCCTGCACTTACAATTTAAATCAAAATAATGATGATTATTTTGATTTAAAGTAGTACAAGTCTACACTGGGTTTCCTTATTTTTAAATGAGGAGCCCCCTCATTTCAAAATAAGGAAAGATTATTTTGAAATGATAAAACTTTTCTTAAAATCAAAATAACGGCTAAATCAAACTTACTAGTTCAAAATAATGCAGTGTAGCTGTGTTAATTTGATTTAACCCTTATTTTGATTTTAAGAGAGGTTTGACCTTCTTCCTCACAGGGTGCATGGTACCCTGGAAGGAGACACCTGCCCTCCAGCACCTTGGGCAAGCAGCACCAAAGTCGTCCCCACCAATCTGGCCAGGGGCTGATCAGGCCCCAGTCCCCTGGCCAGACAGGATAGGGAACCCTGCACCTGGCTTCATCAGCACTGGCCAAGCAAGGGAGAAGGGACCCCCATGCCCTGCTCCGAGAGTGCTGGCTGGGTGGCAGGGAACGCACCCTGTGCCCCGGCTCCTAGAGTACTTGCTGGGCGTGGGAGAAGGGACCCTTGCTCCTGGAGCACTGACTGGCAGTGGGGGAAGGGACCCGCATGCCCAGCTCCCAGCGGGGTCCCTTCCCCAGGCCCTTCCAGGGTCCTTTGCCCCACCACCCGGGCAGCGCTCCAAGAGCTGGGCATGGGGGTCCCTTCCCTTGCCACCAAGCCAGCACTCCAGGAGCCAGGCACAGGTGTGCCTTCTCCCCCACCTGGCCAGCATGCAGAGAGCCGAGTGCAGGGGTCCCTTTCCTGTGCCCCACTGAGCATGCGGGGCTCCAGGCGGGCAGGTGGATGCCTTCTCCCCTGCCGGGCTCTGCATGTCCAAAACCCATCAGGGGAAGCTTCTCCCTGCCACCTGGCTCACCAGGCTAGAGCTGGGCAGGGGATTGGGTAGTGGCATGGCCCATCTTGGGTGCCATGTTGCCACACCTCCCATGGTGCCCTTCTCCTAATTTGAACTAGCAAGTCCTGTCCATGGACATGCTAGTTAGATTTGGGTTTCTAGTGGAGCCATGTAAAATTGATTTAACTTAAATCAATTTAATGATTATTAGTTTGATACAATTAGTTCAATTTAAGCTAAATTGATTTAACAGTCAAAGTGTAGTTGTAACCTAACAGATTTCTTCAGGCATAAGCTTTCATGGGCTCCAATGCACTTCATCAGATGCACATTGCATCTGACGAAGTGGGTTGGAGCCCACAAAAGCTTATACCTGAAGAAATCTGATAGTTTATAAAGTGCCACAGGACTCTTGTTTTTGCTCTACACAGACTAACATGGCTACTTCTCTGAAAATACTTCCTTATGCTTGCTTCATTCATTGGGTGACCCTGATTTTTGTCTTATGTGAAGAGGTAAGTAACACTTTCCTATTCACATTCTCCACACCATTCGTGATTTAATAGCCTTCTATCACATCTACCAAGTTCTCTTTTCCAAGCTAAACAGTCCGTCTTTTTAATCGCTCCTCAGATGGAGCTGTCCAATACCCTTAATTATTTTGTTGCTCTTCATATCATTTTCCATTTCTAAGACATATGTTTTTGAGATGGGATGACAAAACTGCATACAATATTAAAGGTTTTGGCATACCATGGATTTATATAGTGGCATTATGAGATTATCTGCTTTATTAGCTATCTCTTTCCTAATGGTTCCTAACATTCTGCTAGCTTATTTGACTGCCACTGTACTTTGAAAGGATGTTTTTAGAAAACTATCCACAGGAACTCCATGATGTTTTTCTTGAGTACTAACAGCTAACTTAAATGCCAGCATTTCTGTATATTTTATTAGGATTATATTTTCCAGTGTTCATTACTTTGCACATTGAATTTCATCTGCCATTTTGTTGCCCTTTTATCCAGTTTTGTGAGATTTCTCTGAAACCCTTCACACTCTGCTTTGGACCTATCTATTTTGCACAATTTTATATCACCTACAAACTTTGCCATTGCCATTCACTGTTACCAATTTTTCCAGATCATTTATGAATAGTAGAACAGAACTGGTCTCAGGACAGATCCTTGGGATATACTATTTACATGTCTCTCCTGTGAAAACAGACTATGTATTTGTTTCCTATCTTTTAACCAGTTACTCATCCCTGAGAGGAATTTTCCTCAAATCCCATTACAGTTTTCTTTGCTTAAGAGCCTTTGGTGAGGGACCTTGTCAAAGACGTTCTGAAAGTCAGGTACACAATATCCACTGGATCACCTTTGTCCACATGTTTGCTGTCCACCTCAAAGAATTCTAACAGATTGTTGAGGCAGGATTTCTCTTTACAAAAGCTGTTGACTGTTCCCCCAACATACCACATTCATCTATGTGCCTGATCAGTCTGGCTTCAACTGAGTTGTATAGTACTGAAGTTAGGTTTACTGGTCTGTAATTGTCTCTAGACAAACTGCACATATTTCTTTTAGATGTACTTTATTTTCGGTATAATTTTTGACAAGAGAGGTAATGCTTACATTTCTAAGCATTGTAAAATGTTGCATAATCCCTTTTCCTTAGAAAACAAGTGTGATGCATGAGAAATGTTTGCAGTGAATCATAATCTTATTTAAATTGAACCTTGATTTAAGGTTTGCAATATTTTCTGAATCTCAAAAGTGAACGCTTGTACAGCTAGGAAATAATCTCTTTGATCTATGGACCTCTTTTCTTTTTCTTCTAGCTGGTCTGCATCTCCACTTCAACATGAAACTGTGGCACCCTGATTTGCTTTTGCCATCTTTAGGTGGCTCAGCTGCCTCATTCTCAGTTTTGCTGCCTCATAAGACATATAAAATGCTATCAGTTCATATCCCTCATCTTTTAACTTTTGAAGAGACAGAGGATCACTAGGATCCTAAATAGATCAGGAAGAGGCCTATTTCCCCACACTCTCGGCAACAGCAGGGCAAATCCTCCCTTTCCTGTTCTGCTGGGCCTTGCATGAACTCCCTGGACAGACTGCAAAGGCCTATTGTGATATCTAGATAAACCCCAAATTTTCCCAAGCTACCAACAGCCGTACAGAAAGGAGAGATGCTCCGTGGTTCTTAATATGCAACTGTCAAGGAATCCTTGAGAGTTTCTCAGCAATCATGACCGACTTTATTAGGAGCCATCTTCCTTAAAGGCTTAGTGTACAGCTAACTGAAACAAGAAGGGAGTTTTCTTCTCTCTCTGTCAAGTAGAAAGTTTTGAAGACTTCTTGCCAACTGTCAGAAAATAATGAAGTGTACCAGGGATGACTATGGTTGGCAGTCTCTTTGAAGATGGAGTGAAAAGCTAGTTTGAGTTCCTGAAGACTCAGCAGGTGAAGAAAGAGGAAGAGGTATTCCCGTTGAGATTTGAGGCTGTAAACTCAGACCTCTGAATGAACCAGAAGGGGCTAATCCCTCATGAACTGAACCCTGCACAGTTCACACACCAGTCTTTTTGTTTTTTGTTGTTGAGATTTTGCTTCCTTTGTATGGTGAATTAAGTTGATCAGCAAACAAGTCCTATTCATTTTTAATTTGGAACATTAAAATTAATGGGATGCTTAGGCATGTGTACAGGACTTGCAAGCTCATGCAGCATAACCTCAAATAGAAATCGGTTTTTTGTATTGGAAACAGAAACACATTTTCCAGGTGTCTCCAGTATTTATTTGAGAGAATTGCATGTCTGCTCTCAGCTTTTATAGTAACATGGTTACAATGCAGTAGGGAACTGCAGCTAAATCCTATTAAGAATTTTATTACATCATATAAAAGTGCACTAGATCAACAAAATGCTGAGAGACTGAAAACCCATTTTTAACCTACACAGAAGTATGTTGAGATAATAGTGTATAGGTGAGCTATGGAATGTAGAGCACATAAACTACTGTTATTAGAGAATCTTGCAACACCTTTGACAATGAGTCAGCTTTCTGTTTGCTGCTTTAGATCTAAACAGAGGCTTTAATTTAAGATATGAAATATGTGAACTGATTAGTCTGTTAAGTAGCCTCTTACCCTTACTCTTTGGAATGCTGTTGCAGATATGATTGTGATATATTAAACTATGTAGCTCTTATTCTTTGGATTTTTATGTACTGTACCTCTAACTCTAAGGACACTGCTTTCTACAAGGGTAGGCTACCATCTTATCTTGTTTCATTGCAAAATGTTTGAGGAGACAAACACACACATACACTGACCTGATCTACATTGCTACTTTGGATTGATGGGAGATACACAAGCTATGTACTGTAGAATGCATATTGACTGACTTACCATACCTTACCTCAGCATCTTCACTTGCCTCCACCAATGAAGAATGTTCTCCCTTTGACTCCATGTTGATCTTTTCTGGGGGTGGAGTTATTGTGTTGAATAGTGAGCATTTCCAGGATTGATTGAGGGGATTTCCACTGGCCACTCACTCAATCCCATTGCATCAATCCTTAGAGACTGACACAATGATTTCAGTATAGACAAGCCCTGTGTGTTCTCTTTCAAGGAGGCTTTATTTTTATTCTCTCTCCCTCCCTCACTTTATTTTTTTGGCCTCCTAATAGAAAGTTTAGGTGACTAAGAAGGAAAGTAACGTATTCTAAAGATGTCATTATTTCATGCTTTTTGTCTTCTAAATCAGAAATGAGGCCATTTGGATTTTTGCATTAGATATAAATTAAGTGCTATTTTACCATTCTAATTTTCAGAATTATTTTTTGTGTGCTGAGTGTGATTGTAAAACCAAAGCTATAACCAACAGAAAAAGAAGAGTGAAGGGATTTTACTAGGAGTTTTAACACTGAAAATAATGTATTGGGATCCCAGGGTAGCATTACATATCCAAAGACTGACCTTTTATTATATTAAAACAACACACATCTTTTAATATCTTCTTTTTGCCATGACATGCAGTTTCTTCTCCTTTGTTTGTACCCATTAGGATTAATATATAGTTGTCATGTTTCCGGGGTCAGTGAAGATGTTTCAGAATCACCTGGTCTTTTAGAGTAGCTTCTATGTTTTACCACTAGCAGTTTTTCTTTGTGGGTCTGATGTAGCTCCTTCCAAGTACAATGGGAAGACTCACATTGACTTCATCAGGAAATGGATCAAGCCTACAATGCTTTCCTTCAGGATGGAACAGTAGGGAAACATTTTTGCACAGGTCTGTGTTATTGTTCCATGGGTCTAAAACAACAGTGCAGTCATGATAATTCCTTCTTCTTGAAACTACAGGCATAAGTATCACAGGCCATTAAGTTTTACCACACCCTAGAGGAGTAACAAGTCTTGTATCTTCTTGTGAGTATTAAATTCCATTATATCTAAATGTTTTTCTTTTATTAGTTATTGGGTGTTTTCCATGCTGCATAGCTTTTCATGATAATTCAAGGGTTGATTCTGCACCATTAAGATCAGCAGATAGTCTATTATGCACTTCAGTGGCAGCAGGAGTGGAGCCTTAATGAACTCTTTAAGCTGGTTTAAGATGATCTTCTTTCCTTAAGAAGTTTTCATTTGAGAAGGTGGTTAATGATCTCCTGCAGTGTCTGCATTACAGCAGTTTGCCTAAACTTATCCAAAGTATAAGGTGACTGTTGATGCCTTTGATACCAGCAAATTAAATCTCTATTTTAAATAGATTAAGATGTATTTAAAACACAAGTATCCAAGTGTTTGAAGGCCATGATAGAAATTTCATGGTTATATAACTTTACTCTCTAATCTTGAGAGCATTGTGTCTTGGGTCACTTCCAGTACAGAGGGGAGTTGTGGAAAGGAGAACAGAAAGGCTTTTTAGAAGGAAAGATTAAACACACATACAAAACCTGCATAGCTAAATCAACTGTTTTCCATCCTGGACAATCTTTACTGAGAGATCCAATTAAAGGAATGTCACCCACTTAAGAATTATCACAGAAAAGCTGCCCCAATAGTAAGACTTGATATGGTGTGAGAATCCTGCCTTTCTCACATGCCCAGGAATCTCTTTAATATAAAAAGAAGTTCTGCATATATTAAGGAATTTTCAGGGACAGGCTTTTTATTTAAAGAGAGACCTCACAGTTCTCCAGTCCTTGGGTGTCTGAGAATGCCTACCTGCTGCAGAATGAGATGTTCTCAGTGGGTTGCCTATTAGGAAAGGCATTGGAAAGATTGTGGGGAAGTGAATGAGAGCAGCTGCCTTAGTACTAGAAGGAGCAGAAAGAAAGTAAGTGAGCGGACAAGGGCCAGGGTGCAGTGTCATTCATTCAGTTTTGACCTGACTGCCACCATAACAAGGGGCAGCTGTGCTAAATTTGAGTGAGTGATGTTGTGGCCTGGCACACAGGACCTGTGGTGAAACCAGGCTCTGGGCAATCTAATGGGCCCAGCTGGCCTGCAGTAGACTGCCTGATTGATTGAAAGAGGCTCTTACACACTGGCAGCTCCTCAAAGCACTTAATCATGGGTGTGTTAGGTTCTGTATTTGCTTGTTCCCAGCCTTGCCCCAGGTTATCCTGTTCTTGATCCTCTGCTCAAATTTCTGACTTTGGTTCTGTCCTTGTCTCCAGCATCTAGCCTCTGGCTCCAGCTCTCACTATTGACTCCAATTCATGATTCCGCCTCTGATGTCTGGTCTCTGAATTTCACCCTAGGCTCCAATTCCTGACTTCTGCTTCAGTCATTAGGCGTGACTTCTGCTCTAGTCATGACTGCCTTCATCCTGGCCACTGACACAGAAGCTTGCAGCTTCCTTTTGGTTTGTGCTAAAAAACAAGGAGTCGTGTGGCACTTTAAGACTAACAGATTTATTTTTCACATGAGCTTTCGTGGGAGAAAATCCCACTTCGTCAGATGCTTTGAAGATGGGTGAACTTACAGAATGGAATGAAAATAAATGCAAGGGGGTCTAAAACATAGGATCAGGTCATACAGTAACAGCAAATCAGAGCAGTTGTTAGGTTCAAACCATGGGAAGCCTGAAGTCAAATTACCTTTTGTAATGGGAAAAGAAGCCATAGTCTGGATTCAATCCTGCTTTCACATAATTTAGTTTGCATATTAATTCAAGTTCATCTGTTTCTCTTTGAAGTCTTGATGTCCCAGCCGCATCTCTGACGATGGTCACCAGCCCCTGCTACTTAATAGAACTTAGTGCCTTAGGCAGTTGCCTTGCACCCTTTCATGAGCCAGAAATATGTAATCAGTTGTCTAGAGTCTTTAGGAGGACTTTGTCTTGCCAAAACAGATTATGTATCTTTTCCCTCTCTCATTTATATATGATCCAAACTGAAATGTCACCCAAGGCTGGAGATGTTTGGATCCACAATTTTATTTTGGGTCGGTCTATCTAGTTTATTTTTACCTTTGATTTTATCAGCCTAACTCAGTGGTTTCCAAACTTTTTAAGTAAAAGCCCCTACAGTGTTCCCTCTAAGCTGGGCAGCCACATGGCTGCGCAGCCCCCAGGGCTGTGTGGCACAGCGAAGGCTACCAGCCACACATGGTGAGCCGCTGCAGTCCCTGTGGGGACAGAGACTCTGAGCTGGGAGTTTTTAAAAATCCTGCTCAAAGTCAGCTCTCACTGAGCCTGCGCAGACTCTCTGCGCAGGCTCAGTGAAAGCTCCCCTGGGTGGAGGAGCGGCTGGGGTCCGGCCGCACCACTCCAGCAGCCAGGGAAAAGGGGCCTAACCGCCCCCCCCTTGTAACTCCCGGGCGGGGAACAGGGGCTGGAGGGTGCTCTGCCTGCCCGCCCTCCCAGCCTCACCGCAGCAGGGTGGAGCAGCCTACCCCCAGCCCAGTGCGCCTCCCTGGGGGGGGGGGGGGGGGCCGGCGCTGAGCTCCAGCATGTGGGGTTGGGGAACTGGAGCAGCCTCTCCTGCTCCCAAAGAGTTTCAGCCACTTCACCCCTGTCTGCCCCTGGCCTGAATGGGCCTGCTCCATGGCCTTGGGGGGGCTGGGGGCGAAGCGGCTGAAACTCTTTGGGAGCAGGGCAGGCCACTCCAGTGCCCCAACCACACATGCTGGAGCTCAGCGCCAGCCCCCTCTGCCCCCCCAGGGAGGCACAGCTGGATGGGGGTAGGCTGGTCTGGCTGCTCTGCCCTGCGTGGGGGCGTGCACAGCGAGCAACATATGTTGCTCAGCTGCGTTGGCCCCTTAGAGGGACTGTTGAAGCCCCATAGGTAGAACACAAGCCTTCCTTCCCTGCCCTCCCACAAAGCAGCCGTAAACACGTACAACCTCTATAAATGCATATAATGAAAATACTCAGTTCCATAAATAATAATCAATAATCACTTTTACCTGAGTAAGAAGCTAAGCCTTCACTTGTGCAGCTGCCACTGCATGCCCTGTGTGTCCCCACCTCTTCCCATCTGTCTGGGATTGAGGGTAATGGAGGTGGCCCTTGCTGGGTTGGCCTGGGCTGCTCCTTTCTGGCTGGGCACCAGCCAGTGTAGGACTGCAGGGGAGGTTGCTCCTCTGCTCTGGCCAGGAGCTCAGGGCTGCTGCTCACTTGGGTAGGCTGCTTCTTTGTTCTGGCTAGTGTGGAGTTCAAGGCTGCTGTGCCTGGCATAGAGCTCTGGAGGCTAAAGGACCTCAATATTGCTGTAGCCTTAGGGACCCCTGTAATCTTTGGTTCCATCCCAGCCCCCCAGGTCAGGAACCATTGATCTAACTTAAGGTATTTATAGGCCTCCAAATAGAGTGGTGTTTAAGTACCTGTGATATAGTGAAGCATAAAGATTTTATTGACATGAATATGGTTCTATTAATTTTGAGTGGGAAAACCACAAATCATTTCAGAAAGATATTCAAACAAACGTAAATAAAATCTTTGCCGTGCTACACATTGGGTATTTAAGACATGACATATACTTCGTAGAAAATACATTTTAGAAATATTTTAGTGTTTATTTTTTTAATTGTTGCTCTCATTTGTATTCCTTCAGATGTATTACCAGACAGCCATAGTGCTATAACTTCAGTCCTAAAAGCCTCAGAGGAGGAAAAATTATAATGAATACCTTCTCAAAATCTCTAAAAATAACCTACACTAGTTTTTCTACATATAATGATGCAATTTTAAAGTCTGGGAATCTTGAGTAGGAGAAGGGAAGTTTTTACTACCGTATTTGGCACTAGTCTGACTGCTGCTAGCATGCTCTGCCTAGTTCTGGTGTCAGCTATTCAAGAATGATGGTGATAAATTAGAGAGAATTCAGAGAAAAGCCACAGGAGTGACTAAAGGATTAGAAATATGTATGTTTGCATGATTGGCTAAAAGAACTCAGTCTATTTAGTTTATCAAAATGAAAATTAAGGGGTGACTTGATTAGAAGTTGTAAGTATCTAAATGGGGAACAAATATTAGTAATGGACTGGTCGATCCATCAGAGAAAGGTATAAAATGAACTAGTGGTGAGAAGCTGAATGTAGACAGATTCGGTGTGTAAATAAGATGTACATTTTTAACAGTGAGAGTAATTAACCAATAGAACAAGTTACCAGGGATGTGGTGGATTCTCCATCACTAATGATATTTAAATCAATGTTTAAATGAAGATTTTTCTAAACAGTGCTCTAGGAATTATTTTAAGTTAATTGTATGGCCTGTACTATACAGCAGGTCTGGCTAGATGGTCACCGTTGTCCCTTTTAGCCTTGGGATCTACGTATCTGTAGTATTCATTTAAGGATGCAAACAAAAGCTTTATAAACAAGCATTTTAGTGGCAGTTTTAAAGACTAACCAATTTATTTATTGCATGAGCTTTTGTGGAAGAAAACCTCACTTTGTCGGATGCTTTGAAGATGGAGAAGTACAGATGAACGGGAGAAAAATAAATGCAGGGAAGTATAAGTCATAGGATCAGGTCAGACTGTTAAAGCAAATCAGTGTAGTTCTTTAGATTCAAACACTGTACAACAGCTTATAGGATGGAGGGTAGGGAAAAATAAAAACACCCATAGTCTCTATTTAATCTTAAATTGATGGTTTCCAATCTACATATGAATTCTAATTCTGCAGTTTCTCTTTGAAGCTGTGATTTGTTAACCATTTGCATAAGTATAGACATTAACAGATGATTGATGGAATGATCAGGAAAACTGAAGTATTCCCCTATTGACTTTTGAATGTTGTTATTTCTGATGTCAGATTTGTGTCCATTTATTCTTTTGGGCAGAGACTTTCCTGTTTTTCCAATGTATATAGGGTGTGTGTATGAGGGTCGAGGGGTGGCATTTCTGGCACATGAGGATATAAATCATATTGGTGGGTGAATGAGCCCTTGATGGAGTATCTGGCTTCATTAGGTCCTATGATGGTGTCTTCTGTGCAGATATGTGGGCAAAGTTGGTAATAGGATTTGTTTCAGGGATATGTGCCTGCTTTAATGTTTCTGTTGGTAGGTCTGTAGCTGCTGATGGGTATCCGTTTCAGGTTGGGGGCTATCTGTAAGTGAGGAAAGGTCTGCCACCCAAGGCCTGAGAGAGTGAGGGATCATCTTGTAGAAAAATCTGTAGGTTCTTGATGATGTGATGTAGAGGTTTGACTTGGGGATGGTAGGTGATGACCAGTAGCATTCTGTTGTTTTCTTTCTTAGGCTTCTCCTGTAGTAGTTGACTTCTGGATACATATGGTAGATAAATTTGTCACTGAACTCCTTGTTTGTTTTGCTGAACTAAACTAACATGGCTACCACTTCAGAACTTGTCAAAAGCTATATAAAGTTCCTTGTTCTTTTGAGTCCCAAAGTACTAAACCTTGTTTTACTTGTTACGGGTGCATGGTAATAATGTTCATATTAAAAGTAAAATTTGACACCCTTTATGTATTATTTGGAAACATTTCATGTAGTCTGCATTTTGAGACACTTTTTGAATGAGAATATTATCCTTTGGGTAGATGGTTTGCTGGTTTTCATTCCTATTGTTGTTGTGGGCTAGTGAGAGAGGCTGATGGCCAGAGAGTTTACTGAGCTTCCAATCCTCTTGCATTCATGTGGGTTTGCCAGCCATGCAGCTTCCACAACCAGAATTGGATGACTTCTAACAAAAGATTCAAACATTCCTTTCATCAAAAGCTGAATTTGTGGTGTCCGGTATCTGAGATTTCTCTGCTGGACCTTGAATTAGATTTTTGTTTCTAAATATGCTTAACAAACGAGAGTGTCATGAACGCTTTTGCAAATATGCATTTGCTTAGTATTCATCCTGGAAATGTTTGTAAGGCCAATCCTCCTTGAAAAGTCTGTGCATTTGGAAATTATCCACTCAGGGAGCAGAGTCAGTACCATGTGAATGTCAATGTGAAGAGCAAATTATGAACATGAAATACTCAAAGCAGCAGTGGCAAGCAATATTATTCTGATTTAGTTTTCCTGGGTACCATGTTGTTTCTATCAGGGAACTGAAACAAAGCTACATGCATGATTGGAGCACCATTTCACTTTGTGAAACAGACTTTTAAGATTTAGGTTTCTTGTCTTTGTAACCACTGGATCATCTTTGACTGCTGAGTTTGTACGCATAGTTGGTCTTAGTGAGGGGGGCCACCATGGGTATCTTCTAGGGCCCCACCAGGGAAGGGCCCCTTTAACCATGACTCCTGGTGGGGGGCCAGCAGAGGTCCTGGAGAGGCCGGAGGGGCTGGGGTATAGCTGGGGGGCTAGTGAGACCTGTGGGGTGGGCCAAGGGGCCTGGCAGAAGGACCACAGGGCTGTCAGAGCCTCAGTGAGGCCAGCAAGGAGACTAGGGGCTGGGGAGCCTGCTGGCAGGGGGCCTTGGGAGCCCTGCAGTGAGGCTGTGGAAGCTCCATCAATGTCGAGGGTGGGGGCCCAGCTGGGGGACTGGCGGGGGCCCTGTTGAGGACCCTGGCAAGGTGGTAGGGGGCAGAGGACTGGCGAGGTACCCAGCAAGACCTGGGGAGAACAAGTCAAGGATTGGGCCACCCACACTGTGTGGGAGGCCCCATTCTTGACTTTTGCCCAGTGCCCGAGGCTCGCTAAGACTACCCCTCTTTGTACACATGATATAAGCAGATTCTACAGATGACGATTCAGAAGTACTTCAAGTTGCCATTTTTTGACAAGCATTTTTCTTTATCACTGATTATTATTAATACTGTGAAGTGCCCCAGTTAGGATTGCAATCCCAGTTATGCTAAGTAATTTACAAACACAGATGAAAACAGTCTCTGCCTCAAAAGCTTATGCTCCAAGAATCAGGAGTGACGGATATGATATGACTAAACATTTTCATTTCGTATATTCATGTGCACATTGGCAATCATCAGAATAAAGTTAACCTAAAAAACTGGATCATGTATAAGCTGTTCCCCCACCTTCAAATATTGAGGTTTTTGGCTACATTTGAGTGCATGGCTGATATTTCTGCTGCTCTAGTCTTTCACTCTGTTGCAGGGGTTTTTTTTGTGCTCATGCTCTTTAGCATGAAAACAGTCATGTCATTCTTAATGATTTCTTGCTTGTTGGTTAGCTTCTGGAAGCTCTTCCAGTGGGTCATGGCCTCACAGAGTTCCCATGTAAGTGTACACGATTTATAGTGTTAATGTCTTTAGTTGTAACTGTAACACAGCTGGTAGGTGCAATCTAGGTCAAGCACCCTCTTTGCATTGTATTAATAAAAGAAACATTCAGTGATTTGCAGTACTATTTATAAGTTATTTTTCAAACCAATTAAATAGGAGCCATCCATCCTTTCAGACAAGATTGGGTTCAGACACTGTTCTTCAGTTATCTTGAATAGTATTTAAATAGATTTATAGCAGCTGAATTTCTGTTTACAATTTTTATTGTTTATCTTCTTTCCTGCTGTATAAATGCCTTGTTTATCGTAGTATGAATACAAAGGGACTTCTTGAACTTCCTTCCTGTTCAAGAAATTTTCCCAGTGTTGTATCTTTAAGGATAAATTTTTAGTATCTCTCTTGAACTGTACTTGCAAAATCAGGAGCACCTGTTTCCATGCCCTAAATAGTTGCACCTACAAAACTCAGTTCCAAGTTCAAAGCAAGTAACTGGTAATCGCCTTCTGAGTAATTGGACAACTGGAAAATGGAAGTACTTGTAAATCTCATGTCTGTAGGAAAAAAGGCTGGCTGAAAAACTACGGGTCTTTCTTTACGTGCAGTGCTGAGATAAGGCACAAGCAGAGCAGGAAGCCACAAGTAGCCCTGGTGTCCCAACGTCAGCTCAGGTTATGCTTCTATGGTCCCTTTATAACCATGGTCAGAATTAGAGACATTTCTCCTGCAAGATACCTCACCTCTTTCCCTGGGATCAAAAAGAGAGGCTGTGTTTTTAGGGGATTCCACCATAACATGGTCATAGACAGAAACCACAAACTTGCCTGCTACGTTTTGGTAAGCATCTGGAGAGAAGATCCAAAGGGATAGTCATGTTAGTTTAGTTCAGTAAAACAAACAAACAATTAGTCCTGTGGCACTTAAAGACTAACAAATTTATTTTTTGCATGAACTTTTGTGGGAGAAAATCCTACTTCATCAGCCACTTCGGAGATGGGGGAACTTACAACTGTAAGTTCCCCCATCTTCAAAGCATCTGATGAAGTGGGGTTTGCTCTCATGGAAGCTCATGCAAAAAATAAATCTGTTAGTCTTTAAGTGCCACAGGACTCCTTGTTTCATCTGGAGAGAGATTCTCTGAACATGCAGGCCAGAAAGGCAAAGGGAGCTTTAGGCTACCATTGAACCATTTGGATTCTGGGCAACTGTTGTGGCTCCTGGTTTAAATTGAAGCAGCCAAAGGCTTTAATTTTCATCAGCCTTATGAGTGCTGCTTCTGAGCTATTCTGCAACCTGAGTGGCACAGCACACTCATGATGTCCCCCTTCTGCTAGCATGCCTACTACATCAGAGCTTCTGGGAGAGATAGCGGTAGGCAGTGCCATTATTTGAAATTCTCCCTGGATAGCTCTGGGCTTTTACAGATGTGTATGCCATTAGAATGACAAAAATTCAAGAGCCACAGTGAAGCAGTATGGAGTAGATCTCTTCCCTGAAGGAGGACCTGAGATTCAAATACCCAGTCATTTTTCACTGCAGTAGTTTTATTTCAGGAACAGTAGGTGGAAAAGCTAGGGGATTTATTTTGCTGTGGAGATGCTGAGGTGCCTGGGCAGCCTTATGTCTTCCATAGGTGAGAATTGGGTTAATGAGTCAAGTGCCAAGAAAGGATTGCCTCCTGCACAAGCAAGTTCCAAAGGGGCAGCTGTGTTAGTCTAGTAAAGCAAAAAAAGCAAGGAGTCTTGTGGCACTTAAAGACTAACAGATTTATCACATGAGCTTCCGTGGGAGAAAATCCCACTTCATCACATGATAAATAAATGTGTTAGTCTTTAAGACTGTAAGTTCCCCCTCTTCAAAGCGTCTGACAAAGTGGGATTTTCTCCCACGGAAGCTCATGTGATAAATCTGTTAGTCTTTAAGTGCCACAAGACTCCTTGCTTTTTCTGCACAAGCAAGTTTGACTTTTGTGTGTGTGTCATAATTTAAATGGACTATATGCCATGATCTAGCAGGGTTATGCATCTTTATCATCTGACATAATCTGAAAATGAGGAATAAAACCTTGAATGTGAGTTGGTATTCAATGGGAAGCTAACTAAGATTTAAGTGCCAGTTAAGCGCTTGGGGTAATATGCTTTCAGCAGTTTGTATTACTGAGCAGATGTGCTGCTCTGTTCTGAACCAGCCAACTGTACCTTATTAGTGTTCTGGTTTTATACTGAGGGACAGAGAATTTCAGTAATCAAGTCTGGAACTCATGAATGTGTGGATCTCCAAGTTCCTCTTGGAGAGAAAGGGCAGATAAACGGAAAAGAGATCTTTTCATGGCTCTATTAACTAGTCATGTTATTGTTTATTGAGGTTTTCAGAAAGTGTAGAGACAGGACATGATAGTCAAGAAATGAGAACTTGAATGAAAGGAAAATGTTTACTTTTCGAAAGAGATCATTTTTAGTTTTTTTTTTAAGTTCAAACAAAAATCTACTAGTGCTAATTGAAATGCAATCCTTAAAATCGTCATGCAATGTATCAAGACTAATTTGGTTTTGCAAATGTGGTATCTGAGGGTGATGTTATTTTAAATCAGCTGTTCTTTAATGACATTTTCAGACTTGTCCCTACAGTTTTTGTGAATTATTCAGACTCACTGGTATGAATCACTTACATTATTTACAGCTCTTCTTGGCAGTAAAACAGCAAATGATCATCTCCTGGGACTTTGTCCCAAAGCAGCCAGTATTCTTACCTCTGTTGAGAGTCTTAGCTAAAATAAGGAACACCACATCTGCAAGACAAAAATTTATTCTGCTGTCCTCCAAAATAAGACTTGATAAACATAGCATAGCTTTGGGGATGGAATGTGGGAGTTGCGGTGAATGAGGACACGGATGGAATAGTCTTTAAAAATACTAGTAGGTCAATGATGTGTCTGAGGCAGATGCTTTAGTCAACAGAAGAGTTTATGTAAAACTTTCTTTTGGTTTCTTGTCAAGATACCAAAGACTAAATATGGGTCTTATAGCAAGTGTTGTAAAGATAGAATAATGCCCCTGCCAGTGTATTAAGCTTTCTATCATTTTTCTTTTAAATCTAATGAACCTTTGATCCTAAAAATTAATATACTAGGGGTATTTGTAGTATGATATGTGCCATCTTTGAAAACAAGCAAAAGCAAACAAACACACTCTGATAAAAGTGAGTCTAGCATGGATTCCTAAGAGACTACTGATGATTTTAGGCTTTCATCCTTAGACGCATTAAGCACGTGCATCCCTATTGAAGTCATTTCTCAAGGTTGGGCCCTATAAATTGGAAGCTGGTTTGAAAAAAAATCCCAGAGTGATATTTTGGTCTAAGTGAGCTGCTACATCTAGAAAAGATTGTTTACCAACTTAGTGACATGTGAGTAAATTGTCTGATGTGGAATTTGTAATAGCCCAAGTTATGTTGTATGCATTTGGACTTGCTTTACAGCATGTCATCTGTTTCTGTGGAATTTGTAATTCCAAATTTTGCTTTAATTGTATTTATCACTTCAGAATCTTAACAAAAAAAAAAAAAAAGCAACATCCTCTTTCCTGAGAGGTAATTCTGAATTACCATTTTCTTTTAAATGTCTGAACAGGTGATTTATCAGTAACCATGTGTCACCAGCCACCCTTTCGGGGCTCATTGAGACTCCCTGACCTTATGGGTTGGAATGAGATTAGTTCTCTTGCTTCTCGCTCTGGCTTGTCTACACTTGGGGTGGGACTATAATTCAATTTTAGGTTGTTGAATTAGAAAAGGCGAAGGTAAACAATCACACCACATTGCTTGCATGGGATCTCATGTCCCCACTACTCACATTACTTCCTGAAATGCATTGCACTGTGGGTAGTAGGTACAGGGTCTTGTGGGGAGGCTGTCATCCTGCTTTCACTCCACCTCACCTCTTCTCTAAAAGGAAAAAAAAAAGCAGAAAAAGTTTTCCCTTCTGTTTCTCTGCCTCAGACGCAACAGACCGACACTGTCCACATACAGAGAGAGGAATTAATTGAAAACTTCCTAGGACTGCAAGCAGAGGAGGAGCTATGTTGTTGTGGTAAAGGGGACAGGAAAAACTGGTACAGCTACTTTCTGGCTACATGGACCTAAATTAGAATTGCAGATTTCAATCTCAGTGCTACACCACTTGCAGGGGGGATGTTATCAGCAGTGGCATCGCTGGCCCTGGGCACAGGGGGCTTGAGCCCCAAGTCTCAGTGCCAGTGCCCCAAGTGCTGGGGTTCTAGGGCCAGGCTGCCCGCAGCAGCAGCTGTCTTCCCTGGCCCCGTCCCTGGCCAGGGGCCGGGGCTGGGCTGATGGTGGCAGGAGGCTGATCTGGGCCCTGCTGGGGACCAGATCGGGCCCAGGCCCTGAATCAGGATGGGGGGGGGGGGATATGAGGGGCCCAGAGCCCTGGCCCTGGGTCTTTTTCTGGGCCAGCATCACTTCTGGTTATCAGATTGAATTACAGCACTATTTGAATATACTGCTCTGACACTGGAGGCAGAGGCTGCAGAAGGTCAAGGTAAACAGCATTATATCAAACTTCACCATCAGCGTAGACCAGTCTCCAGTCCTCCATAGAATCAGTCTGTTCTGTGCCTTCTGGGATTCTCTCCCCATCCTATCCTCTATGAAAACATCCACTGGATTGTAAGATACTAGCTGTATCTAGAACTAAATGAACCTCTGTTGCTTGGATGCAGTTCTTCCATTAAATAGAAGTCACCTTAAAATATATTCAATATGTTCTTTTTTGTCTTCAGATCTTCTTTTGCTTCCTCAATGACCCTAAATCAGTCATGAAGCTTATGGGTCTCAAGTGGGGGAATGGGACAGAGAGATGGGAAAAAACACTATTTCTGGCATTTAAATTTTGTTTCAACTGTCACATTGCATTACAAAAATTTAAGCTATTGCCTGTTCAGCATCAAGATAAGCTCAGTCCTCAGCTGTACCTAATCACTGCTCATTTCCAGAACCAAAGTTAGCTCTATGGAACTTCTCTGTGTCCCCGGCTGTTTCATAATTACTTCACTAAGGCCATTTTCACCAGTGAGGATCACTGTAGCACACTGCACTTTGACCCTGCCTCCAAACCTCAGGGCCAAGGCAGGGCTCACTTAGAACCAGTTATGTCAGCTGAGGAGTCTCTTACAGTGGGGAATACTCTCAGCTGTTTAGTTAGTCAGGTTTGAGATCCAGATATACTGCTCAGTGGTGTGAAGTGACTTTAGCTCAGGCTGTGATCTAGCCCCTTGTTTTTACTTCTGACCACTGTGTTTATGATGCTGATATTAAAAAGCCCCCAGCATTCCATTCTGTTGTTATTACTGCCTTCCATCTACCAGTTTCCTCTATACTTATGGTCTAGCACCTATTTTTCAGTGGATGATTGGATTTTAAGTAAAATGAAACTTTCTGTCAGAAGCATCTCCTTTCTGTAGAAAATTTTGACATCTTGTCAAAAACCAAACAAACAAACCAAAAAAACACCCCATTTTGGTCAACATATTTTGCAAAAAATCTCTTTTGTTTCAGAGACTTTAGCCAGAAATGTAGGTTTTTGGTTTTTTGGTTTTTTTCCACAAAAAAACATGTATTTCTGACATGCTTTAGTGGTGGTTTAACAATGACATCTGGAGAGACAAGGGCAGGCCAGTGGCTACCAGTGGGAGATGTAGGATGGGTCAACAGAGGTTTATAGCAAACTGTTTACATGTTTTTAGAAAGTGTGAAGTATTAGGAATTAACGGATAGATTGGGGGAAGTTGGAAGACATGAGGGTACATGAGTTAAAATGCATCAATTTCTACAGTTACTGTTATCACTGCTAAGACAGCATGAAGTGTTTTAAATAGTGTGTACTGATATCTGCCAGCTTCAGGTGGTGCATCTCTGTATGACTGGCTTTAAACTTGCTGAAGCAAAATGGTGTTCAAGACAAAAATAATATAAGGCAATAGACACTGATCATTTCTCCTCACAGACCCTGGAAAAGCCTTGGTGACTCTGTAAAATGTTAGTTTGTGTGCTCCTCTCCCCCCAGTGACAGTATGAAATGATACACACTGCTACTTAGCAGACCACATTCCTCCTTTCTGCTCAGAGCTGATAGATGTGACCCTTCTGCAGAAAGTGTCTGACTACGTTAGAAGGTGATGAGGCCCATGCTGGTATCCGAATATACATTTAACAGTGTGTGTCCTTAGTGTTGTGAGAATTTCAGATACCCAGAGTGGCTGGGAAAGCGCCAGACACTTGCCTTCCTTCAGGGGCGTCGCTGGCGCTGGGCACGCCGGGGCACATGCCCCGAACCCCAGTGCCAGAGCCCGGGATCTCCGGCCCAATTGGGCCAGAGATCTGGGGCCCAGCCGCCGGCAGCCTTGACGGGATCCGGGGCCCGTCCCCCACTGGGGATCTGGGGCCTGGCTGTGGCAGCCCCGTCCCCTGCTGGGGATCCAGGGCCTGGCCACTGGCGGCAACGGCAGTGCTGTCCCCTGCCAGGGATGCGGGGCCTGGCCACCCTCGGTGGTGCAGCGGCACCTGGCCCTGTCGCCAGCCAGGGGGAGGGGCCTGCAGGCTGGGGGCGGGGGCTGCGGGCTGGGGGCGGGGCCTGGGCCCATGTCTCCGGTCCCTCCCCCAGCCAGCGACGCCGCTGCCTTCCTTAATAAGTTTTATGGGAGATATAGGCGTTGCTGCCACTGCGCCTGCAGGGCTCGTGCCGTGCATCGCACTGGCCCTCCCCTGGATCCAATTCCAGCCACCCGGCCAGCAATGCAGCAGGCAGGAGCCGGCTCTGGCTCTGGGCCACCTGCCAGCAGCGTCTGTGGCCAGATTGGGCTTACCAGGGCCACCTGCCACTTGCTAGAAGTGGCTGGAGCCAGACTGAGCCCTGGAGCCAGACTGGGCCCCCAAGCTGGATTGGGCCTGGGACGGGGCAGGGGGTGAGGTCTGGGCTCTGACCCTGTTTTGGCAGCAGCAACGTTCCTGATAGGAGGGTCTAGTGATCTGTTGGAAGAAGTGCAGAAGGTGAATTCAGAGGTGATAAAAGAAGTTATGCATTAGCAAGTTGGTGTAAGTAACACTGCAAGTGCTAGATCAGTGATTCCCAACTTTTTTGGCTCAGGAGCCGCAGATGACATTTTTAACAGCCCTGAAGGCCCACCAGCTTCCACTAGCAGGCCCCCCTGAAAAGCAGTTGGCTTCCTCACTTGCAAATCTCCCATTTCCCTGGCTGCAGCAGGGAAATTGCACACATCCTGCAGCTCTGTGCACTCTATCTAGGTCTCAAGGTAGTAGCTCCCTTCTGCAGCCAGAAGGGTGGAGTATCAGTGCTGCCCTCCCCTCCCTCTGGCTTCAAAGGACCCTGGCACCTATGAACCTAGGGGGAGCATTTTGCTGTGCTCTCTGCTACGGCTAGGGAGATGGAAGCACTGATCTCCTATACTTTGAGGCTATGTTTATACAAATTACCACTGTTAGTATGCCCTTCCAGGAGCAGGTCGCAGCAAGTATGAACTCACTAAGCTGCTCCTGCAAGTTGACTCTGGAAGTCCTGGCGGTCAGGGGGCGTAGGGGAAAGCTAACAGCAAGGGATTTGCAGTTAGCTTTTCCCTGATGTTTACTGGTGACTTAGAAAGTTGCCGCCGGTTAGACAAGTAATTTTACATTCCTTGTGTAACCAGTGGTTGACTGCCACTGAAAAGTCCCCAAATGTTGATTAGGGCTTAGCTTCAGCAAGGAGTCTGGATCTGTCTTTTTGCTCTGAGGAAACATGCTTTGCCTGGCTCCTTAAGCAGTGACTGTGCTGCAGCCATCAGGAGGGGAGCCGAGGGCCACTTTAAAAGACACCGAGGGCTACTTTTGGCCCCTGAAACACAGGTTGGGAACCACTGGGCAACATCATGGTGTGTCCTTGAGTGAAGCCAAGCCATCCTGGGGATACTGCTTTAGGGAGTGCAGTGTCCCAAAGCACTGTGGTGTGCAAGGGGAAGGAAGCCACTCCCTATTGCTTCCCAGTCTTGCTGTGAACAGGGGAGTGCACTGGATGACTTCCTAAGGTCATCCTTCCACACTAATGTTCTGATTCTATAGTCTCTAGCATGAAAAGGATATAGTACTATAATAGTGCACATGTTCTGGGGTAAATGCACAGGTCCCTGCACTCTGCTAAAGGAGCCATGGTCTGACCTCCTCCATTCACCATTACTTTCTCTGGTGACTTGCAGTCTTGCTAATTCCATGCATCCCTTTCTCAACTACCATGCTCCCTCAAACACAAGGATAGGAAATAATCCTGACTCTTGCACATGGTGCTTGTGTAACCTGCTAGGGTGGGCTCAAATGCATTCACTTGCTGGTCTCCAGTGCCTAACAGAGAAACCTCTGCAGAAGGCAGCTGGAGAGCCAGGATCCAGTCTATTCAGGGCTCACAGCGAAGACTGCTCAGAGTTCCCATCCCACATCAAACTACCACTCAGCATAAACATAATAATTAACTTTATTAACTAACTAAACAAACCTTATCCTAAGAAAACATAATAAATTTAAACAAAACAGTAAGAAAGCCAAGAGACCCAGTGTTCAGGTGGAGTCACCCTTATCTCAATTGCAGTCTTTTAAGTCCTTGAGGCTTGAATGCAAAAGAGAACAAATCCTCATCTTCTCTGGCTGCAGGAATCTTCAGCTGGAATCCATGCAGTCCTTCCCTTCCTCTCCTCAACCAGCACCATGCAATCAGGTCACTGGCCGTCCAGCTTTCAGGTCCACAACAGAAAACTCCCCTGTAAAACAGTCCAAAGCAGGGAGAAAACATCCTGCAGTCCACGCTGGGCTCAGCTCCTCTCACTCAATCACTGGGCACATGGATTCTGCAGCTCTCCATCACCACTCCTCTCTGGGCCGCTGCTCTCGGGCTTCTCCCTGGGCATGTAACTCCAGCATAACAATAAAACTTGTGGAGCATGCTCAATGTGCTCCCACACCCTCTTACCAGAAGGTTCTGGTTTCTGGGCTGCAAAATCTGCCCAGCAATGTAACCCAGCCATAAAGGATCCCTGAAAGAGGTTGCTCCTTTTTAGGCACATGGGTTACACTTGCATAGAAAATACAGAAATCACTAAGCCCCATCTTCTATCCTATGCTATTGTTCTGCTACCCTTTATCTGTTGTGCCATTTTTAAAAATTGCACATTTTTAAAGCAATCTGAAGAGACAAAATCAGCTCTTAATTCAATTTTACTAGGGAAATATTTTTCTCTTTTGGAGCATTACACGATTTGAGAGAAGCTAAAGTTTCCAGAAATAGCTACTGATTTTCAGCATCTCCATTTTAGGTGCCCCCTCTGAGACACCTTAAATTGGCCTGGTTTTGTCTAGGGGTGCAGCATGCACTGCTTTCATTGAATGCACTTGGAGAAATGTGTTCAGCACTTCAAATCAGACCCAAAGTGTCTCAAAATTAAATATCCAATTGTTATGCACCCAGCCTCAGGGGTCTGTTATGAAAATTTTGGCCTAGATAACTGTTCTGTTCCATGTATAAAACTTGAGTCTTCAAGCTGTTAATACAGTATGCAAATCATTGTTTCTTTAGTTAGTGGCCTTTGACCCAGAATAATCACTGTGATTTGCTGTGAATGGACACTGAGCTAGGGATAGCGAAAGATTTCCCAGGAGGATAATGATTGTCCTCATGTGGCACTAAAGAATCAGGCAAAATATTCCTGTGCGTAAGCAAATAGTGGTCTGGGAATTATTACCTAGGCTGGGGAGAAAACACTTTAATCTAGTGAAGTTCATTTTAGTGCAGTTGCATATTTACCTCTTGGCACTTTCATTGAAGAGTCTTCAATAAATCCTCCCATTTATCAACTGCTTCCTGAAAAAGATGCATACTGATGCTCCAGTTCACTTGGCTTTATCCTAGTTTACTCCTCGATTCCCTAGATTTTATTCTGAGAAAAACAAAGCTAAAAATGAAATAGTAACTTATTGAAACTAACTAAAAGCCAACCTTTAGATACTTCAGGGCAGCTGAATAAAAAGAGAAGTGCCACAAATGTCTTGAAGTGCCTCTGGAGATGTACCAAATGGGGTGGAGTGGTGTAGGGGGGAATATATCTTTTGTAGTTCAGAATAGTGAAGAACTACGTGACGTTGTTATCATGCTGGCTAGAGTGGCTCACAACAGTGAGTGCCAAGTACAGGGCAGACTGCCAGGCGATAGGGTGTGAACCCCAAACTGGGTGTGTGTTCTGTACTTAGAATTCACACAACCGTGCCTTTACCCCCCTCAGTAACAAAGATGAGCTCCTAAAACACTATACTAGCTGTAGTAGAAAGTCATAGACAGCCCCCTTAGACATTCCAGTCTATTTTGCTACCTAGTCAGCTAGGCTGTGTGATAGATGGCTGCTTTACACTAAAAATCCCCACAATGTTCAGGATACTCCTAGTCCTAAAGGACCAGTCTTTTACCCTAGGTCAGTTGTACTCAGATGTCAAACCAATGACAACACTTGCAGGCAATTTTGTAATGAAATAGCTAAAGACTTATTAACTAGGAAACGGAAGATTTACAAGGTTAAAGCACATAATTTTACACACACAAATAAGGTCCAATCTTAGCTTCAAAAACTAATAGAAACTTTAATAAGTTAGCCTTTTACTTAGGTTAGGGCTAATCCAAACCAAGGACCTTAGGGATCTCTTGCTTATGTTTAGGAATCTTTGCTCCTCTGAGTCCAGCAGTATAAAGATACCAATTTCTGCTTAACTGGCATTTCTCTCAGCAAACAAGCTATGATGGTATGTGGGCTGATGCATGTACCTGTTTCAGGAGCATGGAGAAGTCATCAGCAAAGTCTTTCATCCACAGTGGCTTGTCTGATGTCTGTAAACCTTCTCTTACTGGGGAGAAGATAAGAATTTTGGTCAGCTAGTGTTACACACCTGGTAACGTTTCTCCTGATTGTAGGGAAATTATAGTCCTTAACTGACATTTTTATAGTTCCAGAGCAAACACTTAAACATCACCTTACAACATGAGATACCACTATTATAAGTAAGATTAATACAAGCTACATCCTACCAGCATTCTAGACAGTCTAAACACATTATAACTCCAATGTCTACAATGCTTTCACATTGGTGAGCCAGACTGGTTTCCTGCTATGCATTTGCTATGGTTCAGTGACATCAAGGGGCCACAGCATGAGTGAGCCCCTGATCTGCCAGTGTCACAGATGTGATCGCAATGCAATGTTATTCCCATGAGAAAATCAACTCAGGATGCTAATTGGATTTCAAGGAGTAATTTTATTTTGGATTTTAAAAAGGGAGGGGAGAGCTACTTCCCAGTGACTGGGATCTGACTTGTGTGTCTGTGCAAAGGAGTTAAAGTTCAATTTAAAAAGGTCCCTCTTGTTCCTATGTACTGACTACTCAAGCCATGAATAGTTCCATTAGTCAGGCATGATTTACCCTTGGTAAATCCATGCTGACTGTTCCTGATCACTTTATTTTCCTCTAAGTGTTTTAGGATGGATTCTTTGAGAACCGGCTCCATAATTTTTCCAGGGATCGAGGTGAGGCTGACTGGTCTGTAATTCCCCGGATCCTCCTTTTTCCGTTTCTTGAAAATAGGCACTACATTTGCTTTTTTCCAATCCTCTGGCACCTCCCCTGTTCTCCATGAGTTTTGAAAGATAATGGCCAGCGGTGCTGCTATCTCATTGGCCAATTCCCTTAGCACCCTTGGATGCAGTTCGTCTGGCCCCATAGACTTGTGCACATCCAGCTTCTTTAAGCAGTCCCTAACCTGACCTTCCGTCACCAAGGGCCTCTCTTCTTCTCTCGAACCTGCCTCTCCGGGCCCTTTGATACCTTCTTCATCCAGGGCCTCTAGTTCTTCTGGAGCCTCTGATGAGGAAACCACCTCCACAACCATTCTTCACAGCAGATTGCAGATTCCATTGTCTTCTTCCCTGGATGAAGCCACGTACCAAAGGCCCCTGGCATACAGGGACGACCCCCACGCACAGCAGGATTTACTGAGAAGTGTGGCAGCAAATCGAACCTTGGACCTTGGGTTCGTCAAAGAGGACTTTGATCCCTTCTTCGATGTGGGTGACGTGGCCCCACCCTCCAGGGTCTCTGTTCCCCTACATGAAGGAGTATATAAAACCACAAGGGCATGGTGGCAAACTCTTACATCCATCCCCCTGGCGTCAAAGGCTGTGGACCGAAGATACCACATCCCATCTGACAAGTTCACCTTTCTGTTCCACCATCCCACTCCAGGTTCCTTCGTAGTGGATGCTGTCAATCAATAGGAAAGACAGGGCCAGCCAGCCTCCATTCCTAAAAAATAAGGAGGCGAAGAAGCTGGACCTCTTTGGTAGAAAGATCTACTCCACCTCCAGTTGCATATAGCCAATCACCAGGCCCTCTTGGGGAGGTATATTTTTAACCTCTGGAGATCTGAGGTGCATTTCTGCAACATAGTTCCCAGAGAGCACCTCCAGGGTTATGAGACAATGGTAGAGGAAGGCATCTTGGCCTCCCATGATGCCTTGATGACCTCCTGGGATGCATCCGACACTGCCTCCTGTAATATGGCCTCTGCAGTGTTGATGTGGTGAGCAGCCTGGTTGCAAGGGTTTGGCTTTTCCCAGCAAATGCAGCTGGCAATTCAGGAACTCCCTGTTGAAGGTCCTGCCTTGTTTGCAGAATCCATGGATTCCAAGCTGCACAGCATGAAGGACTCTAGGGCCACCTTGAAGTCCCTTGGCATGTGCATGCCTCAGGGGACCTGACATTCCTTCAGACCCCAACAGATGCAGCAGAAATCCCAACTGCTGCAACAGCAGCATCAGCCTCAGGGACAGCACCCAAGGTCCTATCAGCAGCATCAGTGCCAGTATGGGGGAACTGACAGGGAGAGAAACTGGTTGGGCAGGGGATCCAAATCCCAGTCCACAGCCCAGTCTCCCTGACAGGGAAGTGGCTCCTCTCATCCGACTGGCCAAAGACAGCATTTTTGACAGTCAGCCAAAGGGCCACCATACCCCCACCCAACCCCCAGTCTTCAACAACCATTTGGCTCTGTTTCTATGTCACTGGGCCAGCATCACAACTGACCACTGGATACTAGGCACAGTATCTAAAGAGCACTCCATACGATTCAAATCTGTACCCCAAGACAGAAAACCACCCTCTCACTCAGGCCTCGGGGATCCAGAGCTCGGTCTGCTGCTACAAAGTGAGTGCAAAAAACTGCTCTCCCTGGGAGCAATAGAAAAGGTCCCAAGGAAGCAGTGGGGGAAAGGTTTCTGCTCCTGCTGCTTCTTGGTCCCCAAGCCAAATGGCAACCTGTGGCCTATCCTAGACCTCAGAGTTCTAAACAAACACTTAAAGAAAATAAAATTCCGCATGGTTTCCCTATCACAGATCATCCCATCTCTAAACCAAGGAGACTGGTTTGCGGCTCTTGACGTAAAGGAAACTTACTTCCACATAGTGATAAGACTCAAACATAGGAGATTCCTCACATTTGTGGTGGGAAGGAATCACTTTCAGTTTACATCCTCCCCTTCAGTCTCTCCTTTGCCCCCAGGGTGTTCACAAAATGCATGGTGGTAGTGGCAGCACACCTGCAGAGGCAGGTTGTAAGAATCTACCCTTACCTTGAGGATTGGCTAATAAAAGGGAGATCAAAACACCAGATTCACCACAGTGTCAGACTTACAAAAAGATTGTGCAATTACCTGGGGCTGTGCATAAACTGGGAAAAATCAAAACTCTCCCCAACTCGGAGAATAGTTTATAGGAGCCCTCTTAGACTCAATAAATGGGAAAGTATCTCTGCCTAATTCAAGGTTTCAATCCATTTGCACCATCATTTCAGAGCTCCAGAATGCCCCGAGCACCACGGCGAGACTGTGCCTCCAGCTCCTGGGTCACATGGCAGCTTCTGCCTCCGCGATAAGAATGGCCTGCCTGTAAATGAGGCCCTTTCAGCTCTGGCTAGCCACAGCCTTCCATCCCCAGAGGCACCCTTTGAACAAGGTACTGTCAGTCCCCCACGATGTACCAAGAACACTGGAAATCTGGTGGGACCCTCTTTTTGCCATGGGTGGCATTCCCATCAAGACTGCGAACCCTACAGTGATGCTGATCACTGATGTGTTGGACATGGTGAGAGGTCCACATCTCAGGGGAACTATCAACCCAAGGGAACTGGTCATGCAGGGGCAGACTCCTTCACATAAACATGAAGGAGCTCAGAGCCATCCGGTTAGCCTGCAGGGCCTTCCTGGACTTGATAAGAGGGAAAACAGTCCAGGACCTGGTGGACAACACAACAGTCATGTTGTACACAAACTGCCAGGGGGATGTTCAATCCCTGGCTCTTTGTGCAGAAGCTACCAGCCTGTGGGAACTGGCCCTGAGCTACAACTTTACCCTGATGGAAGTCCACCTTCTCGGGGTAGACAACAGTACAGCAGGCTGACTGAGGAGAACCTTCTTGTCCCATCATGAGTGGTCTCTGTACACACAAATTGTGTCCCATATCTTCAGTCAGTGGGGCATACCCCAGGTGGACCTATTTGCGACATGTCAGAATTGGAAGTGTCGTCCCTTTTGCTCTCTCAGAGGTCAAGAGAAGGGCTCCCTCTTGGATGACTTTCTAATTCCATGTGGGCGGTCTGCTAATGTATGTGTTCCCACCAATTCCCCTGATCCACAGGGTCCTCCTGAAAATAAAGAGGGACAGAGCAGACATGATACCAATAGCTCTGGACTGGCCCAGGCAGCATTGGTATTCAATCCTAAGAGACATATCCATAGACACTCTATTCTGCCTTCCCCACAGGGTGGACCTGCTAACACAGGACTCGGACTGGTTATGGCACTCAAACCCAAGAATGCTGTACCTGACAGTCTGGAGGCTGCATGGTTGAATGAATCTGAGGAACTCTGTTCAGAAGGGGTTAAAGAGGTACTGACAGGCAGTAGGAGATCCTCAGCTAGGGCTGCCTACATGGCTAAGTGGAGACGTTTCTCCCTCTGGTCCAGAGAAAATGGGATAATACCGGAGTCAGTTCCCATTCACTTCATTCTCGACTATGTCTTGGACCTTAAAGAAAGGAGCCTATCTACCCCTCTCTGAGGGTTCACGTAATGGCAATTTGAGCCCTCCATGATAAGGGGGAAGGGGTCCCAGTGTTCTCTCACCCTATTTCCACTAGATTCCTAAAGGGTATTGAAAGGATCTACCCACAACCCAGAGATCCCACCCCCCAATGGGACTTAAATGTGGTGCTCCACAGCGTAACAGAGTCACCCTGGCTGTGTTCACGCAGCATTTTTATTTCAAAACAACGAGGTTGTTTCAAAACCAAATAAAAAAAAAACATGTTCACATGACGCACAGTTGTTTTGAAACAAGTTAAACCCCATTTGGGGGTGAAACAACCTTGTTTTGAAACCCTTGTTTCAAAACAATGCATGTGAACATGTTGTTTCGGAACAAGGTGTTCCAAAACAACCTTTGAAGGGCTGCCCCCTCAGCACCTTGGCCAGGGAACCCTCAGCAGCCTGGCCAGGGTTCTGAGGGGTGTCCCCTGGCTGGCAGAGGGGGGCTGCAGGCACCTGTG
>ML681998.1:5569169-5619650 GCA_007922195.1 Podocnemis expansa | reverse complement strand
CCCTCTGCAGGCACTGGTGGGGATCAGCACTGAGCTGCGCTGAACCCCGCCGGTGCCTGCAGCCCCACTCTGCAGCCCCCCTCTGCAGGCACCCCTGGGGTTCAGCTCTGGGCTGTGCTGAACCCCACCGGTGCCTGCAGCCCCGCTCTGCAGGCACCCTCTGCAGGCACCTGCAGGGTTCAGCGCTGAGCTGTGCTGAACCCCACAGGTGCCTGCAGCCCCCTCCCTAAGCGAAATAGCAGGTTCACACTGTGAACTTGCTATTTTGTTTCCTGCCTTTTTCCTTATTTCGAAGTAAATTTTTGTTAATGCAGCATAAGTTATTTCAAAATAAGGTGTTATTTCGATATAAGTTGTTTCAAAACAACTTATATCGAAATAACCCCCTTTGTGTGAACACAGGCCCTGTGAACCCCTGGACTCTTCAAAGTTGTTGGTACTTTCATGGAAGGTGGCCATTCTGGTAGCCATAACCTCAGTGAGACGGGTCTCGGAACTGAGGGCCCTCTCTTCGGAACCTCTGTATACGAGGTTCTTCACTGACAAGGTGTTGCTATGCCCGCACCCTTCGTTCCCCCCCAAGATGGTCTCCCCATTCCACCTGAACCAGGACATTTGCCTCCCAGTGTTTTTCCCAGACCCTAAGGTTACAGAGAGACAGAGGAAGTGGCATACCCTAGATGTTAGAAGGGCACTCTTGACATAACATCGAGTGCATGCGCCCATTCCGCAGGACCTCCCAACTCTTCGTAGCAGTTGGGGAGTGAAAAAGAGGACAACCAATGACAACACAGTGCATGTCTAAGTGGATAGTGAACTGTATCAAAGACTGCTAAAGATGGTCGGGTACACCCTTCCCTGGGAGGGTCACGGCACACTCAGTGAGAAGCCAAGCTTCTTCAGTGGTCTTCCTTGCGCAGGCCCCAATCCAGAAGCTCTGCAGAGCAGCCATGTGGTCGTCAGTATGTACCTTCATGATGCACTATGCCATCGTCCAACAGACGTCAGAGGATGCCGAGTTGAGCAGAGCCGTACTCAATGTGGGTAAGCTGTGACTCCACCCACCATCCTGGGTATGGCTAGCAGTCACCTGTAACTGAACGATGTGAGCAGCACTCAAAGAACTGTGGGTTACTGATGTAAACATTCTTCTTTGAGATGGGCTGCTCACATACATTCAGATCCCTCCGTCCATGCCCGCTACTCAGAGCTGGTGAAAAGAAGGGACTGAGGGGGGCTCAGGGTCAGGGTCAGGGCCAGGGTCAGGGTCATATATATAGCCACAATTGCTGCACGGAGGGGGCGTTGGCTGCTGACCCTGAGCTGACAGGCTAGGGCTAAAAGACTTTCTGGATAACGTTGTGCTGCGGCACATAGACACCTGTAACTGAACGTATGTGATCAGCTCATCTCGAAGAAGGACAGTTACACTGGTAAACCCACCGTTTTTTGTGTATGTTACACTGTATCTACACAAGATGAAGGAGGAGAATCTAGACCAGTGAACTTTACTTAGGCCAAAACTTAAATTCATGTCAATAGTTGCAATATTGTGTATTATCTTAATGGGTGCTGGGCCTAGGCTAGGTTACATTCCACAGCAGACCTACACTATCAGAAGAATTCTAATGGAATGTAGGTTAGCAAATACTATTAGCCCTGCTCAGTGTATAGTGCCAACAGACTTTTTTCAGTGTGTTTCCCACATCTGGCATTTCCTTTTTCCCAGAGAAAGTAAGAGATTTGTCTTTGTTCAGTGCCTGCTTGCATTTGTTCTGCTAGCTCTACTTCAGCAGCATCATTACACGTCTCATTAGGTAGTCAAGGTTATCCCTGCACTAAAATCTTCAATGTGTGTCACTCTGTGGGTGGCATAATAAAAAGGTCTAAATAAATGAAGATCTCTATAAATCTTTTATATACTTGAAGAGATGGGGAGATGCTTTCTTTGTCTCTTACATAAGGTACTAGGCAATCAGATTTTTAAGGAGCTAGCCAACACCCAAACTACATGAGTTGACATGCTGCTGACTTGAATTCTAATGCTGCTTTAGCACAATATCAGTTCTGTTTAGCATAATGTCCATAGGCTCATTCATACAGTTTATGGCTTCATAATGAAATTTTACTCAGGCAAGCGCTTTGGTGATCTTCTGTAGAGACTTTAGTCAAGATTTCGCTCTCTGGATTTCTTTGTGGGTTAGCTGTTCATAAGCTCACATTAATTTTCATGAAGTGATGGATAGTAAACTTGCAAAAGGCTATGTTTTCCAGTCCTTTCTCAGGTAAACTCCCAGTAAAGTTAATGAGCCAAATCCTCAGTCTTATACATTCCCTTTAATTTGCTCTGGTGGCCCAAAGGGACCAATAAGCTACCCTAACCACATAGCTAAAAGGTCCCCTGACATGGATAATCCCTGACTGGCATTGAGCCAGCATAGCCATTCATATGCCATACAGCCCCTGCGTACTTCAAGGATAGCAGACTTGATGGTTCATGCTCACAGGAGGGAGCATGACTGAAGCACTGTGGTGCTGTATTGGTCAGTGCCAGGTTTACAATGGTGCCAGTGGTGCCATGGCACAAGGCCCATACTCAGAAGGATCCCTGGCACCTGGATCGTGTAGTTACATCTCACTCTGCTTGTGCTCCACCGCAAGACTGCATTGCTTGTCCTCTTTCCCCTGAGGTTCTGCCGGCCACTGGCGCATCTTGGCCCCCATCTACCCATTCACCAGCCTCTTGCTCCTCTCCACCCCTTATCCCCTTCCACCTCACCAGGGAAGAGGATCTCCATTTGAGTGGAGGGTGAAGCACCTGCGCATCCTCTGAGTTTTGTGCAGGATGTCTGATCTCACAGCCCAGGTCCTAGCAGCTAGCTCATGGCAAAGCTCTTAACTGCAGCACAGCCTGAGTGTGGGATGAGTTTTGTGAAGGAAAAGAGCTGCTCCCACCTTGTGCCCCTGGGGCAGGGAGTCAGTATTTTGTTTACAAACAGAGAGGCAGAGTGATTAAGATAAGAAAGGGCTGGGTATTAAATTAAGGATCTAGAGGTCACTGGATAAATCTGTAAAACAGGAATTTCTCTGTTGGGGGGTCGGGAGCTGTTGAAGAGAGAACACAGAGGTTCAGAAGAAATACAGCCAAGCGTTCTGAGCCAAGATTACATTCATAATAGAGGGAAATGTGAGGGGGAAGGGACCAAAACTAAGGGAAGGAATAGTAGTGGAATAAGTTTCCATTCTACCTGTGATACATGGTCACATCTTTGAGGTATCTGAGCGCCTGACTTGTTTGACCTATTTCTCCTCACAACTCCTCTGTGAGGTACGCAGTGCACTGCTGTTATCCCCATTGTACAGATGGGGCACTGAGGTACAGAAAGACTAAGGGCCAGATTTACAAAGGTATTTAGGCACCTACTGGGATTCTCAAAAGTGCTGAAAATTTTGGGTGCTTTGTGAACTCCACTAGATGCCAGCCCTTATTCCACCTGTGAGTGTCTTTGAAACTCTGTCCTTAAGGTAGTGGTTGGAGGTCACATAGGAAGATCCTTGGGGCTAGTGCCCTATCCACTGGATCAGCCTAACTCTCTGCTGCACACCACCACCACCACCACCGCCACCCCAAAAAAAAAAAAAAGACTTTGAAGGACTGAAACCAAGAAGGCCAGCTCTCTGAGCCCTTGTCTATACTTGAAGGGCTTTTCAGAGGCAGTCAACTGGCAGATATGCAAGGCATGTAAAGTGCCTTGCATATCTGCTGGTGACTTTCTAAGCTTCTCGGATCCATTGCTGAAAGCCAGCTACAAATGGCTTGCAGTTGACTTTCAGCTGCTTCTGTTAGGGGACAGGACTTCCAGTGCCAACCTTCTGGAGCGCAGCAGCAAGTACATACTTGCTGCTAATCGTGCTGGGAACATTGGGCTGATGGTGGTGATTTTGCTGCTGTCAGTGAAGACATACCCTGAGACTCTAGCAAATGGTCCTAGCAATTGGGAAGGATGTCATGGCTGACTGCAAGAAAAACAACACAGAGATCTGTAAGGAGAAAGAAAGCAAGAGTCAGATGAGAGGAGATCACTGCATGGTTTGGCAGATTTTTCCTCATGTTGGGTTGCAGAGCAATGCTTTTGCTGCACAATTTTACATTTCAACTGAAAACCATTTTATTTTGTCATTTTTTGTTCTGAGTTTGAGAAAAGGAAAGAATGAAAAGAAGTGTCATCTGAGTATCAGATGTGTTTATGCCTCAGGTTCTTAAGGTTGCAGCTCTCAGCTCTATTCTGGCCAATTCCAGAAGACCAGAAATCGCATCCACAGAATCCAGAAAATCAGCAGAGATTCTTGTAATTTGTATTATTAACTGAGCAGCATCTGTGTGCTCAGGTGTGTTCAGTATATCAGAAAACATACTCCCTGAATCAATGTGTATAAAATATGTAACCCTGGATAAGATCTAGGTAGGAAGCCATCAGTCTAATTCAGCCAAACAAACAAGGAGTTCTGTACACTTTTAAAGACTAACAAAAGCGCCTTACCATTCTCTATATGTATTTCTTCACCTGACATGCTACAGTTTCCATTTCATACATCTGATGAAGTGGGATCACACCCATGAAAGCTCATGCAATAAATAAATTTGTTAGCCTGGATAAGATAACTCAGATAGTCAAGTATGAAATGGTAATAGCTATGAGTGGAGGTGATATTATGGCAAGAGAAATTTTCTGATTAAGAACTGGAAGAGGAATTGCTGTCCAGAGCTCCTGTGCCTATTTATTATCTTTTCCTGCTTGCAGTGGCCCTGATATGCATCAGAAGACTTAACTGTTTTCCTCGCATCTAAAATGTGAATTTTTTTTCGTGTTTGGTTTTAAATAATCTCCTGTTAGAACTGTAACACACTCAATCACCAGGGCCAGATTAACTGGCGTGGGGCCCTTTAGCCACGCCACACCATGGGGCCCCCAACCCTCCCAGCATGGAGGCCTGTTGCTGGGGGCACGGGGAGCCCTGGGGCCAAAAGACACTGCCACCCTGGCCCTGCTCTTGCAGTCAGCCCCCGGGAATGGGGCTGGCTAGAGTGCAGCATGGCCCCCGGTGCAGCCCCCCCAACCCACGGACCTTAGAAGGCCACAGTGGAGCAGCAGAGGCCATAGGGCTGTGCTGAGAGCCAGTCAGCCCCACCCTCCCAGGCAAAGCAAATAGGCACTGGCTCACCCCACTCCACCCCTGGAGGGAGACCAGCCAGCCCAGGGGCACGGCAGGAGCTCAGAGGCCAGCGACTGCCCCAGGGCCCAGCCCACCCCCAATATTGGCAGGGTAGATGCGCTCTCAGCACTACAGCCCTGCCGGCAGTGAGTGGGGCGGGGAGGGCATGAATAAGGGTTTTAGCGGCTGGAGTCTGGAGTCCCCTTTTTGGTCAGGGCCCAGGGCTTCAGCCCTTAAAGCGCCAGCTATAATCTGGCCCGTTAATCACTGTGGCTACGTCTACACTTAGAAGGTTAGTTTGAATTAACTTAATTCAAACTAATTAATTCAAACTAATAATGGTTAGTTCTAATTAAATTAATTCGAATTAACACGCCCACACTAGGAAAACCAATTCAAACTAGTATGTCCATGGACAGGACCCTCCCAGCATGACCCCTGGTGCAGCCCCCCCAAGAAAGGCCATGCCCCACCCGATATAGAAAAACTGGAAGGCACCCTGGCAGGAAGAAGGTCAAAAAGCATTCATTCAAATTAATGGTTATTTCAGATTAACACAGCTACATTGGGTTAATTTAAACTAATAAATTTGAATTAACCCTTACTTTGAAGTTAAGCCAGGTATTATAAATTCAAAGTAAGCTTTCATTAATTTGAACTTAGGAATTCCTTAGTTTGAATTAATGAAATACAGTGTAGCCATGCATTAATTTAATTCAAATTAATCCTCATTCATTCAAATTAAATTGTGAGTGTAGCCATACCATGTAGTATTGGGTTTAAGAGCCTTCTGGAAAGTAACTAGCCTCTAAATGGAAATGAAACTACACTGTTGCCATCTCTCATGATTTTGTTCTGAGTCTCATGATTATTATTTCCTTAAAGCCCCAGCTTTGAGTAGATATGTGATGATTTCAGCCTTCATTCTTGAAGGAAAAGTAAAGTTTTGTCGAACGCTTCAAAATGTGACCCCAGTGAACCCTGAAGAGTCAAAATTGGAGGGCAAATAAAAAACACCAAATCTATTATTTTAGGATCAAATTGATTTTAAGACAATTTTATTATTTTTGATGGCCCTGACATGATTTTTGAACATTTAGAGCTGGCAATACTGTGAAAGTGACTTGAAAATGTCAGTTCTACTCCTGTTTAAAATTGGTTTCTAGTCGATTATTTGTAATATGACATCTCTAGAGCCAAGTAGGTGCAATATAAACTCACAGGGCCTTGCCGTAGTAGGATGTTTTCAAAATTTATATGATCTATTCGAGGCTTGATGAAAATGCAAAAAATAAGTAATGAAAAATAAATAAGAGAAAGTAATCTAGATTTTTCTACAGTGGCTTTAATTGGTGGGCATAGGGATCTGTGCGTTGGGGGTGCTGGGTGAGGAGTGTTCCAGGTGCTGTGCAGTTGTGGTGCAAGGTATGGGAGGAGGGGGATCTCTTTAGGGGGAGAGGCGCTGGGCAAAGCAGGGCAGCACTGGGTAAAGGGGTCTGTGGGGAGGTCCAGGGAGCAGTGGGCAAGAGGTGGTGGTACAAGGCTGGTCTGCCCCTGAGAGGAAAGGTCATGCTGTCAGTGGGGACAGGCCCATATACATCTGATGGCTTCTGGTTTTTAAATAGTGCCTTCATGTTGGGCGGAGAAGGATTACCTCCGCCATGCTGTGCTGTACTGCTGCAGTCAGCCCCCTTGTACCAGCTACTGACTCTCCTTGACCTCTGCCAACCATGCTTGATTGTCCCCATGGGGATGCACAAATATGTTTGACACCAGACCCACAAAAGTTTAATCTGTCTCCACTAGTGGTCTTTGGCATAACGGTCCCTGAGACATGTATCAGTTGATAGACATTCAAGCAGCTCTGGGGGTGCTATAATTTGTGCGGTCGCTGAAATCAGGTGTTGGGGGGTACAGAGGTAGTGAGCAGCCACTCTGAACCCTCCCAGCCCTTTAGGGTCCATGTCAAATATAGGTTTGCCTGTCCCATAGATAAGGGCCAATGTTAGGGAGTTTTGCCTGCATAAGAATTTATCAGAGATGCCAGAATTAGGATTAGAAATGACTTTGAGTCAAATTGTGCTATCTTTCTGGTTTTTTGTATGTGAATGTGGAATTTTCTACTTTAAGACTCATGGCACGATATAGCACATAGTATGTCTGTAGAAAGCTTGAGTCAGACAAGAACTCCAGAATGCAAAGAAAGGTTTCTCTCTTCCCTCCCCCTTCCTACCTTCCAAAAACAATGGATTTAAGGGATTTACATTCTGCCAGATGATGTCACATTAGAGTGACAGAACTGTGTCATGCAAATGCTCTGGATTACAATATGTCAAAAAGATAATAATTTGATTTAATGTGAAGATGACCTTTCTAAAGCAGTTGCTTATTTATGATAACTCACATCATAAACTGATGGCATCAATAAATGTATCGAAGTGCCAAGGGTCTGAAAATACTAGTCAAACTACAAAGGGACATGAGAGTGTTTTAAAACATCTGGAGCCTATGGATGAGAATGCCAACATACTTGAAATTCCAGGGGAAAATATAATGAGCTACATTATAAAGACTTGCAACCATTTCACCCACCCTTCATTTTTTAAAGCTGAAAGCAGCAGTGTGCTTTCTTTCACTTTATGCTTATTCCATTTCTAGGAGTACGTGTTGCATGCTGATTTACTTAGTGCTTATAATTATATGTTAAGGTACTGTAGGCACCATGTGGATGAATAATTTTTTTATGTGCCAACTCATGGTAAGAATTGATATGCGATGAAGACTTACATGGTAGGGAAATGTAGCTGTCTAATGATTGTCTGATAAATTGATACAATATTGCATGTATGATTCTCCTGGAAATTACCAAAGCATCCCTGTTTCATTTTAAATTCTGATAAGAACTTTATCATTAAAAACACAGCCCCCCCCCACCCTCCTTCTAGGAGTTTGTTAGTGCTGCAACAAGTTTTGAACAAATAATTAACTGCCTAATCTGCCCAGCTCAGGCCCGCTGGCTTCAGTGAGAGTTTTGCCTAAGAAAATGCTGCAGGCTGGGGCCCTTAAGGGGCAAGAACAAAACTGATGGGTTACCAGTGTAACCGTCCTTCTTCGAGATGGGCTGATCACATACATTCAGTTACAGGTGTCTACGTGCCTCAGTGTACAGTGATCCGGAAACCTTCTAGCCTTAGCCTGTCAGGTCAGGGTCAGCGGCCAATGCCCCCTCTGCGCCATGACCACAGCTATATATGTGACCCTGACCCTGACCCTCCCAGTCCCCTCTTTTCACTAACTCCAGTTAGCGGGGACGGTGGGAAGGATCTGAATGTATGTAAGCAGCCCATCTCGAAGAAGGACGGTTACATTGGTAACCCACTGTTCTTCTTCAAGTGCTGCTCACATCATTCAGTTACAGGTGACTGCTAAAAAAACAACAAGGAGTTGTGTGGCACTTTAAGACTAACAGATTTATTTTTTGCATGAGCTTTCGTGGGAGAAGATCCCACTTCCTCAGATGCTTCGAAGATGGGTGAACTTACAGAAAGGAATGAAACTAAATGCAAGGGGGTGTAAAACATAGGATCAGGTCATAAAGCGACTTAGAACAATGTTTCCTCAAGTCTCATCCCAAGACACCTCTTCTTTACCTGCGCTACATTGATGACATCTTTATCATCTGGACACATGGCAGGGATGCTCTTGAAGATTTTCACAGAGATTTCAATAATTTCCACAGCACCATCAAATTGAGCCTGGAACCCTCCACACAGGAGATCCACTTTCTTGACACTACAGTACAAATCAGGGATAGACACATCACCACCACCCTATACCGAAAACCTACTGATCGGTATAGTTACCTACATCCTTCGAGCTTCCATCCTAAACACACCACACGATGCATTGTCTACAGCCAAGCCCTAAGATATAACCGCATCTGCTCTGATCCCTCAGACCGAGACAGACATCTTGAGGATCTCTATCAAGCATTCGTGAAACTACAGTACCCACCTGGGGAAGTAAGAAAACAAACTGACAGAGGTAGAAGGGTTCCCCGAAGTCATCTACTGCAGGAGAGACCCAAGAAAGAAAGCAACAGAACACCACTAGTCACCACATACAATCCCCAAGTCAGACCTCTGCAACAGATCATTAAGGACCTACAGCCTATTCTAAAAAATGATCCCTCTCTCTCTCTCAAGCATTAGGAGACAGACCACTCCTTGCTTATAGGCAGCCCCCTAATCTTAAACAGATACTCACCAGCAACTACAGATCTAACAACAGGAACATTGAAGCAGGCACACACCCCTGCAAAAAACCACGCTGCCGAGTCTGCCCACATATCTGCACAACAGACACCATCATAGGTCCTAATCAAGCCTGGTACTCCATCAAAGGCTTATTTACCTGCTCATCCACTAATGTGGTCTATGCCATCATGTGCAAGAAATGCCCCTACACCTTATATATTGGACAAACAGGACAATCGCTCCGTAAGAGACTGAATGAGCACAGAGCTGATATCAGAAATCAAAGAACAAAGAAACCAGTTGCTGAGCACTTCCATCTTCCTAATCACTCGATGATGGATTTGTTAACGACTGTTGTTAGAGATGTACCTAGGACATCAAGACTTCAAAGAGAGACAGCTGAACTCAAATTAATATGCAAACTAAATTCTGTGAAAGCAGGACTTAATCGAGACTATGGGTTCTTTTCCCATTACAAAGGGTAATTTGACTTCAGGCTTCCCATGGTTTGAGCCTGTAAACTCCTCTGATTTGCTGTTACTTTATGACCTGATCCTATGTTTCACACCCCCTTGCATTTAATTTCATTCCTTTCTGTAAGTTCACCCATCTTCGAAGCATCTGAGGAAGTGGGATCTTCTCCCACGAAAACTCATGCAAAAAATAAATCTGTTAGTCTTAAAGTGCCACACAACTCCTTGTTGTTTTTTTTACTGGACTAGACTAACACAGCTATCCTTTTGAAATTGACAAGGTGACTGCTAGCCATACCCAGGATGGTGGGTGGAGTTACAGCTTACCCATGTTGAGTACGGCTCTGCCCAACTGAGCATACTCTCTCGCTTGTTGGACGATAGCATAGTGCATCATGAAAGTATGCACTGACAACCACATGGCTGCTCTGCAGAGTTCCTGGATTGGGGCCTGAGCCCAAAAAGCCATAGAAGAAGCCTGGGCTCTAGTTGAGTGGGCTCGGACCTCACCCGGGAGGGGTGTTCCCGACCTCTTGTAGCAGTCTTTAGTACAGTTTACCATCCATTTGGCAATGCACTGCAATGTTACCGGTTGTCCCCTTTTCCTCTCTGTGATTGCAATAAAGACTTGAGAGGACTTGTGGACCAGGTGCGTACACTCTATGTATGTCAGAAGCGCTCACCTAATGTCCAGCATGTGCCACCTCCTCTGCTTCTCAGTGACCTGAGGGTCTGGGAAGAACACTGGTAGACAAATGTCCTGGTTCAGGTGGAACAGCAAGACCACTTTAGGGAGAACAGCATGGTAATGGCACAGCAGCACCTTAGCTGTGAAGAACCTTGTATATGGTAGCTCTGAAGAGAGGGCTCTTAACTCTGATACTCGCCTCCCTGAAGTTATTGCCAACAGAAAGGGTATCTTCCATGATTATTGCCAACAGAAAGGCTATCTCCCACAACAGGACTAGGAAGGTGCAAGGAAGGACTAGCCAAATGGTTCATTCAGGGGCTCCGTCAGACGCTGGAGCACCAGGTTTAAATGCCATTGAGGACTGGGAGGCCTAGGTTGTGGGTATATTCTATTAGTACCCTTCAGGAACTGAGACGTGGTAGGGTGGTAGAAGACCGGGAAGCCTTCTACACTACTATGAAGGGCTGATATCACTGCTAGGTGGACATGTAGAGAGGAAGTAGATAAGCCCTTACCCTTAAGCGTTAAGAGGTAGTCTAGAACCGAATGGACGGGGGCTGACTGTGGAACCAGTCCCTTGCTCCTGGCCCACTGGCAGAAGAGCTTCTATTTGTATGAGTTAGTAGCCCTGGTTAAGGGCCTTCTGCTACCCACTAGTATTTCCCTAACTCTGTCAGCAAAGCCTCTCAGAGGCATTCAACCATGCAGCTGCCAAGCAGTCAGGTGAAGCAACCTTGGGTTCGGATATCATAGCCTGCCCGAGTTCTGCATCAGTAGATCCCCCTTGAGCGGAAGGTGAACTGGGACATCTATTGAAAAGTCCCAGTTCACCTTCCGCTCATTTCAGAATCGGGAACCAGTCCTGTCTGGGCCAGTTCAGAGCTATCAGGATCATGTTCTCTCCATCCTTTTTTATTTTCAGAATTACCCTCTAAATCAGAGGAATCGGGGGAAAGGTGTACATCATTCCCCCCTCCCCCCAGGAGATTAGGAAGGTATCTGAGATTGAGCCCTTCTCCTGACCTCTGATTGAGCAGAAGTGTTGACACTTCCTGGTCTGGCAAGTAGCAAACAGGTCTATTTGTGGTGGGCCCCACCAGTCTATTAAGTTGGACAGCACCTCCTCATGCAGCGATCATTTGTGATGCGATTGAAAAGTTCTGCTCAGCAAGTCTGCCACACAATTTTCTATGCCCAGCAGGTATGCTGCTATTGGAGTGTAGTTGTGTGCTACAGCAAACTCCCACAGGTTGGTCGCCTCCACACATAGAGCCAGTGAGCGGACTCCCCCTTGTTGGTTCTTGTAGAATATGGCTGCTGTGTTGTCTGTAAGAACCTGGACCATTTTCCCCTTCACCAGGTTCAGAAACACATTGCAGACTAGCCAAATGGCTCGGAGCTCTTTTACATTTATGTACAGCAACCTGTCTCTGTGGCTTCATGTTACCTGGTCTGAGAAACCCCCTGTGATGTGTGCCCCTCATCCTATGTCCGAGTCATCTGTTATCAGAGTCACTGTGGGGGTCATGGTCTCAAAGGGGATCCTGCCCCATGCCAAGAGAGGGTCCTGCCATATTTTGAGAATTTCTAAAACTTTGTGTGGGACAGATAGTACCTTTGTCAAGAGGTGCTTCTGGCGATGGAAGACTGAGGCTACCCAGACCTGGAATGGTCTCATCCTCAACCTGGCCATTCTAATAACTGTGGTCGAAGCTGCCATGTGTCCCAGCAACTGTAGGCATCATTTGGCTGTGGTGATTGGGGCCCTCTGGAGTTCCAAAATGATGGGACACAGGGACTGAAACCTTGAACGGGGTAGCGAAGCTCTGCTGCTTTTAGAGTCCAGTAGGGCCCAGATGAACTCTATCATGTGGGTTGGGGTTGGTTTTGACTTTTCTTGACTTATGCAAAGACCCAAGCAATTGGACAGTCTCTTTACCAAGGTGACACTGGTGAACCTTGTGTTTGGATCGTCACTTTATTAGCCATCATCGAGGTACGGGTATATCTTTACCCCCGTCCTTCTCAGATAAGCTGCCACTGCCAGCATGCACTTTGTGAACACTCTGAGTGCTAAACGTGAACCCGAATGGGAGGGATGTGAACTGGAAGTGCTCTTTCCCCACCACAAACCTGAAGAACCTTCTGTGTTTTTGTCTCATCGCTAAGTGGAAGTAAGCGTCTTTTAAGTCGAGGGATGCAAACCAATCCCTCAGATCTAGGGCAGGGACGATCTGCAAGAGGGACAGCATTCGGAACTTTACTCTCCCTACAAGTCTGTTTAGAGACCAGAGGTCCAGGATGGGCTTCAGGTTGCCATTTGGCTTGGGAACTAGGAAGTATCTGGAGTAGAACCCCTTTTCCCATTGACTCTTTGGGACCTCTTCTATGGCTCTTATGGACAGCAGTTTTTCACATTCTCTTTGCAACAGAAGGTCTAGTTTTGGGTTTCCAAGACATGGACGAGTGGGTGGGTTCCTGTCTCAGGGTATAGTTCTGAATTGGATTGAGTAACCTTTGGATATCATGTCCAGTATCCAATGGTCGTTGGTGATTTTTGGGCAATTGAGGCAGGAAGTGGGCCAACAGAGCACAGAATCATAGGGGCTGAACGGCAGGATGGGGCCCTTTGGCTGATTGTCAAAAATGTTGGTTTTGAGCAGCTGACCAGAAGCTGCTGTTTCTCTGGGGGGAAGCTTGGGCCAAAGTTTGAGGCTTAGAGCTCTTGTCTGAATGGCTCCCTTCCTTCTCCAAGGCCTCATATGGGCACTGTGATGGCTGGTAGGGTCTTTGGCAAGACCCTTGTGAATAGTTCTGTTGCTGCGGCTGCTGAGGCTGCTGCTGAGTTAACTGAGGTCTGAACGTGTACCTAAATTCTGGGGGCGCATTTGTACCCAGGGATTTTAATGTGGCCCTAGAGTTCTTTATCACGTGCAGCTTAGAGTCCATGGAGTCAGCAAACAGGGTTGGTCCCTCAAAGGGAAGGTCCTGAATGGTTTGCTACATCTGTTGAGACAAACCAGAGCTCTGTAACCAGGCAGGCTGGCACATGGACACTGCAAAGGCCATAATACAAGAGGCAGTTTTGGATGCATCCCATGACGCCATACGCATGTTGCGGACAATGAGGAGCCCTTCCTCAACCAAGATCTCAAAGTCCCTAATGTGTTCTTTAGGGATCACAGTCTGAAATCTTTCTAGTGCACCCCAGATGTTAAAGACATACTTTCCCATCAGGGCATAGTGGTTTGCTATGTGGAGCTGGAGGGCTGAGGTGGAATAAACCTTCCTACCAAAGAGGTTAAGCTTCTTCACCTCCTTGTCCTTAGGAGTAGAACACGTTGGCCCTGTCTCCCCCTCTGATTAACTGCATCCACCATGAGGGACCCAGGGTTAGGGTGGTTAAAAAGGAAAGAGAATTTATCTGTGGGGACATGGTATCTCCAGTCCGCAACCTTGGAGAAATAAAAGAGGGGTTTTGCCACTATGCCTTTACAATGGAATATACCTCCTTGTGCAGAGGCCCTGAGATTATTGCTGGTGAGACAGCTCCCCCCAAGTTGAAGCGGGGGCAGGGGGAGGTTGGACTGCTCCTGGATAATCCCCAAGTCCAGATTCAAGTTTGCCACCATGCACCTAAGAAGGTCCTGTTGGGCGCGAGGATCATCCCTGTATGCCAAGAGCCTTTGATGAGTGACTTTGTCCAGTGATGAAGAAGAAGGAAAACGCAATCTATGGTGCCGTGCAGTGTCAGAGTCGGGTTCGTCATCCAAGTCATCTGATGAGGATGGAGATGACAGTGCTGAGTGCTCTGACGATGCCAGCTCATCTTCCGAGTGGTACTTAAGCCAGCTGTTGGTCCGTTCCTGGAAGGATTGTGGGTTGGAAGCACTGAAGCTCTAGTGTGACCACTAGCTTCACGTGAAACCCCTTCACTTTGGAAGCCACTCTGAAATCTGCTTTGTGTCCTCCCGGTTGCTGACTGGGTCAGCGGGGGGGGGGGGGGATGGTATCATCACTGGATGATCTCTGGCATCGAGGGACAAGACACTTCAGCGGTGAGGAGTTGGGGCTCTCTTCAGGTGCTGCTTTCCTGCAGGTTCGTCCCTAGCAGGGGCTGGTACCAGGAATAACGTGGACCTGCGGTGCTGTGGCTCATTGTCCACTGGTGCTAAGGAGGTTGAAGATGATCTTTCTCTTCTTGAACCCTGTGAACACAGTACCATGGGTTCACGCTCCAACACTGGAGAGAGGGGATAACCATTCAATGAACCCCTCTCTGGCCCTGGGGTGGTAAAGGACTCTTCTAGTACGGGGAAGGCTGATAATGGTGCCAAGACCAGTGCCACCCCTACCGTTGAGGACCATTCTTTAGATGAAAGGGCCAGTTTACCTGTAGACTGTACCACTCTGAGCAGGGCTGGGGGTGTCATCTCCGACAGCTCCTTCACCGCCATGAAAGCCTCCTGTGTCTAGGGGATGGGTACCAACTTCCTTCCCCAAGGTGGGTTGGATGGCAGAGAAGCGGCACAGTGCCAAGGTGGTGCCGAATTAGAGGCCCATCGTGGCTTTTTGGCAATAGCTGGAGAGCAGCACCAGGTCTTCTCTGGTGCCAATCTGGCACGCAGTACTGGCAAGTTCTTGGACTTGGTGGGCGCACCTAGAGCTGGTAACATCGCCCGATCTTGGATGAGGTTCCGGACCCTCCATTCTCTGTCCTTGTGGGTTCTTCTCCTGAAGGACTTGTGTATGGGGCAATTATGTGTGAGACGCGACTCACTCAGACAGGACAGGCACCTATGCTGTGGATCGTCTGTCAAGGCTGTTTCCCCACTCTGGCACTCTGAGTGCAGAAGGTGGGGGCCTGCAACAAGCCTTAAAAGCCAGTGGCCTTAAAGCCTGGTCTTAATACTCTCCAATGCCTCCAATTCCTGGTCTTAGAGTGGTATTGCTGCCACCACCCAAATGCAAAAACCTGTTGAAACCCAGGAAGGTGCACTTGGAAATTCCTTCCTGTGAAATATTCTCAATCACTTTCATTCCTCTCTCAGGAAATTGATTGAACCCCAGCTGGGATATCAGCTGGAAATGGAACAGAATCCCCTTTAGTAGCTGTCTGTGCACTCTGAGGCACATCCACACAAACCTCTTGCCTTTCAGGACACAGAACCAGAGTTTACTTAAAAGGTAAAATCTTTAATTAAAAAGAACAGATAAGAAACACAGAGAGTTGCTTCTCTGGGATTTGACTTAGGGAGTTACAGGGTTGTGGGAGGGGTACACGTGCTCAGCACAGAGAAATCCAAAAACAAACCAAAACCAAAGAAATACCCTGACCGCATCTAAGTAAACATTCCCTGTTCTACTCATGCTTGGTCAGTAACAAACTTAGCTTATCTTTGGTAATGATGTCACTGGGTCCTTCTTCAGGCCTTTCTACCTGGCCTCCTCCCAATCCTTTCAGGAGCTCTGCTGCATCCAAACAGGAATAGGCAAAGCTGCTGCCCCAATTCAAAAACCTGTATTTTGTTCCTGTTGGCTCTCCTGGGACTCACTGACCAGAGTGTTAACCCCTTCCTTCCCGTCATCAGTCAGAAATGTCTTGCAGCAAGCCATGCAAGGTTTAAATTGCATAAAAATAACCAAACTAGGAACAGACAGGTGGAAAGAAGGAACTGGGAGGATCAGAGTCAGGGTCACAGATATAGCTGCGGTCATGGCGCGGAGGGGGCATTGGCTGCTGACCTTGACCTGACAGGGTAGGGCTAAAAGGTTTCCAGACGCCTGTAACTGAATAATGTGAGCAGAGCTCGGAGAACTTAGCATTATCTGCTCAGCAATCAGATGAAGAACAGCCACATGCTTTACAAAACTCCATGAGCAAAATGCAGCCTTGGTATAAGCAAGTGAAAAATCTCATTGAGATCACTGGGGTACAAGTTTGTTTGACATGTATTGGCTCCATGTGTCCAAAAATCACCTGTTTCTAGGACTTTCTTAATCATCTATGTAGTATCTATGTTTAGGTATGCAAATCAATCCAATGAACGTCTCACATTAGAGTAAAATGGGTACAATCTGCAAAACTGAGGATGAAACCCAGTCAAAACAGTGGTGCTATAAATTGTTCTTGTGTGCCCAGTAAGAAATTCAGATTTCTGTACTACCCCCAAATTGATTTCTTTTGAAATCTGCTGGCTACAGAACTGTAGCATAGCAAGTTCTCTAAAATAATTGTGCTACCACTCTGTTAGGGGTGGTGTGATCTTAGCCTAATGGAAGAATATTTTTTAAAATGTAGAACCGGTCCTAGCAGTTCTTATCTTAAGTTCCTTATCAATGGTAAATGCAGAACTAGGTGGCTGACCTTCAGGTGCCTATTTTCGTCCTTTGGTTTAAGTGGATTACTTTGTTGACAATCTGTGCCTACACAGCAGGGAGTTTTGGTAACCCCTGCATCAATGTAGTTCTAAGAACTGAAATTGAGTCACAGGACTTGGGTTTGATCAAATTAAAGTGGTTTCAGAATTTGTGTGGTGCATGGGCAGCAAAAGCTCACTCTGCAAACAAGTGGCTAAATCAGTACAATATTGGGCAGTTTGTAAAAGATCTATTTAAAAAAGATTTCTGGTACCCTTAACCAAAGTGGGGTGCCTGTTAGATGACTGAGAGGATGGAAGTCTCCTATAACAGCAGGGTTGGAATAATGCTTCTGTGGGCCCTAGGCTATTAGATTATGTGGTGACCCTGTATACAAGTCTTTTTCCTAATTTGCTCATGAAACCTTTTTAACTTCTGTGCTGTCCTCTTTTAAGTTCCACTGTCTTATTTTCTAGGTGCACCATCATCTCATATTTTATCAACCCTCAGGCTGACAGAGCCAAGTGATTAGAAATGGCATGTGATTGGATTTTATCACATGATAATTATCATCAGGAAGTTGTTAATAAGGTATTCTGGTAAAATAGATTTTTTATACCATACCTCAAACCATAGATCATACGAATGCAAGGCCTATAAGGGCTAGGGTGGCTTAGCCTCCCATGGCAGGCATGGCTCCGCCCACACCTAGACCCCACTGACAGTGGCAGTCTTAGCCAGCCTCTCCACTGAAGCAGACTGGAGCCGTGCATGCTGCTGCCCAGGTGGGGTAGACACCCAACTCAGGGCTGAAGTGGGCCAGTGCTGCGCCATTCGGGCAAGCTGGACCAGCAGCCAGTTCAGCAGTGGAGGCAGGCTGACAACTGGTCAGCCTGGAGGTAGGGTGGAGGGGGCTGATGCTTGGCGCTGGGGTGTGGCACCTGCATTAATCCAGCCCTGCATAAGTGAACTTTCTGCATTCCCCTCCCACTGTGCTTGAATGCACAGAAAAGTAACTTACCTCTCACCACATCCTGCTGGTACATTTAAAACAAAATTTGAATATTAATATTGAGCCAGTGCAGGGCTGGTGAATGATACCAGAATGAAGTCTGCCATTTATCCCCAGGAAGTTTCCATTAACAATGCAAGTCTGAGGAGAAAGGTCACTGTACCTCAGTTCTGTTCTGGTTGGCCATTTCTGTAAGCAAGGGTGTTGGTTAGCCTCCATGCTCATTCAGCACCCTATCTGAAGTCCATGGAAGTCAATAGAAAGATATCTTTGGCTACATCTATGCTGCCAATTTAGTTTGAATTAAGGAGGCTTAATTCGAACTAAATTGGTCCCTGTCCACATCAGCCTTTCCTTAGTTCAAACTAAGAAATTCCTTAGTTTAAACTAAGGAATGCTTAGTTCAAGCTAGTTAGTACCATTGGTTAGTTTGAACTAAGTGCAATGTGGACTCGAACTAAGTCCTAGCTCAAACTTACTAAGTTTGAACTAAGGCAGTTAGTTTGAACTGACAACATTGACTAGTTCAAACTAATGGTTAGTTCAAACTAGTCCAGGTTGTTAGTTCAAACTAAGAAGTTGGTGGTTAGTTCAAACTAACCCGAGGTTAGTTCGAACTTAGGTCTAACTTATTAATTCAAACTAATGAGTTTGAACTAACTATGGCTAGTGGAGACATAGCCTTTGACTTCAGTGGGCTTTGGATGAGAACCTTTGCTTTTGTTACGTCTGTCGTGTTGCTGGCAAAGTTACCAGTTACTGCTAAATGGGATGGTGGAAACTTGTCCACTAGGATTAAACTCACTAATTCACTTTAAGAAGAACCCTAGAGATCCAGAAAGTGAAAAGAATTTTGACTACTAACCACCAACCTTGGTTATAATTAAATCATAGACTTGTAGCATTGTTGAAAGAATTTTCTTTCCATTACTAAATGCCAAGTATCAATCCAGCCTGAAGCTTTTTAAAAGTTTATTTTAAATAAAAATATTAGTATGTTGGCAACCCTCCAAGTACTGGTCTGTTGGCAGCCTCCAGTGTTCTGAAATCAGAGCTGTTTTTAATGATAGACTGCATATTTTGCTTGCAGCTTTACATACTGGGCCATCTAATGCTGGCTGTGTTTAAAAAACTCCTTACTGAAGTCAATGGGGCATTCTTAAAAACTGATGGCATGATGAGGACCTTTGTTCTGTAATTTCTTCAGCACTCTTTGATGAATCTAACCCAATTTGGATGATCTATTGGAAGTTTAATATCTTGATTATTTCACCACTCTTTCTGCCAGTGCCTCGTCTTTATGGGCCATCAAGAATAAATTTCCCAGCCATCCCAGGGGCAAGGCAGGAGCATGGAGCCTGACCTCTTGGCCAACCTGCCCCATCCCTAGGAGCAGACTAGACTGCCCCGCTCTCTCGCCTCCCCCCCCAGCACCAGCAGGGTAGGAGGTTTCCCATCTGGGGGTCCCCCAGGATGTGGGGGCCCCTGGACATAGGCCCTATAGTCCCATGTGGTAATCCGTTCCTGCTTCTGCATTTGACTTTAATAAAACCACAGAAAAAATCTTACTTTTATTTATGCAGAGTTACAGTAAAACATTAACATACTATACAGAGCATTACTTATTCAGGGTGAGGGCTGCAAAAGTTTTCCTGGCCTTTAATTAGGTTGTGCAAGGGAAGAAGAGCGTGTGCGTGCATGTGTGGAGTGGGGGTTTTTGGAAGCCTCCTTATGATCTCTTTGCTCTCAACATATAGCTATGTATGGGTGAGACAGATTCTGCTCCTGAACTAGCAAGACTTTGTAAGAAAGAATATCTAGGGATTAACATAGCTGGCTTGAGAGAGATGCCTGCTTAGTGTGTTTTACCAGCCGAAAATACAAATAAAATAGATACAAATGGATAGGAATTATAATGCGAAATATCAGCATGATATACAAAGCAATGGTACACCTGCAGGAGATAAGTGTGAAGAGTTCTACAACCAAATGTGTGTGTGTGTGCGTGCATGCGCGTGCATGTGCCTCTCATATATTTCATATGAGTCTGTATGTTATCTGCCATATGTTTAATGTCTAAAACATATGCAGCTCGTAGACAATTGCTTATAAATTACTTTTTCTACCAGAGAATTTTCTGCCTTTCTTAGACCTCAGGAAATAATTCAAAGGGAATAATTTATCTGATTGAAGTTGCCTCTTTTCTGATTTGTGAAGTCCTGGGGTATCTGCAAACCACCTACTATTTTCACAGATATTTTCATGTTTGAAATTATTTGCAGCATGGTTCCTGCAAGTACTTCTCAAGATTTATATTTGTCATGTAAAAATTCAGCATCTGAAATCAAATTTTCTGAATTAATTCCGATTGGACACACACATCACTAGGCAGAGCTTGAGGAAATGCAACCTAGAATTAAGGAACTAGGTGAAGCAATCTTAGAACTATTTCCAATAACCTATGAGAACTCACAGAGAATGGACGAGGTCCCACAGAACTAGAAAAGGGCAAAATAGTACCTATCTTTAAAAGATAGAACAAAGAAAACACAAGCACCTGTAGACCAGTCAACATAACTTCAATACTTGGAAATATACTGCAACAAGATATGAAACAATTTAATTTGTAAGCATGAAGAGAATAACGGGATTATAAGCAATAGCCTGCATGGATTTGTCAAAAACAAATCCTGCCAAATTAACCTAATTTCCCTTCTTTGACAGTGTGACTGACCTAGCGGGGGGTGGGGGGTGCTGTAGATTTGGTATATCTTGATTTTAGTAAGGTTTTTGACAGTCCCCCATGACATTTTCATAAGCAAGTAGGGAAATGTGGTCTAGATGAAATTACTATAGGGTGGGTGTACAACTATCTTAATGACTTCAAAAATAATTATTAATGGTTTGCTGTCAGACTGCAAAGGAGTATCTTGTCTTGTGGTGTCAGGTAGGTGTCAGTCCTAGATTTGGCATTAATTAGTATTTTCATTGAAGATTTGCATAATAGAGTGGTGAGTATGCTTAAAGTTTTCAGATGACACCATGCTGGGTGGGATTGCATACAATTTGGATGACAGTATTTGAATTCAAGATTATAAATTCCAGAAGGCATTCATATTAGTCTGTATATAGCAAAAACAATGAAAATCCTGTGGCACCTTAAAGACTAACAAATGTCTTTGGGCATAGGCTTTCAAAGGACTTCAGTTGAATTCAAAATGATCTTGACAAATTCTCCAATTTGTCTGAATTCAACAAAATGAAATTCAATAAAGATAGGCGCAAAGTACCACATTTAAGAAGGAAAAAATCTACCGCAAAATGAGGATTAAATGGCTATGTGATAGCAGCGCTTAAATAAATTTAGGGGTTATAGTGGGTCACAATTTGAATGTGTCAACTATATGATGCAGTTGCAAAAAATGGTTGTTCCAGGGTTATTAACAGGAGAGTTGTATGTGAGATGCTGGAGGTAATTCACCTGCTCTGTTCAGTGCTAGTGAGGCTGGGCACAACAATTTAGAAAAGATGTGGACAAATTGGAGAGAATCCAGAGGAAAGCAACAAAAATGGTAAAATATTTAGAAAACTTGACCTAAGAGAAAAAGTGAAAAACCAGGTATGTTTAAGCTTGAGAAAAGAAATCTGTTATCAGGTTGCCCTCAATCTTCAAATGTGACTCACTAAGAACAAAAGTCTGGATCATTCCGTACACAATCACTCCATGATCTTTACACATGCATTAGACTCTCTGTGGGTCGATTTCTTTGCTTCTTACTTTGGAAGAGGGTCTCAGCTATCTTCTCAGTATTGGCCAGCTCCTCCAGATGAAGGAAACTGCAGTCTATGCTGTAGGGATTTCAAGAGGGGTAGGCTGAGTAGAAGCATGGATAGGTAGGTCATATGGGGTGAGTGGCAGAAACTGTTCCTCCTTTGACTCTGTGGAGCTTAGGTGGAATACAGAGCTGGGGCTGCCTTAGGGTATTCATAGCCAGGAATCATCTTTGACAGCACAGCTGCGGCCAGGAAAGCAAGATTTTGGGCTGCCTCTGACAGCCTTTTTGATCCTTGCTCCACTGACAAGGCAGGATAGGGGGATCTCCACCAAGAGACTGATGTTTCCTCCTTAGAGTCTCCTACCCCAGGAATAGATGAAAAGGGCCAGAATTTGGCCCTGGGCAACCCCTTATGGGGGTAAGGTGCTGAAGGCAGAAACATTGATTGTGGGTATCATTATGTATGGTAAACTGCAATCTCAGTGTTGGGTGCAGGGAGTCCCCAAAGACTGTGGCGTTTGATGATGAGGCAGGTTCTTCATTGGAGGGCTGATGTGTATGTGTAGCAGCAGATCCACCAGTTACCCCTCTTCAGCAGATATACTGCAGAAACATCACCAAAAACCCTATCTTTCAAATACAGATGTGGGCCCTCATCCTACAAACATCCTTAAGTGACTTTCTGCATAGGGATTATCCCATTATTCTAACTAAACTTACTCATGTTTGTGCCTTTGTGCTGTGAGGATATTAGGGTCTTTTATATGTTCTAAGCATAACCTTACAAATCTATTCCTTTTTCTTTAATATCTTTTGATTAAACCTTTAAAATGAAAACATCTCCAGTCACTGACCTCCTAGATATTTCATTCTCAAGCTGGAATATTTTCAGATTGGCTAAAAGGCAAAAAGAAAGAAAGAAAACTACTTGCAGGTTGGGATTTTATCTGGTTAGCTTCTCTGCAGACCAAGTATTTATGGAGAAGTTACTAACCATTGGAATTAAAGATATATAACAGAAACCTTGGCAGATATTTAACCCTAGCTCACAGTATATGCTCTTCTTCTGGCTGAGCTGGCTGAAGATAGAATGAAACCAGATATAGCTAGGCCAACACATTTTAAGGCATTGAAGCTGCTGCTATTTTCAGCCCTGAAAGTCTGTGGAGACATTGACTCATATACGTCACAGACTTCATGATGTACAGCTGCATACGTGGTGAAAGGCTCTGCACTGCAAAACCAACTGCTTAACTGTGAGGCTAGACAAGATGTGCCAGTTGCTGGCTGCAATCCTGACTCTCCCGACATGTTTTTTAAAAGGCTAAGAGTTGGCATTCTATCAGAAGTGTCTATTCATCTTTCAGTCACTGGCTAATTTCTTTGGTGTGGGACTAAGGATGGCCTTGTGGGTACCACGTAGGACTTGGCCTCCAGAAATCTGGATTTTCTATTGGATCTCCCACAGACATTTCTTTGTGACTTTGGGCACATCACTTATATGTCTCAGCTTCAGTTTCCCTGTCTGCAAAATGGGGCAAATACTTATTTAGTTACAGGAATGGTGATTAGTTAAATTCATATTTGTGAAGGGATCTGCTTATGTGGATTTTGCATTTTGGGAACAGCCTGGAGTATTGAGAGATGATAGGAAAAAGTGGGTGGCCACTGACTGTCTCATCAAACCACCTCTCCTTCACTGAGAATCTAGACCTTAAATCAGCATTAAATAGGCCATTTCACTCACCAAACAACAGAGAAAATATGGGAGCCTTCTTAAAGTTCAGGAATAACGGATGTTTTGACAGTATTATTGTGGCTTATGGACTGTACCTGTCATTGCAGTCTCTCAGCTTCTGTTCTACAGCTCTGCAAACATGCAAGAGTAAATTTCAGTTGAAAAATGATGTATCAGTAAGCCCATGATCTGAATGAGCTGTTTCCTGCCGTCTGTTGATGAGTTGAAAGACAAGACCTCATGAGCAGACCTTATTTGCATATACTTTGCCAGGGTGATCAGTTTTTTGCTTGCATTTTGCTTAAGCCTTGGATGCACAGGTAATGAAATGTTATTATCCTTATTGCAGTATTAAAAGGCAGCAGAACTGTGCTTAATGCCCTAACTGATGGATCACCATGACTTTTGCATTGCTTGCTAAGTGTGAGATAGCAATGCCAAATCCAAGTGAACTAGAGGGGGACATGCCACTTGACCCATCCTTTTCTGCTTCTTAAAGGCAAATCTGAATACGTCCAATTGAGATTTCTTGTCTCTTTTCAGTTATTACTAGAGCTGAAATCACTGATAAAGTGGTCTTGGGGGCTTATCTTTAGCTCTGATGCCGAGACAGTGATGCATTAAACAACAGTGCAGAGAGAGCAGCAAGAGTGAGGTTCTTTACTACTCAGTGAAACCACTAGAGCTGAAATCATCTGGGTTAGATGGTGAAACCCAAAACATGGCATTGTAGTTAAAGGGGGCAGCAGCAGCAGCAGTCAAGATGCTTCCTATCCAGCAAATCTTAGAGCTGAGATTAATGGCTGGGTTAGGTGGTTGTGGTACAGTAGAACTGGCCTGGCCTGAACTAGCACTGCAGAAGAGTGGTGAAAAGTAACTATGATGAAAACCACAACGCAGCAGCAGAGGTGACAGTGGTAAGAGGTGGTGGAGACACTATCCCTGTCTGTCAGGAGTGGAGCTAATGTTATTTCTCCGATTAATAAAACTTTCCTTTTGGTCATGCCAGACTCAGTGTTTTTGAGTAGGGAAGTATTGCCTATCAGAGGTGTGCAGGGGGAGACATCTGAGTGTTGAGCTGGATTTTTTTGTAATGTTAACAGAAACCCCAAGTTATTGAACCCTGCCCTCGTGGGTGCTGAAATTACCTGCCAGAAAGGTTATAAACTGGGAAACATCACACATTAAAAAGAAATCCTTACATTTTCTGACAGATGTTGGGAGTACCATTATGGATTACTAAAACTGAAAGAGTTTTCTACCTTTAATTCACATTTCATTGTTTGTGCTGGAATTTTATTTCATTTTTATTGATGTGGTCTTTTTTTTTTTCTTTTCACTCTGTTTGTACATTAAAAACAGCTTGTACCCCAAACCTGCAATGTGCTGTGTGGGCAGGCCCCAGCCCAGTGTCTTTCTGGAGACACTTTGAAGTCAGTTGAACACCATGCAAACCTAAGGATCTGCTTGAGACCATCACACTGTAGAACTGGACTCCTGGTGAGTTTCATTTTGCACCTAATCAATTCCCAGTTGCTTCATCTTTTGTCATATCATGTCTTATGAAACCTTATTTTCATAAAATCCTAAAGATATGTACAATTTTCCATCTTTGCATTGCTATCTTAAATTCAGATTCAGACAGCTTGCATCCTTCATGGTCTTCAGCTAAGAAGACTTGCTGTCTTAACTAATCAAATGTTCAGTTTTTGAATTTTCTGAGGGTCTGTTTGCATTAGATCTGCAATCATTAGTAATGCAATGATGGCTGTCAGCCACAGCGCTACTTCTGAATTAGCTCACTGTCCCTCCTGGGCAGACAGCTACACTTAAACCCTCAGAACAAGGTTTTTGTACCATGGTAAAAATCCACGTTTCTTGTAACCAACAAGAGACAAGTGTATATTTTCTGAAATACACAATATTTTGGTGGGGCACTCAGAATTGTGAACTAGATTCGTATTTTGTTTATTGTTAGAAATTAAAATTATGAAGGGTATATTGGGTCAATGTGCAAAATGTCTGGGACAGAGTTATAATAAACACAACAGCTGCTTGATAACATTACATTACATTTCACTTGACTTCATTGGGATGATTTAGTGGGAATGGGATGATTTAGTGGGAATAGTCCTACTTTTAGCAGGGGGGTTGGACTAGATGACTTCATGAGGTCTCTTCCAGCAATAATATTCTATGATTCTTTGATATGGCTGATCGGTTTTTATGATTTTAAGGTATACTGGCTTTTTACTCTGTCTAGGCTAATTCACAGTTATATGATAAAATGCAAAGATGTTTAAGACAACATGATTGTATTGGAAAACATAGCATGCAGGACAAACTTAAAAAATAAGCAAGCTAATCACATTGGAATATGTCAGACAAATAGGAAATGGCAGAATAGGCGTGCTGGATTCAAGGCTGACATTTATGCTCTTAAAGATTTTCACAGAGATTTCAGTAATTTTCACGACACCATCAAATTGAGCCTGGAACACTCCACACAGGAGAGCCACTTTCTTGACACTACAGTACAAATCAGGGATAGACACATCACCACCACCTTATACCGAAAACCTACTGATCGGTATAGTTACCTACATCCTTCAAGCTTCCATCCTAAACACACCACACGATGCATTGTCTACAGCCAAGCCCTAAGATATAACCGCATCTGCTCTGATCCCTCAGACCGAGACAGACATCTTGAGGATCTCTATCAAGCATTCGTGAAACTACAGTACCCACCTGGGGAAGTAAGAAAACAAATTGACAGAGCTAGACGGGTTCCCCGAAGTCATTTACTACAGGAGAGACCCAAGAAAGAAAGCAACAGAACACCACTAGTCACCACATACAATCCCCAAGTCAGACCTCTGCAACAGATCATTAAGGACCTACAGCCTATTCTAAAAAATGATCCCTCTCTCTCTCTCAAGCATTAGGAGACAGACCACTCCTTGCTTATAGGCAGCCCCCTAATCTTAAATAGATACTCACCAGCAACTACAGATCTAACAACAGGAACATTGAAGCAGGCACACACCCCTGCAAAAAACCACGCTGCCAAGTCTGTCCACATATCTACACAACAGACACCATCATAGGTCCTAATCAAGCCTGCTGCTCCATCAAAGACTCATTTACCTGCTCATCCACTAATGTGGTCTATGCCATCATGTGCAAGAAATGCCCCTACACCTTATATATTGGACAAACAGGACGATCACTCCGTAAGAGACTGAATGAGCACAGAGCTGATATCAGAAATCAAAGAACAGAGAAACCAGTTGCTGAGCACTTCCATCTTCCTAATCACTCGATGATGGATTTGTTAACGACTGTTGTTAGAGCTGTACCTGGGACATCAAGACTTCAAAGAGAGACAGCTGAACTCGAATTAATATGCAAGCTAAATTCTGTGAAGGCTGGTCTGAATCAAGACTATGGATTCTTTTCCCATTACAAAGGGTAATTTGACTTCAGGCTTCCCATGGTTCGAACCTGTAAACTGCTCTGACTTGCTGTTGCTTTATGACCTGATCCTATGTTTTACACCCCCTTGCATTTACTTTCATTCCTTTCTGTAAGTTCACCCATCTTCGAAGCATCTGAGGAAGTGGGATCTTCTCCCACGAAAGCTCATGCAAAAAATAAATCTGTTAGTCTTAAAGTGCCACACAACTGCTTGTTGTTTTTCTACTGGACTAGACTAACACAGCTATCCCTTTGGAAATGTATCACACAACCACAGATATTCCTCCAGGCAGACAGGTATGAGATAAAAATCTTGTAAAACATTAATTTATTACATTATTTTAGTACATTGGGTACTTGATAGGGCAGGGAGTTATTACATAAAAATGATAATTCCTTAGTATAAAAATCACCCTCACATCTCATAGCTTTGGGATTTTTTCTTGCTATGCTATTTCTCATGAACTAAATATAAGGCAAAGAACTTTTAATAGCCTACTTTCTTCCTGATGTGTATCTTAGATACTTACTTAGTTCCAGGAAAATCCCTAGTGAAACAGGAATGAATTTTCAAGTAAGAATGAATTGTCATTCCTAGTTCTCTGGGGGTTTTCCATGAATTGTGTAACCACATGGAAATGAGGGCTAAATACATGAAAACTAAGGGCTGATCCCTCAGATACTTAACAAGCATGAGTAACTTTATTCAAATGTATAGTTCCATCAGTTCAGATCTTTCTCTCCTATGACGACACTCACAGGAGCAGACTCTGGAGAGGACGTTCTCTGTGGAGAGTCTTTGAAGCAGTTCTTCCTGATTGTTCTATTGCAGTTGTGGCCAACCTTAATCCCTGTGAGTCTGGGTCCCAATATGGAGGATCTTTGGAAAGTCAAGATCTTCCGTTAAGGCTTCCGCACTGGTTTCATGATAAAGGTAGTACTGCCTCAGTCAGTCTATTTCAGGGAGTCTATCACAGGCATGTGAAGGTCTGTCTGTCCTCTGCTTATTACCCGAGCACGCCATTGTGGCTTTCCCCTGCCTGAATCAATCAACCTAGGATCAACCTGTGCAGATCCCTTATGGGTTCTTGGGGGCTGGAGGGGAGGAAGACAGTGCCATAATGGTAATTATCTCCCCAGTCTACCATCAATCCATGATCTAGATTAGTGGGAAGAGCCAGGGGGTGGGAAATCCAGGCCTTTTAAATTAATTAATGAGATTACTTGTGAGTAATTACTCATGTTTGTAGGATCAGGCCCCAATTTTATATATTTCTTCTCCCACAGCCCTGGAGCTATCTTACAGAGACAGACATAAGGTTTGGTTAGATTAGGAAATGCAGCAAGTAGAACATGATATTTAAGAAGAAGGCACAGCGGGGGCTGTTGTATTCATTCTGGGATTATAGCATCAGTTAGTTACATCTGTTGGTTTTGTAATTTGCTGAATGATTGTCTTATTTTAAAGCCATTTAAAGTGCTTTTAATTCAAATATGTAGTTTGCTATGATTTTCATTCCCAGTTGTTTAGCACTTAATGCCTTATGCTCCAGGAAGAGTAGAAGGAAAAGATGTATTTCGTGCTCCTTTAGGTTGAACTTAAGCTGCTATCCTTTCAAATCTGCTCCAGGACCAAACTCCACCTGAAAACAGTTTTTACATGTCTTCATTCAAGACTCATTTTTCTTTTGTCTGCAAGGTGCTGCTCCAGTTGTCTTTTGTTGTTTTCTTATCCTTTCTGTGGGCATGGGTCTAACTGGCCATGGTAAAATGACGGCACCAAGGATACAGTTTCAGGAGGAAAAATTAAATATCTTTCATTGTTTGCTATAGCTGTCAGTCCTAGGATATTAGAGACACAAGGAGTGTGAGGTAATATCATTTACTGGACTAACACATACAGGGGTTAAAGTAAGCCAGAATGCGGTGGAACGCTGTTGTGAGGCCCATTATTTTAGGGGCCCCCAAAAATAGAACATGGAGCCAGAACGCTGTTTTCTGGGGCCCACCTTTTAAAAATAGCAGGCCCCGGAACACAGCGTTCCAGTTCCATGTTCTATTTTTAGGGGCCCGAATGCTGGGCCCCTAAAAATAGCGGGCCCTGGAGCTGTGTTCCACCGTGTTCCGGCAGGCAGGGGCCAGGGGCATTGCTGGGGGGCTCAAGCCCCTCCCCAAACCCATCCCCTTCCATGTCCCACCCCAACCTGCGGCCTGCAGCCTCCTCCTCAGCCATGCTGCAGCCCCGACCTGGGGCCTACCACCCACACCTCCCCAGCTGCGCTACCGCCAGTAAGTGTGGAGGTGGCCCGGCTTGCACTGGGGCAGGTATTGGGGGCAGGGGGTGGGGCTTTGACATGGGGGGGGGGCAGGAGCTGTGGTCTAGGGGGGCCCACCCATGCAGGAGGGGGGGCCAACCCACACAGGTGTGTTCTGGAGACCCCCCAACTTATACTTTAACCCCTGAACACATAGCTCAAACTTGTCTCTTTCACCAAGAGAAGTTGATTTGATAAAGGTACTATCTCACCTTATTGCTTTGGTTTTCAGGAAGAGATAACTAGCTGACTTTGTTCTAAGTGAAAAATCACACACATTGTTACATTGTTATTTTAACCAAATACTATTACCAAGGTGGTGACCAAAAGCATCATCCAAATAGCACTTGACAAGTGAATTAGTAACATTTGTTTATGATCCCATCACACAGGCTAAATCCTTCCCCATACACCAAACACAAGTGGTCTACCTCCCAGTGTAGATTCTACAGACCCTGGATATTGGTGATGTAATCAGCCTCATTAAAACCCCATCTCAAACAAACAAAGCATGAAATCAACATTACTTTTGTCAGTCATTTGGTGTTTTTATATTGTAGCCCATTCCTTTTCTTTTTGGTTTCAATTACAAGGCCTTCCGGGCAGCCAGTGTCTGTTACCATGTGATTGTCCAATGAGGGTGCTAGTCACAGTTTACGCTTCTAAGTTAGGATTTTTTAAAAGTGCTTAACTGAATAAGAACCACAAGTCCCAATGGCTATGTCTACACTAGCAAATTAGTTCAGACTAGGCAAGCTTAGTCTGAACTAATTTGAACCCTGTCTACACTAGGCTTTGCCTAGTTCAAACTAGGGGCTGGGAGTTCAGTCAGTCTCCTACCCCCTTGGAGCAGGCGGCGGGGGCTCAGAGCTGGCTCCTGCTGCCAGAAGAAGGGCTGGGAGCCCCTTCAGGCTCCCAGCCGGTCTTTGCAGGCTGTGGAAACTGACAGCTGGCCCTCTCTGTGTGTGGCAGGGACTGGCAGCTGGTTTCTGCAGTCTGCAGAGATGGGCTGGGAGCCTGATCTGGCCCCGAGTCTCTTGCCGCTGTGGGCAGGCGGCTCAGAGCCTCGTCAGTTTCATAGGCTATGGGCCTGTGAAACTGAACAGGCAGCTCTGAGCCTGGTCAAGTTCACAGGCTCAGAGCTTGTGAAATTGAACAGGCTCTGAGCTGCCTGCTTGTGACAGCAAGTGGCTCAGGGACAGATCAGTCTCCAAGCCCATTGCTGCAAGGGGCTCAGTGTCAGATTGAGCTTCATGCCCCTTGCCGTGTGGGGCAGGAGCCAGCTTCTAGCTTCTGCAGCCTGTGACAAGGGGCTGGGGACCAGAGTGGGCTCCCAGCTCCTCATGGCAGGTGGCAAGAGCCGGCTCCAAAGCCTTGCCGCCTGTATCTGGGGGCATGGCGCTCGATTGGGCTCCCAACCCCTTGCTCCAAGCCCCCACCACCTACCACGAGGGGCTAAGAGCCTGATCTGGCTCCCAGCACGTCTCCGCAGGTGGCAGGAACTGGCCCCCCCCAGCCCTCATCATCTGCTCCAGTGGCAGCTGGAGCCAGATAAGGCTCCAGAAGCCTGAGCGACTCTGGGGTGGTGGGGCGGGGCCCAGGGCTTCCTGCCCTGTAAAGTCAACTTAAAATCTTAAGTCGACTTACAGGGCAGGAATTATTAAATTGACTTAAGCAAGTGCTTAAATTGACTTAATAAATTCTAAATATAGCCCTAACTTTGCTTAAGTCGACTTAAGCCCCTACTGTAGACATAGCCTTTGACCTGGCCAGTCTTAAGTTAGTCCTGTGCTTTGTCACACAGGCAATGTGTGGTTGAAGGAATTTCTTATGCTGCATTCTGTGCTTTTCCTGTTGGGGTTGCTTAGACTTGTGAATTAGGTGTGTAAGGGTCTGTTAACTTTGCATGATAGATAGATCTGGGCCTTGTAATAAAGGCCCCAAATGCTTAATCATTGGGCCAAATCCTGTGGTCTTTTGCTTTTTGTGTATTATACTGATTGATTGTCCTTACCTTTATCACAACCTTTCTCAAAAATTTGTATTTAAAAAGTTACATAAAAGGTGGTTAAACATCAAAGGTGTGTAAAGAGTTGTGATCCCCTCCTCCCCCCTTACATCCCACATAACACTATCTTTGATCATATTCTGCCCATTCATGGCATTTCAGTGCTAGTCCAGTCCTTTAAAATCCTCTGCTTGGAAACAAAGGAGAAGTCACAAAGTAGTCTAATACCTGGAACTGAAACGCCAACGTGAGGATACCAAACTGTGCCAAATAAAAAAAAAAAACCCAGATCAGAAGCGAATATATGTCTAGCAGCAACATCTAATTTATTTCACTGGTTCAAAGTTGCATACTTGGCAGTGATGATGCACTCGTTTTAAACTGCACGAAATGTCATATTTTGGGTCAGCCTGATGTCTTTTATCTAATGGATACCAGACAGCAATTTTTCTGGTCATATTGAGTCATGTTTTTCCCGCTGCTAGGAGAGGCTTGTGAAACATAATTATGAACTCCTTCATGTAAATTAACAAGGAAGGAGAATGCAGGTCATGAAGCAGAGCCCCACTGTTCCATTCATACGCCTCGCCAACAAAATTATAATTGACGACAGAGCCCATGAATACCAGGAAAATAATTTATTTTATTTTTTTTGCTTGAGTCAACGTGAGCAAATATCTTCCTTGAAATGGTGGCAGGTGGGCAATAATTGACTTGTTACACTATACATGTGAGGGAACTGGCACGGCTGCCTATGCTGTGAATTTTTCTTTTGCTTGTTCTGGGAAAGTAAAAAAAAAACTATGACTGTAAATCACCAGCCAGTGGCTACAACTGTTCCATACTGGAAACAGTTGCCAGTCTGATAGTACTAACCATCACCAATTTCTGTCTCATTGCCAGGATGCATAGCTATCTATCTTTATATTTGGTGAAGCCACAGCATGTGGCATTGGCAGTGTACATGCTGATGTAAACAGGACTGGTACATATATGGCTGCTAGTCCTTTGCCAACTGATATTTATTATGGACTGAGCACCCAAAAAAGCACTAGGTGTTCTACAGAGCAAATAGACATGATCTCTACGCCAAGAGGCTTGCAATCTAATTTTAGACTTGATGCAATGTGTGGGAATAACAAATAATAGGGAGGGATGTGCATGAAGGTTACATCCTACTACTCAGTATAAGCATGTGTACATCCTGATGGCTCAACAGACGGTTTTAAAGATTAATTATTTTTATTGACTTATTCTCAGGGAATGAGTCTCCACCTCAAAGCTTACAGGCTGCATTACAGTCCTTAAAGCAGACTTTGCAACAACTATTCTTCATGGCATCAGGGATACATCACTGAGGCATGTAATCTGACTAGTTTACACCAGTGGCACATGTTAGTCATTGCCTTTGTTTTTGTGGCTCTTGTTAACTCTTCTTATATTTACCATCACCTCTTCATAGTTACATTTTGGCTCACTTCACTCAAACATGTCCCAAACTAATTTAGGCTAATTTTTAAAAAGTTATTTTGAATAAGATTAATGCACTGTTTGATTTGTTGGATATTTTAACCCAGAAATTTAAGTGTCTGTCTCAGGACTTTATACTGCTAGCCTTCATTATAGTTTCTGAGCACACTTCTACATCTTTTACTGGGCTAGTTGCTAAAGGGGAAGCAGTAGACTTGCTGTATCTTGATTTTTAGTAAGGTTTTTGACAAATTTCGAAGATGTTCTCATATGCAAATGAAAAAACTGTGATCCAGATGAAATTACAATAGTGAGGGTGCAGAAATGGTAGAAGGATACTCAAAATAGTTGTCAATGATGTACTGTCGAACTGTGGGAGCTTATCTAGTTGAGTCTGGCAGTGGTCAGTGCTGGGTCCAGTAGGAGTCAATATTTTCATGAATGACAGCTAATGGAATGGAGAGTATGCTTATAAAATTTGCAAATGCCGAGTCTGGGAGGGGTTAGAAGCATTTTGGAGGACAGGATTTGAACAAAAAAACTTGACAAATTAGAGAATTGTTTGAATGCAACAAAATGAAATTTAATGATAAATATAAAGTACTATATATGGGTTAGAAAAACCAGTTACCAGACCTCAACAACTCTGCCAGACATGTAGGGGCCAGCCCAAAAACCAAGGCACCCCTAGGTGTGTGGCACAGAAGGGAGCCCCACCACCACCGAAAGGCTGCTGCTGCCACTTTTTGTGGAGGTGGTAGAGAGCAGGCCCGGATCTCTGCCAGGAATCATCGTTGGTGCTGGGCTTATGGGGCTCGAGCCCCAAGTCCCAGTGCCTGAGCCCCTGGCTCTGCCACTGGGCCACCCATGGCTCTGTCAGTGCATGAGCCCCAAGTCCCAGTGAGCCGAGCCCCAGGTCTTTTCCTGGGCCAGCAGCACGCCCGGTCTCTGCCACTGAAAACTGCCACGGTGACTTTTGGCAGTGAGCATGGCATGCAAAAGACTCTACCATCTCCAAAAAAAAAAAAAAAGCTGCTGTGAGTGGCATCTTCAACAGTGCTGGGGGTTGAGAGGCAGAGAGACAGTGGCTCTGGAAAGGTGGCTGCTAGGGCACATTAACCTCCCTGGCCGCTAGGTGCTGCTAAACACCAGGGGCAAAATCCTGGGCACCATGGTGTTGAAAAGGATCTGAGAGTTATAATGGATTTTAAACTGAATGAGTCAATAATGCATTGAATTTGCAAAAAGGCTAGTAGCTTTCTGGCACTATTAACAAAAGTGGTAACAGATGCGTTGTATCTTAAGACATGGGGGGGAGGGGTGATAGTACCAGTCTACTTGGCAATGGTGAAACCTCATCTGGAGTACTGTGTCCAGTGATGGGGACCACATTTTTAAGGAAGAATTGGAATGAATCTGGAGGAAAACAACAAAAATGATGAATGGCTTAGAAAACCTGACCGATGTGGAAAAGTTAAAGACACTGGGCACGTTCAGTCCTGAGGTAAGAACACAGAGGCTGATAATAGGTTCCAAAAAGTTAAGACCTGTTATAATGAGGATGGTGATGAATTGTTACATCTTGTTAAGTTAAGACCAGAATTAATGGTCTTAATGTGCAGCAAGGAAGATTTAGGTTAGCTATTACAAAAACCTCTTTAACTGTAAGGATGGTTAAGCTCCACAGTGGGCTTCCATGGGAGTTTGCAGAATCTGTCTCATTGTAGTTTAAGAACAGATTGAGAAAACACCTGTCAAAGATGTCCTATGTTTACTGTGCCCACCTGTATGTGAAGGTGAGGAGGTGGACATGAACTTGATAACCTCTCAAGGTCCCTTTTGTGTCTATAAAATCCATAATAATAGTGGAATCCCTAGAGGACTTCATGGATATCTATGGCTTTTTTTTCTTTGAGGTAAGATCTTTACTTGGGACAGGGTTTGTCTTTTCCTGAAAGGCGAATACAATTTTAAATGTGTTAATAACTTAGGAACCTCAGTTCTGTCTAGGGTATTAGGCTGCAAAATGTCTAAAACCCAGAGTTTCATTATTTAGGTACCTAAAGATGCAGATGTGCACCTTGCTGGATTTTAAGAAGCTTATGAACTGATTAGATACTTAATTTCCAATAATTTGGGAAGAAAAGGCCACTCCACAGCCATACCCCCTCACCTGAGAGTGTCATGCTCAGCTTGCACACAGTTCTCTCTGGGCTTTCAGCTTTGCATTGTCCCAGAGAACCACAACTGTCTTGGTGGTTCATTGGTCAAAATTTGGTCTTTAATATAGATGGGACCTTAAAAATTAGAACGAGAAAATTAAACTGAAAGCAGAAACTGCCTGGGAACCATGAGAGGGACTTGCGCGTAGGCAGTCTGAGCCCTGAAGAAGGCAAGCTGTCACCTTCTGTACCTCATGAAGTCTGTGCATTGTCTTCACATTCAGCTTCAGCATTATCTTTGAATCACTTGCAAGTGTTTTAATGTAGGTCCAGTTGTGGAAGCTTCTGGGTGTTCAGCACTTTCAAAATTCAAGCCATTTAGACAGAGTTCTACCTATGGACTTAGGAAACTAACTTGGTGTTCAGTATGATTTTGTTCTCCTTTATGTTAAGGAGAAGCTCTATTAGAGCAACAACTTGCTGATCCTCAGGGATGGCTGCTTAAGACTAAATACTGCATATTGAAGAGAGTTGCCTTCTTTTTGCCACCAGACATTCTGCAAAGCAATCACCCTCTTACTAAAATAGGTCCATGTTTCAACTTCTGTTTTCTTGAACTCTGCCACAAAACCTGTTATACTTGTCTCTGTGAATTATATGTTTAATTAATATTTATTATTGCATTGTGTATATAATTATGTACACTTAAAATGCAGAAAACTCCCTGTCCCATTTTCCAACACAGAATCAGAGTCTAGAAACAAATATAACTATAGATTTTATTAGAGAATTTATCTAAAATACAATATTAATTTTTTTCTTTAAATTATGACATTTTAATGGAAAGATACTCTGTATTATAATAAGTTTTACAAGTAATATTTAATTTAAGACATTTTGTAATTTAAAAATAAACTCACTAACATTAAGACATAACTGAGGTTGAGGATACCATGGCTAAAAAGTAAAACAATTTAAAAAAATATTTACATTTCTGTTTCTTAAAATCTAAGACATGTAATCATTACTATTAATTTGCTTTTCATTACCTATGTGGACACAACTCAATCTTTTAAATCACATTTAAAATATCCAAATTATTCTGTATTCCTTTGTTTCCAAAAATGTTTCACATTACTGAGTACAGTTAGTCATATGTACTATCACCTGTAGATGAGGTTACTTAAAATGGCTTATTTTGCTGTTATTATGTGCTTTGCCAAACATCCGAAGTGTCAAGTCACAGCAATTCTCAAACATCACACAGCTTGCCCCACTCCCCACACATTAAGACCCATTTTCTCTTGTCTAAAGTCTTTCACATTTCATTAGCCAGAACATCAGATGCTGAATGGAAGAAAGGAAAGAGCTAGGAGAAGAAATAGTGCCAGTGCACAGCTGGCGAAAATTTGATTTGTGCTTAGCAGAAGGGGTGTCTCCCTCACAAACAGCAATTTCTAATGAGCTCAGTGCTTAGCTTATTGGAATGAAGCTCTAACTTCTCTGCCTTTCAGAAGCTGGCATGGCCGCCAGTTGTCCATCATATGGTATGGAGTCTCATTCTCAGCACTGAAGCAAAGGCCACGGAGTTTGCACAGCTGCAGGAAAAAGAAAGAAGCAATATTAACCTTCAGATGCATCTTCATGCCTCCGGAAATCTATTTACTCCACACTAAGAGTCAGGGACGGTGTAAGTCTGAGGGTGAGGAGAGAGGCATCTTAAAGACATCTCTAAGTTCTGCCAGCTGTGGTAGCCTCCCCATATTTAGCTAGCCAAGAATCTCAGGGCATGGTGCTTCTCCCAAACCTTCCCCTGCCTTGTATCAGTGTACCTCGTGTGCTGGAAGAGTTGGGAAAGAGTAACACAACCAGCTAGGTGTGGTTTGCTGGACGTTTTTAACCATAAGAACCTCATAAATGTTGCAGGTCTATAGCTTAATTGAACACCTGGCTATTTTGAATGCTGTAACTCTTTTGACAGTTTGTTTTTCTGTTTTGGGGTCTTTTATAAGATAATATTTACCTGATCCCTTTCTCAAACTGGTGTAGTTCAGTAATTACTTCAGCAGAAGTCAGTGAAGATATTAATGTGTGTGAGAGGAGCATCAGTCTCAAATTCCTATGGAATGATCCGTAAGAATGTGAAGGCCTATCCTGATCTGCAATTTCATAGCTCCCCAAAACAGAATAATGTCCGTATTTAATTGTACCACAATATTCCTGTATTCCAAAGGAACTTTAGGCAGCTATACCCTGAACTATCTGATGTAAATGTGTGGTTTTCCAAACAGTAGGATGCTTACCCTACACAGTGTTTATCTATGTACTACCATTACAAACAAGCCTAGCTGTGCCACATTTGAGCTACCTGCTAGAATAATCAACACACAGGAGACTCTTTAGATGTAGTCCCCAGGGAGCTAGCTGCCTGTGTTTAATTTTACACACCCTTCAGTTAATGCAGATCTAACTGCAAAACCCAGCACTCCAGGACACCATGTGTATTTGTTACAGACACTCCACCATTCATGCTGCTTTCTCATACATGACACAGGTCATGCAAATATAATACAATGCAAGTGACCAGAAGGTTAGAAGTAATTTTATTAAACTGATTCAGGATGCCATGTCTGAGAATGCACAGTTAAATGGAAATTCCTGCCAGACGGATGAGAGGTGTCTGCAAAATTTTTTCGACATGCAGAATGGTTCTGTGACACACAATTTCTGCATGGAGGCATGCCACAGGCAAGGAGCTCACTTACAAGAGGTCTTTAACTTCCCTGAGAGGCACAGCATGTGACTAAGAATGCTGCAATGTGTTCCAACAATCACTAATTCAGTATAGTAATGCTCATGTGCTTGCTATTGTAATCCATCTCCTCCCCTCCTGACAACTATTCCAAATCTACCCATTTTTAGAAAAGCAGTTGTCAACTGTGACTTAAAGTCCAGTGAAAATATTCCCAGCAGATGCTAAATTTTAAGATTTTTTTTTGCCAAGATCTTTTATGTTTTCTTGCTTTGTTCAGCATATAGGAATGACAAAATACATGATGTGTGCAGTAGTTTTGAGTAGTCAGTTTTGACAGGTGTAATGTAATAAAGGGATCTGAGGCTAGGGAGAGATGGATGATGATTTTCATAAGGAAAAAAATACTAATTTATTGTAACCATTCCCTCTCACATCTCTCCCATGTTGTAACATCATTTTTATGTCCCTTTGCTCATGAGTAATAAATATGTGGCTTTAATTAAAGAAAGATGTCAACCGTAAGACTCTCTGGAGCATTTTATTAGTAGTAATAGATGCTTTAGTTTAATGAATGTTTCAAATTACTCATCCTCTTCCCTTTTCTGTCCTTTTATTAAATTATGCCCAGTACCAGAACACAGCTTCCTTTCATCTCAACTGAATACAGAAACACATTTCTTTGTCTTATAGAGCAATAGCCATTAGTAAAATTGATTTAAGTCTTTGAGGGTACACTAAAGCCCTTAAGATATAATGTTTGTATTTATAGACTCTAAGGTCCTATTTCTATCTTCTTAGCTAAACCAATGCAGAACTGAGGATGGAAACTTGCATCTACATAATTTCATTAAAGAATGTTGCACAGAGCTAGTGCCCAGAGAGACTCAACTTGTCAGTGCTCTAATCTGCTAGCGCATTTGACAGTGTCCTCAAGCTGCACAATATAAGAGTTTCTTGAGATAAAATGCAAACGTCTGGAAGCTGCAAATTTTATGCATTCCAAACAATGGCATTTTTGCTTGATTCCTGTCTTGAATAAGAGCAAAGTCCACTCTTAACATACACAGGAAGAGTTACCAGAAAGGGAGCAAATAACCATATCTGACACATGCATTAAAACAATGATTCATGCACTATCTATTCTTTCAGAGTTTTGCAATGTGACTCCAGTCTATTCCAGTAATGTTAACTGCAGCTTGGGCAGAAGATCCCACTGAAGGTGAATGTTTGTATACTTACATGGAATAGTGGCCTTTAACTATTGAAAACTTACCTGTTCTGGGCTGACAGTGATGGGTTCTCTCAGAACATGCCAGATAACGCATTCAAGTAGAGGGGGTGTGGTCAGTGACCCTTGGTAAGTCCAGTAATCCAAGGATTCAGGAAGCAGGCTTGTGGGATCAAAGTTTGTGAAAGAAGCTTGCTTGCCCTAAGACAGAACAGCCTGTTAACTCTGGTGTAAGATCAGTTGGAAAACAGATACCTTGCTTGAATTACTGGAGATAGTTAAGGGAGGTCTGATGCTACTTGTCAAGTCTGCCCCCCTGCTTTAAGAGAGAGAGATGCTAATTCTGCACAGCACTGAGACTCTCTCAGATTTTTGCTAAAATCTGTTACAACTGAAGGCACTCATCACTCTCCAGGATCACACTCCCAATCTTTGGTTCAAATATCTAACCTATTGCCTCTTCCTCTAAAAACATCCTGTAGTATATTTCCATAAGACCAACATAATCTATAGCCAGTGCACAGATGGCTAAGAAGATACGGCAAATACAAAAATTGTGGTCTGGTTCTGCTATGTGCTGTTAATGGCAAAATGCTCACTGACTTCAAGAGGAGACTGGCCATGCCTCATATAATTAACGATAAATGCAGCAAGTATGCTAAAAATGCAGCACCCTAAAAATGCAGCAAGTGTGCTCCTGTCACCTTTGCAGCTGGGCACCAACCAAGGCAATAAATATTGAAAAATCACAGGAGGGAACACAGCCCAAAATGGCACTAGTGTAAGTCATCTGATTTACACCAAGGATGAAAGTGGCTCTGTAGACTCAAGTGCAACTGAAAGCCAGAAGCACATAATCAGAGAGGCATGAAATCATTGTTACAGAAATACTTCCCATTTGCTGCATGGTATACAGTGCTACAAGCCTTCTATTAGTCTAATTCGAAAAAAAAATATTTGACTTAGCCCCAGGGCAGGGATTACAAAGACATCAGTGCTGATGACAAGGATAGCTGTTCTTCTGTAGTACTTGCACACAGAAAGCAGTAGTAAGGAAATGTAATTTTGAACATTAGGAGAAGAACATAGTAAACAACTGCACTTGCTGTCAGTTGTCACAGAGATCATACACTACCTTGGTCTGAATGGAGTCCAGTGCATCAATAACTTTCTGTAGCCCAGATCTGGCACTTCCCACCTGGTGTTACAAATCATATGAAAAGAAAATAAGTAGATGGATAGTTGGTAGCTCTGATGTACCACTAAAGTTAGCTGAAGACACATTTCAGATTATGTCATCACAGCACCAATTAGATTAATAGAGGTTTCTCATAATGCTGAATGATAAAAATGGCTGTGCCCTCACATTGTAAAGAATCTAAAGTTTACCACAAATAGCTTGTGCTCACTAGTTTGCAGAAGTGAAGGACTGTGGTTCAGAATAAAATTTTCTTTTATGGTATTTAGATTTGTTATTGATTTCAGCTACTGATTTCTTGGAAGATGTCAAATTTAAACTCCCATCAAAACCAACAAAGCCAGAATAAAGGAAGTATCACTGAGATAAATCATTTTCATTAGCTTGTTGTGTATTTCTCAACCTTTGTACTAAGCAAAACCCAAAAAATGTCACTCAACAGAGACTAAAGGAAGGGAAAACAGAGGTTACTTAGGCTTGGTGGACATAACTTTTATACCATGTGATTTTTTTTTCAATGCTATTATTATACCAATACCACCCCAGTACAGATAGAATTATATTGGCATAAAGAACTACGGTCCTGTATATCTTACTGCTCTTCCCATTCAGAAAGACGAATTGAGTGTAAGCACCTTTATACCAATGTAACTCAGTGGGGGGATGTACCACTTCAACTCTATGGTACAGTTAAAGTGGTATAGTTTCTGGGTGCAGACAAGGCCTTAGATCTGGGCTGGGCAATAACACTCAAGAGGGGGGCCAGTGGTGGCAGAGAGCCAGCCTGGGGCTAGGGGAAGGGTGCAGAGCTGGGAGAAAAAGGGAGAGGAGGAGTTGGGGGGAAGGGCTGGGAGCTAAGAAAGCCAGACGAGAGACATGGAATGGCGCAGTGCCACGCTGCTCTGGCCCCTAGAGCAATGGGACAGCACTGTGCTGGCCAGGGGAGATGCGGTCAGGTGGGAGAGGTGCAGCGCCAGCTCTGGCACCAGAGCAGTGAAGCGCCAGCTGGGAGGACGAGCAAAAAGGGGGTGGCACAGCAGCAGCACCACCAGTCCCAGTCCTGGAGCGACACTGCACTATATGGGTGGCAGCAAAAGGCAACAGGGGCGAGCAGGCTGGGGCAGCAGAATGGACAGAGGCCTCAGGCAGGCCGCGTCCAGTCTGCAAGTTGTATTTTGCCCACCCCTGCCTTAGACTGTAAGTTTTTTGGGGTGGTGGACGTTTTAGTTCTGTGTTTGTACAGCACCTACCATTATGGAGTCCTGATCCTTTACTGGTGTCAATAGCCTCTACTGCAATACAAATAATACTTTGCAATAACAGTGAGATTGTTTAACTAACCTGCAGGAAAACGCCTACCACACTCAAGCCATCAGGATGCTTCACAGCTTCACCAAATTTACCATATTTTGTGTTCCAATGAACCAGGTGAAGCTAAAATCAACAAGATGAGAGATAATTATAAATAGTGTCTTCTATCTAACAAAGCATCTCAACTAATAATCTATAAAATGAAGACCTAAGATGGCCATTTTCTAAACAATAAGAGGTGATGTTTTACTGCTAAAACCTTAAAAGTTTTCAATATAGCTATAAACTTCTTGGATCACGGATTTGCTTTTATATCTTGTATAGAAATCTATGCAAATAGATATTTAGAATTTGTAAGATGTACCTCTCATCCTTATTTTTAAAAATGTTCTGAATGCAAAGTATGTACCACATCTTACAGGCCTTATCTAGTAAAAGTTGAGGGCTATGTCTACACTAGAAAATTAATTAATCCAGACTAATTTGAACCCTGTCTACGCTAGGCTTTGCCTAGTTCAAACTAAAAATTCTTTTTAGTTCAAATTAAGCAAAGCTTAGTTCAAACTAGTTAGTTTGAATGGCTAGTTCAAACCAGCTGCTTAGTTTGAACTTACTTTGAACTTTAATTCAAACTAGCACAATGTAATCATGCTAGCTTGAACTAAACAAGTTTCATCTAGTGGTTAGTTCAAACTAACCACAATTTTTTAGTTTGAACTAACTTTTAGTTTGAACTAGCCAAGCTTTTTAAGTTCAACCAAAAAGTTAGTCTGAGCTAAAAAAAAGCACAGCCAATTTGAATTAACTTTAAATTTCTTCATTCTGACTAAGCAAGTCTGAACTAAGCTTTTGACTTAATAAGGTTGAGTTTAGTTCAAATTAAAGTAGAACTTATTTTGAATTAACAATTCAACCTTTTTCTAGTGTAGGCATAGCCATAATCTGTGCCACCATAACTATCTGCACAACAAGTTCAGCAGTTAATTGTGATGCCACCAGCAGAAATTTATAAGCTCAGGGATCCAATCAAACAAGGTGCTCAGAGCCCTCAGAAAACTGGAAGATGCTGTTCAGTACCCTGGGAAGAAGTGCACTTAGAACTAAACTGGTACTAGCTCAGCATGGGTGCACAAAGGGCAGGAAAAGGAAGGGTGCAAGGAGCTACCTCTCTTATACTCCAGTGGAAGAACCAATCCCAATCCCAATCCTGTGCTATCTAAATGCACATATCAGGGAAGTCCACCACTGTTGCCACTATTAGATTTACAAAGTGGACAGAGAGGTGGGAAGTGTGTTGATCTATGGCTTCACTCTCCTCCTGCTCCAGTCAGCAGAATGAAGGTGAGCCTGGGTCCAGTGAACTGTAACAAAGGATTGTATAGCTACTGCTCTAGCACACAGTCCTGTAGGGTCCCTGGAGGCATCCTCAGGCCAACCAAAATGCCTGCTTGATCTCTCACTGCTGCATGTCTCTTCCATGGCTTCTTTTGCTTACTCACTATACAGACCTCGGCTTGAAAACTGCAATATAGTCTTTAAGGAACCAAAACTCCTGTTGTCAGACAAACATCTCTAATGCTAAAACCAAAGGAAGAAAAAGGGGAACTTCTGGTGTGCAGAGGGAACAATTTTTTCCACTGAGTCCCACAAGCCATTGCAAGTGCAAGGAACAAATGAGCCATGCGTACCTAACACAGATCTTTTGCTCCATCTCCACTGTGAAATGAAGTGACTGCAGTGAACATCATTTTACAGTGGATATCACATCTCAGCTTAACACCATCTAGCTTTTGTAGGCCATATCTACCCCCAAGATTTTGTTTAACATTTTGCACTGTTGCTGTAGCACAGTGCAGCTCCAGTGGTGGGAGCACAAACATAGACAAGCAGCTGACCATTTGAGTCACCACTTTGTGTTGTTCTCATAAAACTCCCACCATTGCTGCCACTGGGGAAGTTGCACTGATGGGAAATATTAGGGAACAGGGCTGTAACTAGGCCGGGGTGAGCAGGGCAAAGCCCGAGGTGCTGATTTAAGAGGGCACAGGGGACAGATCTGGCTTCCCACAGCAGCTGGGATGGATCCAGATCCGTCCCCAGCTGCCGTGGGGAGCCGGATCTGTCCCCTGCGCCCCCAAAATTCAGCGCCTGGAACTTCTGACAGCGCCGCTGCTGGGGCTTCTTGTGCTGCATGGGGCTCGCCATCGCTGAAGAATCCGGTTCCCCAGGCCTGCCCCAGAAGTAGGGAGCCCCTGCTACTGCCGCCAGGCTGCAGGGATCCGATCCATCCCCAGCCACCACCGGAGGCAGCAGGAGCTTCCTGCTGTCTCTGGCGCTGTCTGGGGACAGAGCCAGATCCCTCCGGCCAGCCAGCTGCAGCAGGAGCTCACTGCCACAGGATTGGGCCCCTGGCCAGATCAGGGGTGGAGGTGTGTCTGCGGCTGCTTGCCGCAGGTGCAAAAATGTCTGGTTATGACTCTGTTAGGGAATATGCTTTATGTGGACAGGCCCTTAGAAGAAAAAAAGTCCTACCTCAGCATCATATTGCACACCATCCACAGTGTGTTCAGAACCCTGGCCCTCACAGGAGCCCCAGTGAAAGTGAAACTGAATCAGTCTGTAGGTTCCCTCAAGAGCACCACCACGCAGCACTGCAAACCAAACACCTTCAGTTAGCATTTGCCTCATCTCTTTTGTTACGGAGCCTTACTCTAAAAAAGAACATTCAACGCAGGGCTTTTAAGGGCAGATCTACACTATGGACTTGCTGCAGCACTTCCAGTTAAGATGCTCTAAGTCAGTGGTTCTCAACCTTTTGCGGGTCATGACACACTTGGTGGGATACCACAATCCTACAGAACACACCAGCCCACTCCCCCCAAGGCCAAATCCAGCCATTTCCCTGACTCTCCACAACACACTTACTGCTTTGTGGTGACACCCTAATGTGTCCAACACAGGGGTTGAGAACCACTGCTCTAAGCCAATGGGTGAGAACTCTTCTATCAGCTTAGCTAGCTATGCTGGATTTTCACACTCTTGAGCAACATAGTTATAGTGAAGTAAGTGTATAGTGTAGACCTGTCCTAAGTGAAACTACACTTTGTTGCTTCATGGGCTACTCTGGGTTACTTTTTACAGTTCAACCCGATTACTAATCCTAGTCGAAACCAGACATCTAAAACTTAAATGCCTGTAATGTATGTGACTCATCAGCGATTTGCCAGACATGGTAATAATACAAGGTCAGTGGATTTAGGAAAGGTTTGTAAGAAACTTTTCTGTCACAGTGTAAATAAACAAGGAGTCCTGTGCCACTTAAAGACTAACAAATTTATTTATTGCATGAGCTTTATCAGGAGAAAAATCGCACTTCATCAGATGCTTTGAAGATGGGGGAATTTATAGAATGGGAGGAAAGAAAGGCAGGGAAGCGTAAGTCATTGGAACAGGTCGCACTGTTACAGCAAATCAGAGCAGTTGTAAAGATTCCAGGAAGATGAATGACCAGAATTCTAGGGCCCTATAGAAATGTTCCACCAAAGCGTCCTCAAAAACTTAATCCGGTTTGCCGTTCTCATGGCAATTGCCCTTTCATTTTATGCCAGCTATTGGAGCCTTGATCCTGCAAATGCCACGGTGCACAGTAGGGAGCTCAACGTTGCTGCGTTCCAACGTAAGTCTGAGTACAGGTTATCCATAGGCGCATGTGAGGTTAAACACTAGGCATACTTTTTCCTAAAGGGAGGTAAATTTTGAGCCTCTTTTGTGCCCTCTCCCTTAATGCCCCCTCAAATTAGTAATAAAGTAAGGGACGTAATGTGAACGCAGAATGGTCAGGTCTGAGGAGACAGGTTGGAAGTGAAGCACTTAGTTACTGTGCTCACTCTTGCTACTACAGTAATTAGCTTCTATCCACTGTAACTAAGGCACTTGGCAACACTCTCCTCTATGCAGGATTGGGCTCCCCGAATACTCTATCCTGCATATGAATTTTTACCTTGTGTTTATACTCAGAACAGCCCACCCTTGTGAGATGTAGGCTCAAGCCGTGAACCTGTAAACTGCTCAGGGTAGGGAAACTCTCTCATCATGAGCAGCACCAAGCCCAGGCCAGGTAATAAGGAATCCTATTGAGGTCAACAGAGCAAATTATGTGGGTCCACAGAGAAAGGTTTAGGTCAACCTCACGATCTAACTCCTTGTTTAAACTGGCATTATCTGAAAAGCAAATGTATTTTAGGAATAAAATTTAAAATGACATATGTCTTAAAACTCAATTTGGTACCTGCAATTTGACAGAAGAATACTGTTTGTTACCATGAAAGTTCCTGAATTCTTCACCACAAACAAAATAATTCAAAGCAGGTCAATGGAATTCAGATGCTTTTCTTTGTTTGCAAGTACCCTGTGACTGTTGCAGTGTGTATGTGTCAGAATATGTAAATTGAAAGTACATTACAATTGGCCATTATCTGTTCAGTTTTGGCTAACTTTGACTATATGCAAGCACAGAATAAAATAGCCATTGACAATTGGGAATGAGGAAAATTACAATGGTCTGGCTCAAGATTTTAGCCACAGGAAAATGCAATTTAAGATGTACAACAACCATAGCTTCTTGAAAGCTATTTTAAAATCCATATAGAAAAGACCCAGGCATTTATGTTCCACTCTGCCACCTGGCAAAATTATAGGAAGTAGCTCTTTGCGGCACACAGAAGGGAAGGATGCCTGTGCAGTAACAGTAGCTCTTCACAGCATATAAACCTGTAGCTTGTCCACAGGTGTACAACACAAGCTCCAGTACATGTGAGCAGGAAAACATAGCTAGCTGAGTGTGAAAAAGTGAACAACCAATCTCTGCCACTAGTTCCTTTCTTAAAGCAGCATGTACAATACAGCAGTAACCCCCGCTCTGTAACTAAGGCTCATGAGACAGATGAGCTACAAATGTGGGGCTTTTTTTTCTATTTGATAACATGAGATATGTTAAGGTACAATACCATTTGGGGCAGTTTATTTCAAGTCAGAAGTGGATGATGTATTTTCTACATTGAGACAATGTTGAGCAAATTTGAGAGACAACAGCACTAATAAAGATGATGATGATGATGATGATGATGATGATGACTATCCCTCGCAATTACACAGAACCCATCATATATCAGTGCTCTTAACAAAGAAGTAAAAGATTGGGGACTAATTGAAAAGTTTAATGAGCAAATTCTACTCACCTCACCCATGTGAACAATCCCATTAGCATCATTGGGATTCTTTTCATGAAGCCATTAAATTGGGTTTGGACCTAACATACTTTCTGAAGAGATCTTAGTATGTGTAGAAGTAAATGGACATTTTGTTGATTAAAAGTGATCCACTATACAATCAAAGGTATCAGTTACACGGAGCAGACCATGCCACTGTTACAGTAAAATAAGTTTTACAGAGCAGTTACCTCCCCCCTGCATGTTTTACTTCAGAGTATTAGCAACTTTGCCCTAAACTGTGCGAGTAACACTGATGTTCTTTAGAGTGGAGTCAGCCCCTTTATATGAGGCTTTGTAGGAATACTGTGCTGTTACTGTTGGGATTCCAAACATCTCTGGGATGTTCTCAATGTAAAGAGCAAAACTCTAAGGGTATATCCACACTTACACTTTAAATCAAAATGATGATGATTATTTCACTTTAAAGTAGTGCATGGCTACACGAGCTTTCCTTATTTCCAAATGAGGAGCTCCCTCATTTCAAAATAAGGAACTGTCATTTTGATATAATAAAACCTCGCTTTATATCAAAATGACCGTTAAATCAAAATTATTATTTTGAAATAACATGGCGTAGCCACATTATTTCAATTTAACTTATTTTGATTTAACACTTTTTGCCCTTGTCCCTCCCAGCGTGCCTTCCTCTTTTTATATATTGGGTGGGGGCATGTCCCTTCTTGGGGGCCATCTTGCCACACCTTCCATGGTGCCCCTCTCCTAAATTCAGCTAGCAACTCCTGTCCATGGACATGATCGTTCGATTTGGTTTTCTAGTGCGGACATGTTAAATTGATTTAATTTAATTTGATTTAATGATTTTTATTTCAATACAATTAGATTGATTTAAGTTAAATTGATTTAACAGTCTGTGTGTAGACATAGCCTAACTGTCTCATTCAGGGAAAAGCTTTTCTTGGAAAGAATCCAAATGGCTAATCTGCAAGATTCCTTCTAGATATAATTCAGACATTGAATGAAATCCTCCACTTACACAAATCAAATGGGTAGAAAATAAATTATTTTAAGGTTCATTTATTTGAATATATCTCAGTAAGTGGAAAGTAAGGCAGGACCAATGGTTCTGAATGGATGGCTTAACCATGCGATGGAATACTGCTGTCGGAAACCTCTGTAATAAGTTTCACCTAAAGAAAAATGTGTAGCAGTTATTGCCGATAAACAGCCTCTTCTTACTTGAACAGAAGCCATTTGGCAAGCCTGAGAGGGTAGAAGATGTGTTTTGAGGAGATAACATAAAAGAAATTAAACACCTCCCAATATGTGCCATATTTGCATAAATGTATATTGGCAGCTTGACAGTGACTGTGACTCACCCTGACTGAACTTATCGATACAGACTGAGTGTCAGCTAAGGATAGCTCACCCGGTTTAAGGATACACTCCATGAGCATGATGACCAGACTGCTCCTCATGCCATTAGTTAATACAGCTATGTTACACATATATATATATATATAAACATGTATGTGTGTGTATACAGCCATACACAAACATGCACATACTTGTACACACACATACACCTATATATATATATATGTGCACACACACAACTCATAGCATGAGTTGAAGTCATAACAACATTTTCATACAATCATCTTGAGTCCTTAAATAGAGGTGGGCTGTCCTGAGTTGACACATGGGCCATACTGAAAGGTCAGTCTGGGTGAGTCACAGTCACTGTCAAGCTGCCAATATATATATAACTAGAGTATATGCAAATATGGTACTTAATGAGAGGTGTTTCATGTCTTTTATCTTATTGCCCCAAAGCACGCCTTCTATTTTACAGCCTCCCCAAATGGCTTCTAAGAGAATCAGAAGACATTTTTTTCAATTTCAACAAATTTCTCTATAGTGAAATCATTTGTAGATACAATTTATGCATGTTAAACAATGTATAAGATAGAAATCCCTATGAATCATTAATAAAAAATGTGAGTGAAGTGCATTGCTATTAACAAGGGAGGGGAACAGATCACGAACACCAGTTCTTTGCAAGTGAAATTCACCAGTATACAAGGCCCAATGTAGCACTAAGTCCTATATAACCCCTTAGCAAGGAATTTCTATAGATGTTAAACGGTCAGTCAGTCTTTCTGTGCACCCTCTGCACTGGGGTGAATTTCATCCTAGATGAGCTGACCTTGGATGGATAATTGGCCTATTACAAGCATGAAGATGGTCTTCAACTATATTGTGATAACAATATTTTGTCTTGTCTCCTAGCAGCAGTAGCTATGGAACAATCTTAGCAACTGTTACTAAAAAGTGTATTGTGTGTTGGAAAATATTATAATAGTACCAACAAGTGTTTATTTTCCTATATCTGATGGATGATGAACTGAGACATGGGAAGGCACGGTCCCTGTCCCAAAGAGCTTACAAGTCTTTTCCACTGGTCAATAAATGACCAAATGAAAGAGGAGGAGGAAAAAGATGCATCAGACAAACAGAGTAAACATGGCCATAACTGTATGCAAGCCGTTGTAGCAGTGTTGGTTCATGGATCAACTTCTGTTGGCGAAAGCGACAAGTTTTCAAACTTACAAAGAAAAGAAGAGTGCTGTGTAAACCTGAAAGCTTGTCTCTGTTACCAACAGAATATGGGACTGATTGTCCTATATATTGTTAGCTGCATATTTTAAAAACAAGCGCTGCTTGACTTAGCTGTTAATTAATTGACTAAATTCTTCGATTGTCACAGTAGAATTGACTCTTAAAGAGATATTTGAGGGACCAAACAGTGACTCTTATAGAGGTATCTCAATGAAGGGAAGCGTTTCCTTGTACTCTAGGTGCCCATTCAAAAACTGATTTCTGGCCAGAAGATTTACAGTTTAAAAAATAATGGAAGGAAATAAGGCTAGGATTGCCTTAGGCTATGATAACAGTGAAAGAGTGCTGACTTACACAGATATATCCTGAAGAACAGAGCTTTTTCATTCCTTTGAATCATAAGAGTTCCATGCAGTCAGTTCCCCTTGTGATTCAGAACAATTAAAATATTGGCTTAGCCATCCAGTAATGTGAAGATTCAGCATTCTGGACAGATAATGATGATATGTAACACTGGGCAATAGGTACTATTATATGTCAGTTTGTAGGCCTAAAAATAGACCTCCTCTGTCAAGGTCTTATCTTGAAGAATGCAGACCTGTATGTTTCCTCCCTAAACTGATCCTTACTTCAGTGAGAAACGGAAAAAGCCAACAGCAACACAACTTTCAGTGTAACTCACTGCAAAATAAGCAGTGCCCACACACTCTCTCCTAGAATTACAAATATTCCTTGGTCTGTTTACACTGAGTCATAACTCAAGAAATGTGTGTGAATGTCCCCTTGGCACCTCCATTCTTTTCTGAAAGAATTACCTGGAAAAATATGTTTAAAATTATTGAGGCAAATCTTCCACACCGTACTAGTGTCAAAGTTGGCCCAACAGTTTGACCTCCCAGAGTAATTTTAAGTTTTTTATTATGATCATATTTCCACAAAAATGTCTGATCTTACAGGAGTTTGTAGTTTGACTCAGAATATTTTCTCCATCTTTGAAGCAATTATAAAAAAAAGCAGCAGCAATTAGAGAGTTGGTCATAAGGAGAAATTACTAGTCTATTTACTATTAGCTTTAGAGCTTTAAGTCAGATTTCCAATTAAATTGTATCATCTTTATAGCTTTACAAATCACTTTATATAGGAATCAATGGCTCCATGTCAAGTTGGCAGGCAGTAACAAGTGG
>ML681998.1:5471386-5547092 GCA_007922195.1 Podocnemis expansa | reverse complement strand
CACATGCAAACTGGGTGATGATTCACTTTTATTACTGGTCACTGATAGACTAAGTCTGGACATCGAGGGCATAGTAAATATTATTTGGATTTAAGAAGTAATTCCTACACTATTTCAGGTTTCATCTGGATTCCCTGAGTTCCATATGGGCCTCTGACTGCATATTCAGAGGAATGCAGACAAAATTTAACACAGGTTGACCTGGTCCTTTGCATTTTTTAAAGCATCAACATACAGCAGAATGTATTGCACACCATTGATCCATCGGTCTGTGAAGCCTCAACATAGTTGATTGTGTAGAGTCATTCTATAGCTCAGTGAAAGTTCTGCCTTTATATCAGAAAATACACCAGGCTCCTTGTACACTGATAGATTAACTCTTTCTGTTGCGACATTAAGTTTATATCAGCCACTGCCTCCCTTTCCTAAATCTCATAGTATGTTGTTTAGTACCTATTGCAAGTTAGATTTTTTTTTTCTAAACTATGAAGCTGATTCCTATGTCACTTAGCCAAAGTCTACACTTGCCGCACTTTTTGGCGGCAGTCGATGGGAGATATGCAAGGTACATGATATACCTCTTGTAACTCCTGATGACTTACTAATCCATCATTACATTAAGGCAAGTCAACTGCAAATGCCTTCCACTTGGCTTACAGCAACTCCTGTTCCACAGCTGCAATTGATATGACAATTTCCGGAGTGATTGAGTGGGTCTGCACAGACTGCTCAATCACACTTGGAAGATCATGCTGACAGTGACAATTTTGCTGCTGGCAGTATAGACTTACCCTTACACAAGCTTTGCAGCTCCTGGGTGACATCCTGGCTCCACTTACTGGTCAGTGGCAAAATTCCCATCGGCTCCAGAAGTTCACCTTCTGACTTCTGTGGACATGCTTTGATTTATACTGGGCTAACTGATATTAAACTCAGGCAATACGGCTATGTCTACACTAGGGGCTTACATCAACTTAAGTCGACCTAAGCAAAGCCCAGGTTACCGTTAGTGGTTATTAAGTCGACTTAAGTATTTCAATCAATCAATCAATCAATCAGTCAAATCATAGGGCTGGAAGGGACCTCGTGAGATCATCGAGTCCAACCCCCTGGGAATTGAACCCAGGACCTTTGCTTAAGTCAACTTAATAACTCTCACTTTTAAAGTGGACTTAATTTTTAAGTCAACTTTATTAAGTTGCCTTAAGTCTGTGTAGCCTGGCACTAGGCTTACGTCAACTCAGTTGGCTTTCTGGCCATCTGAAACTTTCCTGACACCCAGGAAGTACCTGCTCTGGTCAATCCCAGGGCAGGATGAAGCTCAGCCCACCCTAGCTAGAGCTAGTCAAGCCTCCAGCTGTGTTGCAGGCATGGCTTGGGGCAGAGCCAGGCAGGTCAGGCAGCGGGCTGCCTCCTGTACCCAACAGATCCTCGATCTCCTGGCTCTGTGTGGGGGGCCTGAATCCATACATCCTGGCTCCAGGTAGCCAGAGGACCCGGGAAGTGTATAGGACACCCTGTCAGAGAAGGGCCATACCCACAACACCCAGCAAGTGAGGGTGAAGCTCAAGGGACAGACGTCGCCACATGCCCCTACTACACTGAGCTGCACAGCGTCCTGAACCAGGAGGTGGACACACAGCCAGCCCGCACCCTTGACTCTGCCGAGTTCCCCTCCCACCCCCATGATGACAATGAGGTGAACAGCTCATTGGACGAGGATGTGATACTCAGCTGGGGGAACACCAGCACCCTGGCACAGGGCACTGCATGCGCCCCAGCCAGTGCCACTCCAGAGCTGTTCCCTGCCCCAATGCCAACCTCAGGAATGCAGGGGGTGGCTCTGCCCCCCCCCCCCGAGAAAGACGCAGGTGAGGGGACCGTGTGCCAGACCCCTGGTGCAGCTGCTGGTGAGTGCTCCCGTCCTGTGGACATGGTGGGGCAGGCAGGTGGGACAGGGCCTACTGGGGACAGCGCCCGGGTGGCAGGCAGGCTCCTGTGGGGGCGTGGGGGGGCATGCAGGCCCTCCCACAGCGGACACAAGGGCAGGGAGCCGTGTGGCGGGGAATGGCCTGGAGCCAAGTGAGGTGGGGGGGCACTGTAGGTGGGAGCATCACGGCCAGACAGCATGTGCCTGATACCACTGGAACTTGGGCTCAGGAGAGACCCCCCCCCCCCGGGGCAGGGCTGCCTGGAGTTCACCACCCTGGGCACTGCACCCACCCCCTGCAGCAGAGCATGGTGGTGTATAGTAAGGGGTCCCTGTCCCAAAGGACAGGGGAGTAGGGGGCAGAGGGATGAGACATGGGACGGCAGCTGCTGTCAGCCTGCACGCCACACTAGCTAATGGGGGAAACGCTTGTTCTTTGCTTTTCTCCTGTAGACCCTGCACCAGTGACACTGCCCACTCCCAGGGGGGGAGGAGGACATGCTCAGCCCCAACCCACAGGAGGAAGGGGCATCGCACCATGGAACAGATCCTCGAGGACCACCTCCAATTCACGGAGCATGCCAAGGTTGATCTCTGAGCCTGCGGGACCAGCAGAGACAGGAGGAGGATGCCCGCCACAGGGTTGAGCAGGCCCAGATGGATCACCTGATCGATCGTGTGGCGTGCCATACATATGCCTTGGCGTACCTGGTCTGACCTTCTTGGACCCCATGTTGCCATGCACAGTATGGAGGGTGGTGCGGCCATTTACTTCCTGTTGTAAAGGAGTGGCCGGGAGAGAAGGCCATGTCTTTCTATGGTGCACCGTGGGCCAGCTATCCACAATGCACCACGCCTAGGGTGACCTAGCAGCTGCCACTGTGGATGTGGGCAGTCTGCTGGGATTTTGAGTGTGGACTCTCTAAACCAGGTTAACAAGGTCCACTTTAAGCCAATTGTTAAGATGGCTTAACTGAGCCCTTTAGTATAGACATAGCCTTTGAGCTTTGTATTCACATCTTACAGGATGGTGATGTTTGAGTAATAAATATAATTGAACAAACATAAATAAATGTTAGTCTTTAAGTACCACAGGACTCCCTATTTGTTTTGCTGAATTAGACTAACAAGGCTGCCCCTTTGGAAATTGGATGAACTGTAGAGTATACAATTTTTTTATATGAAACTTCCACGTTTCCTATTTGCAAGTAACATTGCTAAGAATAACAGCATACCTTAAATTAAAATGACAGTATTGTGTAATATAGCTGTGCTACTATGCAGAATCTTGCAAGGAAAATTCTGTCATCACATTAACTACTTTATCTTCTAAAATCTGTGCGTCAGGTCTTAATTTTCCTTATGTGGCGTGCAATGCAATGCAATGTTTATCATACCTTTTGAGATGGAAATGCAATGCCAGCCCGAAATAAAACATTTCTGCTGTTACCCAGGGACACAGAGAGAATTCTTCTATAAATTTTATCTCATAGACAGAGTTCTTCATGCACCATGAAGTCAAGGATAATTTAACTTAAGAGTAGGACATTAGTTCCTGTCTTGTAGTTTTGCTGCCATCTACAGGGCAATATGGAAAAACAATATGGGAAACCATAAAGTACAAAAATATTTACACTCTTTCCCCTCCCTCTTACCTCCCTCCCCACCACCACCCTTCCCCAGCCACCACTTTGGCACCAGTCATCAGACTTCAGGTTATTTCCTAGTTGATTCTATTATATACATATTTTGCATATTGTATTAAACTACACAGCAGCACAAAACTAAAACTGAACACGCTTAAAACTTGTTCTAAATAAAACAATTCTCATATATATATAATTATTGTATACAGTGTTGCTGTAGCCATGTCTGTCCTAGGATATTAAAGACACAAGGTAGGTGATGGAGTATCTTTTATTGGGCCATCTCCTGGTGAGAGAGACAAGCTGTCAAGTTTACACAGAGCTCTTCTGCAGGCTTCAGACACCTGCTGAGAGCATCACCGCTAAATGCATGGTGAAACAGATTGTTTAGCATAAGTAGTTAACACATATTTCAAGGCACATACATGTTAACTGCAGATGCTAAACAGACTGTTCTACCTGTTATTTAGCTGACACTCAGTATGGGTCCCAGACCTGAAGAAGAACTCTATATAAGCTCAAAAGTTGTCTCTCTCACCACTGAAGTACTCCAATAAAAGACACTACCTCACCCATCTTGTCGCTCATGTACAATTATTGACTTTACAACTATTTTTAATGGAACAATGTGTAACATACTTTGTACCTGCATGTAGAGAAAAAAAAAGACAGTTCATTGATTTAACCATTCCTTAAAGTAATACATTGATACATATATGCACAGAAAAATATTAGAATTCATATGGGAACAACCAAACAAGATATATGAATGGGCATTTGCAGATTTGTAGGCTCACTTTTTTGATGCATGGAGCAAACTTCCAGAGTTGATAAGGAGACACCTTTTGAGGGAGCCGGAGGATGGGCTGAACTGAGTAGGGATGGGGAGAATCAGGCTGAACTGAGGGGGGGGGTGTGAAGCTGTCTCGATTTAGGGGGACCATGTATTGTATTACTTAGCATCCATAATTCAATAGTTGCCATAGTCCATATGAGACATGCTATGTTGGGTGACAAGAAGAAAGGTTATAATTTGCTAAGAATGCTTATATTTTTTATGTGTAGGGTTCACATGTGTATTAGACATTATGAATATGTTTGGTATATCTGTATTTCAACTTGGGATGGCTTTCTGAGAAGCACCCCAGACAGTGCATCTGCAAAACAAACAAGGAGTTTTGTGGCACTTAAAGACTAACACATTTGTTTATAACATGAGCTTTCATGGGAGAAAATCCCACTTCATACCCATCTGAAGATGGGGGAACTTATAGAATGGGAGGAAAATAAATGCAGGGGAGTGTAAGTCATGGGATCAGGTTATAGTGTAACAGCATCAAAGAAGTTGTTAAGATTCAAACACTGGGGAACAGCACATAGAGGAAGGTGAAGTCAAATCACCTGTTGTAATGGGAAAAGAATCCATAGTCACACTTTAATCCTGCTTTCACACAATTGAATTATGCATATCATTTCCAATTCTGCTGTTTCTTTTCTGCAGTAATTGCTGCCTTAAGGGCCCAGGAAGGACGCCCACAGGAACACTGGGCCTAGGAAGAAATCTGATGAGTCGCCAGGACTTCTCATGTGACTCTAGACTCTATTTTGTTTCTAAGAAACCACACATACAGCATGAAAAAAGAAAGGACATATAAAAAGCTACTGCACCAACCTCGATTTTTGTCTTCAGTCATCTTCCAGGCTATGCAGCTTTCAGCAAACATGGATCTATTCGTATGCAGCTGAAGCTGCTGAAGGACTGAGACTCATCCAGGGACTGGGTGTCTAGCGGAATTATTCAAGCCTGCAAATGCCAAATTCTACCAAGGACATGATTTACATGGGCTTTTAATCATTGTATGTATGTGATTAGGAAAGTGTGTTGTACTTGGTATGGAAGAATCCCATGCATTGCTACAGACTGGGGACCAACTGGCTAGGCAGCTGATCGGCAGAAAAGGAGCTGGGCAGGGCTGTAACTAGGGCAGGGTGAGGCGGGCAAAGCCTCAGGCACGTATCATGTGACTCCATTCACTGAGCAATTTGGGGGCATGCATTCCATGCTGCTTGCTTCAGTTGCGCCCCAGGTGCCAAAATACCTAGTCCTGGCGCTGGACTTGGGGGCTACAGCATTCCAGAACTGTATATGAGTCAACGGTGTGCCCTTATTGCTAGGAAGGCTAATGGTATATTGGGCTGTGTTAGTCACAGCATTGCCACCAGACTGTGAAAAGTGTTTATTCCCCTCTATTCAGCACTGATGAGACCACATTTGGAATATGGTGTCCAGTTTTGGGCCATTTTAGGAAGGATGGGGACAAGTTGTAGAGACTCCAGCAGAGGACAATGAAAATGATTAGGGGGTTGGATCATAGGATTTATGACAAGAGGCTGAGGGAACTGGGTTTGCTTAACCTGTAGAAGAGAAAAATGGGGGGAGGGGATTTGACAGACACCATCAGCTACCTGAAAGAGGTTTCCAGGGAGGATGGAGCCAGGTTGTTCTCAGTGGTGGCAGATGACAGAATAAGGAGCGATGGTCTCAAGTCGCAATAGGGAAGGTCTAGATTGCATATTAGGAAAAACTTTTCACCAGAAGTTCAGTAAAGCACTGGAATGGATTATCTAATGAGGTGGCAGAATCTCAACCCTTAGAGGTTTTTAAGGACCAGCTTGACAAAGCCCTGGCTGGGATGATTTAGTTCGGATTGGTCCTGCTTTCAGCAGAGGGCTGGACTCACTAGATGACTTCCTGAGGTCCCTTCTAACTCTAATGTTCTATGATTCTACAATATTCCTTTTGGCCAGTTGAATATCTTTCCATGTGCTCAGGGAAATAAGCTATTAATTCCATTTTTCAAAAGTCAAGCGTGTTTGTTGCAAAGTGTCTAGCTGAAGCAGAGGTTAAAAGGAAATTTCAGAGGTACTCATTAGATCAACTGCTTCTATCATGTGTTTCCTTGTAGGAAACTAAAATTCATGTGTAAAGGCATCAGCAGTGATAAGCCAGATCAGTTCAGAAAATTTCAAGCAGAATACTTCTGAATATATGGGTTTTGATAGGCTTAAGGATAGTTCATGGCCAAACAAGAAGTAAATCCAGTTAAGAATGAGGCTTCTCGTGGAAGCAAAGGCCCACAAGGAACATCAGTGAGGAGGTAAGTGCCACTTAGCAGATACTGTGATGAAGTATCAGTTCAGATAAACTATTTCCTTGGAGTCAAAAAGAAAACCATGACAATATCTTAAAATACAAACAAACAGCCAAGGTTGAGTACCACAGTCTTTATCCTCCCCTAAATTATGCTGAGATGTATTACAGAGGTCATTGGCAAGTATTTACATCTGTTACTTTTTCCTGTTACCCAAATTAGAAATAAAACTTGACTCTATTTCTTACAAAAAGGTTTTTATTAATGTTTGTTTTCTTAAGACAGAAATGCTGTTACTTCGAGTGCAGTCATCATACAATTCTCTTTTATTCCTCTTGTTAGCATGCCCTAAGTCCAGCAGAGACTCTTGCACACAAATTTCACTGACCTCAGGATCAATTGCATAGGTATATGAGAGCAGAGTTTGGCCTTGCGACATGTTAAGAACAATGCCATGGTACAGTAGAAAAATATGGGGACTAAATAATTCTTAGGATGCTAAATGGTTTTCTACAGAATTATCCATTTTCATCCATTGATAAACTCTACAAATGCAAGAAATTAAAGAAAATCCTGGTAGTTCTCAAAATTCATTTCATTTCAATTGCTCTACTGTTAAAATAAAAGTTGACTTTCTAACAAAATTAAATCAGTTGTTACAATAATTAAAGTAGGAACCCTTTACCCCAACAACAATTTGATACCCTCAGTTTGAGCTAACATCTTGATTACAGTTTTCAAAATAAAACTGTACAATTTTAGCCTTTCAGCTAATCAAAATCTTAACTTGCTTAATTATCAATGGGAATTTAGTGAGTCTTTGTACTCTTCATATTTCTATGTGAATACAAAAGAGCAAATTCTACCCTCCATTACACCAGATATTCCCTACTGGATTATGCTAGTAAACTGACAGCAGAATTTGACAAGTTGCTCATTTTACGTTCAAATGACTCATTGTTTCTGTTAGTTAAAAACCTCCTTAGTCTGGAGAAAGATAAGCACAGAACACCATAAGGAAAGTGGGGAAATGCATTTTCTAGCCATTAGCAACTAACTACAGCATCTTTCTTCCTCAGAAATAGCCATATAAATGATACTGTTAAAGCTAATGAAAAAAAGCAAGGAGTTCTTTTTTTGTTTTACTAGACTAACACAGCTGCCCATTTGGAACTTGTTAAAGTTAATGCAGCTGTTATAGAGATCCAAACATAATTCCACATTTTCAAGTTAAAGTTAAAATTTGCCTCAAGCAATTTTTGATGTCTCACAATTAGTCAGGGATCCATCACATTTAATTCAGAGTGTTGGATGGAGAAACACAGATCCATTTCCAGAGGAGTGGTAAAGGCACAAAGCTAACTAGGCTTTGGGATATAGAAATTGCCTTACTCGAAGACACCCAGTTTCAGCACAGATTTTATTGGAATGTGGCTCTCACCATCCTGAAATGCCGAGGCTGAGGAGGGCGCCAGTTATCCATCATAGGGCAAATAGGTTCTGTTTCAGCATTGATGGAAAGGCTACGGAGCTTTGCCATCTGCAAGGAAGCAAAATAGAAATGCCAACATGGAATTCACTTGGGGCAAATCCATGGCATAATGTCTAGATGACCAACTGGACCAAGCACTGGGTATTATAGAGGAATCTTCCTACAAAGTTGTGGAAGCCACTGCATGGAGACCACTGAAGTCTAATGGCTGGACTAGTCTCTTGGGATCCTTGGAGTAGGTTTGTGTAGCAGTAGATTCTCTGACCCTACCTGGTTTCTTCTCTGGCCTACTCATGACCTGCCTCCACAAAGTCTCAACCTGAGGAGCTCTGTCATACACAAGTGCTAAGTGCTTGTGCATGCCTCTTGCATTATGAAAATTCAATAAAATTTCCGTGCTCTGACATTACCCTTCATAATCAAGGAGGCAAATGGAAAAGCACATAGGGTAACATGAGTCACTGTGATATCTAACCTTCAGAATAGATAGTTTATATTTTCAAAGATCAGAAAAAGCGCATCAACTGTATTATTAATTTGACTCACAATAACAAACCCATCATGAACTTGAAGGCTCCCTGCATGCTGCATTCAGTTTTACAAGCTATGTCTATACTTAAGAAGTTAGTTTGTAATAATTCAAACTAATAATGGTTAATTCAAACTAAGTTAATTTGACCTAACATGGCCCCACTAGAAACGCAAATTGAACTAGTATGTCCATGGACAGGACTTGCTAGTTTAATTTAGGAAGGGGGAATCATAGGAAGTGTGGCAACATGGCACCCGAGAAGGGCCATGCCCCCACCCACTACATAGAAAGAGGAAGGCACCCTGGGATAAAAAAGGTCAAACTGCATTAATTCAAACTAATGGTTAGTCTGAATTAATTTGGCTCTATTGGGTTAATTTGAACTAATAAGTTACAATTAGCTGTTACTTTCAAGTTAAGCTAGATTTTATAACTTCAAAGTAAGCGTTCATTACTTTGAACTAAGGAATTCCTTAGTTTGAAGTAATGAAAGCCAGTGTAGCCATGCATTAATTTACTTTGAATTAATCCTTACTAATTCAAACTAAATTGTAAGTGTAGACATAACCACAGAGATTAAAGCCAGAGGGAGCATGGGTTCACCTTGTCTGACTTCTATGACAGGCCATTACATTTTACCCAGTATCACTATAAAAGCCCAAAGACTCTACTACTTAGGCTAAAGCATTTCAGTCCTCCAGAGACTAAATTGTGTCACCAGCAGAGAACAGGGAAAATCTGTCATCCCACTGAGCAAATAACAGTCCATACTGCCAAAGAAAGAGAACTCTGCTGCCACACCTGCAAAGACCATGTCAATCTGATCTGCGAGAAAGTTCCTTCCCAACCATAACTGTGGTGCTCAGTATGACCCCAGGTACATGAGCTAGTCACATAGGTCAGACATCTAGAAAATGTATCCCTGTACCCCCTCAGAGATCTGGTCTACCTTGTTTACAGCTGCAATCAGATGAATAATTTCAGCTCTTTTAGTCTCACAATGTAAGAGTTGTTTTCCAGGCCCTGGATCATTTTTATTTTTCTGCCCCAGAATCAATCAGAATGGAAGAACCACTTACATGGCTGGAGAGGATGGATGAGTAGTTTAACAAGGTTTTGTTGCTAGCACTTCCAGTAAAGGAAAAGAATTCTGTTTTACAAAACAGAGACATGTGCTTTCCATTCCATGAGAATTATACCCAGTGCAGTATAAAAAGGAAATACACAGTGAGCAGTTGTATCAAAATAAAAAGCTCAGTTTGAAAGTGGACTGGAGAATGACTCCAGTGCTTGAACCACAACATCGCCTGAGTGACTAGGCTATAAACTGGAGCTGCCAGAAGGGCAGAGTTTGAAGACATTCTTCCCCCAAAGCCGTAGTCACATTGGCTGCAGTAATCCTCATGGCCAGCATGCTACCCTCTCTGCAGTAGACTAGCCAAGGCAAAAACAGTCAGCCAGATACAGCAGACCAGGAGTCTCAAACTCAAATCACTACGAGGGCCACATGAGGACTAGTACAGGGACAAGTACGTTAGCCCAAGGGCTGCACCACTGAAACATTTCCAATATTGTTGTATGAAAAGATCAGTAACGATAGCGTCGTTGCAGGCTGCAGGAAACAAATTTAGGGGCCACATGTGGCCTGCAGGCCGCATGTTTGAACCCCTGCAGCAGATAGATCCACATTCTCAGAGATCCCCTGGTCCCACTGCTGCTTTCTTCAGCTCAATTTTGCCACCAGGCTCAGTGGGTATGTCTACACTGGAGGCTCCATTAAGTCCACTTAACAAGATCAACTTTAAGTCAACTTAAAGTAGACCTTGTTATGTCGACTTAGAGGCTGCGTCTACATTGGAGAGCATTTTTGAAAAACTTTTTTAGAAAAAATTATTTCAAAATATATTTGAAATAATTATCTCAAAATAACTTCTTTCAAAAATGCTATTTTGAGAGAATGGTCTGGGGACCACTCCTTGTCTGAACTGCCTGCTGCACTGTGAGGCCTTGTCTCCTCCTGCAGCCTGTTGTAATCTCACTGATTTGTTACACTTTAAGGCCTCTGGTGACCTGGTCCTTTCCAGAAACTAGGTCTAGGAAAGTAGCAGCTGGAACCACTAATTTTCAAATGCGGAAGACAGCTAGGGACTACAGTGTCTGTCATAAAGACACAGACACGGAATTGGGGTGAGTGGATAGGCCCATAGGATACGTCTACGTTACAGCTGGAAGTGAGTCTCCCAGCACTGGTGGAGGCTTGAGGTAGCCACCCCAAACTCAGACCACCCTGTCCCCTGGGTCCAACTCCAAGGCTCTGCCAGTGCCACAGCACCTGGACAACTATTTTTAGCACACATGCATGAGCCACATTAGCACACATCTGTTTTTCAGGGCTCGGTGACCTGCTACCCACTACAGTGTAGACATAACCTTAGAAGTCTGGAGTCCTATGCAGTTCTTTTTAGAGTCCTAGTGGTATTCCTACTGAAGCCAACTGAGCATTTTCTAACAGAAGGGTCCCATTCTGAAGTTCAGTTTTTATTCTGTTTTAAGACTGGCATAGCTACACAGACAGTGGCACCAGCCACAGTGTAGAATCAATTGTGCAAGTTTGATTGAGCGTCAGTAAAGACACTTTCAATCCAACCTGGAAGTAGCCAGACGTTGACCTATTACAGGGGTCTCAAACTCAAATAACCACAAGGGCCTCATGAGGACTAGAACATTAGCCCAAGGGCTGCACCACTGAAACCTTTTCATATAACAGTATTGCAAATATCGGTAACAATAGTGTCATTGCAGGCCACAGGAAATAGCTTTAGGGGCCACATGCGGCCCTCAGGCCACGTTTGAGACCCCTAACCTATTAAGACCTACCCAGCAAGTAGCACAGCGCTGAGTCAGAGGGAGGGCATTTCCCATCAACTCAGCACAGTGGGAATGGTGTGATAAGCAGGCCTTTGGAAATCAAAGGGAGATACGCAAATTACTGTACATAGCTTGCATATCTCCCTTTGACTGTGCCAAAATCCATGGCACATGTATCCTAGAGCTTCATCTTTATTCATGCAAATTCCCATTGACTCTAGTAGGAGTTTTTCTTATCAAAAGACTAAGTCTGGGAGACGGTTTATAGAAAAATAACCTTAAACTGCGAGACAACCAGGACAACAGGGAGGTTAATGTCCAACTGAAGTTTACCTGGTCTGGGCTGACAACAATAGGTTCCCTCAGAAGAATCCAGGTAACACATTCTTCACAAGGAGGTGTAGTGAAGGAGCCATGGTAGGTCCAATAGTCCCAAGATTTAGGGAAAAGAATGGATGGATCAAAATTTGAAAAAGGAGCCTCTTTCCCCTTAAATAAATAAAACAGAAATCTCTTTAATAACATCGGTTGAGACAGATCTTGCTTAAAGAAAGAGTCAAGTTCTCATGGAAGAATTAATGAAATGTCCAATATCATGTAAGATTTACCTCCTCCTTTTAAACATTTGCCCCCTAACTTACTTTTCCAAAAATGACCACTAACCCAAACCTAAGATTTCCCAAATAAATAAAATAAAATTAACTTTATTGAAGTGTCCGCTGATATAATTAAGGGCTGCAACTTCTGAGAAACTCTTCTCACCATAGTGTATTATTACCTAACAACTGTGATTGGATATGCAATATTTATATCCAGGATATTTTCTCACTAATCCATCTTATGTTAAATAAATATATAGTCTTGTTTACAATTATTCTTTGCCAAAGATAGTATAATAAATAAAATTCAAGATTTTTGCACATTTATTTTAATTCCTTAGTTCACACACTTATCTTTCTTTGCTTTTCTTGAACTGTTTCTTTTTCAGAATAGCTACAGCCCAGTTTTGGATTTCTGTGATATATATGTATGATGACTAAATTTCACTATCCAAAACTGAGTATCTAATCTTTCTGTCATTATTAAAACAAGGCGTAAAATCTGATACGCAGATCTCAGTTGTGATGTACTGGGGATGGCATCACTCTTGTCTTTTTAACATAGTACCTGACTGTGTTTGACCTGTTCACTTACTCAGGAACCTTTGGTTACAGTAGTAAGGCTAAACAAACGAGGCTATTCCACATGTAGATGGTGACATGAAAAAGGCAGAACAAGAAATGGGAGAAAGACATGAATGGGAAGTCTGATATTATGGGCAGGGCAGAGCAAAGAGGGCAAAGGACAAAGTAATAAATGACTTAAGGTTGGTTAAGTAGGGAGAAGTGGAGGGACTGGAAGATACGGCAAGGAAGTTTAAAACTGAGATGAGGGAGAGTGGGGAGCCAAAGGAGAGATTCGAAACTTGATCCCTTAGGCTATGTCTACCCTGAGATGTGAATTCGAATTGATTGCCATCAATTCGAATTCAAATAAGTGCATGGACATGCCAGTTTTCCTCAATTCGAACTGAGGCACTCCTCAGTTCAAATTGAGGAAAGCTGAGTTTGAATTGGTCATACCTGCTTTTCCTTTGAAGTCAGGGTCAATTCGAAGTGAGGAATTCGAATTGACATAGTGTGGCCATGTCAATTCGAATTCGCTGTTAGTTTGAATTAGCCACAGCTTGATTTTTCCCTATACAATAGCGTCCCCTACTGAATTCAAACTAGCAAGTCCTGTTCATGGACATGCCAATTCGAACTGGATTTTCTAGTGTGGCCATGTCAATTTGAATTGACTGAATTCAAATTAGATTCAAATTGGTCAATTCGAATTCAGTAATTCGAATTGAAATACTCAGTGTAGACATAGCCTTAGTCAATGTCATTATTCATGTGCTTAAAGCTAAGCATAGGCTTTTGTGATTTTCCAAATCAGGGACCGAGTTCTCAGGACTTTATAAAAGAAACTTTCAAATAGATGAGAGACAAAAATCAATCTCAGATGTACAATAGAGAATGCATTTTTCTTTAGCTGAATTAGAATGGATTCCTATCTTGGTCACAGACTAATATTTTTAGAAAACAATCAGTGGTTGCATTTACTTCCAGTGTTAAATGTGGGCATGATACTATAATTCTTATGCAAATTGAGCTCTCTTCTGTGGGAGTTCTGATTTTGTAATGAGTATGTGACAAGGCCCTTAGATAATTAATTAATCTGAAAAAACGGTTTAGGATAGGATTTGCAGTGATGATTGTGTTGATATCAATGAGGGCTGCCTGGCAACTGATCCAAAGCCCATTGTCAATGAGGGCCCTTAGAAAAGTGAGAGAAGGAATTACATTCCTCCTGAAAGAAAGGAAGATATTGTGGGCTACAGTCACCAGATTGTTTTGGCTGCTCTGTGTAGCTGGAACAGTGCAAAGCAGTCAGATGAAACTAGCAAATCTGGACTTCTGATCTTTGTTACTGCAGCTACTCAGTTAATTTAATCTAATACAATAAAAATTATTCTGTTACCTTTGTCTTAATATTATTTATTTCTTCAAGAATTCTCTTCATCTGTGGTTTGGGAGTTTTTCCTACCTGTAATGCAGAAAGCACGAGTTGAACAGTAGCTATGCCCAGGACATTGCTGGTGCCTAGCACACGGGACATGTGCCCTGAGTCCCAGGGCCAGTGCCCCGAGTGCTCAACATGGCTCCCGCCTCTCCTGGATCCCTCTTCTCCCACGAAAGCTCATGCAAAAAATAAATCTGTTAGTCTTAAAGTGCCACACAACTCCTTGTTGTTTTGTTACTGGACTAGACTAACACGGCTATCCCTTTTGAAACAGGAAAAGCAGGCACTACCACAGGTAGCTGAGCCCTGCATCTGGGCCGGGCCACCCACAGCTGTGCCTGCCTCTCCTGGCCAGGGATCCGGGCTGGGTCACCTGCAGCAGTCCCTGCCTCACACGTCACCATCCCCAGCCACAGATCTGGGGCCAGGCTGCCGGTGGGGCCCCAAGACTGGACCAGGTCGGGGGCATAGAATTGGACCCAGAGGGAGGGGGCGACTGGGCCCCAGGTCTTTTCCTGGAGTAGCGGCACTCCTGGTTATGCCAGTTGAATTTTTCCTTCGCATCTCACATTTCTTCCAACTGCATGAAATACTCTATATGACCCATCCCATTGGTCACTTAAGTAGACAACAGATGCTGATGATTTGGAACTGAAAAACAACAAAAATTTATTCCTGATGGAGGAAGAAACTCCCTTAATAATATAGGCCATTCCTTCGACTCAGCACTACTCTTCTTCTGGGGATGAAGCTACTAAATCAAACTCCAGATCAGTTGAACAGGTCTTGACCGACTGTTCAATAGAACCCAGAAGACTGAACTGATGCCAGTTAATTCACTGCCATCAGTGCAGACTTTGCCTTATTCTGTAACAAGAATGGTACGCACTACTGAATAGCAGGAGTATAGCTAGTAAGTCTGTGTGGGTGTCTGCTAAATTTTAGTGGATCCAGACCCAACCTAATTCCAATCTATCCCTATGCACCTTTCTGAACATATCCTCTATTATGGCACAATACTGGGAAGTAGAGCTGGAACCTTCTTCTCACAAAGAACAAACATGCAGTAGTACAAGGAAAAACTGAGCACTTCTACCTACTTGCAGAAAAATGCCCAAAATAGCCACACCATCATATTTTCTCAAAGCTTCAGCATAATTACTGTATTTCGGATTCCAGTGTACCAAATGAAGCTGTAACCAAAGGAAATTAAATGTTAATAAATACCATTTTACAATAACAAACCACCAGAGACCCAGTCCTGCATTTCCTGTACATCCTATTGAAAGACATTTGGAAATGCAGTAGTGGGCGCCAAATGTATCACTGCATAAAAAATTGCATAAATATGTTCAACCTGGATGGAGCTACTATAAGATGGGTGCAAACTAGTTGTATAACCACTCCCAGAGAACAGTTATCAACAGTTCACGGTCTTGTTGGAAGGGCATAATGAGCAGAGTACCGCAGGGATCGGTTCTGGGTGTGGTTCTGTTCAATATTTTCATCAATGATTTAGATGATGGCAGAGACTACACTTAAAAAGTTTGTGGATGATACCAAGCTGGAAGAGGTTGCAAGTGCTTTTGAGGATAGGATCACAATTCAAAATGATTTGGACAAACCGATGAAATGGTCCGAGGTAAATAGAATGAAGTTAAACCAATGCAAATGCAAAGTGCTCCACTCAGAAAAGAACAATCCATTTCACACATACATAATGGGCAATGACTGAGAAGGAAGGAGAACTGTGGAAAGGGATCATAGTGAACCACAAGCTAAATATGAGTCAATGGTATAATACTGTTACAATAAAATCAAACACCATTCTGGGATGTAGTAACAGGACTATTTATAAGTAAGGCATGAGAAGTAATTCTTCTGCTCTACTCCACCCTGACGAGGCCTCAAGTGGAGTACTGTGTCCAGTTCTGGGCACCTCATTTCAGGAAAGATGTGGACACAGTGGAGAAAGTCCAGAAAAGGGTCACATGAATGATTAAAGGCCTGTAACACTAATGAGGGAAGCTTGAAAGCGCTGGGTTTGTTTAGACTGGGGAAGAGGAAACTGAGAGGGGACAAGATAAGAGTTTTCAAGTACCTAAAAGATTGTTATGAGGAGGAGGGAGCAAAATTATTCTCCTTAACAGCATATGATAGGACAAGAAGCAATGGGCTTAAATTATGGCAAGGGACGTTTAGGTTGGACATTAGGAAAAAATTCCTAACTGTCAGGGTGATTAACCATTGGAATAAGTTGCCTATGCAGGTTGTGGAATCTCCATCATTAGAAGTTGTTAAGACCAGGTTACACAAGCACCTGTCAGGGATGGTTTAAGAGGGTACTTTGGTCCTGCCATGAGTGCAGGGGACTAGACTTGATGACCTCTCATGGTCTCTTCCAGTTTCTATGATTCTTTATTTAAATGTGCCTTTAACAAGCCATTTCCTTCATCTGTGAAAATACATTATGGGACTATAATTTTACAAACAAGGAGAATATCAAAATCTATTAACAACAATAAATAAGTAAAACTAGCAAACTATGATGTTTTCAACAATTTGAGAAAAACAAAAAACACTTCACTACAAAAGCTGTGTTTGGTGTCAAACCAGTAAAAGATCTCACAGAAAATTGTGTCTATCCAACTGGGGCATATTTTTAAAAATTTACAATTTTACCAGTGGGCAGAGATTTGTATTTTTATTGTGAAAAGCTGTGTTTGTTGACTGAAATGATTCACCCTAGTTTAGACTTTTGAATATTCACTGAAAAAATGGGTTTCATACTCAAATCAATAAACACAACAAAATATTTGAAAGTGAAAATGGTTCATGTTGCCCAGCTGCACAATCCTGCCAACTTTCAGTCTGCACCATATGCTAGTATATAAAAAACAGAACCTACCTCTCCTGCATATTTCACTCCATCCACAGAGTGTTCAGAGCCATGGTCATTAGAAGAACCCCAATGAAAGTGAAGTTGGCGCAGTCTGTATATACCCGGGAGTGGTCCACTTCTCAGCACTGCAAGTGATAATCCATATCAATATTTGGCTCAGAATGTTTACAGGGAGCTTTGCTTCTGAGAAGAAGTGCCTATATTTACCACAGAGGAGTCCAAACCTTGAAGGCTTTGAGACTCTCCTGCAAATTCAAATTATTTCAGTGGGACTTAAGGGCATACAGCAGCTCACAGGATTTGGCCTATATATTCTCCTAGGGTACACAGCACTGTTTGATTACATAGCTATAGAAGATGTCATGAATCAGGGTCAAACCAAAGAATGCAAGGCCAGTTCCAGAACAGGTCCCCTTCATCTAGCAGCATTACCTAGTGCAGTTTGGGGTTGAAGCATGCTCAGGATGGCCCACTATCCTCTGGCAAATCTCCCTTTGTGGAATTAACAACTCTACACTGAGGATTTGATGGGAATTCTCTGTGAAACTTGCCCTAGGAGGGCCATGCAATATTACAGGTGTCAAAGAGATGCCATGAAATACTAAAACCTCTGCCAAAGCTTTCTAACCTAATATATGGCAAGCAATGCTTACATAATGGTCTGTTTCTTCTGGGGAAAAATAATTTGCTGAAGAAAGGGCAGAAGAAAATGGTAAGAACAGATGAATTAGACAAGTAGGTATGCAACATGCAGACAACCTTATTTCCCTTCTTAAGTTCACCAGGTGTAATTCCCATTGCCACATGGTCACCAAAGGGACCACAATAAACTCATGAGCCCTTATTCCAAATAGTAGCAAGGTTTTACTTGATAGATCACAAAGAACAAGGTAAATGCATTTTGACGACATAATCATGGTCACTAGTCAAGAATCTATACATTCATTCAAACTAGTAGGTTAGCATCTGACTTGCTCAGACTCTAAGCATTTTCAATACTATCGACTTTCATGGAAGTTAAAGGAACTCAACAATTTCTACAAGGGATCCATCACCTCACCAGATTGGTCCACACATATTAGGTAAAGCCAGTTTCATTCCTGGATCAGAAAAGATAGGGGGTAAGACCATTGGCAGCTTTTTTTCTGAAATGTCCTAGAAATAAAGCATTTAAAGATACAGAAGGAGGCCTTTCTTTTCATGGATTTCATGTGTTCTCTTAGACATGTAATACTGGAGGCAGTTTGTCAGTAGTTTCAAGTAACACCCATCAAGGCCATCAATTGTCCATTAAAACAAATCTGTAAAACATGTTTGAGGGAAAATAATGACACAGTATTTTCACTTGTGTACTATGACCAGTCATTTTAAATCTGACATTAGGTGAAGCTGTAAGACAGTGGTTTTCGCATGTTTTCTCTTGGGATCCAGTTGAAACAAATAATGTATGCAACCCATTAATTACATCTTTCAGCAATGCATTACAGTCTTTCAATGGCAGCAGCAGGGGGTGCCATGACCCAGTACCTGAGGCTATGTCCACACTTAGGCAGTTAAATTGATTTAAGTGAAATTGATATAATTGAATCAATATAAAAATCATTAAATCGGATGTGTTATTTTGAAATAACCATTATTTCTATTTAACACTTTGCCCTTCTCCTTCCCAGGGTGCCTTCCTTTTTCTATATATTGGGTGAGGGCATGGCCCTTCTAGGGAGCCATCTTGCCACACTTCCAATGGTGCCCCTCTCCTGAATCAAAATAGCAAGTCCTGTGTGCGGACTTGCTATTTTGATTTGGTGTTTTTGCTTAATTCAATTTAAGTTAAATCAATTTAATGGTTTTACTTCACATTATCTTATTTCGATTTAAGTTAAATTGAATTAACCCTGTACATGTGGACATAGCCACTGATTTTGATCCTGACAAAATGACATAAAAGACTAAGACTTAACTTTAATGCATGGATTTCAGGGCCAGAAGGGACAACCGTGATCATTTACCTGACCTTCCACTTCCTGTATAACATAGGCCATAGAAGTTCATCAAATTCACAGAGACTATCTTTTAGAAACACATCCAATGGGGAGGAAGAATTTCTCTTTGTTTGGTTTAGAAACATTGTACAAAACACACAAAGACCCTTTATTAACATATAAAGAGAAAAACTCTGAAGGTAGCCTACAGATGAAATCTATCAAATATACATTTCTCAGAAACTTGGGAGTTGAGATCACAAAGACTGACCATAAAAACCATAAAGAATCCAAGGACCACACGTTCAGTGGAGACTTGTGCTTGGTGTAAAAAGTAGTAAGAAGGATCTTTATTTTGTTTCAGCTTATGGAATGGAGCCAAAATATCTGAAACTGCTCTGTTCCCTACCCTTCAACAAATGAAAGAATTGATGCTAACTTTCATTAAGAAAAAGAATATGGACTGGTACCTGGGAACAGAGTTCAGAAGGAAACACACATACATCTTCCCTGAATTTGTGTTAGGGAATGGCATTATTCCCGTCAAACAGAACTACCTGGTCCTAAGACAAAGGCATTCTGTTTTCATACATCAAGAAATAATGCCACTTTATTTTCACTCATGTAAAATATCTTCTATGAACTGAGATTTAAAGCTTCCAAGCTGAACTTCTCCACTTACGACAGTCTCCAGTAATGTTTTATAAATGTACTGACATTAAACCAGTGAGCTGTGGACAGTACTGTAGAGCAGCGATTCTCAACCACTTTGATGGGACACATTACTATGTCACCACACATTACTTTGTTGGGACACATTACTATGTCACCATGTAAGTGCCATGAAGAGCCAGGGAAATGGCTAGAATTGGCTTGGGTGGGGTGGGCTGGTGTGTCCTATAGGGTCATGGCATGCCACCAACTGTGTTGCAACCTGCAAAAGGTTGAGAACCACTGCTGTAGGGATATCACATCCTTCCTGCTGCTGATGCTCTCTGTGTGAGCCTACCCCAAAGGAGAAACAATGAAGTCTGCAGTTTTCTTGTGGTTTTATCTTCACTCTGACAGTATTGGATCAAACTGGCTTCAGTGTTCTCCAGCTGCAACAAAGATGTTGACTCCATCTCTTATAGCTACAGGGTTTCCAATGTATTTCTTTAAGCATGAGGGTATGCAGATTTCTGAGTGAGTTCTACCATCTATGGTCAGATGAAGCAGAACAAGAGGACAAGATATTTGGGTTGTAGGTCTCCTTGACAGAAGAAATTCACTTCCTTAGGGGTATTTCTTCTTCCACAGGTTCTTCATTATTAGGAAATCCAATTTTAGCACTTTGATGATATAAGCACAACACTAGGAAATATGCCAGTTTTTCAGGTGAGTTTCTGGTATTCCATGACAATTTCTCATTAGATGCTATGGGATTGTGGAAAACAGTCATGTCCCTGAAATATTTTTTTAATCTATATTGACTTGATTAGGGAGTCCAGCATGCTCAATTCCCCTGTTACCTCAGAAAACAGACAGGCAAGGGCACAGCTATAAACTTTGGCAATGGTTATAGAGTTCCCCTCTGATATTGATCAAAAGGATATATTTTGTGTTTTATACTGCCCACATAACAGAATCCCTGTTGTAGGTTATGTCAGCTGCATTCTTCCAACCTGAAATCCTGCAAAGATTCCCTGACAACAGCTAAATGATCTTAGAGAATCTTTAACTAAAGAATTATCTTGCTCCTGGCTTTGTAATAGGTGGAGACACTATGGCCCTGTCCAAGGAATGGAGAATGCATCCTTCCTGCAGCTTTGTCTGGGAACCTTCAGAACCTCTACTGTGAGAGTTGGCAAAATTCCATCACTAGAGTCTCCCATAGATGAAGAATGTCCCATGGTCCAGGGAAGCTTCCTCCTCAAGTTCAAAAGGGGCAGCCGTGTTAGTCTAGTTCAATAAAACAAACGAGTCCTGTGGCACTTAAAGACTAACAAATTTATTTATCTCATGAGTTTTCATGGGAGGAAATCCCACTTCGTCAGATGCTTTGAAGACAGGGGACTTACAGAATGGGAGGAATAATTGCAGGCAAGTGTAAGTTATGGGAACAGCTCACACTGTAACAGCAAATCAAAACAGTTGTAAGGATTCAAACACTGGGGAACAGCATACAGAGGAAGATGAGGTCAAATCGGTGGGTTACTCACCAGTAACCGTCCTTCTTTGAGATGGGCTGCTCGGATCCATTCAGTAATAGGTGTCTCCATGCTGGAGCGCCGGATTGGTCGGAAAAAACTTCTTCCAGCCTGTCAGGAGAGGGCAGGCGGCCTCTGCCCCTCGCGCCACCCCGTGGCTATATATACGGCCACCTCCCTACCCCTCCTCAGTTCCTTAGAGTCGCCAACTCCAAATGCGGGGACAGAGGAGAGGGACCTGAATGGACCCGAGCAGCCCATCTCGAAGAAGGACAGTTACTGGTGAGTAACCCACCATTCTTCTTCAAGCGCTGCTCGGATGCATTCAGTAATAGGTAACTACTAGCCATGCTGATGGATGGCGGGTGGAGTTGGGTCTTCCGCCTTCAGCACAGCAACATGCCCCATATGGGAGAAGCCCAGCAACAAGATCCTAGCCGGAGTTAAGAGGCAAACAGGCTTTGACGTGGCCTAGAAGAATCAAGAACCGAGGGCCAACCAAGCACATGGGCAGGACTGAACCCGCCGAGACATATGAACATAAGCAGCTCGGATCAAGGTCACCATAACAGGAATAAAGGATGCAACATGAATTTAGAGGGTTGCATTAGATGTTCCACATAGGTGGAAACATGAAGTATGACAGACAAGATATAGTGTCTGACCATGGGGCCTTGCAGCATGGCCTCATGGGAGAACACTGGATGCCAAAAAGTGCGGATTTAACCATAATAGCCATGTCCCGCACGAGAACGAAGAAAGGGTGGAGATTATTCCCTGGACTGATCACCCCCAAGGCCTTAGCTGGAACCACAGAGCCATGAACTAATCTGGTCGGCTATGGGGTACGCAGGTAGCTGCAGGAAAATAACCTTATCCCCTGGCCTGGCCACGACCAGACTTAGCAGAGTCTGGTTGATGCGAGTGAGGGTGAAGATACAGAGGTATGGGGTGGGACCCCGCGAACAAATGAGAAGGGACTCGCGAGACGCTTCACAGCAGCATATAGAGGGCCAAGCTCAGCAGTGCAGAGGGCCTACGGCATGCTAGCTATAAAACCGGGTAGTGAGCCAGTGCATGTGTTCAGCCGAATCGGGTACCAAGGACTGGGTTCTTGCAGGAGAGATACTCCAGGACATAAGCGCCACAGAGAGGCAAGGTGGCCTGAGGTAGTGCTATTGAGTTGGTCCTTGTAAGGACCATGGTAGCATGAGAGTTCACAGGAAGGGCCCACTTGGCCTATAATCTCGCAGGTTTTTGCACTGCGATGGCCCTCACGAGTGCATGAGAAAGGGAGAAGAAGGATCGGGGATAGCGCCAGTTATCGCTTGGCCACCCCAACGCGAGCCAACAGGTTTGTAGAGGTGCCGTGTAAGGTCACGGTCTCAAGAGCCTATAGTATTTCCAGAATGGATAGCGCTACCGCTCTGCTGCATCAGTGTGGGTGTCAGGGAAAGCTCCTGAATACATGGCTATCCTGGAACACAGATGCCAGAAAAGGTTCATTTGCTACCAACTAGGAAGTGAATCTACCACAAAGTGGCAACTGCATTATTACACAGCTACCCCAGGGTTAAAGGACCAGACAAGTATTGTCCCCGGCCGGGAAGTTGGAAGTTGATTAGAAGGAGTGCAATCCTTAAATTCCTGGATATTGCAAGAAGTGGGCTCTAGATTGTTTCCCCCTGTTCATCACATAAATAAGCAGGCAGTGTACGCCAATGGTTCCTCAAGAATTGAGGAGGAACAGCAGTATTACTGGGCATCACCAATGCACGTGGTGGTGACCCCCGCGGTAGGGTTGTAGGTCTGCAGCAGACGTAGCAGAGAGACCTGGGGAAACAAAAGGGCAGGGGGGGTGCGCACCCTGCCATGGTGCATGACCGAGAGGCAGAAAAGGCAGCTACAAGTCACTGGGGGAGGATCTCCTCTGCCTAAATGTGGTCCCCTGCCTGGTTATGATGGGCTGGTGACACAGAGGAGGGCACTGATGAGGCAAGGCCCGATAGGGTATTCCACTGCTGTTCCCTTTACGTGGGGATGCGACTAGGTGTCATCTCCTAGGTTCCATTATCTGGAGGTTCGAGAAGGGTACACTAGGCCCCTGCTTCACAAGCGAGGGGCATAAGGAGAACTGACCACCGCATTTGTGCGGTGGGCTTAGGACAAGGGTTCCTAGGGTAGGTGCCCTGGTGACCACTGAGATCACCCACGAAGTAAGGGCGTGTGGAGCCATAGTTCCCGTGAGGAAGGGAAAGTGTGGGGCTGGGGTAAGCCATTCACCTTGGCCTTCCCTCAAAGGCTAAGATCTGCCATGGCTAAGTGGACGTGTCCCCCTTGACGAGTAGGAGGTAGTTCTCGTTGAATTTGGGTGTCGGGGTCACAAAGGGCTGGTACGCGTTATGCCAACGGTATGGAAATGGAGGTATCCCCCTCCCCTTGACCTGGACTTGAGAGGGCCTACGTGATGGAGGCGTCAGGGTCACATGCACAGTCCTGTGTCCAAGCAAGCATCAAATATGCACGTCTCAGAGCCTCTGCACCAGTGCTGGGGCTACTACGAGATGCGCATCTTGTCCCAGGCAAGAGTGTTGGCATGAAAGATGCAGGGTTGAAGGGATGTCCGGGAAAGGAGAGGTGGGGGGGGCGGTTCCATATGAGTGTTCGAAGTTGCCACTGCTTAGGGAGCGTGGGGGTTGGACCATGGTACCCAGGTACGGTTGGTGCAGGCAGGGGCATCTTATGTTGGTGAGGCTATGCCGCCCAAGATCAGAAAGAGGAACACCCGGTCGGGGTTGGACGCCTGCAGACGCAGTAGCAAATAGGAAGGGGGGGGGATGGTTCCCACCGAACCCTGTTCCCCTTCGAGAAGAGAAGGGTGTGTTGACCATCTACTGCGATGACGCCCTGAAGCCTTTATTCCCCGAGGTTCAGGAATGGGGTGTCACGAGTTGGGTGGGCCTCTCCCTGCGGGACATGGGGGAAAGGTCCCAGCCTTTGCAGTGGATGATGGCGGTGGAAGGAAATTTCCCTGTGGTCCGACTATGGGAGAAATGGGTGGGAATTTGGGGGGAGGGGAACTAAGTCAGAGGGGTGGGTCCGTGGGGAAGCAGGCCAAAGTATTTGGCCTCTCCCCAGGGATCTCAGGCAGTGCCCACCACCTATACAGTTTCAGGGGGAAACAAAGCATCCCCTTCAAAGGGCAGGTCGAGGACCACCCGCTGTATATTAGGGGGCACTCTAGCCTCCCTAAGCCATGCCACCCGGCAGATGGTTACTGCTGAGGCCACGGTGCGAGCGGCTGTGTCCACCGCATCGCATGCCGAAAGGAGGAGATCTTGAGAGATTACATTGCCTTCCTCCAGAAAGGCATCATACTCCCCTCTGGCCTCAGGTGGGAGCAAGCTTCTAAATTTTGCGAGCGACTCCCACACATCCAGCAAGTATCTGCGGGTTATGGCTTGGTTGTTTGCGACTCACAGTCGATGAGGAGTAGACCTTACGGCCCAAAAGGTCCAGTTCCCCGGCTTCCCTGGAGGATGGGAGGGGATCGCTAGGGGGCTCCCCGGGGCCCATCATCATCTGCGCCACGTACCTTGGGGGAACTGGGTGACCAATGAGAGAGGGAAAATCCAACTCATACACCTGATATTTAACGTTCGCTGTGTCCGTGACTGGGGAAATGGAACTTGGGCTCTGCCACCAGGAGCATGCAAGGTCCCATATGCTCGGGTTAGGCGGAACTGTTAAGGGTTCTGTTGAGGCAAAGGCTGGCCCAAACAGGGTATCGGGGGCAGAGGCTCAAGGGCTGTACCTCCATGCCTAAATGGGCCGTAGCCTGGTGCAGCAAATCAAAATGCGCCAACAGGTTTCCCATGTAAGACCCTGGTGCCAGGGAGAGGGCAGTACCAGGCGGTCGCTGTGGTGGGGAGGGAGTTCCTTGAGGGGACCATTCCTGCGGCCTGAAGTGGAAGGGCGACAGGGCTGATGTGCGGTGCCGAGGCCGCTTGGAGCTCCTGGAAGGTCCTTCCTCTGGGCTGAAAGCGGGAGAAGGGGACCAAGACTCCTGGGGTGGTACTGGCGATGGTGGGGTGGTGCCAGCCCCCACTGGAGTGGAAGATGGGGGGCTGTGTGGTGAGGGCAAACACCCAGGGTGGATCCAGGCCTTCGATATGAAGGCCGGTTTGCCTCTTCTGGTTGGGAGTGGGGCAGGGGGTGTCGGGAGTAACAGGAGGGCTTGTGCAGCCTCCACCGCTTCTGGGGTGGACAGCACAAGAAGCAACTCCATGTGGCAAGTCCTCACCCAGGGAGGGAGGACTGCCTTGGCGGGAGGACTCCCGCTCCTGCTGCACTGGGTTATGGTGAGCCTGCGGTGCCGAGGGTGAAATTGGCCGGTGCTGGGGTGAACTCGGCACCAGGGAGGCTGGACTGTACCAAGCCCTCAGTGCCAGAGATGATGCGCAGCGGCACCGGGGCAATCCTGGTACCAGCGGTACCGAACTACCCGAAGGCGACCTTGAGCAGTGCCGAGGTGCCAAGGCACCAGGTTGGCGCTGGGGTGCCGGAGTTGGCACTGAGGTTGTGCGGTGGCAGCTGTGGCTACCGGTGGTGTGGTGCCGCATAGGCTCCAGTACCAAGCTGGGTCTTGGTGCCAGGCGAGAACTCGAAGCCTCGGGTGAAGGGTGCTGGGCCTCCTCAGGGGCAAGGATGCGGTGCCGCTGTTCCCTCTCCTTGATGGTTTGAGGTTTGAAGGAGAGACATATGGAACAGGCTGAGACCATGTGGTCTTTGCCCAGGCACCTAAGGCACTTCCTGTGGGGGTCGTCCCGGGGGAAGGCCTTGCCGTACTTGGCGCAAGGTTTGAACCCTGGCACGGTTGCAAGATGTTCCGGCCCGATGGTGGGAAACTCTTGTGGTGAAATTAGAACTACAAAGTGATGCTCCCAGCTGCGCAGGAAGCTTGTAGAAAGAAGGACAGGCTGCTTGCAATTCACAAGGAGCGGACGTTCCAAATCCGATGTGCAGGGTGGAAGAAATGAAACTGAGGAGGGGTCAGGAGGCAGCCGTATATATAGCTAGGGGGTGGTGCAAGGGGCAGAGGCCGCCTGCCCTCTCCTGACAGGCTAGGACAAATTTTTTCCGACCAATCCAGCGCTCTGGCACGGAGACACCTATTACTGAATGCATCTGAGCAGCGCTTGAAGAAGAACACAAGTTATAATGAGAGAAGAATCCAGTGTCCCTCTTAATCAAACTTACTTGCAAATTTGGTTGCATTGCTTCAGGACTTAATAGGGATATTGGATTTTTCACTCATTACAACAGGTGATTTGACCTCATCTTCTGCTGTATGCTGTTCCCCAGTGTTTGAATCTTTACAACCAGGGGTTAAAATATAATTTGGCATGCCCCGGAACCCTCCTAAATTGGCAGACCCCCCTCATGCTGGTGTGGGCCCCCCTCACACCAGTGCGGGCCCCCCCCACCCCAGCTACTGCCCCCTAAATGCCTGCCCCCCACCCAGCTTCTGCCCCTCCACTCTAGTTACTGCTCCCCCCACACCTACCCCCCCACCCCAGCTCCTGCCCCTGGTCCCCATCTTGCTGATGGTCACCCAAACCTTCCCAAAGCCCCCGCTGTGCTGCACAGTCTTCCCCCGCTGCCCCAGGCCAACCCGCTCCCCCACGCCCTTTCCCCACCTGGAGGGCTCACGTGTCTCAACACACCCCCTGCACCCCCCCTCAGGTTTCCAAACACCCCCCCCAGTTGTCAGCTAGTAACAGTGTTATACCAAATTAGTAAGCAGCCCCTACATCCCCTAAACCTCCCCCTACACCCCCTCAATTGCAAATCCTAAGGAGAATACCACCTCCCCCAGGCCTCTTTACCTGTCCACCATGGCACTGGAGATGCCTCAGCCTGCTTGCCTCTGAGCGTGCTCAGTGAGAGCAGGCTCAGGCTGGAGCCTCAGCCCAGGCTGGGGCAGCTCCCCTGCCTCCTGGAACATGGCAGAACACCGTTCCAGGGCCTGCTATTTTTAAGGGCTCAGTGTTAGGGCCCCTAAAAATAGAAAATGGAATCAGAACGCTAAAAATAGTGGGTCTTGGAACAGTGTTCCAGGGCGTTCTGTCTTATTTTAACCCATTTATGACTGTTTTAATTTGCTGTTACAGTGTGACCTGTCCCCATGACTTACACTTCACTGCATTCTTTTTCCTCCCATTCTGTAAGTTCCCTCATCTTCAAAGCATCTGACAGAGTGAGATTTTTCTCCCAAGAAAGCTCATGCAATAAATAAATTTATTAATCTTTAAGTGCCACAGGACTCCTAGTTTGTTTTCCTCCCCAAAGGCTATCTCTGCACTCTGCATGTTAAAATTGCATATGCTGGCATTTCATAAAGAACATTATATTTGTCAACTTTAAAAAAATTGTGTTAGGAAAGATTGTATGAATGATTTACTTCCAAAGAGAAACATTTCTATGAAAGACTATAATGAGACGCTATAAGCTTCTGCATCTCTAGGCTCCTGTACACAGCCAAGAGAAAGTCAAGGAGTATACCTGGCCAAAGAATTTGTGTATAGAGCATCAGAGAGATGCCACAGGCATGGCAGCCAACCATATATGTGAAGTAGGCGGTTGCCTGGGGCACCAGCTTTAAGGGGCTCCAAATTAGACAGAAGTGAATTTTTTTCTCTGTTAAAAAAATATGTTAATATGTTTTCATTTTCCCTATATTAAATGGGGGCAGGGTGCCAAAGTCATAGTTTGCCTAGAGCACCAAAAACCCTTTGATCAGCCCTGCAGGCACCTAGTGCAATGAAGGAACTAGAAAAAGGCGCTTGCCCTGGTCATACTCCCTGTGCTGGACATTCACCATGCTCTTGTGTTTGGATCCCAGCACTCGATCTACATGCCTTTAAACTTCCCTGGGCCTCAGCGGGCCTCAGCCACTCACCCTGGCTTAAGCCTCCCTAGCATAGTCTCCGAGTACACTTATTCAGACTGTTCCACCCCCCACAGAAGCAGGGTCTCATAATCTGGCTCCCACAAGCCTCCCAAGACCCATCTTGACCCCTAAGAGACAAAATTTCTTACGCGCACACCCTTTTGCAGACCTCCATATTTTGGGGACTATGGTGATTGTTGAAGCAAATAGATTTTGCAGATAAATTTCTAGGGAAAAAAAATCACTTGATCATTTTTCTTCTGAGATCAGAATCAAACACCTAATGAGAGCATTTAATCTGAAATAAATTGCGAAAAGGGCAAATCTTTCTGCACTTTGTGGCAGCACTGTGGAATCAGTCATGTGTTACTTGTAGCTAAGCATTTCATCATTTACCTAAGATTATTTATAATTATTATTTATTTGCCTGAAAGTAGTGCCTCAGGACAGCAATCATGATCAGGGCCCCATTAAATTAGGCTCTATAACAGGGGTCTCAAACACGCAGCCCCCAGGCCGCATGCAGTCCCTAAAGCTATTTCCTGTATCCCACAATGACACGATTGTTACCGATATTTGTAATATCACTGTATGGAAATGTTTCAGTGGTGCGGCCCTCGAACTAACGTACTAATCCTTATGCGGCCGTCTACTAGTCCTCATGTGGCCCTCGTGGTGATTTGAGTTTGAGACACCTGCTCTAGATGGTGCCACTGTGCAGAGTTACAAACTAGATATGCAATGAGAGACAACACATGAATGTAACAAACAGATGGGGGAGCTCAAGGAAACAATGGCTATGTCTACACTTACAAAATTAATTTGAAATAGTTATTTCAGAATAACTACTTTGATTTTAATTCAAAGTAATTATTTTGAATTAGCACTACTTCAAATTTATTATTTTGAATTAGGACTCCAGGGAAGACTCTCTAATTCGAAATAAAATAGGAGTTATTATTTCGAAGTAGAGAGTCTTCCTCTAGACTCTACAATTCGAAATAGGGGAAGGCACAAAAAAAGAAAAGGGCCATTATTTCGAAATAAGCTTATTCCGCAGCTTAGAATGGGTTATTCTGAAATAATGATTTTGATTTAAGCACTATTTCAAAATAAAAGCAGGCTTTATTATTTCGGAATAGCACTTTGTTATTTCAAAATGCAGAAATGTTTAATGTGAAATAACAAAATGCATGCATGAACAGGAAAAAAAGTTATTGTACTCTACAGATACATTTTGCTAATGATGCAGTTTGACGTAACTCATCAGTGACAGAATTCAAAAGCAAATGCCACCAAAATTAATCTAATAAAGCAAAATACCCCATTAGGAAGAAACATTAAGTGATTACAATGAAGTAGATTTGTTTTTGCTAGAAAACTAATGAAAATCTGAAACTATTTCCAGTCTGTTGCATAGTTCTGTTTTTTTATTGGATAATTTGGCTTGTACTCATTTTGACTAGGGATTTGCTTTCATGAATCCATCAGAGTAATAAAAAAAACAAAGTTAAATATTTAAGCGTGTATACATCTCAAGAGCCTTTAGTCTGTTAGCTAATTCTTTCATACTAACTATAGTTGTCAATACTAGACATACAGCAATAATAGTTGAAGGTTACAATGCAGTTTTAAAAGAACATTATATATTGAGCCAAAAAAGGATGGTCTTTCACTCAGCCAGATAAATAAACAGTTGTTTATTCCCCCCCCCCCTTTTTTTAGCTTCATATTTTACATATTCCAAATAAATGGCACAGTCCTGCAGACCTTACACACAAGCATAAGGATTGCTGCATGGGATACAAACTGGACCTGGTCGAAAATCAGAGTTGTGTGAAATTTTGAAAATCTGTTTTCTGTTTGAAATATTGTTTTCTTTCCAAATGAAATGAATTGGTAATCTAGGCCACATCTCTACTACAAGCTAGGGGTGTAATTCCCCTCCTCATGTCTACATGCTTTTAACTAACTCTCATGGAGCAAGTGTGAGCATAAGCAGCAATGGAGCCATGGTAGCACAGACACCAGCAGCAGACACACTGACTAGCTATACCAAATATAAACAAACTGAAACCACTGGGTATTCACTTGTCATGGCTAAGCCAATCTTCCTTTGCCATTACCCATGACACTGCAGCTACATGCAGCTCTAATTCTTGCAGCTTCAGACATCAAATTGTTGAAAACTTGCTTCTATTTTTGCAGAACTTTTTAGTGAATATTTCTGAATGCAGACTAACAGCAACTGCCATAATTTCTTTTCACAAAGAACCTTCTTGTGCTAAAGAATCTCAAAAAGCACTAGAAAAGATGCATACTGCTCAGATTACAGTCGCTAGGAAAATTGTTGTCAAAAGAGTTTGTCGTCAGGAAAGGTTGTTGTGTCGAAAGAAACAAACTGTCATTTTGGAAGACAAAAATTTTGTGTTGGAAACTTTGTTTTCAATGCTGATTTAGGAAATTATTCATTTTAGTGGTACAGCTAGTCCTCACTTAGTGACCTACTCGTTTAGTGACCCCTCAGAGTTATGACCGGCTCTCTGATGAGTTGGTATTATGGCGATGTACGAGAACTCGCATCAACTCTCTCAGATTACCTATATTTACAGTACACTATGCAAACTAAGTTCAGTACATTAGAGCTTAAAACATTTAAAATATATATTAAAAATGTTATAAATGATGCAAAGGTGACATTAAAACTATCTACCGATGGTTGAAAAACCCACTACCAGTAAAGTACATTATGCCTGAAATACCGGTAAGGGCTGCTCCTCGTTTAGTGACCAATTCGTTTATCAACCAGGTTTCAGGAACGGAACCCGGTCACTAAGTGAGGACTACCTGTATTTTTACATTATTTCATGTGAACCCCAAAGCCTTTGGGGGTGAAATTCACTTCTCCCACAGAAAGCCTGAGGATTTGGCCTTCTTGCGGATGAAATGCAGTGTGGCTGAGGAGATAAAATTCAAACTACAGCCCAGGGCAACAGTTCTGTGGCTGCTGTGGCTGCTGTGCCTGCCTCCTCTGCATCTGAGACTGTACCTAGAAACTGCTGTAGCAACCACAACCTCCCTGCCTTAGCTAGGTAGAGTATCAGGAGCCACACTGGATTCACAGAAATTCAAATACTGGACCACTCCTAATGTGGTCTTCTGGGATGGTATGCACGGGGCCAGTGCAGAGACCCTTCGGCAGTAATTAGCATGTACAGCACCCGTTGTCTTCCAAGAGCTTTGCAAACATTAACATGTATAGTTTCTTCTGGTAGAACCCAGACTAACCTGATCTATCAAAAGTGTCATCAAATACAACTTTGCAGGTTCTTCCGTTGTTCACTATGGTCCTAGCTCCGACAGGATCATACCCAACAAACCAAGGCAGAAGAGAGGGGTCATAATGGACATCTTTGCTATTGATTTCAATCGGTGACTGGTTCTTTCCTTTGGCAACAGGGTACAGTTTGTGCCAATGCTCAGGTCCTAGGCCGAACAGCAAAGAAATGTCATTAAAATCTCATCTGCCCACACATATAGTTTAATGTAAATACAATCAGTGATAGACATCATTCGTATAGTTAAATATCACCTCACAGCTATGCCATTCATGCCAGATTTTTTGCTTCTTGGTTTTCAGACAGAAAGCAAACAAACAAAAAAAGGAGTCGTGTGGCGCTTGAAGACTAAGGGTATGTCCACACGAGTCTTTTATTTTGAAACAACACTGGTTGTTTTGAAATAAAAAACTGAATGTCTACACAACGTTTTCTTACTTCAAAACGACAGGCTCTATCATTTCTAAATAAGAACCATCATTTTGAAACAGCTTAAACCCCATTCATTTTGAAACGGCCGTTATTTCGAAATAACCATTGTTTCGAAACAACTGTTTTGAAACAACATGTCCAAACGGCCTTATAACTATTTTGAAATAACAGCTGTTTCGAAAGCAGGCTTTCCCTTAATTCGAATTAACTGAAATAACTCATTTCAAAATAACTTATTTCAAAATAATGATGTGTGTGTGGACATAGCCTAACAGATTTATTTTTCTCATGAGCTTTCGTGGGAGAGAATCCCACCAAGCATTTCACACATTCGCTGCGACTCCTTTTAAGCGCCTGTTTCCAGTGATGGCCATAAAAAGGAACCCTAGTGCACTTTTTTTGTTTTCCTGAAATAGACTAACAGGCAGGGGCATTGCTGGCGCCAGGCTTTTGGGGCTGGAGCCCCAAGTCCCAGCGCCTGAGCCCCTGGTCCGCTGCTGGGCCGCCCGCAGGTGCCGTACGCTTATGAGGCTCGAGCCCTGAGTCGTGGCGTGCCACGTCCCGGGTCTTCTCCCAGGCCAGTGGTGCTTTGGCTAACCGGCTACCTCCCCAAGCTTGTCCCCGATGACTTTTCCCCAGCCCCCGAGCTCCAGGCACCCTCGCAGCTGGCCAGCTGTTAAGCACCCGGATGCCAGGGCTCCCTGAGCTACGCACCATTGGCTGCCTGGGGCGGGTGGGCACCTGGTGCCCAGGTTTATGGTGGGGCAAGAGGCAGGCCGGTGACACACGTGGGTCAGGCTGCCCCTCACTCACCGTTGTCGGCGTCGTAGCCCCACTGGAAGGGCGGCTGGGCCATGCTGGCGGCGCGGCTCTCGCCCCGGCCCCGCCGCCAGGGGCTTTTATGGGCTGCGGCCGGGCCCGGGGGCGGGGGAGTCACGCCCAGGCCCCCCCGGCCCCGCTGGGGGGCGGCGGCTCTCCCGGGCGCAGCGCCGTGCACCTCGCTCCGCTCCGCTCCCTCCTCCCGGGGGCAGTGCCGGGCCAGCGCCCGAGGACAAGACTTATCCCCGGGGGACGGACGGGACCCCTGGGCACAGCTGCAGGGGGGCAGAGGGGCGGCAATCCAGGCGGCTCTTACGTCGCGCCAGGCGCCGGCAGTGCGAGGCGATCCCAGCGCTGCCTGTTTCCACGGAGGCTCGAAACAGAAGCGAAGTGCATTGCAAACAGGAATAGCTAGCTAAGGGGATGGGGCATCCGGCTGTCGCTTACCCTGCAAACAAAGTGTGACTTGTCTCCTTAGCACGCCCGTCCATTTCCACGCCTACTGAAAATAACACTAGGAGCTGCAGCCCCGCCGCCGCTCAGCCCGCATCATTCACCGGCCTTTAGCCCTGGCCCAAATCTGTTAGTCTCAAAGTGCCACACGACTCCTTGTTGGTCTTTTCCAGCTGATAGTGGCGCTGTCCCCTGGCACTTCGGAAAGACTCCTACTACCACACGGAGCGCCACTAATGAGTGCATGAGGTAGTCATTTTTTTAAAATCTGTTTCCAGCAAGAAGTTTTTAAAATGCATCACAGGCAGGGGAGAGACAAGGTGGGTGAGTTAATCAGCTCTTATTGGATCAGCTTCTCTAAGGGAGCGGGACAAGCTTTGGAGGTTCAGGTTTGCTTTTAATCTGATGTTCTGGGAAGTGTAAAGTGACAGCTTTCCACTCAAATACAATAACCCAGGACGTTATTTCCCACCCCTATTCTTAACGTGAAGGGGCAAGAATCTTTTGAATTCATCCCTTAAGGCTGATGCTGGCAGCTGAGTGACTATCAGCTGAGATTATGCTGAAGGTGCAGTTGCTATAAAGAAGCTGCTCCTTGACTCTTCCTACCACCAAAACTAGGGTGCCACAGATCCTGTTTTATCATATTTGACAGCTGCTCCCATTCTTGTCTGTTTTCTGATAGCAGGAGACAGCTAGCTGGGTTATACAGTAAGGAGATGGCTCCTGGAGAGCCAGGTTGCAGGGCAAATAGTGTGAAGAAGGGGAATTTCCAAATTCCTGGATCTTTTGAAGGCGCTGCTTACTGTTCAGAACATTCTCACTGAACTGTAAAATTGTTACAGAATGTAAAGGGCTGGTCTCGGACAGCTCCCAGTAAAGAAATCCTTGCTATCAGCCAGAACTGACTGATTTAAATCTCCCCCTGGAAAGCCTCAATTGAATCAATACATTTTAATAATCTTTGCCATTTGAACTTCAGTTATTTTTCTAAAGAAAAGTGTATTCTCATTCTTGGTTAACACTATTACAAGTTGATTTCACAGGGAGAGTTTGACTTCTATAGTGGGGCCGCAGCTCCAGTGAGGCCAACTGAAGGCATGTAAGAGGGTGAGGTAGGAAAATTCCCACTCTCTAGAAGTTTCCAGTTTGGAGGGCCAAAGTTGTCGCTTTCACAGACCATGCCCATGGCTGACTTATAACTAAATAGAGCCTTTACACTAGAGTTTGTTCATCTTTTTTGCTTCCTGGCAGGGTACATTATAACAATACTCATTTATTTGAGCAATTATATAGCTTAATAATTTCAGATTCTTGTTCATTGTACATTTAAGTATGTTGGAATATTGCTTATTTACTAGATAATTTTTTGCTCAAGATTTCTCCTCAGTTACATTAGAGTGGCAATTGGAATTTTATTAAACCCACAAAACAGCATAGAATATTTATTTTTATTAAACAAAACACCCTTAATCATTTCAAAAATATCAATTTTTAACAACACTGCTTTCAAGAGCAGGCTTTGTATTGATAAGTCTCATTTAGTAAGAAGGGAACTAGGCACCAAATTGCCTGTAAATTCCAAGCATATGTGTCAGCTTGCATGTGTCCTGCAGATGACTCATATGTGGGATGCACAGCATATGACCCAGTCTGGAGTTAATTCTCACTGCTTTTACAAAAGTAATCAATTAATTCTCTTGCAGCAGAATAGTGAAATGGAGCATGGATGATGGCTGGCTGACTGAAGCTGAGTCCATACACACCATAAGTGGTACAAGAAAAAAAACAAGCCATCGCCCCCTAAGCTGAAAGTGTGCTTTTAGATGATCAAGTACTAGAGTTAGCTGTGGCCAGGTCCAGGACAAGTTTTTTTTTCCCCCCCAGTCTGCATCTAGATAGAAGGCTTCAGCTTTTCTTTTCAGGTGCAGACTGCCTTACCGAACAAGGAGTCCTGTGGCACTTTTAAAGACTAACAAATTTATTTATCACATGAGCAGTCATGGAAGAAAATCCCACTTCATCAGAGGCTTGATCTTCAAGCTCATGTGATAAATAAATTTGTTAGTCTTTAAAAGTGCCACAGGACTCCTTGTTTGTTTTGCTGAATTTGACTAACATGACCAGGGGTGGCCAAACTTATGGAATTTAAGAGCCATATAAGCTAATTATTAAAACTTCAAGAGCCACACTGCGACATATAGCCATATACTCTTACCTACTTCAAAATTACTAAGTTTAAAATTAATTGCATGCTTTAATTTTATCATAAAAAGAGGGCAATTATTGATCCTACTAATGTCAGATTCTAATAATTACTTAAAGTTACCAGGAAAACTAGGCCTATACAGTAAACAATCTATTTTCTCCTTCGTATTTTCATTTTTTATTATTTAACATCATGTTTAGAAGAACTTGTAAAACACAATTTTACTTTAACAATGAGTAAACTGCATTACGGCCTACGAAAAAATCTAAACATCCAGTGCTTCTCTCCACTGTCCCCGACCATGCCACTGCTTCTCCCTGCTCTCCCTGACCATGCCACCACTTTCTACTGCTGTCCCTGCCCCCCCTCCCTTACCGTCAGACCCTGATGCTGGACTGAACATCAAATATGGCTGCTCTGGTGGCTAGGAATAGGCTGGGGCTCCCTGCCAAGCATGCTCTGAGTATGCTCAGAGTGGGAGATTTACACCTCCTAGGTAGGGCTACTTTTCTCTCTCTGACCTGCATATAAGCTGAGTTCTTCTGCGAGCTGCACTTTTTCATTCAAGAGCCGCATGTGACTCTCGAGACGCAGTTTGACCACACCTGAACATGACTAATCCTTCGGACTTGCTTACCATAAGCCATGATTTGGCACTTCAAGAAGAGACTAGTGCACCAGATCAACCTGGAGTTAAACAAGTGGAGGCTTTGACTGCCCACCAATGACATGTGACACTGGCACTCTAAGATCCATTGTTTATGGAGAGGTACGAAGGTAATTTGACATCCAATATATAGGATGTTGCGCCAAGCATAAGATGTGTCAAGAAAAAACATACAGAGCTGAGACCAAAAGAAAGAGACGGCAGGTAAATTCTTCAAGAGCGCCTAAGTGACCTAAAACAGTGCTTGCCAAATGGTGGGTTGTAACATATCCATGGGTTGTGGGAAGGTTTTAGATTGGTCCTGGGCCCAGTGCAGAAGGGAATCCCCAGGAAAGGGGTAGGAGAGAAAGCCTGACCCATGGTCCCTCCATAGTGACAGCTCTGTCCCCGTGGGGCTGGGCTTGGCTCCCCACTCCTGGAGTTGCAACCTTGTACATGTGGCCATAGTGTGACTTAGATTTGGCTCCCAGAGCCTCCCTTTTGCACCAGCCCAGGATTATGGTTGTGGTGCTGAGATTCAGGGTGCTGCTGTGGGGAGCTGATGCCTCTTGGGTAAGGCAAGGAGCCAGAGGCGGCAAAGGCAGATGCTGGCCTACGATTTTGCTCTCCTCTAACTTTGGATCTTTGTTTTAATGGCTACCTCAACCAGTTAGAATGCACCTTTCTTTAAAAAACACTTGAAGTACAAATGGAAAATATAACTGAAATCAATTATTTAAATTGTCATGTCCCACTTGGTGATTTAAATCATGATTTAAATTGCCTTGATTTAACTCAATTCACCTTAACCCGAAGAACTACACAATATGGATCACATCAAAGGGCCCACTGTAAGAGACCAGGTTTGTAAGAGACCATTTATTTTATAAAACAAGATATTGGTATCTTATACTTACATGGCATGTTTCATTCCAGGATTATTTATTTTGTATATTGCAGTAGGACCTAAAGGCGCCAAATAAAATTAGGACCCTTATGCTAGACACAAACTTATCCCAAGTGACAGTCCCTTCTTCAAATGCTTCACTTGCTAAGTGGACAAGACAAACAAAGAAAGGGAAGAGAAATAAAGGTTAAGAGACCTGTTCCAGTCTTATTTGGTGGTTCCTAACCCTTTGCTATAAATAACTCTCCTCTGCTTTGCCTCTCTTCTGCAGAAAGTAGCAAAAACTGAAGGGACACAAATATAAACATTTGGTTGTATCTGAAGTTTAATTTAATTATTTCACTTTGATATTCAGGTATAAAATTCAAGCAATCAGAGCAGTTCAGAAACATTATAGGTCAACTTCTGTCCTTTGAAAACAACAACATGGAAATTCAACAGAGAACCCGCTAATCTGACTAAGTAGATGACGTTTGTAGTTTTGTTATTGGGATTCATTCATGTGGCATGAACATTGAAATCCAAGTCTCAATTCAAGAATGAAAATCTGAGCTGAGCTATCTACCTTTATACACTCTGACACACAGTCCGATTTAGAATAATCCAAGAATGAAAATCTGACCTAAGCTGTTTGCTTGTATAAACTCCAGACGTGTCTGCTCTGAAATTCCTGCAGATTGGCACCTCTTCTTTACTAAAGCACAGCTTTAAGTCTCACACTGACCTTGAATTGAACTACATGGGGTCTGAACAGTTTGAGGGGGGAAAAATAAATCAGACGATGGTAGGAAAGGCCAGTTTTTCCCCCATACTCATTAACGCTAATAACTTGCCAAAATACTAAGGCTGAGTACAAAAAATGAAGACATGCAAAATCTGAAACCAGTGGAAAAATCTCTCTTAAAAAGTCCTAATAAAGAGTCCCAACTCCCAATCTATTTTCTTATCTCTTAAAATATTCATGTTTTTTGTTATGATGAGTGTACCTGATCGTTATAAGTATGGCACCTCTTTGTTAGAAGATACTGTGAGAATACCTGTTTATATGCAAATATATTTCTAATCCATGTATTTTCAGTACTACAGACCAAATCCTGCTCCCCTCCTATTTTTTACAGGTGCCTGGTGACCAGTCATAGCATGGTGCTATGGTTCTGCTGCATGGGGAACAAAGGGACAGATTGTAAAGAAGCTACTCAGAGAAAACCCACAACTAGGAGAGTAGAACTGAAACAATGGAGACCCACTGAGCAAAATCTCTATGCTATTGTTATTAGTGATGGGATCAGTGGCTATAGGTACTGCTATAATCCATGCAACCTCTAGTAGGTGTGCTCATATTTCACAGTCCACTACCACATAGTGACTGGGGATTCCATTCCTAGCAGCTCTTTCATAGCTCCTCTGGATAAATCCCATCACCCAGACTTTGTTCTGGCGACTGAGAATTACCATTGTCATTGATTGATTAGCAGAATATCACGCCTATATTTTGTCTCCCTCCTTCATTATTTGAGCATCCTAACATCATTGTCATACATCACACCTCACTCAACAGACATGTCGAAGACAAGCTTCTACCGCATATTTTTGGAAGAATCAAAGTCAGAATGGCACATTTCCTTTTCATACATATGCAGTTTAGACTCCATCGGTTTGGACAGATACTTTTCTCATGTAATGCTAATTATTGTTAGTATGTAACTGTGTTAGAAGCAATGAAGGAATGAGTCAGGAAACACAGCCTAATGCCTAATTAGAAATCCATATATGTTCATCGGTATAGTTATAACAATGGCTGCATTTGGCAGTAGCGTAGATGTGGAAGACCTATTTATAGTCAGATCTGTGCACAGGACTGCCAAAACAAACAAAGGAGCATATGTAAGTTATGTTGCATTTAGAGAGCACAAAGATAGGTTTAATAGTCTAAGTTACTCACTCGTCTTCATAGGGATCAGAAATGAGCCCTAGCAGAACAGTTGCTCAGACCCTTTCATCTCTGGCCTGAGAAGCTTTCCACACAAATGTTTGACTGAGAACATAAGCAAGAGGCTAACAAAGTATTGTTTAGCCAGGTTTGTGGGTCAAATTGCAGCCTGTAAAGCTTTGTAACATGGGACAAGTTCCAAAGGGTTAGCTGTGTTAGCCTAGTTCAGCAAAACAAGCAAGGAGTCCTGTGGCACTTAAAGACTAACAAATTTATTTATCGCAGGAGCTTTCATGGGAGAAAAATCCCACTTCGTTAGATGCTTTGAAGATGGGGGAACTTACAGAATGGGAGGAAAACAAATGCAGGGAGGTGTAAGTCATAGGATCAGGTCACACTAACAGCAAGTCAAAGCAGTTGTTAAGATTCTAATACTGGGAAACAGCGTATAGGCTATGTCCACACACAAAGTTTTATTTTGAAATGACTTATTTTGAAATAAAAACCCTTAATTCGAAATGACTTATTTTGAATTTTAAAAAATTAATTTGAAATAAGTCAAGCCCCTCCAATCGAAACAGCATGCCCTGGGTATGGACATGTTATTTCGATTCCCCGAAAGGGGCACCCTGGGAGATGTGGCAACATGAATGGTTGCAGCCGCGGGGAGTCAGTCAGGACCTGGCTCCCCAGCACGGCCCGGGGCTGAGCGGGTTCAGCCACTGGGAGCCGGGTCCCATTAGCTCCCCAGTGCCCAACGGCTGAGCACCTGCAGCTGCAGGGAGCTGGTCCAACCCGGTTCCCCAGCGCCCCAGGGCTCCATGGCTGGGAGCCGCTGGCCCCTCGACTGCCCCGCCGCCTTGGGGGGAATTGTCGGGGAAGCCGGCTCCTGGCCCGTTCCGGGGGACTGCAGCCCCGGCAGAGTGGCCAGAGCCATGGGGGCTCACCACGCTGCCAGCTCCAGGGGGCTGCAGCCCCTGCGGGGTGTCCCCAGCTGTGGCCGCTCACCCTGCTGCCAGCTCAGGGGTGCTGTAGCGCCTGCGGGGTGGCCGCAGCCATGGCCACCCACCCTGCCGCCAGGTCTTGGTGTGCTTATACCCAGTTGAGCAGAAGTTTGAAAGTTTTATTAATAATGTCCAGTAGCTGTTGTACATGTGTCTTTCATGACCTTGTCCTTCCATGAAAAGTCCTAAGGGCAGAGTGACCCAGCCCATTGTTCAGTTCCTTCACCATCCAGAATCCCATGAAGAGTCTCTGTGGGGATGAAGGGTGGATTGTGGAATCCACATGCACTAGTCTCTCAAAGTATAAAAGTTGCCATCAAGTAAGTAAACCTTCCTTCTTTTTCAGCTTCCTGTTCCTGTGGATCCCGTTCCTGGTGTTAAACTAGCAGTTTAGGTTTCATTTGGTGGGTGTGAAGCACTCATATGAACAATATTGCAGAACTGCTCTTCCAGCTCAAGAATCTGATCTTGCTGCTCACATCAGAGGCTAACGGTTAGTGAGCATATGTACTTAAAACCATGCTGCTGCCCTGAGATTTCAGTGACTGGAATCCTGAAACATGGTTCTGAGATTACTTGGGCTCCGGTGGAATAAGTGATCACTTGAATAGGAAGTTATAGCTTATTAATGAGGTATGACATCTTGACAATTTCCAAAGGGATAGCCGTGTTAGTCTAGTCCAGCAAAAAACAAAACAAACAAACAAACAAAAAAACAAACAAACGAGTCATGTGGCACTTTAAGACTGATGTCTTGATACAGTCAATAATCCATGTAGATAACCTTTGAGTGGAGAGTGGCCTATCCCTCAATGCACTAGCACACGATTGATAGACCATTTAGAGGACCTCCTGAGTGATCTGATTCTATTAAGCTAACGCAAGGGAGAACTTCTGACTTCCGACGTACATAACTTTTCTTCTTCAGGGGATCAGTGAAGCCTTGAAAAAAATAGAGGTAATTGTATATGTTGATTAAAGTGGGAGTCTGAAACAACTTCTGTAATAAACTTTAGAGGAAGTTCTCATAGCATACACGTACACAGGCTGCAACAAGAAGCTTTCCAACCCAGGCCAAAACAGGATTATAAAAGGATATAGGTCAATTTACAGCATGTAATAGTTAAAAATATATATCAAATATAATGTAACATTAATACAGCAAGCTTGATGCATATTAATATATGTAGTATTAATAATACATATTGATGGTGTCATATAGCTTATGTCTACACTTAGGTTAGTTCAAATTAACTTAATCTGAACTAATTAATTTGAAGTAATAATGATTAGTTAATTCAAATTAACATGGACACATTAGAAACCCTAATTCAAACTAGCATGTGCATGCGCAGGACTTGCTAGTCTGAACTAGATAGGGGGTGCTATTGCACAGGGAAAAATCAAGCCGTGGCTAATTCAAACTAAGTTAATTTGAATTAACACAGCTGCATTGGGTTAATTTGAACTAATGAGTTTGAATTAAACATCACTTTGAAAGTAAACCAGGTTTTATAAACTTCAAAGTTACCTTTCATCAATTTGAACTAAGGCATTCCTTAGTCTGAATTAATGAAAGCCAGCGTGGCCATGCATTTATTTAATTTGAACTGATCCTCACTAATTCGAATTAAATTGTAAGTGTAGACATACCCATATAGACCAGCCTGGCATTAACTGCTCCAAGAGTGGGGAGCTGAGCCCAAACATCCATTGAGAAGGAGAAGGTATAGTAGGGCCTTGAGCTCAGGGACATAGCAAATATCTTCATGACAGGTAATCTGGATTGCCCTGGTGGAGACTCTGATCAAGGTGACAACAGGGAATATCTTTCAAAAGGGGACCCTAGATTAGGATTTACCCTTATTTCAGCTGGGTCCCTAAAGGCGAGCAGAAGAAAGAACTGGGACTGTGAATGCCATTCATTTCTTATAGTGGACAATAGTCTCAGAATCACAGAAACTGACACCATGATCTCAGACAGCCTCTCAGTTGGTGCTAAGGAGTTAGAATGTGAGCTCCTCAGCACCAGAGCCTTGGCCTGTTTTGGGGTATGGCTGCTCCACTGAGTGACCCAGTTCTGAAAATTCCTTCAGGAACTCTTTGAATATAGAGTTGGCAAGGAGACTGGTCACTCCAGTGCTGCATGTATTTTCTGATGCTGATCTGCCTAATGCTGCCTTAAGCAGACACCTGAGAACCTGTGATTTCATCTTTCTAAGTGGTGCTGGGAGGGTGACAACTGCCTAGACATGGATTTGGAAGAAGGGGCCTTAGTTCCATCAACAAGAGAGGTGTCTGTCAGCTCTAACTGCTGTGCTTCAGGGCCTTGTGAGAGAGCCTCTTAGGAATAGTTATCTTTCTCATCTTCAGGGCAGGGGCTTAGCCCTGACCTAGAAACCATGTACACCATGTGGCATGTCAGAATCTGACTAATGGACCTTCCTTCAGAAACTATCTTTGCCTGTATTCTAGATTTTTGAGGGCACTTCTCAAAGGCTCTGAAAGTTGAGCTCGTTGAGGGAACGTCCTCTAAATGAAATGGACAACTATTGTCTCCAGCCATGAGGGAATAACCTTCTTAGACAATGGGAATAACTTGAAGCCTGAAGAACAAGATTTCTGCATAAGGTGGTTGCAGTACTGGAACAGTCCACAGACTAGCAAACAGAAGGAACATTAACTTTAGATTATGCTTTTCCCCCAGTAGACTAAAGGAAACTCTATATAACTGTCCTAAATAATAAAGAAAAATATTCACATGAAGAAGCACCAAAGCAAGCTATACTAAGGAGGACACTAAGCAGTTCTAGCCTGCCTTTGACAGAGAACCAGAAGGAACTGAGCAATGGGATGCATCACTCCACAGAAGGGCATGAAGGGGGCATGCATGACCCTTCTCGACACTAAAGATAGAACTTCTGTGTAGGGGGCATGAGTGCACCATAAGTGTTGAGGAGACCAAAGAAAACAATTAAAAAAAAAAAGAAGTTAATGATGCGTTGTCTCTAGAAAGATTACTGACAGATGGCTCCATTCTGTTTTCCCGTCCACACATGCTAAACACCTAGAAGTTGAATAATCCAGGCATAATAGATGTCAACACAAGCCTTGTCTCTAACCTGCTCCTCTGCTACCATGCTACTGCCAACCATAAAGTGTGTTACAATTTGTGAGGCAGATACACTCATTACAGGTTCCTGTATTTCAAGATAAACAACATGTTTTTTTAGAACAGATGACCTTAAAACCAACACACTGAAGTGGAGAAAACAAACAAGTATGCAAGTAATTTAGAGTGGTCAGACTTCTTGTAAGAGGCAATTTAATTACTGTGAATGCATTTGTTTGCAAAACATCAACTGGCCACTGTATATGCTACACTAGCCAGACGATCTTTTGCAAACAAGTGCATTCATGGTGCTTCTGTACTTATTTTCTCCATTTTAGTGCCTTGGTTTTAAGGTTGTCTGTTCTTAGTTTTGTATTATTATTTTTCAATCAAGACTAAAAATAGATCAAATCTAAACCTATAAACACCACTTGCCTGAAATCTAATCTATAATCATTGCACCATCTGCTGGAGAAATGTGAGAAAGCACAGACAGACAACATGCAGCAATGTTAATATAAAGGTCGTCTAATAAGAAGATGGGTGCAGAGTATTCAGGAGAATGGTCCTGCTTTTGCAGGACACTTTCCTGTCTTGCTACCCTCGTAGAATTAGCTAGTGAAAGGATCTGTGTCCTCACTCCAACCCCTTTTACCTGGATGCCTGCTTGACCTTAAGAACGCCTCTTCCACTCTCCCATGTGGCAGAGTCTTTGTAACCCTGGCAAGGCCAAGCCCAGGATCCCTGAGAAGCTCAACTCCCAGTCTCCTCATGGTCACTTAGGACAGGGACCAAGGAGTCCCTGGTCTGGAGTACTTTCTCCACACCAACCACTTCCCTGACCCACTGAGCAGTGCATTGATTTTAAACCAAATACATTCAATACATTACAATTCAATACATTCAATTCATTACATTACATCCAAATACATTAAAGCAGCAAAAGTAAGAAAGATAAGAGGCAAAATGGGGAATATGAAAGGAGCATGGGACCCTGCTGTATGAGCAGAAGGAACATCATAAACAGTAGTCTCTGGACTTTCAGAAAAGTAAAAACTCTCTTCCTTCTACATCCCAGGCCTTCTTCCCAGCCCAACCTGCACTTCAGGGCTACTGCAGGTAACACACTTGTTTTGGTGGTGGTCACACACCCTCAGGCTCTACGTGGCAGGAGCCTTCTCCTCATCATGCGTTCTCCTGGGCTATGTCCACACATAAGCCCCTGTTTCGAAACAAGCTGTTACGAAATAAAGGCCTTATTTCAAAACGCCTTATTTCAAAGTAACAAAAAGCTATTTCCAAATAAGGAAAAAGGATGGAATCAAACTAGCATGTCCACTGTGCCATGCTATTTCGAAATAAGAGAGGGGAGGGGGAGGGAGGCCCTGTGCTGGGCCGGGAGGCCCCGCCCCTGGGCTTTCCCTGCAGGAGCCGTGGGGGGGAGGGGAAGCCCGGGGGTGGGGCACCCCGGGCTTGGGGGCAGCCCCAGCTGGCTTCCCCCCCTTCCCCTTGCTGGGGGTAGGGGGTGAAGGGGGCTGAGCCTCCTGTCCCCCCCCACTCCCAGCAAAGGGAAGCAGGGGGGGGAAGCTGGCTGGGGCAACCTCCGACCCCCTGCACCCCACTCAGCACCCTGGCCAGGGTGCTGATCCCTGGCCAGGGTGCTGGGGGGGGACCTTCCACCCAGGGTGCTATGCACCCTGGGAGGAAGGTCCTCGTTATTTCGAAACAAGGATTGTTTCGAAATAACATGTCCAAACGGCTTATTTTGAAAAATTGGTTTCGAAATAACCCTCCTTTCGAAAGCAAAGTGGTTTAAGCTGTTTCGAAAGGAGGGCTCTTGTTTCAAAATGAGGAGCTCCCTCCTTTTGAAGCAAGAAAACATTGTGTGGACATAGGGACTTTTATTTTGAAACAACCAGTGTTGTTTCGAAATAAAAGCCCTGTGTGGACATTCCCCTGTTGTGCTCATGTCCACTCTCCAAATCTGGCTTGCAAGGCCACTTGGCTGGCAACATATTTCTCTGCCCAAGCTCCCACCTTACTCTCCCCAGCAGCTCACCACGTTTGGTTAGGGTGGTACTTGCAGCACAGCTATCCAAACTGTAGCTCCACAGCCTACTGCTGCAGCTCTGGCATCAGTGGTCATCACTACTCCAGCATCCCAGCTCCAGGCTGTTCTAGCTCCAGCTGTTGTTCCAGGTCATTGCTGCTCTTCTGCCTCCAGTCTGGCTTCAGCTGCTGCACTCCCCTTAGCTCTGCCCTTGATCTGGCCCTGGAAGCTCCAGCTCACACAAATGGACCCTGGGCTCCTGATTCCCTCATTGGCTGGCCGGCCCTGTCCATCTGACTGATCTGGCCTTTCCCAGTTGGTCCAGGGGACCATCAGCCTCAGGATCCTGATTTCTCTTCAGCCCCTCTCCTTTCTCTTGATATTGAGAGAAAGCCAGTGAAAAAGGAACCCACTACATTTCAGTGAGAAGCCAGCAGCCTCTTGCTATAGTTTGGCCACAGATGAGAGGCTGAGCCATATTCTAGTTCTGTACTCGCTTGCCTGAAACTAGAAGATGAAGAACCAATTTCAGTACATCAGTATATATTCCAACAAGTTCTTGAAACAACAGAATAGCCTCCTCTGATGCCTAGTTGGCCAAGCTTGAGAGGTTTTACTCGCAGCCTGGCAGCATTTCTCTGTTATTTTGCATGCAATGCAATAACTTTGGAATGCAACTTCCAATCTATTTAGAAATTTCCAGGAATGTTCCCACTGTCATAGAGCACAACTGGAGAAAAGTGGAAGGGGGAAAACACAGAAAGCCCAGTCTTCTGCTTCGCAGAGCCATAGCTTCCTGTACCTCTGCAACAGTCTGTATTTCAGAGAACTGGCTGATGGCATTAGTTGGCATCTTCCAGGCTACAGAACCTTCACCTCATCTCTGCCCACCCTTGCAGTAGAATTTAACATATTCATGCCTTGTGTGACTTATCTCCCAGAATCAAAAAGGAGAACAAATTATGGTGGGGAATTAGGGCACAAAGATCCTCAGAAATGGATGGGTAACAGAACTCCTGGTATATGGGGTCAGGGGGTGATATAGAACCCTTGGTAGAAGGGAGGAGTGTGCAAGGAAGGGGGTTGCAGCAGGATCTGGAAATAGATGGGACTGGGAAGGCGGAACATGGGAATGCTGTTATGAGGTGAATGGTGAGATGCAAGGGACTCCTGATTTGTGCAATGAGCTCACCCTACAGAAGCAAGAAAGGGGATTTTGTTTCTCTCTCATAGATGACAAATCCAAACAGGAGAACAAACAATAATTAACACTCCATGGATGAGATACACATTCTGATGGATTTTTAATCCATATGAAATTATTTTCCTCTCAGAAAGATGCAAAATAAAATTCTGTTCAGCTGAATCTTGCAAGTAGTTCAACAAAAGGCTGTCACAAGTCTGGTTAGGCACCCCCTTCCAGTCATCCACCAGACTTCTGTGAGGGGAATCCAACTCTCTCGGTTCCTGAATCCCTATGTGTTTTTGAAGTCGCTGAAGCCTGAAAAGGGTCCAGCCACTCCTCCCCTCTCCCATACTCTCTGGGAGCAAACTAGCACTATAACACTCCCTCCTGAGAGCTGGAACTCATGGTGCAGCTGCCTGGCCCTTCTGGGTGCAACACTGTCCTTCAAACTCACCTGTACTTAAACATACCCTTTCTCAGAACTCCACGAAAGGCTGTGAAAATTCTGGATTACTAGTGTAACACTCAGGAAACATGAAGAAATTGGGAAGCGTACAACATACAAAGATACTTTACATAGAAGTTTCAAACATCAGATCTTTTACTTAATCATATAAAGCACAAGAGGGTAGAGGTCATACAAAAACAATAAACCTCCCATGCCTCAGTTTCCTTTTCATTCCAGGGCATTCTTTGTGCTAGGTTCAGAGTCTCTCAGATTGTCCAGAGTTCTTTTGTTGCATGTCTTGTGGGCCAGAACCTAAAGACTTCTTTACCCTTGACTATTTCAACCCCTTCCTTCTTCTCATCTCCTGTGTGGCTCACTGTTTAAATGCCTCTGGCTTTCTTTGTTCTGTGTTTCAAGTAATGGTGGGTTACTTACTAGTAAGAAAGAATCTAGTTTTGAGAGTTCCTTTTTAATTTTGCTCTGTTTGCTGTACAGGACGCTGATCAGGTGGTTTCTGAGTTTCTGTACAATCGACATATTACTTACTAGTAACCATCCTTCTTTGAGATCGGCTGTTCACATACATTCAGCATTAGCTGTCTATGTGCCGCAGTGCACAATTAGTTGGAAACCTTTTAGCCCTAGCCTGTTAGAGCAGAGTCGGTGGCCAATGCCCCCTCTGGCCAGTCCCATGGCTATATATATGGCCCTGACCCTGCTCCTCCCCAGTTCCTTCTTGTCGCCAACTCCTATAGCGGAGATGGTGGGAGGGTTTTGAATGTATGCGAGCAGCTCATCTCGAAGAAGAACAGTTACTAGTAAGTAACCCACTGTTCGTCTTAAAGCGCTGCTCACATCATTCAGTATTAGGTGACTACTAGCTGTACTGTGGATGGTGGATGGAGTTGGGTTTTTCCCGCCGTCAGCATGGCTACCCCCATAAAGGCAAAGCCAAGGCATGGAAGGATGCCTGAATAGTAGGCTTTTTGGCCTACCTTGGGAGACAACTTGTTAACCCTCAAATTTTCCCAAGAGAACATTGCACAAGGGAACAGAGAGAAGCTGTGCATCACCCTGCCTTGGAGAAATGAAGTATTGATGCAGGCTGTCCTAATTTGCTTTGGATGCCCTCACTGTTGAGTGTGGCTAAAACCAACCAGGGAAGACAAAAGTGCCCACATTTTGTCTACCATTGTGAGACGATTGGCTGTCAAGCCCCCACAGGTAAAGGAGGGAATAAGCTCACCCTCTCCGCACTGGTGGGGTGTTGACGCTTCAGTGTTTGAGAGTCCAGTTTGGCTCTATGGGTCAAAGCTCTGAAAACGCAACCAGGATAGTGTTTTTCATATGGTCTCATTCTAGGTGGAGGAGTCCCAACTTGATGAAGGAGCTCCTTTGATGGGTATTAGCTAACCAGGCTATTAACAGGGTACCTCAAGTCCCAGGAGTGGTTATGTCCTCTGGTCCCCTTGGTGATAGAGGGAAGGAACAGTAATGCAGACTCATCAGAGTCACTGGTTGAGATTCATGACCTCTAGAAACAACCCTGTTCAGGCTCAGTTGAGATGAACCTCAGTATGGTTCATCTTCCGGGGGATGCAGGCTGTCCCTGAGGGGAGTGGGCCCGTGGGGGCCTCACAACCATTTAGCGAGGACAGAGAAGGCTTCAATCAGATGGCCCATATCCATGTTTAGGTAGCAAAGGAAGTTCTTTGTTTCAGGACGTCCCTTCAGTGGGGTCCTAACTTAAGAGAACTTGGCCATTGTGATGGGAAGGGAACCTATAGGGATTGGAACTAGAATATGAAGATAATAAGGAGAAGAGGTAAGGGTGTTGCCCCTGTCCTAGTCGGTCGCTAGTGATTCCAGAACCACCCACCCTCATTCTGGGGCTTCTCTTGCCCTGCTTGGCAGATGTGAGCGAGACTGGTCATAGGAAGTAAGAGACGGACTAAGCATTATGTCAATAAGAGTCTCTCCTGCACTCTGTGGCATGGGCTCAGGGCATGTAGGTTTTCCATCGGCCTTTTATGACTAGAGCTTGGGCCACCTTTGGGTCGCAAGGAGATGAAACCACAAGCTGTGGAGTTGTCCTACACCTGAGTAAGGCTCCTACACTTGAGCAAACCAGGTAACGTCCTGTAGTTTCTTATGCAGGAATACTGTGGCTTCTCCCTTCTGCTACTTGCTCCCCGAGGGTGTGTGCCATCTGGTACAGTGACGTCTCCCTTTGAGCGAACTGGCAGGGTGCATGCTTCTATTTCCCCCCGGGGAGAAACACTGAGTGTTGTATTGCTCGTCTGACAGCCAAGGGCATGGGGTGGGGGTGGGACATGAAAAGTTGAGGGTGCTACTTTCACAAGATGTAAGAAAAAGGGCGGGTTACCACCCCAAAAATGTTGTCCTTTGTCAAGGGGGGGGAGTACTTGCCTAGAACAAATCATGCAGTACATTGTCCGCTTCGCTTGAAGACCTCGGAGGGACGTACTACTATGTGATGGGTCTGCCCTTCCAGGTATGAACTGTTGGGGTAGGTCAACTATGTATGGGTTCTCCACTTAGACTGCCCATGAAGGTGTAGATATCTCCACCTCTGGGAGAAGGGCCTCCTGCAAGGTCCTGAAAGCTGTTAGCTCTCTTATGAGGAATCAGGGAACCCATACTGAGGTAGGCGTACTGTTCAGTACCCTCTGGACAATGGTAATTGATTCCCCTCTTGGAGGGTCAAGGGCTAACACAGGCTGGCATGAAAGGTAAATGTTCAATGTGCAGTGATACAAATAGAAGCGGAGGGTCATCCCAGCCCAGGCTCACAGAGGGGTCAAGGGGCCCCGAGAGGTCTGCAAGGGGAAACATGAAGTGGGGGGGAAGGGGAAGAAAGAGTAAGAGGAGAAAGGGGGGGGAGCCTCTTTTGGAAGGCTTCCCTGTGGGGGTTTGATGGAGCTAACATTAGGGCCCGTGCTCCCTGCTTCCCGCTGTTAGATCTTGCATATAGCAGGGTAGGGGAAAACATTAAAATGTTTCCCACCTCCACACCTGCATGATATCAGGGTACAACCCAAAGCACGTCGCCTTAGAAATGAGGTGACAAGGCAACTCAAGTAACTATAAGACCACATAGGTGGGGTTAGGGGTTTTTCTTCCCCTTTCTTTTGCATGACTCAGGGGGTCCAGCTGATAAGACCCCTGTGTGTCCAATCATAGGTTGGGTGGAATGGCTGGTGTATAATTTTACCCTTTTTTCTAAAAGTGTGAGCTATCAAATTCCAGCCATGTTGTGGATGGAGCAGGACTGCAGCGAATAAGTAGATTCCAAAGTCCTGCATGTAACACAAACATTTAGGCAGATAAATTTTTGTGGGTGCAGTACTGCAGAATGCGCCCATACTAATCCAGGCTCTAGCATGAGTGGAGCAGAGCCTGGGCAGGGTAACTGGGGAGGAAGTGCTCTGAATGCCAAGTGCCCAAGTGTGTATTTTAGCTCTAAAATGGTTGGGATGGACACTAAAGGAAGTACTCTGAGTGCGCTCGGATATCACAGGCTGTAGTATGAGCAATGTTGGAGAAAAATCCCTGGCTGCATTGAGCTAGGGGATGTATAAGACCCTGGGAGAGAATGAGGGGGCCATTTGAATCAGACACCAGGAATAGCCTGGAGGCTAGAGACTGGCAGCAGCTAAGAAAGAGAAAATGAAGTGGATCCCTGGGGCATGGAAGAGTGATCTGGTGCACCTCCACTGTCTTCTGGGCCAGGTCGCCCTTCACTCCGCTCTGGGAAATGGTTTTTGGACCCCAGGTATAGCACCCCCTTTTCTTCTAGCTGGGGGTAAGGTCCCACTAAAGGCCTCTGCTGCTGATTTCTGAGGGGTTCTTGATGTGTAGGAGTGTGGGTGAGACTTGAGGGGGTCAGTGAGTCGGTAGGGGCATCGTTAGCGTGGGGGGGTCATGGTACTTTAATAGGAAGTCCCCGGTAGTGGAGGAGACCTTGATGTCGTGAGAGGCTGATCCTGTCTCTCACTTGACAGAAAAGGCTCTGCTAGGTGCCTCTCTTGTTGGCGATTTTGGTGCTGGTCAGGGCTAGGAGAGTGGCTGGGCAGCTGTGGGGGAAGCATATACAATGATTAAAGGATAATCTAGGATCCCTCATGCCACAGAGTATGTGGTCTGTTGCTTCCATAAACAAGGACCGGCCCTTGAAGGGGAGGTCTTGGATGGCCTGCTGCATATCCTGAGGCAGTTCTGCCTCCTGCAGCCAGGCTGCACATCTCATAACAACCGCCGAGGCTATACTGTGGCTCTCCATGTCTGAGGCATCTCACACCACTAAGAGCACATCCCAGGATGCAAGCATGCCCTCCTCTGTGAGGGAATCATAGTCCTCCCTGTGCTCCTGGGGGAGGAGATCCTAGACTCTCCTCATGGACTCCCAGATGTCCAATATTTATCTTCCCACCAGCACCTAGTGGCTTGTGATGTAGAGCTGGAAGGTGGAAGTTGAATACACCTTCTGACCCATAAGGTCCAGCCCTCTGGCCTCCCTGGCTCTTGGCAAGGGGTCTTGGGAATGTTGGCTTCCACGGTGTGGAGTTTTAGGGGAAATTATAATCCAATAATGAGAGGCAGTATCATCAGAACTGTGTAAGGAGTCTTTATTGAAGGAGAACTGAGAGAGAGGGGACCTGACAGACAGGTCCTCCCATTTATCACCATGACAACCCCAGTGACCCAAGGTAGTCCAAAACACTACGCACGCCTTAAGGTGACTTCCATCACCCAGGAGCTTGGTACCAGGTGGTCAGCCAAAAAGGGGAAGTCCTCCAGTAGGACCTGATATTTGTGTCCCACTATATCCAAGACTGGAGGAACTGAAGCAGGACTCTGCCAGCGTATCCTGGAGAGGTTGTTCACACTAGGGTGAAACAGTACTACTATCGCATCTGGGGAAGATGTTAACCCCAGATTGAAAAAGGGGTTGTGGCCTCCCCCATGGGCTCAACCTCTAAGCTTGCATGTGCTGTCATGCAGAGGAGGAGGTCAAAGTGGACCTTAGTGTCCTCCCTGTAGGACCACGGCTTGGGATTTGGACCTTATCAGGGGTTGCCGTCAAAGGTGGAATGGTCCTGGGCTCCTCAGTACTGTGGGAAACTTTCTGCAGGGAAGTTCCCTGTGGCAGGGACAACTCATGAGGTCAGTACTGGTAGGGACCCAGTACCAACGAACCCTCACGGAGCTGTCTGCCCCTGTGTGAGGAAGTGACCTCTTCAGGACTCGGGGTATGTGATATTCCCCAGCACTGAAGTGCTGGGCTTGCTCCAGCACCAGTGTGAAAAGTGGCCAAAGTAGCCAGTGCCAACCATGAGATGGCGCTACGGTGCCAAGGAGAAGAAGGACATGGTCTACAGCACTTTGTTGTAGAGCCCTGGTTGGTACCGGCAGGCCTTTTGGGGGAGGAAGACTCTCTCAGGCTGAGGTACGAGAGAGCTCGGTACCAATACAGGGACAGGGATCGGTGCTGCCCCGGAATGGACCATGTCCCCAAGAGAAAAGCAGGTTTTCCTCTGCTTTGGAGGCTTGGGAGAGGGAGGCGTGTGCAAAAGCAAAAGGGCTTAGAATAGAATCATAGGGTTGGAAGTGACCTCATGAGATCATCTAGTCCAAGCCCCCGGGGTTTGAACTCACAACCTTTTGCACATAAAGCAGATGGGCTAGCCACTACACTAATTGCAGTGGTTTTGCCACGTCTAAAGCCTCTAGACTGGAGGGGACCTCCATGACCTCCTGGCCCTGGTCCCAGGAATGACCCAGATGGGGGGGGGGAGCTGGAGCAGCGCCTGTGCTTCAGCACTGAGGTGGATGCTGAGCGCGTCTTCCTGCCCTCCCAAGGGGATCAGCGCTGAGAGGGCTCCGGTGCTGCCAGTGACTCTGATAGGGGCCCCAGTTCCCCAGAGGTAGACTGCTGTGCTTGCTCCAGGGCCAACACATGGCACCTCTACTCCTTGTCTTTTAATGTCCTCGGTTTAAAGGACTGACCAATGGAGCAATCAGTAGCCTGGTGGGATTTGCCTAGGCTGCGAAGGCACTTCTCGAGGGGGTTATCCCATGGGAAGGCCCTTCCGCAAGCAGCGCAGTATCTGAAACCTGGCATTACAGGCAGCAATTGGGAGCAATCTTCTCGCTCTGGGTCCATAAGCTTGGTGAGAGTAGTAGTTCTTTGTGGAAAGATGTCCATGAACAGATGCCCCCAAGTGAGCAGGCCGCTCATACACAGTAGGATAGACAGGCACTTGCATAATTGCAAGGAGCAGGCTGTTCCAAAACTGTTACTGAGGGTGGAAAAAGGAACTGAGGAGGATCAGGGTCAGGGCCATATATATAGCCATGGGAGTGACCAGCAGGGGCACTGGCTGCCGACCCTGCTCTGACAGGCTAGGGCTAAAAAGTTTGCAACCAATCGTGCACTGCAACACATAGACACCTAATACTGAATGATGCAAGCAGCGCTCGAAAAGGAATTTTCCACTACTCTCCTCATCCTTTCAAAGGGTTAATGCCAAAACTAGTTTTCCAGGAATGCAACCACTTCTTTGCAAGAAAGCGCTGCCATTAATGGTAAGTATGCCCCATTGTTCCTAGTCTGATGTTTTGTCTGCAAACTGTCAGTTATGGTGGATCCACACACCTATAAGCACTCATTGTACAGCAGTTTTCATACAGTGCTTCATCATACCATCCAGAATTCATAAATTCATAGATTCCAAAATCATCATTAAGAGAAAGGGTGCGTTTTGCAAAGATGGCTTTAAACAGCTTTATACTCCCCTCCCCCATTCATGAAATCAATTGCAGGCTGTCATCCTGCAAACTGGGCCAGGCCCTTAGCTTAAATTAGAATAGGCCAAAGGCTGTCCTAATCTAATTTAAATACATTACTACCAGCCTCCGGGGGCAACACGGCATTTGTATATGGCTTGTTTGCAGAGAAGTTCTGGCCACACCATCTTATAGCAGAAAGGTGTAAGAATTACTTTACTGGCTATATCTGAGGATCTCTTTACATTGGGGTGAGCCCCAGCTATATGGACAGCTCTAATAATCCAAACAATTGTTTTATATATAAAATTGCAAATAAATATAAAATATTCTTCCTTGTATTTAACAGTCTGGAAGAGAATACTGCCAAATGGAAATTAATTATAAAAAATATGAGATGGACTGAAACAATGTGTGATATATTGCATGTAGCATGCCAGGCAGTGTGAGAGACATGTCACACTGTGCTTTGATTAGGCTATTGCATTCCTCAGATGACATGTCAAAGTTCAAGAGTGAGACTGGAACTGCCTGTCACTGAGATGCATGCCATGATATAGAAAACATGGTTGGCATGGATGGAAACCCTTTTAACAGCCAGACCTTTAACATGAAGATCTGCCAAAGCAGAAAGAGCAGTATGTGGGGGCAAATTCTGCTGCCTCTGCAAAACATAGGTCTGCCTATTGAGCCACTTTTTTTGACACAACTCTGAATCTAGCACACACAAACAAAGATTCACTTCCTCTATATTTCAGTAGGTGTAGAATATAGCGACATACTGTCAGCATGGTACACAGTACACAGCAGCTGAACTGCAATATCCCATCACAACTGTGCTAAGCCGTAATCAACCTACCACCTAAATGACTTAATATTTATTCCAGGAAAGGTAAACTAACATGAGAAAATACACTGCTAGTAGCAGTAACTTGGGATATGCCTATATCACAGGCGTGCTAGATGTTCTGACATGATTTTTTAGATCAGCTCCCCTTCCACACATACACCCACATGAAGTTCTAGAAGGTGTGTTTAGGCACAAGAAGAAAGTGGACTGGCTTGCTCAGCTAGGATACAGGGTAAAGTGCACACTGTGCCCCAATAAGCATTGCAGTGTACTGTTCTACAGCAAATGTTCAGCTAAAGATGTGCAGCTTGAGACCATTTGGATAGTCCATCAAGGCTATCCCACAAATTCCAGGATGTATATCTTCTGACATTCCATTTACTAATTTCCCTCAGGCCTCCTATGCACTGTAAGCTGGTTTATATACAGCTCGTCAGTGTTTACCCCTCACTGCACATGGTCTGCTCCATTTTTTAACACAGCTAAGCCCCGCTCAGCCAAACAGATGTCCTCCAATATGTTGCTAGCTAGCCAGAAGAGCATACTATAGTGCTGGTTAACCTCTAGTGAGGTCTGCTGGGGCTGATTTTGGAAGAAGCACCAAAAACCTGCAGTAATTTGAAAGTTCCTCAAGCCACTTGGTAGGCCCCAAACTAAAAATGGAATAGAATAAAAATCTAGAAATAATAAAATCTGCAGCAAAACAAGGAAACTCCAGATTGAGGCCTTTCTGTTTTGTTTCTTCTTTTTTTCTTTGAAACCTGATGTTTTAGATTGATTTACTGTTGATTTACTTTGAAAGGCTTTGCATCATCTGTTGATCATTCTGCTCTACTGTTAAAATCATCATTTAGTTACTGAATATTCTATCCGTAAAACCCTTGTTTGTGAAATTTTTGATGTTACTGAAACCTCCCTTTGTTAAATTAAAAAGACGGCTGAATGTAAGTGCATGGTCCCTTGTAGCTAGTATTTATACAGTTACAAGAATTTAAATAGAAGAGGAATATTTAGAGTTTTGAAGCCATAAGTACTTGTAAAGAAATTAAAGTGAGAATGGGTGTGCACGTATGAGACATAGAAGTGATGAAGAGAAGGCACCAGTCCCAAAAGTTACAAAGCAAAAGAGGAGTAAAAATAACAGCTCTTACGATTCAGATGGCTGAAAAATTATGCCGCCGTGCTGACTCCAGGAGTCTGCCCTGAAGAACAAAAGCAAGATGAACTGTAAAAAAATAAACACTATTCATGTTCACAGATATGTGGATGATTGACAGTCCCACCAAACTGCAAATACAGATGAATAAATTAGCAAAACCCATAGGTTTGTATGGAAACCAACCCCTATAAAAAGAGAGCAAGAAGACTGAAGATTTTGAGTTTGTTCTACAATCTCCTCCAGAAGCATCAGTGTGCACCAGCAAGGCCTGACTCACAGTCTCATAACTAGTCATCTAGTCAATGGTATAGCACAAGCAGCTAAGGCCAGGAACTATACTCAATCAGTATAATTCTGTGTGTGTGTGTGTGTGTGTGTGTGTATTAATATAAGGTCATTTAAAAGAGATAAAATTGATTGTTGCCTTTAAAATCTATATATTCACAATAAATGTTGCATATTGCCTTGTCCCCCCCCCCCCCACCAAATAAGAGCCTGCTATTTACTTCACTCCTAAATACAACGACTCATTGTGCTGGCGATCAACTAGACTACTGTGCAGTGCAGGGAGCAAGGCAAGCACCTACTGCAAGGAAGGATGGGACTTGCCAGTCTGGCACCACTATCTATATGGCTCTATTATAAAGAATTGAACTGGGCACTTACCACCACTCTCAATACAAACCCACAGTCCTGCATGACTATTTCCTCCTAATCCTAATTTTCCCCTCCTGGGTGTTGATGCTTGAAAATTTTTCATGAAGAAGATACTATAGGTGATTTGGTTGATCAGATTTGTGTGCAGGGCAAACTTACAGTGCTCCTGTGTAGCTCATTAGTCATCTCCACTCATTGATACACTGTTCACTCACCAAATGCCAAAAAATTTCCTTTGCAAGACAGATGGAATTCCTCCAGTGACTTGGAAAACACCCCCCAACTTTCCACCTGGAAAGCTCCAGAAAGTTAACATCCTCCAAGGCTTCCCCAGTCTTAAATAATGTTAAAACTGATACTGATAAGAGGATCTTTATTGACACTCCTAGACAGCCAACATGTTTTTTATTTATTACTTTTTGAATTAATTCAATATGTCATTCTTACCACACCATTTCTGAGGTCTGGCAACATTAGCAGGAACTTCTGAACCATGAAGACATATAATAAAAGCAAGTTGTGATAACAACAAGTATTAATCTGTGGCTTTCCAGGATGCAAAATATAAAGGGGGGGGGTTGTGTGAAGGGAGGGAAGGGAATTCTTTTCTCTTTTTTCACTTCGTAAAATAATATAACTCTTTTTTTGCTTCGAGAGCCTTCCAACCTCTGTTGCACCAGGGCAGCTATGAAGGATTCAGTCATGAGTGAGAAGAAAAAGGCTCAGGCATGAAATGCCTGATGGCCCTTGTAGTCAACTCAAACAACCAACTGCACTACTAGAGAGAAGGAAGAGAGCAAGTGGTAGTGGGAGGGGGAGATGGCTGAGCAGAAGAGCAGAATCGTATGCAGTTCTGACAGGACTGGAGGGTGAGGGAAGAAGATACAGTGCAGCAGAAAAACCTGTTCAAGAGGCTGCTCACACTCATGATTTCCGTGCCAGAGTCTACAGCATTCCATGGCATAATCTAGCGTAACCTACACACCACTACATAAGTAACCTGAAACACATTAAAAAGTCATCACAGGCACCCTAGCTGCCTACAAACAAACATCAAAAGTGAAGGGGAGAACTAGTGAGACTAGTCCACAGAAGCTCAGTGATGGCTCAGAACTGGGTAGCAGTCAATTGTTCAAACAGCACAATCTAACTGTTTGGGGAACTGAATGTCCATGGTATGCCTATTTTGTTTGCCCTCATGGAATGTGTTGTGTGGGTTGTCTGAGGTCGCACAGAGGTGGAATAAATAGGGCACGTATGGCTGTTCCATTTCACTAACTGCTTCCTGGCTCCACCAACATCTGAGTTTTTCAGTAACATAATAGCATAGAAGATATTCCAGGTCTACCTGTGAGAAATCAGTGGCAAATGAGCTACTGAGTTCACTGCATCACATCCCTTGCCTGCCTCACCATGTAAAGCTAGGAGATGGGCACATGATTCATACCCGGTTTCACTTGTTTGCCTGGACTGAACACCAGGACTGACAGGTGGACTTTCTGGTTGCCTATACCAGCAGTGTCTTGAGACCACTCCATCCAAAGTTACTGTGTTTTAGCCCACAGACATTGCACAGGGGACATGATAATATGAACAACACTGGCCCCAACAGGTATATAAGGGTTCTGTAGGCTTCATCATCTTGCCATAAGCAAGCCAAATGCACTCCATCACCATTCTGCAATTGCTAAGTATTTAATCTTTTTTTTTTTTTTTTTTTTTGTGGGCGCCAGCTCCTGGTATGGTTTCATGAGCCAGGGCATGGGAAAAGTAAAGAGAATTTTTTAAAATAGCTTGTCCCTGGTCTGCATAACTATGTGGTCCTACCATGCTGTGTTTATTGTCCAGCAGCAGAAGTGCCAGGGTCTGACTCTGGAGGAGCTGTAGCTATCACAACAAGCATAAGTGTTTCAACTCTGCCATGGCTACACTTCACCTCAGAGATCCAGCTCCACCTTCCAAAAGGCAAACTGCCACCAAAATATCTACCAACATCTCACACGGTGTGTTGGTATCCTGCATTAACAGTGCAGCTGCAAACTAAAAAATCACTTCCACTGATGCAGAATACATAGCTTGGATCTAGCTGGAGCAAAAAGAAGCAAGGAACATGCATAGCAGGAAGTGCCTCAAGTAGGCATGTTTGTGAGCTTATACAATGCTTCTGCACAGTGGTCTGGATATAACTGATACTTTCTCACACAAAATATTCTGAACCAAGTCCTAGAGTAGCTCTGGTAGGTGACGTGCTATGAACCTTGGCATAAGCCCCCAGATAGCCTAACACTAATCATGTGCCACCATAGTGCCATTAGGAACGCAGTGACCCTGGTATGGGACATGCGTGGCTCTATAATACAGATATTCCCAGGGAAGCTAGTAAGTACAGATTCACATGCACAGCAGCTGAATGTGAGTACATTCTGTGGTATACCCATACCTTAAGAGGCAAAATAAAACAGTTTTCCCTGTGGAAATCTGGCAAGATGAACATATAACAGCTATGTCCCTATAAATGTATGTAGCAAAGCAATTAATCATTTAACACAAGAGACTTCTGCAGAGAAAGCCTTCTCTCCATTTAAAGCACAGCTTCCAAACCTGATCTGGCGAACTGCATAATTTCTAGTATATTATTATAGGTTTTGCATAGGAATTTGCATGTATGGCATGCATGCTGAAATCCAAATCTCAATTCAAGAATGGAAATCCAAACCAAGATCTCTGCTTATGCACCCTGGCACAGCCTGGCTCCAGATAATCCAAGGATGAAACTCTGACCTCAGCTGCTTGCTTTAATAAACTCCTAACGCCTCTGCTCTGAAATGCCAGCAGATTGGCACCTCCTTCCTACCAAAGAAAACCTTTATGGTCTTACATTGACCTTGAATTCTGCAGTCTGACATATGAATAGTAAGAACAGTTCAAAGCAAACAGTAGAAACATTCAGGTATGGTCAGAAAGACCAATAAGATCTGGAGCTAGAGCTTGGTTGAAACGCACAAACCAATGTGGAAATATGGGGAAAAAAGTCTTACTTTGCAGCACAGCTACTGATACAGATTAAAAATTTATGCCTTTTCCAAACACTTCCATAAATGGAAAGTAAATGAATCCCAGGTAGATCAGACAGAGTAGCACAAAGAAAACCAAACAAGTTACATAAAAAGTGATACAAACCACCAGATTGTGCTCTCCCAAAGAGATGCAGGGGGAGGCTGTTGGTGGCTGGCTCTTCCCACTTTCCCTAGAGACAAAAGTAAACAATGATCCCCTTCTCTTTTCTTATAGGAGACATTACCTGCACATTTGCCCTCTCAGACAAATGCTGCTCAGTAAGCACACCATAAGAGTCCCTATACCACACATTCCTCCAGCACGTGATAATGCTCGCACCACACCCCACGCAACACTTGGCACCTTTGCATACACATCTATTGTCTTAAACTGATCTCCAGAAATCCTCCTTCTCTGAGTTAGCCAGATAGCTCATAAGCTCCACCTTTGAGAAAGCTACCTCTCTACCATCTTTGAGCCATATAATCATGAGTTTCTGTTGCAAAAAAATAAGCCCCCGGCCTTTTCTTGAACTTTCCATTTCATGACACGCAGCCCTTCCACACATTCCCACCATGAGTTGCTTGCTTTAATCTCTCTCCATTCTCTACTATTTATTTCAGAGGGAACCAGAGTGCTCCCCGGGTTTCCTGCACTGTAAAATGGGCATTTGTTCCCTGAAAGGAAGCTAAAACTTCAACTGAACTGAAATAATGTGAAAACAAGTGGGGGGGGGGCACCCTAAATTAGGTGGAAATAGTAAGAACAAGTTAGTTCTGCTTCCTGTCTCACTATTCATAATGTAAAGTGTAACCAGAAACTTTCTTCCCCCCCACCCCCCTTAAAGGCCAACTATTTGAGCATGGCTGGAAGAACATCTGGGGAGTACTAAGTGTCAGGGGGCAAAATCACAAATGCATTGAAGTCTCTGGGTGTTTTGCATTGACATTAATGAGGCTAGGGTATCAGCTAGCATGAAACTGTAGCTGAAAAAATAACTGTGTCTCTGGTACCAAAAAGATAACCGTTTGGAAGCAATGTAAGAAGTGTTTTCAGCAATATAGAATTGGCTGCACACAACATGCCTTTCCAAAAGCACAACCATCAGCAGTGCATGATACACAATGAATTACTGTATTAGGAGAGAGGAAGCACAAAATTAAATGAAAAAAATATCTTGCAATCCTCATGTCACAGATCCTACTGAGTAACAAGTGCTGGCCATCCTTATGATTGCTGGGAGGGGAACCTAAGCTTCTGTGTTCTGACCCCTGGCATGTTACATTTCTGCTTCTAAAAATGTTGCACCACTGATTTCTCCCCTGGGCTTTCTGACACATTTCTTGGACAGTCACTCTCAATCTGCTACCCCTTTCTAGAATGGAGCTCCTCAGCTTCCTTGGTTTCAACCCCAAGACCAGTGCTGACCAGGAGCGTCGCTGCCCCAGGGAAGGACCCAGGGCACTGGCCCAGGCCCCACCCCCTGACCACAGGCCATGCCCCCGGCCAGGAACAGGGCAGGGAGCAGAAGCAGCAGCTGTGGCCGCGGGGCCACCTGGCCTAGGAAGAGGCTGGAAGCAGCTGCCGCCGCCACGGGAAGCCAGGCCCTGGATCTCTGGCCACTGCCGCCGCCATGGGCGGCCGGGCCTCGGATCTCTGGCTGGAGACCAGGAAAGGCAGAGGCCCTGCCAGGACCCGGGGCACTGGTGCCAGGATTTGGGGCACTGGCCCCATGTACCAGGCGCCAGTGATGCCCCTGCTGACCTGCTGAATTCCTCTGGTTACTTAACCCCTGCTGTCTTTCCTAGAGCTCCACCCAAAAGGTATGAAGCTTCTGCTTTACAGCACCACCTTCTCGGGGGCATGCAGTAGTTATAAAACAATCAGTACAAATACTTTGGGTAGTCTAACACTTTTATCCTCTTTTATACTAAGCCATGTAAAAAAGCACAGGCAGTACAGCTCATATAAAACAATAAATATTACAGGCATGTTTCTGACGCTGAGTCCTCACCACTCCAGGGCATTCAGTGATCTGGGATTTGATTCCCTTGTATTGTCTGTAATCCTTGAGGTCATCTGGGCTCGGGAAAGGGATCTCCCACCTAATAACCTGCCAACACTGTCTAGCCTGTGATGAGGTGCCACCCCCCCCCCCACCATTAGCCTAGAAAGGATTACTGAGGCTCAGAAAGGACTAATTAACCTGACAGGTCACAGCTGGGATTTAAGTGGCCTAAGCAGGCCCTGAATGATGATGAAGTCCTGCTGAGAAGGAACAGGTGGGGCTATTATACACCTGAGAAGCTGGCAGAAAAAAGGAGTGTGGGGGGAGGGAGCTTGCAGATGTTTTTCTGGATTCTAGAAAGTAAAGGATAAAAACCCAGGGAGAGAGCAGAATCCTCAGGAAATCCAGACTCTGAAGAAAGTGCTTATCCCAAAGGAGAGGTGGGGCTGAAATAAAAGCCTAAGAAAAGCACAGTAGGAAAAGGCTCAGGGAAATTGTACCCGTGGTGTTTTGGACTACCTAGGGTCATTGGGGTTGTCATAGTGATAAACGGGAGGGTTGTTTAGGTGGTAGGGAAACCTGTCTGTCGGGTCCTCTCTCTCTCAGTTCTCTTTCAGTAATGGTGGGTTATTCACTGGTAACCATCCTTCTTCGAGATGGGCTGCTTGGATCCATTCAGTAATAGGTGTCTCCGTGCCGGAGCACCGGATTGGTCAGAAAAAACTTGTCTCTCGTGCCACCCTGTGGCTATATATACAGCTGCCTCCCGACCCCTCCTCAGTTCCTTAGAGTCGCCAACTCCAGAAGTGGAGACAGAGGGGAGGGACCTGAATGGATCGAGCAGCCCATCTCGAAGAAGGACGGTTACTGGTGAGTAACCCACCATTCTTCGAGCGCTGCTCGGATACATTCAGTAATAGGTGACTACTAGCTATGCTGATGGATAGCGGGTGTAGTTGGTTCTTCCGCCTTCAGCACAGCAACATGCCTCATAAGGTAGAGGCCCAGCAACAAGATCCTCACCCGTTTCAAGAGGCAAACAGGCCTTCATGCGGCCCAGAAGAGTCAAGAGCTGAGGGCCAACCAAGGACAGGGGCAGGACCGAACCTGCCGAGACATATGCACATAAGCAGGTCAGAACAAGGTCACCATAACCAGAGTAAAGGACGCAACCTGAACACAGAGGGTTGTATTAGATGTTCCACATAGGTGGAAACGTAAAGCATGACAGACAGAATATAGTGTCTGGCCATGGGCCTTGCAGCATGGACTCATGGGAGAACGCTGGATGCCAGCAAGCACGGGCTTAGTCATATTAGCCATGTCCCACACGAGAACAAAGAAAGGGTGGAGATTAGTCCCTGAACTGATCGCCCGAAGGCTTAGCTGGAACTACATGGTTATGAACTGATCTGGACGACCACTGGGTACGCAGGTAGCCGTAGGTGAGGATGAAGATACAGGTTTGTAGGGTGTGGCTCGCTAATGACTAAGAAAACCCACAAGACACTAAACAGCAGCATATAGAGGCCAAGCTAAGCATAACGGGGGGCCTACGGTATGCTTGCTATAAACCAGGTAGTGCGGGAGTGAACGTTTTCAGCAGAACTGGTACCAAGGGCTGGGTTCTCGCAGGAGAGAGGCTCTGGGACATAAGAGTCACCAACAGCAAGGTGGCCTGAGGCAGTGCTATTGAGTTGGTCCTTATAGGGCTCGCAGGAGCATGAGAACTCACAGGAAAGGCCCGCTCAGCCTATAATCTCTCAGGGTTTCGCATTGCGAGAGCCCTCACAAGTGCGTGAGGGAGGGAAAAGAAGGGTCAGGAATAGCACCTGCTATCATTTGGTCACCCCGATGTGGACCAAAAAGGTTTTAGAACTGCCATGTAAGGTCACGGTCTCAGCACCTACAATACTTCCTGGGGGGATAGCACTGCCACTCTGCCGAGCCAGTGGGAGCCAAGGAAAAACTCTTCAATACAGGGATATCCCAAGAACCCCGATGCTGAGGGAGCTTCATTTCCTACCATCTAGGAAGTGAATCCACCACAGGGTGGCAACTGCAGTATCTCAAGGGTACTCCAGGGGTTAAAGAACCGAACGAAGTATTTCCCCAGGTGGGAAGCCGGAAGGTGATTTGAGGGAGTACGATCCCCAAATTCCTTGATATTGTAGGAAATAGGCTCTAGCTTGATTCCCTCTGTCTATCACACCAGTGGATGGGCAGAGTATGTAAATGGATCCTCAAGAGTTGAGGAGGAGCAGCAGTACTATTGGGCACCACCAATGCATGTGGGGTGTAACCCCGCGGTAGAGTTATAGGTCTGCAATCAGACGTAGTGGGAGGGCCCCAGGAAACAAAGGTCAGAAGAGGGGGGGAAGAACGTGCTCTGCCAGGGTACAAGGCCAAGAGGCAGAAAAATGGTAGCTACAAGTCCCGTGGGAAGGATCCCCTCTGCCTACACATGGTCTCCTGCCCAGTATGGTGGCTGGTGACGTGGAGGAGGGCGTGAATGGGAGAAGGCCCGAAAGGGTGATCCCCTCGCTGTTCCCCTACGTGGAGATGTGACTAAGTGTCTTCTCCTAGGTTCCCTGTCTGGGAGTCTGAGGAAGGTACACCCAGCCTGTGTTTACTGGAGAGTACGTAGGGGGAATTGACCACCGTGATTGGGAGGCGGACTGAGGGTGAGGGTTCATAGGGTGGGATCCCTGGTCGTCACTTAGATCACCACAAGGTGAGGGTGTGGAGCCATAGTTCCCATAAGGAAGGGGAATGGTTAGGGATAGGCCGTTCACCTTGGCCCCCTTCAGAGGTAAAGGTCCGCTCTGGCTAAGCAGATGCATCCCCTTCAGTGAGCAGGAGATATTCCTGTCAAATTGGGGTCAGAGTTGCAAAGGCTGGTGCGCGTTGAGCCGACGGTATGTGACTGGAGGTATCCCCCCCCCTCCCCTTCTGCTGACCCGGACCTGAGGAAGCCATCAGGGTCACAGGCACAGTTCTGTTTGCAGGTAGGCTTCGATATGCGCTTCTTGGAGCCTCTGCAGTGGGGCTGGGGCTACAACGAGATGCGCCTCTCGTCCCCGGAAATGATATTGGCATGGGGGACACACAGTAGAGGAATATCTGGGAAGGGGGATGCGAGGAGGGGAAAAAGGGGTGGTTTTCCATGAGTTTTCAGAGGAGTCGCTGCTTAAGGGATGTGGAGAGTAGACCACGGTACTTGGGTACCGTCGGCACAGGCAGGTGCGTCATTATATTGTCAGGGCCATGTCGCCCCCGATCCGAGGTCTGCTAGTGCAGTAGCGAATGGGAAAAAAGGCGGGGGATGGTTCCCACCAAATCCTGATTCCTTTTGAGGGGAGAGGGGGGTGTGGCAGCCATCAGCGGTGCTGACACTCTGATGCCTTTATGCCCGAGGATCGAAGTGGGGTGGCGATGAGAAGAGGCAAAGACCCAGCCTTCGCAGTGGATAAAGCAGTGGGAGAAAACTCCCCCTGTGGTCCCCTTCTGGGAGAAGATGGGGAATTCGAGGCGGGGAGGGAAACTAAGTGGAAGGGGGTGTCTGTGGGGGAGCAGGCCAAAGTACTTGGCCTCTCCCCGAGGATCTTGGTTGGTGCCCACCACCGAGAGGGTTTCAGAGGGAAACAAGATGTCCCCCTCAAAGGGCAGGTCGAGGACCACCTGCTGTGCATTGGTTGGGAGTGGGGCAGGGGGCGTTGGGAGTAACAGGAGGGCTCATGCTGCCTCCACAGCTTCCGGGGTGGACGGCAATGTTCCCTCTAAGGTTTGACGGCTTGTGTGCAAAATTTTGAACCCGTGTGCAAAACTTTCTGAATAAAATTTTTGTGCAACTTCACGTGATGGAAATTATTGAAAAATATAGAACAATGAAAAATTAATAAGTTATTTAAATTTTGTATTAATAATCTGAATGTATTCTATGCTTATGTGACATTTTGTCTCGTCAATTCTTCAGTCCCGTTTGTCTGCCTTCAGTCGTTTGTCTGTCAGTTTTCCAAAATGAATAAGCACATAAAAAAGTTAAAGTGAAAGCAATTAACTTGCCTCTCATTTTTCATTTTGCACAGCAGCCCATTTTACAATTTAAAAAAAATGGTCCTAAATTGTTCCTAGCCAGTTCAAATGTGACCTTTTATTTGTCTTACTTAATTGGTCACTATTAGTAATTTTGATCATAGTATACTTTATTTTCCTTCATTTTATTAGTGTTTGCTATATATTTTTTTCCCAATTTAACTCTTCCCTAAGGAGCAACAGGCCAAAAGGTAAAAAGACCCTACCCAGGGCTTGACCTTGTGATCACAAATCTGTTATTCTATCAACTGAGCTACAGGCATTCCATATATAAGAACTTCTAGGCATAAAGGATAACTGTGTACTCCACTGCCCCTTGATCCCACCCCCCATAAACTATTCTTTATTCCGTGTGTGCATCTGTGCAGCAAACTCTTAACATCAGGATCGTGGGTACCAGCACTGTGTGTCTCCCCCCCCCCCGCCCCCCAGTCTACTTATCAGAAGTAAAAGGCTGGACAATCACCTATTTTTGGAATGCCTGAGGGAGGAAGGACATGAAGGTAAAAAGGGGCCCTTGGAAAGCTAGCACCCCCCCCCCCCCAGCCAATCCTCAGTGGGGCTTCAGGCCTGCCCCCCTGCCCATCTTCAGCTCCTCTCCCAGCCTGCCCCCTTCCCCAGTTGATCCTTGGCCATGGTTAAGGCCTGTACCCCCCACCCTCCATCCAATCCTCAACCACTTTGCCAGACTAGGGTTACTGGATACCAAAGCATGGACAGGAGGACAGGGAAGTACAAAAAGGAGGATGTTGGAGGGCACATACACATCTGGGGCTCCGCCTGGGCCCCCTTCATCTACCCAGCCAATGCCCCCCCCAAATGCTTGCCCCCATTGATCACCCAACTCCAGGGAAATCTGTCTAGCCCCTAGTTACAGTGTGAGATTAATTGCAAGAACAGAGGCTCAAGAATATCAAATGAATGGCTTAAGTATTTTTCCTCTTCACATTAAAGTAACCATAAAGCCAACCACTTTAAGGAATCACAAAACTAAGTATTTAATGTTTATATCAAGGTGCAAGGAGAATCACACTGCAGAACTCCTATCCAGGCTGATGTTTTTACATTGTGAGTTGCAAACAGAAGCACACCTCCAATAAATTTAATGTAGTAATTATGGACAAGATTAAAATCAGTTTTAACACAGTAAGTTCCTTCACTCATTGTTTGACACACAGAGGGGTGGGCCCTTGAGTACATGAAGTCTAACAGAATTTGAGATGTTGGCTTCTAAAGGAAAAGTAATCTCTGTCAGCAGTATTCTCCCCATGACTTGAAATTAGGGGTGTGGTGCAGGGGCATGTTTGGGGAGGTATAGGGGGTGCTCACTCATTTGCTCTAACACTGTTACTAGCCAACAACTGGGGGTTACAGGCGGAGTGTACAGAAATCCCTGTCTAGCCTCAGTTTTGAGCCTCACTTTGCAGTATTTTAAAAAATCACAGACAAGCTCTTTAGATTTTATACACACAGGAAAGAAATCAGAAAAAATGAGAGCTGCTGGTTTTTTATTTGCAGACCTGCCTGAAACATAACCTTTTACCTGAAATGCAAATTTCTGGAAACATCATATCCTACTATGTCTGCCATAAACCACAGATGGATATATATCTATTTTATGACAGTTGACATTTTGTTTGCTTTTATGTGAAATACACATCAGTTGAGGGGCGGGGGGTGGTGGTGGAGTAGAAGTAGATGTTTGTGACTATCAAATGCTTCACCCAAGAGGACAGCACCTATTCTTGAATTCAATGATCAGTTTTTTCCTAAATATACCAAAAGAAAAATAAGCATAGAGTACATAGGCAAAAGCAAGCTGCTTGTTTTCTATGATTTGATAAACTAACAAAGGGACAAATATTGCAATCCTTACTCCATCAAATTTCCCACTGACTTCATTTAAACTATAGGATCAGGCCTAGCCCAGCAGCTACTTTAGAATGGATAATACTTGCACATCTGTGTATCTTACTAAAATTTAAGGATACATCTATAGTGGACTAATCTCTTCTTGGAAAGGAGAAACAAACTGAAAAAAATCACATTGGGAAAAGGAAAATCTTATAGATTCAAACCTCCTCACAATCAAAAGTGAACTTTGTTGGACCTCTGAACAAAAGATTTGTTGTCAAAAGCCAAGGTTCATTAGCAGGAATAAAGATCTGGCTTAGCCCAGCCATTAGAGAAAGAAACCTCCCCAGAAACCCAGAAAGCCAAGCAGGGCAGCAAAGCAGAAAGTAAAGAAGGAGTCACAGGTTTCTCTCTGGGCACTTCAGAGACCCCATCAAGGTGAAGAAAAGCCCCAAACCCTCCAAAAAATAAGATCAAACCTCCCCCAAAATCAGGTGCAGGGAAAGGGGAGAGGACCTGAGCTGGAGCCTGGAAAGAAGCCTGGGGTGACGAGCCGAAGTAACAAAGCAAAGTGAAACCACTTGTAGCACTGCAGCTGTAATGCCTGGAGGACAGAGGAGGGCAGGGCAAAGAGGAGGAGTCTTAAAGTGCTACAAGTCTCCTTGGTTTTTTTGGTAACCTTAAGCCTGACCAGCACGCAGCCGATCTTCAGGCCCTCTGCTGGCCCCTGCCCGGCCCTGCCCCCCCCCCCCAGCTGCTCTGCTGGCCTGGCCCTGCTCCCCACCCCCCCTTCGCCGCTTTGATGGCGTGGGCCTGCCCGGCCCTGGCCCCGGCCCTGGTCCCTCCTCCCCCAGCTGCTCAGCTGGTCCGTCCCCAGGCCGAGCCTCAGCTGCTCTGCCTCTGCCGGCCTGGCCTTCCCCATGCACGGGGACTGCAAACCCCTGCGCGGGGAGGCGGGTCTTACATGTGCTGCCGCGCTGCTGCGCACGTTAAAGGGAACAGTGGTGGACGGGACAAGGAGTGACTCCATTTGAGCTGGAGGCAAGTCCTCACCAGGGAAGGGAGAACAGCCTGGGAGGGAGGACTCCTGCTCCTGTGGCACCGGGCTATGGTGGGCCTGCAGTGCCGAGGGTGAAATTGGCTGGTGCCAGGATAAGCTCAGCACCGGCGAGGCCGGACTGTACCGGGCCGTCGGCGCCGGAGATGATGTGGAGCGGCGCCAAGGTGATCCCGGTACCATTGGTGCCAGGCTAACTGAGCGCAACCTTGAGTGGCGCCAAGGTGCTGGGTAGGCGCTGGGGTGCCGGAGTGAGCATCGAAGTGGTGCAGCAGCGGTGGCAGCTACCGGTGGTGCAGTGCCGCGTAGGCTCTGGTGCCGAGCTGGGTCTCGGTGCTGGGCGTGAACCTGAAGCCTTGGGTGAAGGGTGCCGGGCCTCCTCCGAGGCTAGGGCGCGGCGTCACCGTTCCCTCTCCTTGATCATTCTGGGTTTGAAGGAGAAACAGATGGAACAAGCTGAGACCATGTGGTCTTTGCCCAGGCACCTAAGGCACTTCCCGTGGGGGTTGTCCCAGGGGAAGGCCTTGCCACATTCAGCGCAGTGTTTGAACCCTGGCATTGTCGATGCAATGTTCCAGTCCAGTAGTGGGAACTCTTGTAGTGGAATTAAATCCACAAAGAGATGTTCCCAGCCGGACAGCAACCTGAAGAAAGGGACAGGCTGCTTGCGGTTCATGAGGAGCAGACGTTCCAATTCCAACGTGCAAGACGGAAGAAACAAAACTGAGGAGGGGGTCGGGAGGCGGCCATATATATAGCCACAGGGTGGCGCGAGGGGCAGAGGCTGCCTCTCCTCTCCTGACAGGCTGGGACAAGTTTTTCCGACCAATCCGGCGCTCCGGCATGGAGTCACCTATTACTGAATGCATCTGAGCAGTGCTCGAAGAAGAAAGACTCCTTACACAGCTCTGTATATGCTGCCTGTCATTATTGGATTATAATTTCCCTTAAAACTCTACAGTACCACATTGAGATACTACAGTTTTTGAGCCCCTGAGCTGAATCATAGAGTAGTAGAGGGCAGTCTCAGGTTCTCCTACCAGCCACTGGAGAAATGGCGCAATCTAGACAGCGAATGAGAATGCTGCCTGAGACAGCCTGAATGGAGAGAGGCTGATACCCTAGAGGGGGAAAAACAGATAGGCTATGCCTATGCTAGGAAAAGTTAGTTCGAAGTTCTTAATTCAAACTAATAAGTTTGAGTTTACTTTGAACTAAACTCAAACTTATTAGTTCAAATTAATGAAGTGGTCTAATTTGACTTAATGTTAAGTCAAATTAATCCACTTTGTTAATTCAAACTAACTGCCCTCAATTCAAATTTATTAAATTTGAACTAAAGGTTAATCCTAGTCTACACCACCATTAGTTCCAACCAGGGGCGTTGCTGGTGTTGGGCACACTGGGGCACATGCCCTGGGTCCCAACGCCAGTGCCCCGGATCTCTGGCTCAATCAGGCTGGGGATCCGGAGCTTGATCCCCCCGGGCCCTGTCCCTGGCCAGGGGGCGGGGCCTTCTGGCTGGGGGTGGGCCTGGGCCCGTGCCCCAGGTCCCTCCCCGCCCCAGCACCACTTCTGGTTCCAGCTAAGGATTGAACTAAGGATTTAGTTTGAACTAACTGGCAGGTCTTATTTGAACTAAGGTTTCATTAGTTTGAATTAAGGAATTCCTTAATTCAAATTAATGAAAGCCTAGTATAGACAGGGACTAAGTTAGTTTGATTTTAGTCTCCTTAATTTGAACTAATTGCAAGTGTAGACATACCCTTAGTGACCTGGTCAGAAGGCCAAGCTACTGAAAGAGTGCTCTTATTTTGGTGACTTGTCCGGTCCTCTGACCAGATCACTCTGTGTTGCAAAAAGAAAAATTGCCAGAGTGTAAGAACCATGGACAGAAGGCAGCATTGGATCTGGGAGGAGCTAATCCCCAGTGCAGTCAGAAGGAATTTCCCTAGCAGTGAGTGTATCCCATAAAAGCCCCTTACCTAGCTGTGACCTAGCTTTATCTTGCCCCATGCTTCCTCTTCCTCTGGGTTTCCTTATTTAAGCTCCACTTCATTACATGGCTGCCTTTGTTCTCCTCCTGGTAACTGCCATTTTTCTTACCTTACCCCTCCCTTCAGGAGAGTCAACTAAAAACTGTCTCTAAGGATTTAGCTGTTTGTTTTGTATAACTTTGTGAGATCTAAGTGATATTGTTGACCTTAAATCTTTCCCACAGTCCCTGTCTGGTGTTTACCTGCTATAGCACTGGTCAACAATGGTGGTTCCACATACATATCGGTACCTGTGGCACAGCAAATTTTCATAATACATCTTCACTGCATCAGTCAGAATTCGTAGTTGTACAGATATTCATCACACCACACTACACCTGAGTAAGAGTATACCTTCATCAAGCAGTCTGGAACATCTGATGAAAATAAAACTAGATGACAAAATGCTGTTATTCTGGAAAGCATGGCTGCTGTGGTGATCCCTTTTCTTTCTATAGTATTCAAAAGAAATCTGTGTGTTGCCTCAGTAGAAATGGAATAATAGAATAATAGAAACTGGAAGAGACCATGAGAGGTTATCAAATCCAGTCTCTTGCACTCATGGAAGGGCCAAGTACCCTCTTAAACTGTCCCAGACAGGTGTTTGTCTGACCTGCTCTTAAACACTTCCAATGGTACAGATTCCACAACCTGCCTAGGCAACTTATTCCAGTGGTTAATCACCTTGACCGTTAGGAATTTTTTCCTAATGTGCAACCTAAAGCTCCCCTGTTGTAATTTAAGCCCATTGCTTCTTGCCCTATCATCAGTAATTAAAGAGAACAGTTTTTCTCCCCCCTTCTCATGATGTCTTAGATTCTTTTTTAATGTCCCCTCTCAGTCTCCTCTTTACTAGACCAAACAAACCCAACTCTTTCAATCTTTCCTTATATGTCAAGTGTTCCAGACCTCTAATCATCTGTGTTGCTCTTCTCCGGATGTTCTCCAATTTGTCCAAATCTTTCCTGAAATGAGGCACCCAGAACTGGACACAATACTCCAGTGAGGCATATGTAGTTCTGAAGCCTTTATAACAGATTTTATTACTGAGGGTACTGCTTCCTATGGTTATATTCAGCATATGTTCTCATCATGTTTAGTTTGCAAACAGGGATCACTTGGTAGTGTCATTAATGAAGCACAGTTAAATATTTGACAATGTCAGACTACCATCTTAAAGCAAAAACCAACTAATTGTTCTTCTCAGAATGCCATTTAGGAAGATAATCATAACCAAAATGTCTTTCCATGCAAAACCCAAAACAAACAAATCAGAAGTATATGTACAAGTGATTTTAAGATATAGCTTGTAAGGGTCTATCTCCAGATTCAACAGGAAACCAATAGATTTCTAATGGCCCTTTCAGCATGTTGTTTAGAGGTCCCTCCTCATCCCTCTCCAACTTTCTACAAGGGTTCCACAAGCCTTTGTCCTTGGTCCCTTTCTCTTTTCCATCTACACTTTATCTCTAGATAATCATCTGCAAATACAAATTCAACTTATCTCTGTGCTGACAACTTGCATATCCATCTTTCTATCCATCTTTCTATTCCAGACCCAGGGGTGTCGCTGGCATTGGGCACGCTGGGGCACGTGCCCTGGGTCCCAATGCCAGTGGCCCAGATCTCCAGCCCAATCGCACCGCGGCCTAGTTGCCCGTGGTGGTGCAGCCCCCCCACCCTATCCCTGGCCAAGGGGCGGGGCCTGCCCGCTGGGGGCAGGGGCTGGGCCCATGCCCTGGGTCCCTCCCTGCCCCAGCACCACCTCTGTGCAAACCTGTCTCCTTCTGTCCAAACCAAAATCACAGCCTTTCTCGCTGACATCTCACAAGTATCTAGAATCCAGCTCAAACTCACAGTTAAAACAGACCTCTTAATCCAGTGGTCTCAAACTCAAATCACCACAAGGGCCACATGAGGACTAGTAGAGGGCTGCATGAAGACTAGTATGTTAGCTTGAAGGCCAAAACAATGAACTCTTCTCATACAACTATACTGCAAGTATCAGTAACAATAGTGTTGTTGTGGGCCGCAGGAAATGGCTTTAGGGGCGCATGCAGCCCATGGGCTGTATGTTTGAGACCTGTCTGAATCTTTCCCCCCAAAACTTCCAGCTACCTCTTTTCTTGCTCATTGTGGACCACACCAGAATCTTATTACAATGATGCATCCCACCTCCTGCTGATAGAAGACACCATGAAATGGGAAGCTGCATCAAGGGACACTTGAAGTGATGATCTAGTACTCAAATTCTCTTCATCAAGGGAGGATGCTATGGAACTGGGCCTAAGATCCTGCAGGAGTTCGATAGTGAAGTCCAACAATTTGTTGTAATTGATAAAGTTATACATGGATATTAATGCATAGTAATTCACTATTTGAAAAGGGAGAATAGATGATGAAAAAAATCTGACTGATACTGACAGGCCAGCTCAGGTCAGAGAAATAGATCAGTTTACTGGTTGTGTGACTATCAAAGAAATGTTAAGTATACCAATTCACTCAAGTGTTAATTTGGTTCAAAGGAAATGTGAATAATGATATCTTCAACCTAATGAATGCTATCACATTATATTATGCATAACCTTGTATTTAATTAACCCTAAATCAAAAGTATGTTTGTTTGAAAAGAAGACTTTTGATTTGTAAACTGCATAAAAATTAGTGAAATGTCACTTGTATTGTTTTAATTTATCTATGGCTATCATAATGTGATGACAGAGAATTATGTTGTGCATATTATTATAACTAAATTATATGGAAAAGAAATTGAATGCTAACTTCAGAGCAAAGGTTGTTGTGTTCAACAATGGAAATTCACAGATTCTATCTGCATTCCTCATGTGCAGCTAATAAAGTAAGGCCCAGCATTAGAAAGACTGTCAGCTTGTCTTCTATGAGCGGAAGATACCAATCCTGATACAAAGGAACAATCTTTGCCTATGTCCACATACAGGCAGTTAAATCAATTTAACTTAAATCAATTTAAGCTAAATTGATCTAACAGATCCACACCAGAAAGTCAAATTAAACTAACATGTCCAGGGACACCTTGGGAGGTGTGGCAACATGGTCCCCTAAAAGGGCTGTGCCCCCACCCAACATATGAACAGAGAAAGGCACCCTGGGAAGGAGAAGGGCAAAACTGTTAAATTGAAACAACTATTAAATCAAAACAACACATCCACATGGCATTATTTCGATATAACGGTTTTGACCTAAGCCTCAGTGTGATATAAAAAGAAGTTTTATTTAATCACTCTAACTTTCCTTGTTTCAGTATTAGAGTTTGTCATTTCAATTCAAGAAAACATCATGTGGACCTACACTTTTTAAAATTGAAATAACCAGCATTATTTCAATTTAAAAGCTGCATGTGGAATAGGTTGACAAGTGGACAGAGATCCCCAAAGTTATCCTAGGTAATAATGAAAGACTTTTGAAGACAGGCAGATTATTACAGCTCTGCTGTCATTTGGACTTACAACTTTGACTCACTAGTTAATGTATTTTACCTGCTTTAACCTGTCAATAACTCTAATTTTTTCTCTTTAGCTAATAAGCCTTTAGTTAGTTTATTAGAGAAATTAGCTGCTAGCATTGTCTTTGAGGTAAGATTGAGAATATTGATTTAGAGGAAGTGAATGACCCTTTGGGTTGGAGGGAACATAATATAATCTGATTTTTTATTTTAATAACCTTTTATCAGAAAGTCCAGTTTGTCTCAGTAGTAAGATAGGCTTTCTAGTCAAAGGGCATTGCCTGTCACACCACGGTACAAGTGTGATAGTGCTTCAGGATTTCATACTGCCAAATTGGCATTCAAAAACCACTAAGAATGAGGATTCCATTGTTTCCCTAGGTAACCCACTCCAGGACTTCACCACCCTCCTAGAGAAAACATTTTTCCTAATATCCATCTTAAACCTCTCCCATTTCACCTTGAGACAATTGCTCCTTGTTCTGTCATGTGCCACCACTGGGAACAGCCTAGATCTATTCTCCATGGAACCATACTTCAGGTAGTTGAAGGCTGTTATCAAATCCCTCTTACTCTTCTCTTCTGCAGACTACACAACCCAGTTCCCTCAGTCTCTCCTTAGAAATCATGTGATCCAGCCCTTAATCATTTTTGTTGCCTTCCACTGGACTTTCTCCAATTTGTCCACATACCTGTAGCTGAGGCCTAAAACTGGACAGAATACTCCAAATGTGGTCTTATCAGTACTGAATAAAGGGGAAAAAAATCACTTTCTTTAATCTTTTGTCAATGCCCCTACTAATACATTCCAATATGCCATTAACTGTCTTAGCAACAAGGGCAGACTGTTGACTTGTATTCAACTTCTTGTCACTGTAATCCCCAGGTCCTTTTCTGCAGAACTTCTGCATAGCCAGCCGGTCCCTAGTCTGTAACACTGCATGGGATTCTTTGGTCATAAGTGCAGGACACCACTGTTCCCTCTAAGGTGCGCGGCAGCGCGGCCGCGCAGGTTAGACCCCCCTCCCCGCGCAGGGGTTTCCAGTCCCCGCGCGGGGGAGGGCGAGGCCGGCAGAGCGGCTGAGGCTCAGCCAGGGGAGTGGGGGCGGGGCGGCCTGGGAGCGGAGCAGCTGAGCCGCTGGGGGAGGAGGGGGCGGGGCGGGCAGGCCCAGGCTGTCAAAGTGGGGAGCGGGGCCAGGCCAGCAGAGCAGCTGGGGGGGGGGGTGAGCGAGGCCTGGGCAGGGGCCAGCAGAGCCCCTGAAGATCGGCTGGGGGCTGGTCAGGCTCAGGGTCAGCAGAGAAAACCAGGAGTCTGTATCTCTTTAAGATTCCTCCTCTTTGCCCTGCCCTCCTCCCTGCTCCAGGCAGTCCAGCTGCAGTGCTGGAAGTGGTTTCACTTTGCTTTCTTGCTTCGGCTTCTCACCCCCGGCTTCTTTCCAGGCTCCAGCTCAGGTTCTCTCCCCTTTCCCTGCACCTGATTTTCGGGGAGGTTTGATCTTATTTTTTGCAGGGGTTGGGGCTTTTCTTTACCTTGATGGGGTCTCTGAACTGCCCAGAGAGAAACCTGGGACTCTTTTGCTTTGCTGCCCTGCTTGGCTTAAAGTTTCTTGGGAGGTTTCTTTCTCTAACGGCTGGGCTAAGCCAGATCTTTATTCCTGCTAATGAATCTTGGCTTTTGACAACAAATCCTTTGTTTAGAGGTCCAACAAAGTTCACTTTTGATTGTGAGGAGGTTTCAGTTTGTAAGATTTTCCTTTTCCCAGTGTGATTTTTTTCAGTTTGTTTCTCCCTTCCAAGAAGAAGTTAGTCCACTATAGATGTGTCCTTATATTTTTAGTAAGATACACAGATGTGCAAGT
>ML681998.1:5458089-5470986 GCA_007922195.1 Podocnemis expansa | reverse complement strand
TGGGGAGCGGGGCCAGGCCAGCAGAGCAGCTGGGGGGGGGGGTGAGCGAGGCCTGGGCAGGGGCCAGCAGAGCCCCTGAAGATCGGCTGGGGGCTGGTCAGGCTCAGGGTCAGCAGAGAAAACCAGGAGTCTGTATCTCTTTAAGATTCCTCCTCTTTGCCCTGCCCTCCTCCCTGCTCCAGGCAGTCCAGCTGCAGTGCTGGAAGTGGTTTCACTTTGCTTTCTTGCTTCGGCTTCTCACCCCCCGGCTTCTTTCCAGGCTCCAGCTCAGGTTCTCTCCCCTTTCCCTGCACCTGATTTTCGGGGAGGTTTGATCTTATTTTTTGCAGGGGTTGGGGCTTTTCTTTACCTTGATGGGGTCTCTGAACTGCCCAGAGAGAAACCTGGGACTCTTTTGCTTTGCTGCCCTGCTTGGCTTAAAGTTTCTTGGGAGGTTTCTTTCTCTAACGGCTGGGCTAAGCCAGATCTTTATTCCTGCTAATGAATCTTGGCTTTTGACAACAAATCCTTTGTTTAGAGGTCCAACAAAGTTCACTTTTGATTGTGAGGAGGTTTCAGTTTGTAAGATTTTCCTTTTCCCAGTGTGATTTTTTTCAGTTTGTTTCTCCCTTCCAAGAAGAAGTTAGTCCACTATAGATGTGTCCTTATATTTTTAGTAAGATACACAGATGTGCAAGTGTAACCTGCTAGGGTGGGCTCAAATTCACTCAATTGCCCCTCTCCAGTGCCTCACAGAGAAAACCCCTGATGAAAGCAACTGGAGAGCCAGGATCCAGTTGTTAAAAGGACTCACAGCGAAGACTGCTCAGAGTTTCCATCCACATTAAACTATTACTCAACAGAAACATAACAATGAACTTTATTAACTAACTAAACACACCTTATCCTAAGGAACCATAACACTTTTAAACAAAACAGTAAGAAACCCAAGAGTCCCAAAGTTCAGGTGGAGTCACCCTTATCTCAGTTGCAGTCTTTTAAGTCGTTGAGGCTTGAATGCAGAACGAAAGCAATCTTGATCCTCTCTAGCTGCAGGAATCTTCAGGCAGATGCCATGCAGTCCTTTCTTCCTCCTGTGCAACCAGCACCATGCAATCAAGTCACTGGCCATCCAGCTCTCAGTTCTGCTGCAGACAACTCCCCTGCAAAGCAGTCGAAAGCTGGGAGAAAACATCCTGCAGGCCACTCCTGCTCAGCTCCTTTCACTGAGTCCCTTAGCAGATGTCCTCTGCAGCTCTCTGTTTGCTCCTCTTCAGGCTGCTCCTCTCAGGCTTCTCCCTGGGCATGTAACTCCAGCTCAACAATAAAACTTGTGGAGCATGCTCAGTGTGCTCCCTCACCCTCTTACCAGAAGTTTCTGGTTTCTGGGCTGCAAAATCTGCCCAGCAACGTAACCCAGCCATAAGGGTCCCTAAAAGAGATTGCACCTATTTAGGCACATGGGTTACACAAGTATTATCCATTCTAAAGTAGCTGCTGGGCTGGGCCTGATCCTATAGTTTAAATGAAGTCAGTGCGAAATTTGATGGAGTAAGGCTTGCAATATTTGTCCCTTTGTTAGTTTATCAAATCATAGAAAACAAGCAGCTTGCTCTTGCCTATGTACTCTATGCTTATTTTTATTTTGGAATATTTAGGAAAAAACTGATCATTGCATTCAAGAATAGGTGCTGTCCTCTTGGGTGGAGCATTTGATAGTCACAAACATCTACTTCTACTCTGCCCCCCCCCCCCCCATTTGATGTGTATTTCACATAAAAGCAAACAAAACATCAACGGTCATAAAATAGATATATATCCATCTGTGGTTTATGGCAGACATAGTAGGATATGATGTTTCCAGAAATTTGCATTTTAGGTAAAAGGTTATGTTTCAGGTAGGTCTGCACATAAAAACTGGCAGCTCTCATTTTTTCTGATTTCTCCTTTCCTGTGTGTATAAAATCTAAAGAGCTTGTCTGTGATTTTTTTTTTTAAATACTGCACAGTGAGGCTAGACGGGGATTTCTGTACACTCCGCCTGCACCCCCCAGTTGTTGGCTAGTAACAGTGTTAGAGCAAATGAGTGAGCACCCCCTAAACCCCCCAAACATCCCCCTGCACCACACCCCTAATTTCACATCATGGGGAGAATACTGCTGACAGAGATTACTTTTCCTTTAGAAGCCAACACCTCAAATTCTGTTAGACTTCATGTAGTCAAGGGCCCATCCCTCTGTGTGTCAAACAATGAGTGAATTCTGTGAAGGAACTTACTGTGTTAAACCTGATTTTAATCTTGTCCATAATTACTACATTAAATTTATTGGAGGTGTGCTTCTGTTTGCAACTCACAATATAAAAACATCAGTCTGGATAGGAGTTCTGCAGTGTGATTCTTCTTGCACCTTGATATAAGCATTAAATACTTAGTTTTGTGACTCCTTAAAGTGGTTGGCTTTACGGTTACTTTAATGTGAAGAGGAAAAATACTTAAGCCATTCATTTGATATTCTTGAGCCTCTGTTCTTGCAATTAATCTCACACTGTAACTAGGGGCTAGACAGATTTCCCTGGAGTTGAGTGATCAATGGGGCAAGCATTTGGGGGGGGGGCATTGGCTGGGTGGGTGAAGGGGGCCCAGGCGCAGCCCCAGATGTGTATGTGTCCTCCAACATCCTCCTTTTTGTACTTCCCTGGCCTCCTTTCCATGCTTTGGTATCCGGTAACCCTAGTCTGGCAGAGTGGTTGAGGATTGGATGAGAGGTGGGGGGGACAGGGCTTAACCATGGCCAAGGATCAACTGGGGGAGGGGCAGGCTGGGAGAGCAGCTGAAGATGGGCAGGGGGACAGGCCTGAAGCCCCACTGAGGATTGGCTGGTGGGGGGGGGGAGTTGCTAGCTATCCAAGGGCTCCTTTTTACCTTCATGTCCTTCCTCCCTCAGGCATTCCAAAAATAGGTGATTGTCCAGCCTTTTACTTCTGATAAGTAGACTGGGGGGGCACAGTGCTGGAACCCACCATCCTGATGTTAAGAGTTTGCTGCACAGATGCACACACGGAATAAACAGCAGTTTGGGGGGGATGGGATCAAGGGGCAGTGGAGTACACAGTTATCCTTTATGCCTAGAAGTTTTTCTATATAGAATGCCTGTAGCTCAGTTGGTAGAATAACAGATTTGTGATCACAGGGTCAAGCCCTGGGTTGGGTTTTTTACCTTTTGGCCTGTTGCTCCTTAGGGAAGGGTTAAATTGGGAAAAAAATATATAGCAAACACTAATAAAATGAAGGAAAATAAAGTATACTGTGATCAAGATTACTAATAGTGACCAATTAAGTAAAACAAATAAAGGGTCACATTTGAACTGGCTAGGAACAATTTAGGACCTTTTTTTTTTAATTGTAAAATGGGCTGCTGTGCAAAATGAAAAATGAGAGGCAAGTTAATTGCTTTCATTTTAACTTTTTTATGTGCTTATTCATTTTGGAAAACCGACAAAGGCAGACAAACAGGACTGAAGAATTGATGAGACAAAATGTCACATAAGCATAGAATACATTCAAATTATTAATAAAAGCAATTTAAATAACTTATTAATTTTTCATTGTTCTATATTTTTCAATAATTTCCATCACGTGAAGTTGCACAAAAATTTTATTCAGAAAAAGTTTTGCACACGGGTTCAAAATTTTGCACACAAGCCGTCAAACCTTAGAGGGAACATTGCAGGACACTATAATTACTCTTGCTGAACTTCATCAGATTTCTTTGGCCTAATTTAGTTAGGTAACTCTGTGTCCTATCACTGCCATCCAGCATCTCTCTTACTCCTTGCAGATTAATGTCATCTGCAAATTTGCTGAAGGGGCAATTCATGCAATTCTCCAGCTCATTAATGAAGAGATTGAACAAATTTGCCCCCAGGACCAGCCCTGGGGCTACTCCGCTTGTTCCCACTGCCAACTAGACATCAAGCTGTTAATCACTTCCCACTGAGCCCAATGATCTAGTTAGCTTTCTATCCATCTTTAGTTCATTCATCCAACTGATACTTTTTTAACTTGCTAACAAGAATACTGTGAGAGATCATACCAAAAGCTTTGCTGAAGTTAATATAGACCATGTTCACTGTTTTCCTCACATCTGCAATGCCAGTCATCTCATCAAAGAAGGCAGTCAGGTTGCTCAGGCATGACTTGCCCTTGGTAAATCCATGCTGAGTGTTCCTGAATCAGTGGTTAAAGTATAATTTGATGGGCCCCAGAACCTTTCTAATTTCTGGGCCTCCTTTCCATATTGTCTGGGTCCCCTTCATGCATGTGACTGTGGGGCATTCCACCTGATTCTTCTGGAGTCTGGGCCCCAGAACTCTGGCCCGACAGATTTGTGGGGCCCCAGAATGGTGTTCCTAGGTATTCTCACGTACTTGAACCCCTGCTGATCATCTTCTATCTTCCAAATGTCTCAAAATGCCTATCTTTAGCTGCCTAAACATGTTTGAAAATCTGACCCTTACGCATTTTAAAAATGTCTCCCAAAGGGAGCAATCAGGAGACAAGGTGAAATGGGCCACAGGGAGTGGAAATAGGTTTAGAAGAAATCAATGGTGGAAAAGTAGGCAGGATCTAAGTTACAGAGTGCTTTGAAATTTAGAAAAAAGGAGGAAGACAGAGAAGCAAAACAAGAAAGAAGAAGACATAGAATAGAGACTAAAAAAAGTTTGCTAGAAGCACACATGACTCAGACAGAAGATAGATGATAGAGGTCATGAAGCTGGAGGATATAGTAGTTGAGGCAGGATGGTACAGTGGGTTGTGTAGTTCAGTCCCATGATCAGAAGCTCCCCATTGCTGGGCCCACTCCACAGATTCAGGGGCCAGCCAGAAACCAGAGGCGGGCTATGCCCCTGAGTCAGTGTATTTCCCCGAACATTGCTTGTGACCATATCTCTGTTTGTCAAGAACAAAACAAAACCTTACATGCCATTTTTAATAAATTCAGTGTAGAGGTTCACTTTTACATAAGTATAGATTCCACTTAAATACATAATATTAGCTAAGTAATTTTGAGTAACAAGTCACCAACAAAAGCACATTACTTTTCTAAGTTACAATAGTTACAATGGAGCTATGCATGGCTACCAGTAAGCAGAGCACCTCTGAGCTTACCATTAAACAAATGCCACTGGTTCTGGAATAAACAGAGGAGAGTTATTGACTTGTTGCCCAACTATGTGTGTAAGATCTATAATTGAAACACTGACTTCATGGCAGCTGTAGGAAAAAGGACAGTGGTGCAAATTCAGAAAGAATACTTTCCATACCTAATGTCTTAGAGTACTTTGCTATAGTTTCTGCTGACTAGTTATAAAAATGACATGTAGTTAAAGCCTATCATATATTGAAACTGAGGGTATAAAAATGTCCAGTTAAAATGCTCAGATGAAAAATTAGTAGTGAAGACTGCTATGCAAAGACAAAGCCCAATACTGGCTAAGATGAAGCCAACATGTCTTTCAACATGCTTTAACATACAATTTGCTGGTAAATGCAATCCAGCACACTACCTGTAGAACATTGCAGCATAAAAAAACCATGAGATATGAGACAGCTACTTCATTACCACACTCAGTCATTCACAGGTCAATGGGTGGTTTGTTTATCTCTCTCAATGTTCTTAAACTTGATCAATAGGAATTTTTAGTGATGTAATATACCTAGATAAATGTTCATAAAAAGTGACCTTTTAATTGCTTGGAATAATACTAAAATATCAATAGATTTAAACATTCACAGAGTCAATTAAACTTGTTCACTGCAATATATTTAACAATGTTTGAAAAAGGGTATTTTTTTTGTAAATTACTGCAAGAGTAAAAAGAAAATTAAACTGGAAAGAAACACACAACAGAAAAGAAACCCCCAGTATCCAATAGCTCTCAGCAGCTATCAAGGACCAGATTCTGTCACATGTAATATCTCAGGCACGATCCAAAGACCACTGACGTCATAGTTGCTAGCTAACAAGTGGAACTGTGGAAAGCGGAGGGAGGGAGAGAGGCAACTCAATAAGGCTCACTCACCACAGTGGTGACAATGGGGCTGTGGCAGTGGCAGCAGCAAAGATCACACCTCTGCCAGCTACTGCAGTGAGCAGGTCTCATCTCCAAGTGGCTAAGCTCCAGCCCACCTAGGCCCATCCATGACTACACCCCTGTGCTGACTGGAAACTACGCTGATGAATAGCATATGGAATTTGGCACTAGAAAAATTTGACAAAACTGGTTCAAAGCTTCAAAAGCCATGTCTGTATATTGTCATTTCTGTTAATTTGATAGGTTCATTGCAAGAATTTGTCATACACTTATAGTCTCAGTTTGATGATTTTGGGGTACAAGCAAAATTTTAGTTTGAACTAATTTGCATATGCAGTTTGAACTAGCACAATGTAGACGTGCTAGTTCAAATTAAATAAGTTTTAACTAGTGGTTAGTTCGTACTAAGCATTTTTTTTTTAGTTTGAACTAACTTAGTTTGATCTAGCTACACTTTAAGTTTGAACTAAAAGTTAGTTCAAACTAAAAAAGCGTGGCTAGTTTGAACTAAAAGTTCATTCAAACTAAAACAAAAAAAAAAAAAGCTTCATTCAAAGTAACTTTTGAACTACTTAGTTTGGACTAAGCAAGTCCGAACTAAGGTTTTAAGTGTGGGCATAGCCGTCAAGTCCTACTGTGAATATTAACAACATAACTTTAAAGCAAAACTTACCAAGTGACTAAAGTGACACCATACTTCAGGAAAGAAGGAATTCTAGTTTGAGTGCCTCAAAATGTTATTTTCAACAAGTTTGGAACTACAAAGAAGTGGGTGATATGCCCAGAAGGTTTGACTTCCTTACATTTCTTGATCAAATAAGGAGTATTTAAAGCTCACTGTATGTCAGTTCAAACATGCAGCTTTTTATCTGACTCAGTGTTCTGTGTTTATTCAGATATAAATTGTTCATTGCCTTCAATTTTCTTTTCATGTTTATTCAGTATTACACATGATTTTTGATTGACATGAGATGGGCAATTTTTTGCTTTCACTAATATCATGTTCATGAAAAGGGGACCTCCAAAACCATTAGCCCCTGAACCTCCTATCTCATTAACATAGCCCCACAACTGCACATGGCTGGAGTCTGGAAAAGGTGTTGTGCATGCACAGAGGGAGAAGAGTACTAGGAGGAGGGACTGGAAAGTCTCTCATCTGTCCCTCTCCCAGTAGCCTGCTTAATTTCTCTCTTGCTGCCCCCTTCCCTCCCCACTCTGTTCTTCCCTGTCCCCAGCTCCCACGCAGCATCTTCATTGCTCCCTTCTCACCAGCAGCTCACACTTCTCCCTCCCCTTGCTCTATGTTCTTAAGACAGGAAGGGAAGCAAAGGCCACCTAACTGCCTCATGCTTGGCACCCCAGTGGCTTCTGGCAGCCAGGAGGAGCTGCTACAACCGCCTACTTACAAATGCAGAATGCAAGTACTCGCAGTTGGGATGTGGATAGTTGTGACAAGGCTTCTAAATGTAGGTGTCTCACACCTAGGGTTACCAAATGTCAAGCAAAAGGAGGACATGTCCTCCTTTTTACCTTCATGTCCTTTGTTCAGCAGGCATTTTAAAAATGCATGATTTTTTCTGGCTTTTTACTTACAGGGGTTAAAGTATGCTGGAAAGTCCTGGAACACCCTGTTTTTAGGGGAAAGTGTTCCAGGGACCCCTAAAAACAGACAAATATTACATCAGTGCTCTATTTTCACCACGTGTCCTCCACTGTCCTCCTTTTCCTACTTCCCTGTCCTCCTTTCCATGCTTTGGTATCTGGCAACCCTACTCACACCAGATGCATGATGTTTGCCAGCACTGCAGACAATTGTGCCACTGTTGGTAAGCATTCTCCGCTGAATCATTTGCCATCAGAACAACAACATTTGTGTACATCTCTGCCACAATACTGCATCTTTAAAATCTAACCAAAGAACATACTATCATTGTTACCTGTGGTACTATGGAAGCACATGGAAAACGTAGTTATGGACCAGGACCCCAGTGTTGTTCATCCTACTTCCATACTCTCAAGCTCTGCTATCTTTGTAGCAGTTGCATTTCAAGGGACATTGTCAGCTGAATTTGGGCCCAAATTTACAGTTTAGACTTTTTTTTTTTTAAAAAGGAAGCTTATACAACACCCAAAACCATGACACTTTTTCCATGATTCCAACTGAGAAATTTGTTTTCTTATATACACATTTTGCAGCTGTGTTTGCTCCCAAAAATTGCAGCACTAAAAACTTTAAAGGGAAACTAAACATATAATAAATACTCATAATATCTAGTTTTTCTATAACACTTTCATTTTGTAGATCTCAAAATATTTTTAAAAGCACATTTTACAGCTGGAGAAACAAGCATAGCAAGAGAAAGAAATTGGTCTAACAGCCACTTACCAAACCAGGGGCAGGAAGTGGCACAAATATAAACCAAGTCCCGGCTCAGTGTTCTATCCAGTAGTATGCCATACTGCAGAAACAAACGTCAAAAGAAAAAGAAAACAGTAAATCATATATAATAGTTTTAAGCATTTTAACTAAGCACAGTACTTAAGTACACAAGACAGACATTTAGTGACTGTTTCTATAGGAGTGTAAAACTGGAAAGCATCATACTAATTTAGATTCCTTTATTAAAAGTTGTCAAGTAATGTTATATCTTAAAGTTGATTGCATGTCTCGATGGTGCTATTTAGAGACACTCAGGATGGATTGACTTAAGCTTCTCTACGCTGGTCTCAAGCTGAGACCAAAAACCTATTAAACTTTGAAATTCCAAATGGACTCATCACTTTAAGCGCAAGAAGTCAAGGCATATACACGAGAAGCTGAAAACTGAGTATTTAATGAATACTCCCCTATAAGGACAGCAAAAATGTGTAACAAGGGTGGGACTTCAGATATGTGAAGACTTGCCTAGGTCTCAGCATTATAGCAAATAATGTAGCAGTATACAACCAGTGCACAGAAGGAATTGCATACTATCTTTTCTAGTAACAGGCTGTCTTCACAGCTGCTTTTTCAAGAGAAAAACATCCTCTTCTAAAACTTTGACGGAGGAATCTTGTGAGAAACAGACAAGACTTTGATGGCATAGATGACAGTTTGTTTTAGACATCAGTGTTTGAATTCATGGAACTAAAAGGGCTTCTACCATCTGAAGTTTTTGCTATGACAGAAAAATCCCTCTTTTGCAGGAAGCAATGAAATTACTTCCCATCTAGCAGTGGGCAGAGAGGTGGTGATTGGTGAACACGATCATTGTACAACTATGGCAGTGAAACATCTTATTTCCTAGCAAACAGTAGCTCTACTTTAACCGTCAGATACAAAACTGAATCTGATCTCACTATCTGAACTGCGGATTCATTCCCCACCCTCACTCCACACATCTATTCCATACCACAACTGAACATGTCAGAAAATATTTGTAAACCATCATTTACACAGAAAGGAAGGTAGTCATTTTAATAGTCGGTCTGGGATGCAATTGTTGAAAACAAATCCCATGGGTTTGCATAGTGCTGCAGGGACTTCTATATCTAGTATGCTCCCTCTTGCACTATCCAGTTCCTTCAGGGCTAGAAGCACTCTCCTGAGCATCAGTGTACCCCCTTTGTGCCAGGAGCATTGTCGCCCCAGGAAAAGATCTGGGGCCCGGGCTCAGGCCCCCCTCCCCGGCCTTAATCTGGACTCGGGGACCCTGGCTCCTGCTGCTGCCAGCCCAGCCCCTGATCCCCAGCCAGGGCCAGGTGAGGCAGTGGCTGCTGTGGGCAGCAGGCATGCAAGAGATTCAGGGCACTGACACCAGGACTTGGGGCACATGCCAGGCACCAGCAATGCCCCTGCTTTGTGCCAACATCTGTATAGCTGAAAAGTTCTCTCCCTCAAATCACTCCCTTTCCAAATGATCTGAAAATAATCATTCCTAGTGACTTTCTCAGCTGGTGCAACTCTTGGCACTTTTCCTACTGAGCACAGATGATGAACATTTCCCAGGGTTGGTGCTTTTCTTGCTTCACTTCCCAAAGAAAATTCTCAAAGGCTCTAAAACATAATACCAAGGAGCACTCCACTCTATGCTGGCAGAGTTCCTTTTAAACAGGGTAATATGCAAATAGTTTCTTCCCTGAACCCTTTCCAGGAGAATAACAAGGATTCTAGTTTGTGTCCAAATTCTTTTTCTAGCTCTGTACAATAACACTGGTCTCAAGTGGGAACCAATTTGAATTAGGACTAATAGCAGCCGGTGCAAGGTGATGAGGGCCTTTTGTAATATTTGAGCATTCTCCAATTGTCCTGAAGTCAATAGGAGTAGACAGGATCAGCTCCTCAGGGGAGGACTTCAGCTGGTCAGAGATGGAGTAGAAGTCCAAGCTGCCATTTCTTATCTAAACAAACAAGGAGTCTGGTGGCATTTTTAAAGACTAACAAATTTATTTATCACAAATTTATTATTCTTTAAAAGTGCACCAGACTCCTTGTTTGTTCTGCTTAACAAGACTTACCGGTTACCCCTTTGGAATTTCCTTATCTGGTGCTAGGCATGTGCAACAGAAGAGCGTTTGGAGAAAGCTGTGTATTTCTTCTTGCTAAAATCTTGCAGGTACCTTTATCTAATAGTCTGAGACTGCCTGACTCCCTGAGCACCTGCCATTGGAAGTTGCTGGAATGGTCAATGGAAACAAATGGAAATGGAAACTAATTCACAGAGATATAGACCAAAACATCTCCAATACTGATTTTAATGTTAACCTTGGGAAATGTTTGTGACAATAGGCTCTTATATTGATTTTTTATTGTATCTCATCTACATTAAGGAAATGTGTTATCACATTTCAGACTTGTAGTGTCTAGGAAGGATCTACATTTCTCATTTAAACCACAGTTTCATCTTCAGGAAATAAATCTTATGTCTAGCTGTTGATCAGGCCAATTAGACACAGCCCAGTATGTGGGTGGTGCAGAACAGATGACCTATTAGCTCTTGTGGTAATAGTCTTGTCTTCTGATAAAGAGGAAGTTATATTTACCAATAGAATAATCTCATCTGACAGACACTAGGCTAGAAAGAGTGACTTAAGGAGGAAAATAAACATTCTTTTAAACATATTTGAATAAGATTGTCTGTCACAGTAGCAATAATCAAGAAATGAACATATAGCAAACCACAGGAACAGAAGATGTTTTACAAAGTCACAATTTCATGTGTTCATTACTCAGAGGAACCAACCTTATAAACTATCAAACTATTTTCTTACAGGTCTTTACTTACTAGTGAAGGGCTAGACGAAAACTCCCAGTTCTAACTATCTCTCAATTTTGCATCTCAAATCCCTCTCTATTATTTAGAAGTTATACTTAAAATTTGAAGAATTGGCTCCCCCTAGTGTAGTACAGGTATTGAACAATGGAAAAAAATAGCAAGCAACTTCCAAGGAGAAACTAATATCAAGTAAAGATATTTCTATAGTTCTTTCTAATCAAATTATCCCATATTGTTTCCCACTAACTACTTTGTTCCTCTGACACGAGGAATAAAATGTACTTTAAAACCAATTACTCTCAGTTAAGAAAATGTTTTGAGAAAATGGGAAACTAGGATAGAACATGGTGTCATTGCTTATGGGTACTTGCCCTACCACCATTAAAGTTGGAATTAAAATACAAGACCAGTTCTCAACCTGCAGCTAATGGGTCACTTGTGACCTGATCAACATGCAGTTGCAGCCCACGTGACAATCTCACAGCCACACAGGAACTTTGACTATGCCCAACATAACACATTTCTTTCAAGCACTTTCCACAAGGGTTAATTTGGCTGTTAGCAGTGATAACTAAATTATATGCATACATTCTTTCCCTTTCACACATAGATATAATGAGACTACTTTAGTTTGTTCAGAGTTAATCATCTCTCTCTCTAGTGTTGTTTACACTACAGAATTAAAATGGAGTAACTGAAAACAGAATATGGCCCCTATACTCTTAAATCGGACACATTAAGAATAAAAGAGATACTGTTCTTTGCATCTTGGTTTATGAGTTGTCTGATGGTGTGGAATAAAAGGAAATTTGTCATAGTAGTGCCCTGCAGATGCAAAATTGTCCAAACCAACCAGACATTAAAAAAATCTTATTACAGGTCTCTGTCCTGCAAGCTCATATGACCATGAGTTACATTTCATGTTCAGGTTGTCCCATTGCAGTCTAAAATTAACAGAACCATGCACATGAGTGACCTTACTCCTCTCCACAAGGATTTGCAGTATCGGGTCCTTTATGCCTAGCTCTTAACTATTGTGGTGCTGAGCGATTAGGAAAAAAAAAAACAAAAAAAAACCCAAAACCCAAGATAGATATTACTTTCCAGTACTTCAGATTTATTTTCATTGGCTCATTGCATTAGTTTACCAGTTGTATGTGGTTATTTAGGCTCGTAATGTATTTATCTACAAGTATATACCAAATTTTAACTGTAAAAAGTGTACCTAGAAATAGAAGCTGTTGTAAACTGATAAACAATAGACCCACTTTAGGGGAAGTCACACAGTCCATCATTGTCTGGATGTGATCACAGAAACACACCATGAAATAATGAACAATGTCTCTGCTCTAGAGGGCCATTCCTTCTCCAGTGTTAAGATTATTTCCTTTTAAAAAATTAAGTGAGACTATTATTATCCCTCTCCAGATTAAAGCTCGCCTCCAGAAATAAATGCTGCTTGCAGCACCTTTTCCTTTAGCTTCCAACAGAGAGCAGCAGCAACTAAACAATTGATTCACCACACACACACACACACACACACACACACACACACACACACACACAC
>ML681998.1:5420144-5458079 GCA_007922195.1 Podocnemis expansa | reverse complement strand
CACACACACACACACACACACACACACACACACACACACACACACACTCTGAATCATTTCTGTTGGTAACAGTTGAAATGTATAGATATGCAAATAAAAATTGCTGTTTGATACATGCATATGATGAAGTGGGTTGCAGTCCACGATAGCTTATGTCAGAAGAAATTTGTTAGTCTTTAAGATGCCTCAGAACTCTTTTTGCTGAAACGATGCTTGCGAACTTAGTTTGATTTAAGGACATTTACTTTGTATATTTTGATATATGATGTTGTATTTTGTGTTTTAAAGCTTTAACTTTTGGAATCTCCATGTCTGCTATCATTAAATAATTATTGTCTGACCCGCACATAATTGCCCATAACTGAAAATGTAAGACAATAAAAAATACTGACATTACCCATCAACGTTGTCAATAAAAATCAAATTCTGCCAAATGTAATTACAAGTTATTGCTGCAAACTTTGTCAAATTCAAGCTTGAACATCCTGGTCATATGCAATTTAGGCTAGTTGAGGAGACTGGAGCCTTTTATAGTTTCTACTTTGTTTTCATGAATTTTGTAACAACTGTATAGCAGTTCAAACACAATAGGGAATCAGATCTCTTATGACCTGATCATCTCAAATCCCATTAAACATAGAAGTGGTTTGTATGCAGGAATAAGTGCTTTAATGCATCAGATCCATAACAGATAATCTTATTTTAAAGAAACTGAGTTTTAAGTTTAAATTAAATATATTGGCTGTTTCAAATAAACCTATTTAAAATTAATTTCAGAAGTACAACATCTCTCTTAAGGCCTAAATGTAATCTATTAAAATTTTAAAAACACATTAAGCAGCACATGTTTCTGATTTTAAAGAAAGTCAAAACACTGAACTGGTGGAAGTCACTAGCTAAGCCCTGGACCAGAGGTTGTTGAAGTGATGTCAGATTTAAGAGCAGTAGCCTCTTCGCCAAAAACTTAAATAATTTTCCTCAATTCAATTTATTCAGATAATTTAGTGAACTGATTAATTTAAAATTAAGGAATCAAATGGGAGTTGAAAAATGCAAGAAAGCATGATTTCATCTTCTAATCCAAGAATAAAATAGAACTGTATATGAAAAGATGAGATCTACAAGTTCTAAGATCTTGAAAGATCTGGTGCCCAGGAACAGTTACATTCACTAATTCTAGATAATACTTTTTGTTTAATAAATTGGTTAGTTCTTAATTGCAGGAGAAGTTTTATAAACATTTTTCTTCTGTATCCAGCATACTTACAGTAGTTTTATTTTAAAAAAAATTAAAAATACTTCTCAAGCATTTTAACTGAATTCCGAATTCCATCTACATAGGACTTGGCACCAGTCAAATAAGAAATGCATCATTGACTATTTTCTACCATATAGATGTGTTCGCTCTCCTACATAGTGCATTGTCCCAGTCAGCACAAAATACCAAATTTGGTGTCAGGGTTACAAATCAATATGCTTTAAAGGTTACCAACCAATAATAATCCACCCCCCCCAAACTAGAATATTTAAATTAGCGGTTTCCTGCTTGATTACAGTTGCACTTAAAGTCAGTGATTTGAATCAATCCATCCTGCTCACATTTCACTTCTCACATTTAATGGGCTTCTGACTGATTTATATGTTTCCACCCTTGATTTATGTTGCAGATACTAACAACTGGGAAAGATAGGGGCATTATTAAATATTGATGAAGAAGTTAAGAGCCTTTGAACTGCACTTAGAACAATAACTTTATTATGTTTGTTATAAATTATTCACACCTTCTGCATCTTGTGCTCATCCTTTCATATTGTTCTCTAGGATAATGAATGCTAAATGGACAGATACATTTTATTTTCCCCCACCCCCAATTTTTACTACTAACTTGTACCATTTGAGTATCTACAACAATCTTTTCATAGAGGATTTCTGCCTTGTTAGGCGATTGATTCAGTGCTCACCCAATAGAAAGTGTGCCACCCACTTAACTAACCAACATTCCAAGCAATAACCAAGTGTTTTTTGGAGGTTTTTCCTTCCAAGTATGACCTGTCCTAGATCGAGCTCTACAATGATAATTAGAATGGCTTCAAGTAATATCTGCACAAATACCCCAAAAAAGGTCTCAAACTTATCCTTTGTAAAGGGAGGTGGTCGAATCAGTTCATGTTCCCAGTACCAGAAAAACAACAACAAAAAAAAGACACCAGCTTATTTTTAAAAATGTGATAGGGATAAAATGGGGGGGGGGGGGGATGAGGAAATCAAATCTTAACTCTGTGGTACAGAACAGCAGAATGAAAGTATAGAAACATGTGAAAAGTGCAAGCTTATTTCTAGTTACTAACTCTAATTATTCACATGTTCCTGCAACAGTGACTTTATGCACACAAATAGCCCCACTGAATTCAAAGGACAGTGTATTCATGCCATCTGCTGTGCTCAGTGTAAATTAATGTCATTTGCAATTCAGCAAAACAAAGTTTATACCTTTCATTAACATGTGCAGCTAGTAACTGTCAAACTTCTTTTGAAACAAACTGATTGAGTTTCACTGATAGACTAGAACAGAGGATTTGCTTATTCTTTCAGTTTAAAAAATGCACCTTTAAGCAAGATCAGCAGAATGAGAAGGGCTTTGGGGGAGGGGGGCACCAGCAACCTCACAATGGAATTTTTTTGTTGGCACCAGCCCAGCTCCCACACACATCAGGAGATGGTAGTGTATGCCTGTGTGGAAGTGAGAGTGGAAAAAAAAGAGGTGTTGGAGTGGCTGCAAAGGCATCCATAATTGGGCCCGGGGAGTAAATAATAGGACTCGGAGGGACTGGATCAGGCCTAAAAGCAGGAAGAAGCCTCCAGGACCCTCCTTCCCAATCTGGACCCAGGTGCCCACCCTCAGGTCCACTGAGTTTAAGCACCTCACCTCACTCCCCCTTCTATCTGTCTGCTGCCCCATTTCCAGGGGTTCCCCCTCATCTTTACGCACAAAGAATCACACAGATGAAGAGCTACAGAGGACCTCAACAGATCATTTTCCCACTCATAGACAAGACCATGCAATTCTAAACCACCTATGACAGATGTCTGGCTAACCTGTTCTTAAAACTACAGTGGCAGGAATATCCACAACCTCCCTGGAAAAAGCGTAGTGGTTAAGAGCGATGCCCTTTGATATGGGAGACTGGGGTTCAGATCCCGGTGGGTACCTGTCTACCTTCCCAGTAGGGGTCCTTGGGCAAAAGACCCCCTAACGCCTCACTTGCCTACCTCAAATATGAGAGTGACACGAACTAGGAGAGTCATGCCGGCTCGGATGTCGCCCGGATTAACAAGGTCCGCGCCAGATGATGGGGAACCAGGACGATCTGATGATAAGTGGGCTACTGGAACAGACCATGCATGGATGAGACAAGAGAACCTGGAATTGATGGAATGCTACTACAACAGCAGACCTAAGGAGAGGGGATATATGAAACGTATGAGGGGACTATGGATGGACAAAAGACCTACATCCACACTAACTGAGAAACAGCTAGTTACCCAATGCTTCAACATAGTAAAGAGACGGCTGCTCTCACAACTGGAGATAGACCAACTCCACATTACCTCCCGGACTCAAGAAGAAGCCCCAGAAGAACAACGAGATATGCAGCCACCACCTGATGCTGGAACTTCACTGCCACCCCCTCCATTACAGAGCACAGCAGCTGCTATGAGGCATAAGATCATGGATAAACTAGCTACAGTCAGCCCTCGAGACCGATTACCAAGGCTCGTTGGGGAAGTACCATCAGCTAGTATGCTAGAAGATGCCAGTAGAGCCCTAATGACAATTCCTACTACCACCATCACTGAAGCCAATGAACTGGTCTACGCTACAGCCTCTGTAATCCTGGAGATGCTTGGCTACACAATCAAGAAGAACACCAGTACATACCCCCCCTGGAAAATGAGGTTGGAGGATAAGATCAAGGCAACCCAGAGAGAAGTTAGCCGGCTGGTAGAACTACAGAAGGGTGTAGAGATTAAGGATAAGACTCGGCTACTGAGAAAATACAAGGGCCTGACTCCATCTGAAGCCCTAGAGACTGCTAAGCAAAGGCTCACAGCACTGGCCACCAGGCTAAGGAGATACACTAGAGAAGCAGAGGCCAAAAAGATAAATGCCCTGTTCTCCAAAGAACCATCCAAGGTGTACTCCCAACTGCAGTGCAACAACACAATAACAGCAGAGCCACCAACAGCAGAAACTGAACAGTACTGGAAGAACATCTGGGAGAAAGAGAAGACTCATAACACCAGTGCAAAGTGGCTTCAGGACGTGAGAAGAGACCACAGCAATCTCCTAGAACAGAAACCAGTCACCATCACAGTAGCCAACATCCAACAGTGGGTCAAGAACATGAAGAGCTGGACAGCACCTGGCCTGGACATGATCCACACCTACTGGCTAAAGAAACTAACAGCAGTGCATGAACGTCTAGCAGCACAGATGAACCAGCTGCTAGCAGCAGGCTCCCACCCAGACTGGCTAACACAAGGAAGGACAGTGCTGATCATGAAAGACCACCACAAGGGAACGGCACCATCCAACTACCGGCCAATAACCTGCCTCCCCACAACATGGAAAATCCTATCAGGCATCATAGCCGCCAAGCTACAGGACCACATGGGCCAGTACATGAGCACAGCTCAGAAGGGCATTGGGAACAACACCAGAGGCTCAAAACACCAGCTGCTCATAGATAGAGCAATCACCCAAGACTCAAGGTCTAGACAGACCAATCTGAGCACAGCCTGGATTGACTACAGGAAAGCCTACAACTCAATGCCGCACACATGGATCTGTAAATGTCTGGCGCTATACAAAGTCAACAGGACACTAAGGACCTTCCTCAAGAACTCAATGGGACTGTGGAAGACAACACTGGAAGTCAACTCAAGACAGCTTGCACAAGTGGCCATCAAGCGCGGCATATACCAAGGTGATGCGCTGTCCCCGCCACTGTTCTGCATTGGCCTGAACCCCCTCAGCCAGATAATCACAAGGACTGGATATGGATACAAGTTCAAGAGTGGAACTACCATCAGCCACCTCCTCTACATGGATGACATCAAGCTGTATGCTAAGAATGAACAAGACATCGACTTGCTAATCCACCTGACACGGATCTACAGTGAGGATATTGGGATGTCATTCGGACTGGAGAAGTGTGGCTGGATGGTAGTAAAGAGAGGAAAGGTAGTCAAGACTGATGGGGTGGAACTACCAGCAGGCCACATAGCAGACATACAGACCAGCTACAAGTACCTTGGCATCCCACAGTCACATGGGACCCACGATGAGGAGGCAAGGAAGACAGCAACATCCAAGTACCACCAAAGGATAAGACAGGTCCTGAAGAGCCAGCTCAATGGGAAGAACAAGATCCACGCCATCAACAGGTACGCCCTGCCAGTCATCAGATACCCTGCCGGTATAGTGAGCTGGCCAAAGGAGGACATGGAGGCTGCCGATGTGAAGACCCGGAAGCTCCTCACAATGTACGGAGGTTTCCACCCCAAGTCCAACACCCAGAGACTGTACGCCGGCCGAAAGAAGGCGGGCGGGGTTTGGTGAGTGTCAAAGCCACTGTCCTGGATGAAACCCACAGCATCCAGGAGTACATTAGTAAGATGGCACCCAAAGATGAGCTGCTGAGAGAATGCCTGAGGCAGCAGCAGACATGGGAGGAAGATCAAGCAGAAGAAGTGCCATGGCAAGACAAGACCCTGCATGGAATGTACCATCGACAGATAGCTGAGGTGGCTGACATTGGGAAATCCTACCAGTGGCTGGAAAAAGCTGGACTAAAAAACAGCACTGGGGCACTGATCATAACAGCACAAGAACAGGCACTGAGCACCAGATCCACTGAAGCAGGGTCTACCACACTAGACAGGACCCAAGGTGCAGACTGTGCAGAGAGGCCTCAGAGACAGTCCAACACATAGTGGCAGGATGTAAGATACAGGCAGGAACAGCATACACTGAACGGCATAACCAAGTAGCTGGCATTGTGTTCAGGAACATCTGCACAGTGTATGGGCTAGACCCTCCCAAGACCAGATGGGAGATCCCACAGAAGGTCGTGGAGAATAACAGGGCTAAGATCCTGTGGGACTTCCAGATCCAGACAGACAGGCAGGTACTGGCCAGTCAACCAGACATCGTGGTAATAGACAAGGACCAGAAGACAGCGGTGGTGATAGATGTAGCAGTGCCAAGTGACAGCAACATCAGGAAGAAGGAGTATGAGAAGCTGGAGAAGTACCAGGGCCTGAAAGAGGAACTAGAACGGATGTGGAAAGTGAAGGCCAAAGTGGTCCCGGTGGTGGTAGGAGCACTCGGGGCTGTGACTCCTAAACTGGGAGAGTGGCTCCAACAGATCCCAGGAACAACATCAGAGCTCTCTGTCCAGAAGAGTGCAGTGCTAGGAACAGCTAAGATACTGCGCAGAACCCTCAAACTCCCAGGCCTCTGGTAGAGGACCCGAGGTTGAGGATGACACATACCACCCATAGGGGGTGAGAGAGGAATTTTATATATATATGTCTTCTTGTTGTACTTGAAGACCATTTACTTCTTGTAATATGTTTGGTGGACCATCATCTTTGTAACAATCCTTAACATATTTGAAGACTATTGCTAAACTTTTTATGATTTTTCCTCCCCTTCTCTGAACACCTACCAATTTGTCCATGTAAAAGAAAATGCAATTACCTCTGGTAGGAACATACTTGATGTAGCACAGCTGCTCTTTTCCCATCTAGCACAACTTTGTGACTGACTTCATCCCTGTGGCTGCTCCTTTTCCTGTAACTTCAGCCTTCCCCCCTGTCATGATTTAATCTCATCACTTTGGGGGTAACAAAGACCAACAAATAAGAGTTCAAATCCCTTACAAAAAAGGGTCTTCAACCCTAACTCTGGGCCCCAAGTCCTCACACCCTTCTCTCAGGTCATGCATTTTACCAGCAGCTGCTAGGGGGACCAGGGTCTCTCAGTCCACTGGGCACCACTTCAGAGATGCCATGACCATTCAGGCAACTGAGGTTCACTCTAGCAGCCCTCTTGTTGCCATATCCCCAGACATCTTCCTATCTAGCCTTTCTCAGGTCATCTCCCCCACAGTCTCTCTACATTTAGATTCACCCTTCTTTCAGGGCCAAGACCCTCAGGCCCTTTCCTTTAATACCTGATCAAAATCCCAAACCACCAAGTCTTAAACTACTCCCATCTTGAAACTTGACCTTTCATCTCTCTCTACAGTCACCTGTTCTATTCACCAATTAAACATCTTCCAAGGTTTTTTGTTTTTGTTTTTTTCCCCCCCAGGGATACCACCAAATTATGCTCCATCTCACTGAATGCTCTGTATCTCGCCTACCTGCTCACCAGTCTTGTCCACTCAGGGAAGGAGCTCAGTCTTTTCACTCACTAGTCTAAGAGGCTATGTCTATACTTAGGTAAATTTGAATTAACTTAATTCAAACTAATCATTATTATTAGTTTGAATTAAGTTAATTCAAACTAACACGGCCCCACTAGGAAAACCAATTCAAACTAGCATACCCATGGACAGGACTTGCTAGTTCAAATTAGGAGGGGGCACCATGGGAGGTGTGGCAAGATGGCCCACAAAAGGGCGATGCCCCCACCCATTATATAGAAAGAGGAAGTCACCCTGGGAGGAAGAAGGTCAAAAAGCATTAATTCAAACTAATGGTTAGTTTGAATTGAAAACAGCTACATTGTGTTAGTTTGAACTAATAAGTTCAAATTAACCATTACTTTGAAGTTAAGCAAGGTTTTATAACTTCAAACTAAGCTTTCATTAATTTGAACTAAAAAATTCCTTAGTTCAAATTAATGAAAGCCAGTGTGGCCATGTATTAATTTAATTCAAATTAATCCTCATTAATTCAAATTTAATTGTAAGCATAGACACACCCAGAAAGACTGCACAGTCCCCTTCTGCTAGAAACTTCTTCAGTTTAAATTAACCACCAGTTTCTTTCCCAGCTGGGACTCATCTTTAATTAAGACAGGCCCATTCTCCAGGTGCATAACTGACTTTTCAAGACCAGATTAATACTTTCAGAGCCTGTGTGGCGTATACACCCCATCACAGGTCACATCATTCTAAAAATGTGGTGCCCAAAACTGGACACAGTACTCCAGCTGCAGCCTAGCAGGACAAGTATAATGGAACAATGTCTTACATATAGCACACTTCTTAATATGCCCTAGAATGATATTTGCCTTTTCTGCAACAGAATCATATTCTTGCATTGTGATCCACTATAACCTTGAGATCTTTTTCTGTAGTACAAACGCCTAGCCACTCATTCCCTGTTTTTCACTCCTGCATTTGATTTTTTCCTTCCTACCTTTAGTACCTTGCCCTTATCTTTACTTCATCTTAGTGAATTCAGACCAGTTCTCCAATTCATCTTTATTGAATGTTACTGTGTTTTCAGACTAAGTTTCCAATATTCCTGGTCATTCTGAACTCTAATTCTGTCTTTGAAACCCCTTCCAGCTTGGTATCATCCACACTTAACATCTATAAGTGTATTCTCCCCTCCATCATCCAAGTCACTAATAAAAATAATTAGCACTGATCCAGGGTCCATCCTGGTGGGAACCTCATTAATTACACACTCTCAGCCTGACAGTGAAGCATTGATAACACGTATTGTAATACATGTCCATGAACAACAAAATTCAGTAAGATCAGACATTGCTAGCAGCAAAATAGTGACATAATTTGCTATGTTCCCTAAGTGTGGAAAAACTTAAGCACTGAGGGTCAAATTCAATCAAATGGCAAAGTTCTTTTTATAAGGTCACCTATGTGCTAGCTGTGGTTAATCCCATTGGTGATGTTCTGAGGGTATGGCGTAAAGATGGAAAGGGTGCATGGGAGGGATCTAAATGAGGGTTAAGTTACTTGGTTTTTTGGTTTGCTGGCTAAACTGAAAATTCTGAATAAAAATTATTTATTTTGAACTGAAACTGAATATCACTGTTCTCACCAGAATGCAAGACCCAAAATTTCTTCATTCAAGTTGAACAGAATATTTAGCATGTTAGTCTGCTACAGCATTTCATTTAATCTAAAATGACTTCTAATTTAAAAAATGTCAATTCAAAACTGAATGTTGAAAAAAAAAACATTTAGACATTTGCAAATCTTTTTTTTTTTCCTGATTTTTGTTACCTGAATTCATGAACAGTTTTGGTGTTCTGAAATATGCATTTTCTTTTTGGCAAATTTACTATTGATTGCTTTATTATTCTATTCATTTCTTTTCATTTAGACCAAAATTAGGCAAATCCAGAACAGGCAAAGTGGGTATTTGATTGGCTTTTATTACTGAGGTTATAGTAAATACTATTTGTCTTAAAGAAGTAATCCTTCATCATTTCAGGTGGCGTTTTGGTTCATTATTCCACATTTAAGCCGCTGCACATGGAAAGGAATGCAAGTGAATTTGACATGGGTACAGCTGTTCCTTTATATGATGGGACTGTAGCATAGAGCACTGAAAAGCTATGTTTATTTGGAACTTCAGCCTGTGCAGAGAAAACACATATTGAACTTGTATAATGATTTGCAAGAAAAAACATATTGACCTTGTACAATGATGAGTTAGCCCTTTTTTATTGACTGCAGTTAAGAGTTTATAGTTTGAGCCCTTTCTCCACAAGGCCACTCTAAGTAAAACCAGGAAAAACATTGTTATCCCTGCCTTCTACAGGCTGCCTAAGTCATTCGTGTTACTTTTAGCAAATGAATAAATATTAAGTGTATGCAAAGATCCATCAGACACTGCATGCAGATGATGAGAGAGCATTCACCAAGTCACAGCAAAAATTCATGACTGAGCCAAATGCTAATGAAAACCAACTGAATAAAAATGTTAGCATTGTGGTTGAGCACTCAGTGCACAAGAAATAAATGGGACCAAAGGAGGGAACTCTTTCTTAAACATTATATCTGCAAATAAATCTTACCTTTTGAACCAATTTCCAATCATCTACTTAAAGCCCAGGTTCAGCATAAGGTGAGACTTAGAACAATTATTCTTTGCTCTGCTCCAACCACTAAAGCTTTGATAAAGCCAAAATGGGTCCACCAGCAACATAACTCTTTTCTTTCAACTGTCTTAATTTACAACATAATTACTGTCCTCTGTAACTTTAATGACACCACCAGTGGTGTATGGAAAACTGTTATGGGCCTGTTACCTGGGATGTTTTAAATGGCAATAGGGAACGCCTTTTATAGGTCTGAGTTTCTCACAAGCTTGTTATCACAAAAAGTTGGTTTAATCAAATTACTTGATTAAGTACATTATAATTTCAATTGTGTGAAACTGTCCATCAGTGACTGTTGAACTTATTGGCCTGCTGAGATCCCCTTGCCCCCAGGCCCTGGCCTGGGCAAGTTCAGCCCTGGGGCTGGGGGCAAAGCAGCCTGAACTCTGTGAAGCAGGCCACTCCAGGCCCCTGCCTCCGCAAGCCGCAGCTCCGCACCCCCTGGGGAGGCTCGGCTGGCGGGGGGTAGGTGGGGAAGTGGGGAGCGCTGTTCCACCCTGCCAGCAGAGCAGAGGGAGGGCAGCACAGCCTCGGGCCCCAGCTGCCTGTGCTCCACCATGCTCCCCACCAGCACTAGGGCCTGTGGTGCTTCCACTTTAAGCACCTTGTGCTGATGCGGTGGGAGGGTGGGGGCGGCTCCAGCTATCTGAAACTGGGCTGCCTGGGCTCGCCGGGACCCAGCCCTGATGCTGGGGCTGACCGGTTACCACACTGCAGCCCAGCATCCCCAGAGCTGCATGGTGGCTGGGCATAGGTGAGGCCAGGCCCACCCAGAGGGTGCGCACAGTGGCAACTTGCCCCAGGCCCCCACCAAGGAGGAGACCCCCTGGCCAGGCCATTGCCTCAGCTTCTAACTCTGTACATCCCGAGGAACACTGGGGCTGGGTAAACCAAGGGGGCTTGGGAATTGGGAAGGTGGCTGGAGTGAGCTGAGATAGGAGGAAACCTGGGGGTGGGCAGAGGTGATATGAGCCCAGGCCCCCTAAATCCTCTGAGGGCCCTGGGCAGGGCAGCCAGGAGCAGAGGCTACACAGCCCTCCCTGCACCCAGTTGTGGACCCAGAGCAGCGTTCCCTGCTGCCTAAGCTGCCCCTCGCCGGCTACCCCTCCCCAGGGGGCAGAGAGCAGCCAGCGCAGGGCTGCTTCTTTTGGGAGTGGGGCCCTGAAGCAGCCCATTCCATGAAGTTCGGCCCGTTTCGCCTCTGCCCACTCCAGGGCCTGAGGGCGAGGCAGCCTGTGTTCTGCACGAGGGGCCTGGAGGTGACGTGGTTGAACTCCCTGGAACCAGTCTACTCCAGGGCCCTGGCCCCCACAAAGCAGCAACCCCAAGCTGACTGCTCTCTGCCCCCTAGGGAGGGGCAGTTGGCTGGCCGGAGGAAACGGGGTGCAGGCGGGAGTGCTGCTGTGCATTGGCAGCAAAGGGAGGGCCTTGCAGCTTCTGATCCTGGCTGCCCATCTACCCCTTCACCCCAGTGCCAGGGGCTGCAGCGCAACTGCCTGGCCACTTCCAGCCCATGTGGTGGGAGGGTGGGGCAGCGCTGGAGCCCCAAAACCAGGTGGCCTGGCACAGAACCCCCACATCCAGCCCTAGTGCTGGGGCCAACCAGGTGCCCCCTGGCAGAGTCCCTCTGGCATCCTGAGGGCTGCCACATTTGCCCCTTGCCTCATGCCCCCCCATCTTCTGCATCCTTCTGCACAGAGCAGGGGAGTTCCAGCCACTGGGACCCTTTCTGCCCTGTGTGGGGAGGAGCTGCACAGGGCAGACAGGAGGCAAGTGTGTGTTGGGCCCCAGGCACTGGATAGCCTTGATATGCCACTGGTGGTGAGGGGTCTGGGCAGGATGCTGGAAGGGCCAGCTGCAGGCAGGAGGAACCACTGCTTTCCAGAAGGGCTGAATGGCCTTGGGTAGGTGGGAGGATGTCAGGAGGTCTAACCACCTGGGGCTGGGCAAGGAAGGAGCTGTAGTCATGGGTGGGAGGGCTGGGTGGACATGCCAGGAGGGTCAATTGCACTGGCAGGGATGGCTAGGAGCTGGAAGGCCAGCTGGGCATGGGGGGAGGCCAGATGGCAGCTAAGGGAAGCCAGGGGACCCAGGTCAGGGCTGCCTCTGGACTAGGGAGGGAGAGGAGCTGCAGCTGGGCAGGCAGAGAGAAGGGATTCATCTATGCTTGGGGAGGGGGGGTGCAACAGTAGGGCTGGATGGGGGAATCGGCTACAGCCAGGCTGCATGCAGTGGGGGCCGAGCAGCACAGCAATATGCGGCTCTTGGAACACGTTTATTGGAGGGTAGGGAGGGGAATGGCTCTTCTCTTTTGGGTTGCCAACACCTTTGCTAGATTGTTGTCTGCTATTTTTCCTGTTGCCCAACATTAGAAATAAAACCAGAACCAGCATGTCTTATTGAAGTGTATTTATTAGGGTTGATTGTTCTAAGACAGAAGCACTGTTACTTCAATTGCAATTATACAATCCTGTTCTTTTGCTCTTGCTACCATAATTCTAAATTCAATAGCAAAGGAAGAGAACATCACAGTCAATTTCTTTCACATACCGAGTTAAATTCTGGTCTTAGATACTTGCACAGAAATGTTAGTGACATCAGGGTCAAATGCATATGTGTATGAGGGCTAAATTTGGCCTTCAGACATGTAAGAAAATGGTACAGTATTAAATATGGAAGAAAAATAACTCTTGGGATACTAAAGGGCTTTCTAAAAATCTATCAATCTTCCTCCATCAAGAAGGTCTACAAACTCCCTACACTTAGTTTGATCTACCACCTTGATTTCAATTTTCAGAATAAAACTATGCAGTATTAACCTTGCAGTTTGTTAAAATCTTAACTTGTGTAAGTTATCTAACAGAATTTAGTGAGTCTTGTACTCTCCACAGTTCAGTATGAATATAAAAGCCAAAACTCTGCCCTCAGTTATATGTAAGAGTTCCCACTGAATTACCTTAGTGCAATTGATAACAGAATTTGACCCATATTGCCCATTTTAAATTCAGATTGCATCATTTCTGTTAATTGGAAGCCTCTATGATCTGGAACAAGGTAAGCACCAAAGAACATAAGGATAATGAGACAATGCCTTTTCTAGCCATTAGTTACTAAACCTTTTTATTGCCTTAGAAATATCCATAAAATGCCACTGTTAAAGCTAACACAATTGTTATTGAGATCCAAACACAAATTCCACAATTTCATATTAAGGTTAGAATTCGCCTTGAGTAAATTTTGACCTTTCACAATTAGATTTATTGATCCACGACGTTTTATTATTCAGCATTTCAGAGTGAGAAACACAGATCTGTCTCCGGAGGAAGAACAGTACAGGGCACAAAGCTAACTAGGCTTGGGGATGTTGGAACTTCCTCACTCAAAGCCACCAAATTTTAGTACAGATTTTACTGGAATGAGGCTTTCACCACCCTTCCCTTCAGAGGCTGAGGAGGGCGCCAGTTATCCACCATGGGGTGAACAGGTTCTGTCTCAGCATTGATGGAAAGGCTACGGAGCTTTGCCATCTGCAAGGAAACAAAATAAAGATGTCAACACAGAATTCACTTAGGGGCTTTTCCAGGACATGAAACCTACACCAACTAGCTGGGCCAAGCACTGGGTGTTGCAGAGGAATCTTCCTACAAAGTCACAGGAGCCCCTGCATGGAGACTACTTCAACCTGATGGCTGGAATAACCTCTGGAGATCCTTACATTGTAGATCTGTGTAGCAGTGGATCCTCTGAGCATGCCTGGCCTCTTCATGCACTGAGGAGCTTTGTGATATGCCAGGGACAGGCAGCTCTAGTGCACCCCTTGTGCTGTGGAACATCAATGGAAATGATCCATGATCAAGGAGCAGGTCATGGAAACAGTTTGCCTGCACAGTACTTAGTTGGTATTTTCAGAAGGTAGTGAAAAATTCCTCAAAAATATTATTAATCTGAAACATAACACATCCAGCTTGCTGTATTTGAGGTTCAGAATATAAGCATATCTTATTAGGATGGAGAGGAAGCAAGAGTGGTTTAAGAAAGTTTTGTTGCTAGTGCTTCCAGTGAAGGAACGGAATTCTGTTTCAGAGCACAGACCTGTGTCTTTTCCATCCATGAGAAATCTGCTGGTGCAGTGTAAAAGGAAAATATGCAGTGAACAGTTGCACCAAAATGAAAAGCTCAGTCTAAAACTGGACTGAGCAATTCATGCCAGTCATTTAACCAGAACATCACCCGAGTGACTGGGTTATTGCACTGAGGCTCTTGCTAGGACAGGAGAAATTCTTCCTGTAACCTCATTGAGCCACAGTGGATGCAGAAACCCTTGTGGCCAGTGTACTAAATATGTGTGCAGTAAATAAGCCTGAGAAATCACTGCTCAGATACTACAGCAGCACTCTGTAAATATCTACTGTAGATATATGGACAGAAAAACAGATAAACACAGTGGAAGATCCAGTTCCATTCATGTATTCTGCAGCTCAGTTTAGCCCCCAGTTTTAATGTGATTAGGTACAAGTATAGCGTTGTCAAGTTCTGTGACATGCGAAGTGTATCGACCACCTACACAGGTGCCCCAAATCCTGTCCTCTCCCTCTCAGCAAAAGAACTGCACCAATTTGTGCAGTTTTGGTTGTGAAGGAAACAACAGGATTTGGTCCTCTATGAGAAGCCTTTAGGGTTCTCACCCCTGACCCCTCCTCCACAACCTCTGAGGGCTCTATGGTAGCAAGCTGGGGCCCTAGATTAGTCACTAGAATCACAGAGTCATAGGGTTAGAAGGGACCTCATGAGGTCATCTAGTCGAACCCCCTGCCAAAAAAGCAGGACCACTCTCACTAAATTATCCCAGCCAGGGTTTTGTCTAACCGAATGTTAAATATCTCCAAAGATGCAGATTCTACCATCTCCCTAGATAGCCCATTCCAATGCTTCACCTCTCTCCTAGTAAGAAAGTAAGAATTTGCTGTCGTGGTACAGTATTACTGACAACAATATTATTATAGAAGGATGCTGCTTCCTAGTCCTACAATGCTTTGGATGGATTAGAAACTGGGCCTTCAGTTTGCTTCTTTTTTGCTGAAAAAATTAAAAATTCAGAGTAAACTTCACTGTGCATGATGCCACAAGTGGCATCTTCCATGTACTTTTCAGGACTTAATAGGGTTTTTCTCTGGCACTGCATACAGAGGACCCTACTTTCAATTAAACTCACTCCTGCTATATATACCCACAACACACACTGGGGTGCACCTATGGGCGTTTGCATATGTATTTGCTGTAAAGTGCCATGCATGTCAAAAGTACCATGGAAATAACATAGCACCAATAAATTGTTTGGGCAATAATGTACATATTTATCAGTTTGCACAGTTGCATGTGTATGAGGTGCACATATTTCCAGGTGTATCTGTTGCACACTGTACCTTTTGGCTTCCACATCTCAGTCATACAGGAGAACAATCTTGGCCCCTAGGGCAACAAGATTAGCACTTACAGCTATTACTGGCAGCAACTCTGAATGTTAGCAGGTTTCTAGGATTAGAGCTCTTTAAGGGCCTGTTTCTGTGAAGTGCTCTAAGGTGACGGTCACTTATATTGTAAGCTCTTTGGGTCTTGGTCAGCTTGGTCTGTGTCTGGCCTACTGTCATCTTGGTGTTTGTACAGCACAGTGCAGTTCACGGGTGGGACTCCTCAGCACTACAACAAATACTATTAATAATTCTGTCAATATAGCAGTGTAAATCCAAATAAGCCACAAAACACCAGCTACATGTACTAATTATCTATTTTGTGAAATGATCAGACTCTCCAGATGAACAGATCGAGGAGCAACCCTACAGATTATACACTGGTCCTGCTGACTAACCAAAAAACTATTAATGCCTGATCTAAAACCTGCTAGTGGCAGCATTTCAAAAGAAGTGCATTGAATGAATCTAGCAGCGATCAGAAACACATCAGATAAAGTTGGATCCATGATTCAGCACACCACTGTTGCATTCTCAATGAATTTCAGACTAAGATAAACCCACTAAAGTCAGGGGAGGAGAGGAAGCTGATACTTTTATTGCCGATGCAACACAGAGCTGTTCACTAATAGCTACGCTTTCATCAGAGTTCTAAATAAACCCATACATGATCCCCTGTAATGTATATAGCTGAGTCAGTAAGGCAACTCCAGCCAGACTTGTGTCGCTGAGTCAGGAAAGTTGACTACAACTTATTTGCATTTTGCATGCAAGGACAAACTTCCAAACATCTACTACCTTTACATTTTGGTATAAAGAAGGAAAAATAGGGAAATAACCTCCAGACCAGTTCTGTTTCTGAGTGCTATCATATGTAAATATAGAGAGTCAATACCTTGTATTAGCTATACCTTTGGGACTAAGGTTCAAGGCAGCCCGCACTTTTAGTGATCTCACTGTACTCCACTGAGTCCATTTTTGATATAATAAGTGTGACAGGCTGCTCCCCAAATCTGGTACTCTGTGCCGCTGTGACCCTTTCCCCATTCCTGGACACCAACTTACCCCACTTTGCCGGGTGATCACTCACTCCTGAGTCAGTCCATACCAGCCTCCAGCATGTAATCAGTCCCAGGAACTTGGGGTGTGCCAAATAAGCATCAGTGGGGTGGTCCCCAAGCAAGCACTCTCAGTCCCAGATACCACAGGGGGAAATTCTGTCTTACAGGGACTAGGACCCACTCCCAATGACCATAATCTCATGTCTGTCCATTTAATATCAAAATGGATCATGCCCAGCCTCAGTCACTCACACCCTCTAAAGTGCACACAGCTTTAGGTAAAACAAACATTAGCTTTTTGATCAGGATAGGATTCTAAATGAGTATAAAGCAAATCAATGCACTATCATTTAATAAATGAATCAAAGAAGTAGCCACAATCAAAAGTAAAGGATATAAACTGTACCCTAATCTAATAACACTACCTATGATTACACTTTAGCTTGTTCTCATCTTTCTTACAAGGCTGGCTGTGATGGTTTGCAACCATCTCTGCCTCTGTAAAGGCAGGCACAGTCCTTCTCATAGATGTTTCAAGACAGATTTTCTCTGGCAAAAAGTCCCAAGTCCTTCCAAGTGTCTCTCTTGGTCTCCAAACCCCCTCAATCCCTCCCTTTCTGTGCTGCTGCCTGAACCAGGGAGGCATTTGCACAGCCTTTGTCATGTAATTCTCCAGCCTCTGTGCTAGAGATAGTCCTGAGGATCTCTTCTAAGTAACATGCTTTACATCTGTACACATACATGATGCTGCAGGAAACATGATAGCATAGTAATCATGTAGACTAGGTTATGAGTATTCAAAAGGGAACCTTGCATGGCATAACTGACAAGATATAACACAAGTGCATTGCAAAAGTGAACAGAAAAATATAAATAATAGCCCAGTGGTGTACATCTGTACATCCCATGCCAGTAAGCAGCCACAAAATATCAGTTCAGAATATAGAAAGGTATTTCTAGGTAGTCTCCCACCCACTTACTAAGCAGGCCTAACTCTGCTTCATTACAAAATCAGGCATATTCTGGGTGGTATGGTCATAGTCATTGAGCCAGACAGGCAAACTGGCTGGAAACCAAGCAGGGTTTGAAATCTGCCAGGCAAGCAAGATTCCATTGGAACCCTGCCTGGGTTCTGTAAAAACTTCAAAGTCAAACATTCTCTGCAATTTGTTCAGATTTCAACAAAAGGGCAAATTCCAACAATATGTTTCATTGTATTTTTTCCTATGAGCTCTAATAATAAACTGAAAAACCCTTTAGAATTGAAATGGTTTCAAACATACATAACTGTCACTTTTGCTACGTGCACCAAATGTTCTATCCATTTAACACACTTCAGAAGTATCTAGGTTAGTGGCTTAAATTTTGATACGTCTGGTATACAAGCAGTGCAGGCTTTAGGTTTTGTAAATTTCTACATGAGTAATGAGTCTGAGTGGCATTCAATTCCACTGTCTGCTTCAGTCAGGGGAGAGCCACCATTCCACCTTGATTGGTGTAGTTGGAGATCCTTCTTCCCTTTCAATCTACTGTACACCGATATACATTTAGTCTCCTCCATACAGCCCCAAACTCCTCACGTATGCTTCTTGATAAGCTCCTCCATCATACAGAACCCCCACCTATTACAACTTCCCTGATTTATGAAATTCCATGGTATCTGGTTACTCCTCTCACCCAATGACATGCTGTAGGAAGCCAAGAGGAGGAACCAACAGTTTTCCAAATAAGGAAGATAGCTAGGGATTCCAGTCCCTATTCTGCTGCCACTTGCTGGCAGTGGAGTTACACATGATCAGATGTGGGGCTGATCAGCTGTAGGTGGTGGGGGGCCCAAGGAAAGCTGGAGTGCAGTTCTATGAAGTTCTTTTCAGGATCCTAGTGGTGTCACTAGTAAAGCAACTGAGTCGTTTCTAATAGAAAAACCCGATCCCTGAAAGTCAGTTTTCACTCTTTCTCATGCAATTTTCCTTTGACTCCAGTGGGAGTTTACCTAATTGAAAGAGTAGGCTGGGATGGCATACAAATAAATCATCTCAAATGGTAAAAGAACCACAACAACAGGGGGGTTAATGGCCAGCTGAAGTTTACCTGGTCTGGGCTGACAATAATAGGCTCCCTCAGCAGAATCCAGACAATGCATTCTTCACAAGGAGGTGTAGTGAAGGAGCCATGGTAGGTCCAGTAGTCCCGAGATTTAGGGAAAAGAATTGATGGATCAAAATTTGAAAAAGGAGCCTCTTTCCCCTTAAATAAATAAAAGAAGAATACCTTTAATCATGCTAGTGGAAACAAAAATCTTGTTTAAAGAGACTCCCGAGTTTCCTTGGAAGAATTACTGGTCATGACATAACAGCATGATGAAAGAGATTGACTTTCTCCTCTTTTCAGACATTTACCCTGCAATTTACTTTTCTAGAAATGACCACTGGGCAAGGCTGAGATTATCCATTTAACTAAAATAAGATGCACTTCATCCAAATGTCCACTGCTGCAAATAAAGGTTGAAACAGCTAATAAAATCTTATCACCATAATGTATATTTACCTAACAATTATGACTGTGCATGAAAGATTTATGTCCAAGATATTTTTTCACTAACTTGCCCTATAAATATTTGCATAGCCTTGTCAAGATGTACATTTAGCCAAGAAACAAAATTAACAAATATAATTCAAGGTATTGGGATTTATTAAGATTTAATTCCTTAGTCCGTGCTCTTATCTTTCTCTTAAACTGTTTCCACAGCTACAACTCAATTTGGCATTGCTGTGATGTTTGCACAGCAACCAGATTTCAATATCCAAATCTGAACATTTATGTTTCTATTATTACTAAAGCAAGGTGTAAAATCTGACAAGGCTAGCAAATGCTCAGGTGCCATGTAATGGGCCTGACTGCTATCTTTTTATCACATTATCTCACTGTGCTCAATCATCTGCTAACCTTCTCAAGAACTTTTTGTTACAGTAGTGAAGCTACTCCACATGGGAGAAGGAGATGGGAGTGTTAAGGCTGTTGTCTTGGGCAGATCAGAGAGAGAAATAAATGACCCAGAATTAATTAATTAGGAAGAGGTGAAGTTATCTAAGGATTGAAGATAAGAGAAAGAAGTTTAAAGTTGAGTTAATGGAGAGTGGAGAGGTTTAGGACCGGACCCCGCAAATTCAACTGCGCTTCGCATGGGCTTGAAGTTAAGCAACAGATTTAAGTGTTTTGCTGGATTGAGCTGGAGCACTCAGTACTTTGCATAGCTGGTCAATGTCAGATGTACAGTGAAAAGTCAATTTGCTTTTAAGAGAGTTAGAAATGGGCCTCAATCTTGGTCACAGAGTAATATTTTTAGAAAACATCCAGTGGTGACACTTCCTTCCACTGTTAATAAATGTAGGCCTGATATTGTAATTCTTATGAAAACTAAGCTCCCTGGGAGTTCTGTCTACATAACATCCTTATGTGATTAATTAATTTGAAAACAGTTTAAGATAGGATTTGCAGTGATCTGTGTGCAGATATCAGATGGTTTCCTGGCAACTGTGCAAGGGCTGATCCAGAGCCCAATGAAGTCAGAGAGGGCCGTTAAGCTTAGAAAAGTGGGAGGAGGAATTATATCTCTCCTTAAAGGAAGGAAGATATTGTGGGCCATAGTCACCAGAATGCTCTGGCTGCCATGGGTTGCTGGAACAGTGAAAAGCGGTCAGATCAGACTAGCAAATCTGCCTTTCTGATCATCATTACTGCAGGTGATCAGTTAACCTAATACAATAAAAACAATTTGTTACCTTTGTCTTAACATTATCTATTTCTTCGAGAATTCTCTTCATCTCTGGTTTAGGAGTATTTCCCACCTGTAATGCAGAAAGCATGACTTGAACAGCAGTTATAACCAGATGAATATATTTTCCTTCATATTTCATGACTGCATGAAAATTTTTACTTGACCCAACTCTCAGCCTAATTGACAATATTCTCTGTCATTTTGGACTGAAAAACAACAAAATGCTACTCCTGTTGGAAGAAAAAGACCACCATGAATAATAAGAATAAAGTAATTGCTTGATCTTTCGTACAAATGATATTGGCCTAAACCTACCTAAAAAGCTGAGTCATGCTCCAGTTGACATGACTACTATGACCCCCACTGACTGGTGGAGGAAGCACTCACAGTATTTTATTAAAAACCTAATGAAAAGGAACAAATTCTGAAGATTAAAAGTATATTAGTATCACAGTTCACACAATTTTACTTAGGCTCCTAGGTCAGAAGGGAAAAGTATGGTCATCTAGTCTCAGCTTCTGTGCAATGCAGGCCTCAAAACCTCACCCACCCACTGCAGCAATAAGCTTCTTACCTATGATTGAGTTATTAAGGTCCTCAAACCATGATTTAAGGACTTTAAGATACAGAGAATTCACTGGTAGGTGAGCCATGCCCCATGCTACAGAGGAAAGCGAACCCCCCCCAGCGCTCCAGCCAATCTGCCCTGGGGGAAAATTCCTTCCCAACCCCAAAAATGGCACTCAGTTGTTAAACCCTGAGCATGTGGGCAAATCCTAACAGCCAGTCACCCAAGAAACAATTCTCTGTAAGAACTCAGAACCCACCCCATTACCCTCCCTTCTTAGGCTGCTTGTATATCCACCACCAGTAGCCAAAGATCAAACATGAATCAATTTCCAAAGTAGGCCATCCTATCATACCATGTTTTCCATAAACTTATCAAGCTTAATTTTGAAAGCAGTTATGTTTTTGCCATCCCAGTTCCCCTTGGAAGGCTATTCCAGCACTTTACTCCTCTAATGGTTAGAAACTTGTGTCTAATTTCAAGACTAAATTTCCTGATGGACAGTTTATATCCACTTGTTCTAGCGTCCACATTGGTGCTGTACTGAAATAATTCCTTCCCTTCCTTGATAATTATTCTGGGGTGTATTAACAGGAGTATTGTGAGTAAGACACAAGAAGTGATTCTTCCAGGGGCGTCGCTGGCACTGGGCAGCCGGGGCACATGCCCTGAATCCCAGTGCCGGTGCCCTGGATCTGGTGGAGCCACCCTTCTCCCGGTTCAGCCGCCGGCGGCCGTGGCGGCCCCATCCCCAGCCGGGGATCTGAGGCCAGGCCACCTGCGGCCGCAGCAGGGAATCTGGGGCCCAGCTGCTCACGGTGGTGGCGGCCCCGTCCCCAGCCGGGGATGCGGGACTCAGCCGCCAGCGGCCGCTTCTGGCCCCGTCCTCAGCTGGGGATGTGGCAGCGCAGTGGTTTCTGGCCCTGTCCCCGGCCAGGGGGTGGGCCTGTGGGCCAGGTCCCTCCCCAGGGCAGTGACACCCCTGGATTCTTCCACTCTGCTCTGCACTGATGAGGCCTCAACTTGAGTACTGTGTCCAATTTTGGGCATTTCAAAACTGATGTGGAGAAAGTCCACAAAAAGGCAACAAAAATTATTAGAGGTCTGGAACATTTGACCAATGAGGGAAGATTGAAAGAGCTGGGTTTGTTTAGTCTAGAAAAAAGGAGCCTGAGAGGGGAGATGATAACAGTTTTCAAATACCTAAAAGGTTGTTATGAGGAAGGAGAAAAATTCTTCTCTTTAATCACAGATGATAGGACAAGAAGTAATGGGCTTAAATTACAGCAAGGGAGATTTAGCCTAGACATTAGGAAAAAATTCCTAACTGTCAGGGTGATTAAACACTGGAATAAGTTGCCTTGGCAAGTTGTGGAATCTTCTGCATTGGAGGTTTTTAAGAGCAGGTTAGACAAACAACTGTCAGGGACAGTTTAATAGGGATACGTGGTCCTGCCATGAGTGCAGGGAACTGGACTCGATAAACTGTCGTGGTCCCCTCCAGTTTCTATGATTCTGTGATTCTATCCCTTTGATGTATTTATAGAGAGCAGTCATATCACCCTTCAACCTTCTTTGGTTAGGCTAAACTTATAACAAACAGAAAATGTACAAGTTCCAAAGGGGTAAGCATATTAGTTTAGGTCAGCAGGAAAAACAAGAAGCCTGTGGCACTTCTAAAAATTAATAAATGTATTTATTGCACTTCAAAGCATCTGACGAATTTGGATTTTCTCCCACAAAAGCTCATGCAATAAATAAATTTGTTACTCTTTAAAAGTGCCACACGACTCCATGTTTATTTTAAAGAAAATGTGTAGTTTCATTTGCACACTTTTGTGTCATACCAAATGCATGCTTTAATTCTTACACAGTAGCCTGACTTTATTAAAGAATAAAACTATAGGCTATACTGAGTATGCGGAGAAAATAAACACAGAAAACTCTTACCTCTGCAAAGGATCTGATATCATTAAAGAAGCATAAGCACAATGTTATGCATTCAAAGGGGTAGCTGCTTTAGTCTAGTTCAGCAAAACAAACTCGGAGTCTGGTGGCCCTTTTAAAAACTAACAAATTTATTTTTCACAGGAGGTTTTGTGGGAAGTGAGACTTCACCCATGAAAGCTCATACAACAGTATGACTTTCTATATTTCAGAACAGATAACAGCACAGTCTAAAACTAATTCAGCTTCTCACTTTTAGAAGAATGCCCTAAAATATGGTTCATGTCACCAGTAATGCAAATTTGTCTTTCTTAAACTGCCTCCCCTTGGGCCTCATTCAGAAGGCTTCACATAAACCAAACATCCATGAAATATGGCACCAGAGAAGACTTCAGGACTCAGGCTAGTGAGTCTCACTAGAGCCAGATGAAAAATTGTAAGTGAATAAACAAGGAGGCCTGTGGCACTTTTAAAAACAGACAAACTTATTAATCATGAGCTTTCGCAGAAGAAAATCCCACTTTGTCAAGATGCTTGAAGATGGGGAACTTACAGAATGGGAGGAAAATAAATGCAGGGAAGTGTAAGCTTAAGTGTAAGCCACAGTATCAGGTCAGACTGCATTCATCTTCAGTGTCTGACGAAGTGAGATTTCCTCCCATGAAAGCTCATGCGATAAATAAATTTGTTAGTCTTTAAAAGTATCACAAGACTCCTTTGTTTTACTGAACTAGACTAAACACAGCTGCCCCTTTGGAATGTACATGAACAGTTTATTTGAAGACCCAACAGTTTGGTGACCCAACAGTAGTTGTGTATTTATGTCAAGGTTGCTGAATAGTTTTGACTAAACTGAAACTTTTCAGTACATTTCATTTTGATTTTGGGTATTTGGACAAAAGGAAAAGAGGATGGATTAACAAAATGCCAAGAGATTTGGGAGCAGTCTCCCACTTTCAAAGTGAGTATCTTAACTACCAAGCTACAAAGTAATTTCCCTCTCCTCTCTTCCCTAGCTAAATGACTATTCATTATCATTGACAGTGGCAATGCATAGCTCCAAAGAAGCAGCAGTGATAGTTTAGTTCAGCAAAAAACAAGGAATCTGATGGCACTTACAAAGATAAACACATTTATTTATCACATGAACTTTCATGGGAGAAAATTCCACTTTGTCAAATAATCAAAAAAGAAACTGCAGAATTGGAATGCACATGCAAATCTGACATGGTTGTTTCAGGGTTCAATAAGGACTATGGATTTTTTTCTCGTTACAATAGGTGATTTGACCTCATCTTCCTCTATATGCTGTTTCCCAGTGTTTGAATCTAAAATACTGCACTGATTTGCTGTAACACTCTGACCTGATTCTATGACTTACACATCCTTGCATTTATTTTCCTCCCATTCTGTAAGTTCCCCATCTTCAAAGCATCTGATGAAGTGGGATTTTGTCCCATGAAAACTCATGTGATAGATAAATTTGTCAGCCTTTAAAAGTGCCACAGGACTCCTTGTTTGTTTTGCTGAACTAGACTAATATGGCTCCCCATTTGGAACTAGACAAGTCATAGTCATTTGTGAAGACACTGAAATAGTTAAGCAGACAGAGAAAAAGAGTGAGAATGACTCAATAGCCCGGCAATTGGGGGTGGGTGGGGGGACTTAATTAGAAATTATGTAATCCAAATGCAAGTCCCTACTCTAGAGACTACTTAATTATTTATAAAAAGTCAAACAGCTCTACGGAAAGAAACTGAGGAAGCCCCACACCAGAACAGCCATAGCCCGCTCTTGTGCATTGAGAATGGTTTTCAAATTCTTTCTTCATGTTAGGCAGAGGAAAGACTTGAACCTGAGCTTTCCACATCTGCAGCAAATCTACTAACCACTGGACTAAAAGGTCAGGCAGCTATTGCTGTTCCCCTGTGAATTTTGCTAATCTAGTCCTCACTTACTTTTCTCAAAAAGCTCAAAGTTGAAATGAAATACTTTTGGCTGGTGGAACAAAATGTTTCATTTCAACTCAATCTGATTTTTGTCCCCAATTTTTTGATTTGCTGAATATTTTTAAGAAGCCTGCTGCTGTTGATTCTATTACAGGCAAAACTTTTTATTTGATTTTTCACAATTCCCAGCAAACTGAAAAATTTATTATTTATCCACATTCTAGTTCTTACAAGACCAACTCATAACATGATTGGCTTATATGGAAACATGTCTCAGCCCTTTAATATGTGAGCTTTACTGATGGTAAAATTCAAAGTGCAGTTCCAGAGATGTATGGAGAAGCTCACACCACACCTGCGACTGCTACTTCTGCTAGTAACCAATGCTCATTCTCAGAACAGGCATTAAAAGCCAAATGAGACAGAAAAATCACTACAAAAGTTAAACATCTGGGGAATTTTCATTACCCAACTACTATGGGTCCTACTAGGTATGTTTAAACTGCAGTGCAAGTCCAGGATTAGTAGAATTTGAGTTAGCAGACCTGGGGTTGTTAACCTACATCTAGAGCATCTACACTCATTTGTAACCCCAGTTTAAGAATTGTTGAACTCTAGTTTCCAACCACGCATGTTCCAGACTTCATAGCACCTTCCCCATGCAGTGTGGGTAAACATGACTATCCCCCAAACAGGCTGTTGAGAGAACATGGACTGTGGGATACTTTTGGCTGACTCGCAGAGCACAAGTCCACTGAGGCTATGTCTACACTGCAAAGCAACAGGCAAGAGTGTTGCTGTCGCAGGGAAGGACCCGGGGCACAGGCCCAGGCCCCGCCTCCTGGCTGCGGGCCACGTCCCCAGCTCTGATCCTGCACTCAGGCCCACTCCAGCCTTGGGCACCTGCTGCTGCCAGCCTGGCTCCGGATCCCCAGACGGGGACAGGGCAGGAAGCAGCAGCTGCTACCGCAGGCAACCTGGCCCCGGATCTCCAGCCAGAGATGGAGCCGGGAGAGGCAGGGGCCACACCAAGACTCGAGGCACTGGCACTGGGACTCGGGGCACGAGCCCCGTGTGCCAGGCGCCAACAATGGATCAACTTTGGATCCCAGCTTGACTCAGGCTCAGTCCCTCAGTCCTGGTACCATAGGGCTGAACCATGTGTTGGCCCTTGGCCCAATTTATGTATAGCTGGCAGAGGATGGTAGGCTTGAACATGATTTCCAACCATGGTCTTATATTGTAGTGTAGATAGACCCACTGAGTTTTGCCTGCTTAAACATACAGACTTAAAGCACTTTGAATTTGTATCTGTTAGTATTAGAAATGTGCCTAAACCAAAATACAGGATCTAATTACAGAATCTTAAGATAGTTTGAATCTGGACCAAAGCCCATTTTCATGGTGGGACACCATTTCTTCAGTGGGCTGAATCAATCTTGAGCTAATGCTGTGTCGATATGTAAAATGAACAAACAGGACAAGCCAGATAATTATAGGCCTATTAGCCTGGCATTGATCCCAGGCAAAAAAAAAAAAAAAAAAAAAGAAGGAATGGCTGATATGGAAATTGATCAATAAATACTTAAAGGAGGTTAATATAATCAATGCCAATCAACACAGGTTTATGGAAAACAAAATCCTATCCAACTAATTAGATGTCTTTTTTGAGAAGATTACAAATTCGTTTGGTGAAGGTAATGCTGTAACATACTTAAGAGTTCTGAAAAGCATTTGACTTGGTTCAGTTTCATTAAGATACTAAAATGATACAAAATCAACATAGCATATAATAAATGGATTAAAAATTGGCTAACAGACAGATCTCAAAATGTAACTGCAAACAACAAATCAGCATCAAGCAGTTGTGTTTCCAGTGCTATTCACAATTTGTATCAATAACCTAGAAGAAAACAAAATCATCACTGACAAAATTTACCACTTGTACAATGAGTAGGGCTGTGGAAATAATAAAGAGGACAGGTCATGACTTGATTAGAGTCTATAAATACCTACATGGGGAATAAATATTTGACAATGGACTCCTCAGTCTAGCAAACAGGCTCAGATCCAATGGCTGGAAGCCACAGCTAAACCAAATCAGACTAGAAATAAGGTTTAAATTTTTAACAGTGAGGGTAATTAACCATTGAAACAATTTAGCAAAGGTTGTAGTGGATTCTTCCATCACTGTAGATCAAGATTAGGCTTTTTAAATATATATATTCTAGGCAATTATTTCAGAGAGGCTCTGTGGCCTGTTACCCCCTCTGTGGCAGGGGGTGTCTAAATGGTCACGGTGGGCCCATCTGGCCTTAGAATCTATTAATAAAACCTTGAGCCTAAACAGTTAGAAGGTTTCTATCATGATTCATCTATAAACATTGAGCTTGAATTCATCTCTAATTAACATTAATGAGAAATCACTGGACACATTGTTGAGGTAGCACCGAAAGTTTTACTGATGGTCAGCTATGGGACAAGTTGCCAGGAACAATGGGACAAATGATCCTGTTTATTGGCATGTTTTTGTCAGGACATGATTAAGGCAGATTCTTTAAAAGAGATCCCCTCTCATGGAAATAATTCAGTGACCAACATCACACAGCTCACTTTTTCTGAGCAGCCAGCTGCTATTGACAGAGCAAGAGGAAGTGCACCCTGAGATCATGGTGCCTTCTCACTGCCCTTCATAACATGACCTGAGGGTTGTGGATGTAGCAATAGGCGAAGACTGTGGATTATGGGACTCTTATTCAGGTACATGTAGGACACACTACTGAATGTCAGGGATGGTGCTAAAAATCTGTTTTATGGGTATGTATACAATAATTTTAATGGAGCCAGGCTCAATACCATCCCACTGTACACATCATTCTGAATATTATTCTCTAATGTGATATAGTGCTGAGAAGTACAACAGAATTTTTTCCTTCTACAATGAGGTAAAGAATACATTTATGAATGGTATAAAGAATGAACGCTTCCAAACTTACCTGCAGAAAAATGCCCACAACAGCCACACCATCGGGTTGTTTCAAAGCTCCAGCAAAATTACTGTATTTTGGATTCCAGTGTACCATATGAAGCTTGAATAAAAGAAAATTAAATATTATAAACACCATTATGCAATAAAATAATACGGGCCCAGTCCTGTATTCTTTGTGTATCCTCCAGAAAGAATTTTGAGTGCACAGGGAATGCAGAATTGGACCCCTAAAAGAAACTGTGTGCAAACATGCCCTAGTTCTTCTACAGCTCTTTCAAATGCTTGTGCTTTACTGGAACAATTGCTTGCTAACTGCTTTGGTTTTAAATAAAGCATAAATATTAAAATAGAGAGATTGCACAAAATAATAGAAACTTGCTTGAAATTAATCCAATAATGTAATAAGAAGAGATGCATACATACTCACGTAACGTGCACATATGCAATGCAGAAGTTATCCATTCATGTGTTTAATCTCAACTGCATTTTCAATTAAAGAAATGCTAAAAAAATTTAGAAATACCTGTATATATGGAAATTTGTGCTTTATAAATGAGGGTTCTGCAGCTCTTGCTCCATTTCAATCCCCTGCACTGGTGGTGAATGGATAAAGTGATCCTACATTCTTTTTCATCTTTACTGTCTACAATACTAAATGTCTGGGAAATTTTTCAAAATGTTTCATTTATTTTTCCAGAGGACACCTTTGCATTTATTTACCTTCTAATAACATGAGCATCCCTATGCTATCTGAATAAATACAGAACCTGGACATATCTTCATATACAACAAATACAGTCTGACTGCATTCAGAGTGAAACTATCCAGCAGCTCCATTAAATTTAGGCAATGGGACACTCCTACTTTAAAAATCAGCCCTTTCCCTGAATGTGGAATATAACATATCTCTCTTTATTTACCCCTCAGTTGCTGTCTTGCAGCACTGTTAAGGATAAAGGCTACATGACCCACAGCCTCCATTTGTATTCTAGCAAAGTGCTGGTTGGTCACACTATACATTTTTTCTCTTCCATATAAAGGCCAAAGGATTAAATCTCAGTGCTGCAAACATCACCCCCTCGCATTTAGTTTCATTCCATTCTGTAAGTTCACCAATCTTCGAAGCATCTGAGGAAGTGGGATCTTCTCCCACGAAAGCTCATGCAAAAAATAAATCTGTTAGTCTTAAAGTGCCACACAACTGCTTGTTGTTTTTTTACTGGACTAGACTAACACGGCTATCCCTTTGGAAACTGGATCAAAAGGCCTTTTTTGATGGAACTGAAAACAGAAGCTTTGGCGGGCTAGAATCATCCCACTCAACCCACAAGTAGTAATTGGGATACCCAGGCAGTTTGACCATGGCTGATGCTACTAAACATAGGGAGGAAAGAGGAAATCATCCACGCAGACTCCACACAAAGGTTTGGGCTGGGGTGAGGATATATAATACACATCTTGTCTGTCACCATCTCCCCGTGATGGGAAGTGGCACAGAGCCACTGTATGCCTCTGCACAGCATGCCCACGTGGCATGTACGGCTCATGGAGCTGGGACTCTAGCAAGCTGCTGCCCAGCTGCTCATAGAAAGAAAACAGAGTGTTTCCATGGTACTTTGAGCTTTACACTCTCTCCCATGTAGGATGTGGAAAGAAGGCAGAATTTGTTATTAGTTCATTGCTATCAAAACTTAAGCCCACAGTGAATACACATTGAGCCAAACTTACTCATGAGCTGCAGTGAGTTTGGTCCACAGTACTTTGTGTGTTCACACCATAATAGAAGCAAATATCCATTTAAAATAATTCTTGACAATATACTGATAGATTTTTTAAAAACAAATATTTAGCATCTGGAGGATATTCTCCATCACACTGCACTAACTTTAAAGGTGGATCCCATTTGGGACCTCAAGTAATTGAAATGTCCTTGTAATAAAGATTTTCCATACTGGTAATAAATAAAAAAAATAAATAAATCTTGGTACTTCACCTTTAAAAATAATTAAATATATACCAGAAAAGAGAGAGAAACACTTTAATAAGTCTGAGAAAAAAACTAAAATAATGACACCCAAGTTATGTTTGCTGCAAAAGATCCCACTGAAAATGTTGAATTTAAAGCTGGGGCATATTTAAGAAAATGTATAACCTAGCTAGGGGGCAGGCAGGCGGCTGTGTTTTTGTTACGAAAAGCTGTGTTTTGTTGGCAGAAACAATTCACCCTGATTCACATTTATGAATAAACAGCAATAACAGATTTCATACCTAAATCAATAAATACAAATAAATGCATGCAAAGGAAAGCAGCCAGTGCTCCCCAGCTGCACAGTAATGCCAGATTTCAGTTTGCATCACATTAGTACAGACGGAAATGTGTTTTACCTCTGCAGCATATCTCACTCCATCTATAACATGCTCAGAGCCATGGTCATCAGAAGAACCCCAATGCAAGTGAAACTGACGCAGCCGATAGGGTCCCGTGAGAGGTCCACCTCGCAGCACTGCAATTAATCGTCTACATTAATCTTAGGCACAGACCATTTTAAAGAAGCTTTGATATAAAAGAAAGATGCATGAATTTATCACAGAGGGATCCAAACTTTGAAGGTATTGGGCACCTACGGCAATTCCAACCAATTTTAGAGGGAGTAGAGGGCACACAACACCTTGCATGACTGGGCCGATACCCACCTATTAACAGGCTACACAACACTCTGATTTTATACAGAAATCACCATGAATCAAGCTCACACCACAAAATGTGGTACCTTTTTAGAACAGATCCCACTCCTCTCACAGCAGAACATAGTGGAGCTTGGTGAGGACAGGGTCTAAGAATGACTCGCTGTTTGCCAGGGAATGTCCTGTTATGAAATTCACGATTTTACGCTGAGGACTTGATGGAAATCTCTGTGAAATTGGCCCAGAGTGGCAATGTAATACTATTGCTGGCCTAGAGGTGCCCTACTGGTGCCAAGCATGACTACTACAAACTCTGCCTGTAATCCAACACTGTAATTTTTGCAGTAATACATTATAATGTAGTACAGTGTACAGTGTAGTTGGCGACCTCTAGGAAGAGGTCTACTTCCTGAAGAAAGGGCAGAAAAGAAAGGTAAAAACTGACAAGTGGAAAAGTGGCTATTGAACATTCAGACAAATCTTATTCCATGAAGTTCGGTATTTGTAATACGTAAGGCAATGTTGCCACCAAAGGGGCTATGAGGCATTATTCCAAACAGCAGGAAGGTTTGACTTTACAGACCACAAACAAGGTAAGTGTATTTTGATGATATCCTCATGAATTACATTCCTTCTAACTATGGGGTTCAGGTCTGATCCTTTCAGACTCCGATCATCCTTAATAATCATTGATTTTCATGAAAGTAAAAGGTGCTCAAACAACTTCTACAAGAATCCAGCACCCAGAGCCGTAACGTGCTATTTCAGTGCCCCTTGCAACTAGCGGTGCTTGGGGCCGGCACCGCAAAACACTCCTTTTAATAGAGCGGCTCTATTGAGCTGCTCCAGCGCACCTGGGGCAAAGCCCCACTGGCCCCACCATAGTTACGACTCTGTACTGTTCATTGCGGAACTAAGCGTTATCTTGGGACAATGTTATCTCCAGCAAATGTGAAGAAACTTGTTTGTCCTAGCAACTGGCTGAACAAGAAGTAGAACTAAGTAGACTCGTGTACTCCAAAGTTTTAGTTTGTTTTGTTTTTGAATGCAGTCATGTAAGAAAACAATTAATGATACTACACATTTGTAAGTTGCACTTTCAAAATAAAATGATTTCTTCACAGCAGTTGTAGGAAATGAATTGAAAAATACTAATTTCTTCTGATTATCTATCCTGCAGACAAAAGCATTATTGGCTAGGGTCGGGACCCGGGGCCCTCACCCCCTCCCCCGGCTCCAATCCTGCTCCAGGGCCTGATCTGGCCCCAGCAGCTGCCACTCACCGGCAGCAGCAGGGGCCAAATCTGGCTTCAAGCCACTTGCAGGAGGCTCAAAGCCGGAGCTGGCTCCTGCCACTTCTCACAAATGGCAGGAGCTACCTCGAAGCCTCCTTGCGTTTGCAGGCAAGCAGCAGGAACTAGCTCTGGCTTTGAGCCTCCTGCAAGTGGCTTGAAGCCAAAGCTGGTTCCTGCTACTGCTCACAAGCAGCAGGAGGCTCAGAAAAGGCTGCTGCTGCTTGTGGGAAGCGGCAGGAGCCATCTCCAACCCTCCTGACCTTGCCAGAAGCGGCCCAGAGCTGGACCGGGCCCCTTCTGCTGTTCTGCCAGCCAGAGATGCAGAGCCTGTGCCCTGATGGCCCCAGCACAGCAATGCCCCTGCCTGCAGATGACAGAAAGTCAACAGCAAGAGAGTGGGAATGCAGGCACATGAGAGTTTGCACATGGAGCACCAGGGGAGACACGGGTGCCTTTCAGGGGTTGTTCCAATCTTAGAGGAATCAGGATCTCTTTCCAAGAGAATTTACGTAGCCCTTGCTGGAATATGGTGCCCAGTTCTAGGAGTCCCCAGTTCAAGAAGGATTTTGATAAATTGGAAAGGTTTCAGAGAAGGATTAGAAAGCATACCTTCTAGTGATAGACTCAATGAGCTCAATATGTTTAGCTTAACAAACAAAAGGTTAAAGCGTGTCCTGCCCACAGCCTGTAAATACTTACATGGGGAACAACTACTTGATGATTGGCTCCTCAGTCTAGCAGAGGAAGATATAACATGATCCGATAAGCTGAAACTTGACCAATTCAGACTGGAAATAAGGTGTAAATGGTAACACTGAAGGTAATTAGCCATTGGAATAATTTACAAAGGGTGATGTTGAATTCTCCGTCACTGACAATTTTTAAATCACGACTGGATGTTTTTCTAAAATATACGTTCTAGGAATTATTTAGAGGATGTTCTTAAATCCTGTGCTATACATCAGCTCAAAGTAGATGATCACAATGGGCTCTTTTTGCCTAGAAATCTGTAAGTACTACTTGACCACACCTTGCCGAGCTGCCTTTCTCTAGCAGTTTAGGCTTTTAAGAAGCTGTTCAGAAAAACAGGAATGTTAGAAATACTGCTGACAGAGATGGCACAATGCAAGCAAGGTGCTAAAATATGCATTAAAAATACACATTATTACATGTTTCTGCAATATGCTGCCCAGTCCTGAAACCTATAACATAGATAGCTTCATCACATACCATTTTTGTGTGTTCCATATTTACTGGAAACTTTAGGAAAATGGAACAATATATAAATCTTGTGATTTTAAATTATCATGTAAATATTATATTGTTAAAAATCCTGTATTCTTCATTTATTATTATTATTCTTTAGCATGTATATATTGTCCCATAGGTATGTATGGTACTCTAGAGAGAAAATAAAGACCCAGCTCTTGCTCTACAGAATTCAAAACATAGTCAAAAATCAATGGGAGTAAGGACACCAGACTCAGTCCCATTATTAACATTACTGTTTCCAGGGAATCCCTCTACAATTGCATCTGCAAACACAGGTCTGGCAAGACAAGACTAGTCTGAAATGAACATTCTTCTATCTCTATAATGTTATAACATTCACCTTTTTTCACCAATTAGTCACTTTTTCTATTTTACATCAGAATCAAACACTTAGGCTGTGTTCATACAGCACTCTTATTTTGAAACAACAGGTTGTTTTGAAATAAGAAATACCCTGTTCACACGACGCACGGTTGTTTCAAAACAACTTAAACCCCATTTGAGGGCGAAACAATGCAGTCTGAACATGTTGTTTCAAAACAACAGTAACTTGTTTCGAAATAACTGTTGCCTGAAACTGCTATTTCACTTTGAGCTTTTTTTCCTTAATTTGAATTAACAAACTGTTAATTTGAATTATTTTGAAATAAGGCATTATTTTGATACAAGTTGTTTTGACACAACTTATATCGAAATAATGCCTGTGTGTGAACACAGCCTTAGTGAACAGTTAATCTGAACATAATTCAGACTATCATAAACATTTTTGTATTTTGTGGCATCAGTGTTGTATGTTGCTTGTAGCTGGGCATTTCACATTACGTAAGGTTATTGTTAGTTTTTATGCATTTGTATGACAGTATAGGGTTTTATGCATTTGTATAACAGCACTGTCAAAGGGCTACAGTAATGGATCAATGCCTGGCAGTACTAGATATAACAGATAAAGAGACTTGGAGAGTTTATAAGTCAGGTATAAGATGAGAGACAATAATAAGTGGATGAAATATACAGATGTGAAGCAAAAGGAAAAAATTAGACAAATATGACCAACATGATCAGCAGTGCTTATGGAGCTGTTTTAGTATATTCCAACTACCTCTCTTTACTGATACATTCTGGTGTGACTCATCAAGAATAGAATTTCAATGCAAATGCCACCAAAATTAATCTAATGTAAATAAAGAAATAATATACCATATTAGCAAAAAAGCCTAAACCATCTTGATGAAGTAGATTTGTCTTCCATTTTGGTAGAGAACTATATAAAATCATTCAGATATTTAAGTCTTTTGTGTGTTTGTTTTTTATTTTATTGGATAATTCAATTTGTATATACTTTGAATTTGTTTTCACTAACACATCAAAGCCATGAAAGAAAACCAAAATTAAGATGCGCACACACTTAAATACTAAGGAGCACTATTAGCAAAATTGCTCATAATAATTATGACTGTCCCTACTAATAATATAGCAATAGTAGGTGAAGTTTACTACAGGTTTTAGAAATAACACCATGTGTTGCGCTAAATAGCTGGTCTTTCACTACATAAAATGGGCACATTCGTTTTTCTTTGCTGTAGCTTGACATTGCACATATTACCAAGGCAAAATCACGCAGACCTTACACACAAGTATGTAGGCTGTAGGCATGGGTTTACGTACTGTGCATATTTCCCAAACTGCTTGAGAAGTCTTGGCAACTATTGCTAGTCTGCATTCAGAATTATGCACTAAAAGCTCTGCATAGATGAAAGCAAGTTTAGAATCATTTGATGCAAGAAGGAGAGTTGCAATATTATAAATCCAATTTTCTTTTTATTGCAGTACTGAACAAATTTCATAGCTTCTGGCCAGTTACCTTTTCTATGAAGTGCAACCAACAGTACATGTGGGAAATTTCAGGGGTTAAGTCAACTGATGTTAAATACATCTAGCACTTGTTAAACAGTATTGATATATCTAGCCAAAATTTACAGCCACGCTAAGCCCTAAGAGCCACACAGTAAATGTGCAACGTATTGCATGTAGTCATGACATATTTGTGGGTGAATGGGTTAATAAGTGAAATGATGAAAGTCTTAATGTTTGCTTTAACAAGACTTATTTTAAAATGACATTTCTCAGTCTTTTCCATTTGTATCGGAGGTCTCATTTAGCGCAAATACTAGGGGCCTAATACTGCAGTCTTAATTCAGGCAAAAATCTCATTCATATCAACAGGATCCTTGTTCTAGCAAGGCCAGCGAGATTTGTAGCTTACCCATGTAGCTAGACTGATTTATCAAAAATGCTATGATCGTGCTTTTCAGAATGACACCTTCAATTACACAGGTAGCTATGGACCTCAAAATCTTCCAAGTGAAATTCACTCCTCTCACAGAAAACCTGAGGATTTTGGTTCCATGCAGGGGTGCTGCCGGCACAGACCCACAGAGCCAGAGCCCTGAATGTGTTGGAGAGTGTCCCAAGCCATGGGCCCCCAGCAGATAGGCTGCTTTGAGCCCTGGTGAGCCAGCAGCCTACCTCAGCTGGCACACCTGGGAGCTCAGCTAGGGCCAGCTAGGGCAGGGCCCTTTTAATTCTCCCACCCATGGCAGCCCAAACACATAGCAGAGGCGGGGGGAGAACAGAAATTTAAAGCTTCACCTCAGCATGGGTGCATTCCAACACAGTGGCTCTGGTGGCTGCGTAGGTCGGCTTTTTTGTGCGTTCCAGTCAGGGAACCAGCAGCGGTGAGTGGGGAAAGTGACTGGGAGAGGGAGGGAGAGGGAAGCCGGGTGAGGCAGCAGCAGGGCAGCAGATGAATGTGGGCCCAGGGGTCCTGGTCCAGACAGCAGGTGAGCATGGGCCCCAATGCCCCCACTCCAGGCAGTAGGTAAGCATGGGCCCCAGGGACTTCTCCAAGCCAGACAGCAGGTGAGCGTGGGCCCTGGCAGCTCCCCAAGTCTGCATGGGCCCCCAGGGTCCCTACACCAGGCAGTGAGCCAGCAGCTGAGGGAGAGGAGTGTTTCGGACCAGGCGGCAGGGCAATAGTGATGAGGTGGGGTGTTTCAGGCCAAGCGGTCCCAGGCCAGGTGAAGTAATAGGGGTGGGTTGGGGAAGCAGGGCAGTGGTGGCAATAGCGGGGGGGGGGGGCAGTGGAGTTGTGGGCCTGTGCCCCAAATGTTTTTGCTTTGCAGCAATGCCCCAGTTCCATGTGAATGGAATGTGGCTGTGGAGGTGAAACCCACTCTCCCCACGAGGGGCCATGAATCCATACATGCTGCAGCCCTTCCCTCTTGCTCCCCATCCCTCCCCGCTGCACCTAGGGGGCTGCTACAGTAATTAGAGCTTTCCTGCCCCAACTGTATTGAGTATTGGGGTGGTGAGATCCTCTCCAGTGTAGGTTGTGGTCTATCCCCTGTCCTTCCCCAACATAATCTTCTGTGCTGGTCTGTGTAGGGCTGGTGCAGAGACCCTTCAGCAGTAATTAGGATGAAGAAAGATCCGTCACACTCAACTTTCCAGACTATTTTCCAGATTGGTCTTCTGTACCCCTAAGTTTCACCTCACTTAATATCTGCTTGCTTACAAAATGAGACACAAAAATACCAAGTGCCACAGCACACCATTACTGAAAAATTGTTTAGTATCTCATTTTTATAGTATAAATATGAAACAAATCAATTGGAATACATGTATTTTACTTAGATTTCAGTGTATAGAGTAGAATAAACAAGTCACTGTTTGTATGAAATTTCAGTTTGTACAGACTTTACTAGTACTTTTCATGTAGCCTGTTATAAAAGCAGACGAATACCTAGATAAGTTGATGTACCCTGGGGTACACATACCCCTGGCTGAGAACCACTGATGCAAAGCTTAGGTCATCTTCCAAGCATTAACTAGTTCAGAATAAATTCTTAAGCTAAAACTAAAACTAACCTGATCTATCAAAGGTGTCATCAAACACAACTCTGCAGGTTCTTCCATTGTTCAGTATGGTCTTTGCTGCACCAGGATCATAACCAACAAACCAAGCTGGTAAAGAGGGGTCATGCTGAACATCTTTGCTATTAATTTCAATAGGTGACTGGTGGTCCCCTTTGGCAACAGGGTAATATTTGTGCCAGTGTTCAGGTCCTAAGAAGAAATGCAAAGGAATGTCACAAAAATTTCCTCTTCAGCTTAGGCATGAATGTGACATGACAGCTGTCAGTGACAGAACATGACATCTGTTTAACATAAATATGTTCAGTGATAGATATTATTCATATATTTAAACATCACCTCACAGCTGTGCATTCATGCTTTTTTTTTTGCTTCCTGTTTGTTTTCAGACAGGGGCATTTGAAGCATTAGCTGTAACTGCTTACAAAGTACTTGGTGGGTAATGCTTTGCTAAGCTCAGAGGTCTGCAACCCATTTAGCTCTCTGGCTGCCCCCTTGCAGCTTTGACCCCCCCCCCCCAACCCATCACCAGCAGTGGATCCTGTGAGCAGCCCCGCCAGGTTCTAGACCCACGTCACCACTCGGGGACCCTGTGGGCAGTCCCCACCAGGTTCTAGACTCACGTCATCACCAGGGGACCCCACAGGTGGCCTTGGTCGCATCACTGGACTCTCCCCACCTGGCCAGAGGACCCTGTGGGCAGCCCCTGCCAGCTTCTGGACTTGCATCACCACCAGAGGACCCTGCAGGTGGCCTTGCTCCCATCGCTGGGCTCTCCCCAGCCAACCAGGGGACTCTGTGGGCAGTTGCCACCAGCTTCTGGACTTGCGTCACCACCAG
>ML681998.1:5270518-5416153 GCA_007922195.1 Podocnemis expansa | reverse complement strand
CCCCGCCCCCCCCCCACCTCTCTGGGTTCCCCGCCAGCCTCCCGACCCCACCGCCAGCCTCACCGGGGCCCCGACCCAAGGCAAATGACACCCCTCCTTCCTCAGGACTGCATATGCTAAGTAGTGAGTTATACACCAAATCGCATAAAAAACTCCAGTTGTACCCATTGGCTTGCACACACGCTACAGGTGCATTACATATGTGGGGGACACACAGACTGACCCAGAGCTCCCAGGCAGGAGCTGATTCCCAAGGGTCTACTGTAAGAATACTCAATTATTTTTGCTCTAGTACAGCAATGAAATAGGGCATGAGTGAGGGCTGACTGGCAGAAGCTCAATCCATATAAGACTTACCAATATCATTAGACAAGAAACTCAACTGGAAGCAATGGCAATGATTACATCATCCCTCTTGATTAAAGGTGTGCATTTGCTATTCGATAAGCTTGTTTGCAATTTTGCAGTCCATGATCTGCACTGGTAACTTACAGGTCTCAAGGTGAAGTTTGAGGTATGAGTTTTGAACTACAAAGCTCAAATGATTTGATATCTGCCTTTCCTGGAGACCTCTGTTTCTCCAAGTGATATTACTATAGCTATGATCAGCAGAGATGCCTAAATTCAGAGTCTCCCCAACTTAAATTGGGGGGTGGAGTGGTTTGTTGCCAGGTCATTCCACAGTCAACAATTTTAAAAGAGCTAACTGAGGAGCTCTCTGGACTGTTAAAGTTGATTTCCCATAAGCCTTGCTAAAACAGAAAAGCACCAGAAGACTGAAGGAAAGCAAATGTGCCAATAGCAGGACCAATTAATCCTGGGAAAAATAACAGAATGGCTAACACCAGACTTGATTAATAAAGAATTAAAGGAAGGTAATATGATTGATGTCAATGAAATTGGATTTATAGAAAGTAGATCTTGTCATACTAACTTGTTATAATTTTTATGAGATTAAAATTGGATTACAAGATAATGTTGATGTGATATACATAGCCCTCTACAGAGCATTTGCATAGGTACTGCACAATATATTGATTAAACAACTAGAACCATACAAGATCAATATGGTAAGCATTAGATGAATTAAAAACTGGTTATGATGCATAATCAGCTAAAACAGAAGCTCTCAGTGTGATGGGGGTGGCCAAAATGGTCTAATGTGATCCTTGGATGTGCAAAACAGGGAACTATTAAGAGTAGGGAGGTTATATGAACTCTGTATTTGACACTGGTGTGACCACTACCAGAATACTGTGTCCAGTTCTGTCATCTGTGGTTCAAGGCAAATGTTGGTAAATTGGAGAGGGTTCAGAGAAGAGCAGAGAGAATGATGAAAGGATTTTGGTACATGCCTTATAGTGAGCGATTCAAAGAGCTCAATCTGTTTAGTTTAACCAAAGGTAGTTTAAGAGGTTAACTGATCATGATCTGTAAGTGCCTACTTGTGTAACTGAAATTTAATGATAGGGGGATCATCAGTTTATCAGGCAAAGGTATAATGAGATCCCATGGCTGGAAGTTGAAGCTACACAAATTCAGACTAGTGATAAAGTGTACATTTTTAAGAATGAGAGTAACTGACCACTAGAATAACCTACTAATAATTGTGGTGGATTCTCCATCTTTGAAATTTTTTAAATCAAGACTGGTCGTTCGAATTTAAATAGGAATTCATTCAGGAAAGTCCTTTGGCCTATGAGATACAGGAGATCAGATTATATAATCAGAATGATCCTTTCTGTCTTTAATTAAGCTCTTAATTTTTTCTCCAAGAGGGGCCCTGGACTTTGGAATTCATTTCCTCCACCATTCATGAGCTAACAGAGCCTAGATCTGTTGACCGTGAGGATACGCATTGCAAAATCTGTTTTCTCAGGCATTTGGGGAGCAGAAGGACAGAGGAAGAAGAGACGCTGATGTGGGATGGGTGGATTTGTTTGTTCAGTTGCTCCAACTGGTTGATTTATTACTTTCTGAGGTTTTGTTGATTGTACTGGCTTCTTGTATGTTTTGCATTTGAAATACGTCTTAAACGGTGTGATATTTAAGTGACACCTACTGTTGTTTGGCAGGTGCTCTTTATTACAAATATAAATAAATAGATTTTAAAAAATCTCAGATAGTGTTACAGCAGATGCTGTGTTTATTCATATAAGTCCTTTGGAAAAGCCTACTAAGCTATTTGGCTCAATAGCATTGTGTGGAAACAAGTTTCACAATTTAATTATATCTCACATTAAAAAGGATTTCCTTCTGGAATATGTAGTCTCTTATGTTCAGGGGCCATATTCTTTTGAGGTGATGGATTCATTAGCAGTATATTACCACAAAAAGTAATGGGAGATTCAAAGAATGTCTCATAAATTGTATTGCACATATGCTCTTCATTTGTGCATGACTTTTCTTTTGGGGAAAGTATGCTCTACATGTACATCTCAGACATAGTAAAATTAAGGTTTTTACTTTTCAAAAAGAAAATATGCCTAATAGAGACTTTATTAATACTATGTCTATAGTAGGGGTGTGTGTGTATCCACAATGTTTTAGAGCTAGTTAATGATGCTCACAATAACAGAATTTTTTCTCAAAGACGTTCCAGTCTGAAGACTCAAACAGAGCAGTGGAAAAACAGAAAGAGGTGAATGGTTTTACAACCATAGCGCGGCACAGAACAAGTTAATTTCCCCAAATTTGTTGATGGAGAGGAAGAGAACTTTACATCTACTACTAAGAAAACTGCCCTAACCATAAGGAGTAGCAAGAAATAACATACAGAATAAGGCATAACAATAAAAGCCAACGGCTATACTTTAAAAAGCATTTAAGAGACAAACCCAGTTTTAAAACTAACTTACATAAGGACAAAAGACCTGAGGCATGGCTGCAGCTGACCTAGGTCAGCTGACTCAGGGTCACAGGGCTCAGGCTGTAAAGCTGTGTAGATGTTTGGACTCGGGTTGGATCAGGATCTCTTAGGCTTCAGCCCAAGCCTGAACACCTACACAGAGATTTTTCAGCCCTGGAGTTCAACCCCTGTGAGTTTGAGTCAGATGACCTGGACCCACCACAGGTTGTTTATCCTTGCATAGACATACCCAAACTGTCATTGAAAGACAAAGTCAATGAGACTTGGTTCCTAAGCCACTTTTGAAATTGGGACATAGGCACCTAAATCATCTAGGGGCAAATCATCAAGTGTATTTAGGCACATAAAGATGCAGATAAGCACCCCGTGAGATACTCAAAAATACCTAACCTTTGAAGTTAATGGGATTTAGGTGCCTAACCTGCTTTGGTGCTTTTGAGTATCTAAAAAAGTGCCTATTTGCAACTTTAGATGCCTAAATGTCTTTGAAAATCTGATCTTTAAGCATTTTTTTTAAATGCCACCCAAAGGGAACAACTGGGAAAGAAGGTGAGATGGGCCACACGGAGTGGAAATTTGTTTAGAAGAAATGTAGAGTGGAAAAGTATGCAGGACCTAAGTTATAGCGTGCTTTGGAAGTCTAGAAAATGGAAGATGACATACAAGCAAAACAAGAAATAAGAAAAGAATCCTATGGCACTTTTAAAGTCCAACAAATTTATTTATCACATGACCTTTTGTGGGAGAAAATCCCACTTCATTAGATGCTTGAAGATGGGGAATTTTTGGCTTTGTCTTTTGACGGATGCCTGTTGATTGAAAACTACCAGCTGCCAAGTCCAAAAATCAGCCCTTCTGTAAGTTCTGAGCAGCCGGCTGCTGCCCACTGTGGCTCTCTGCCAGGGCAGGAGCAGCAGTGAGACACAGCAGGCAGCAGTCAGGCACTCAGAACTTACAAAAGGCTGATTTTGGGACTTGGCAGCTGGTGTTTTTCAATCAACAGGCATCCATCAACAGACATAGCCAAAAATTCCCCATATTCAAGCATCTGATGAAGTGGGATTTTCTCCCATGAAAGCTCATGCAATAAATAAATTTGTTAGTCTTTAAAAGTGGCACAGACTCCTTGTTTTTGCTGAGCTAGACTAACATGAATAACCCTTTAGAAGAAATAAGAAAACATAGTCAGAACAATGGGAGAATTATATAAGTTTGCTAGATGCATATACAACTCAAAAGGAAGATAGATAGCATGAACCTAGAGGATGTAGTAGTTGAGGCAGGATTTTATAGTGATGGAATATATCTAGACAAATGTTCATAAAAGCTAACCTTTAATTGTTTGGGATAATACTAAAATCTCAACAGAGTTAAAAGTTCACAGAGAATCAATTAACCCTGGGCATTGCTATATATTTAATAATGTGTGAAAAGGGGTATTTCTGTAAATAAGGGCAAAGATAAAAAGAAAACCAAAGGGGAAAGAAAAACACAAAGAAAAGAAAATCCCAGTATCCAATAGATCTTAGCAACAACTAAGGACTGGATTCTGGCGTATCACACCCCAGCCATTGTCCAAAGACCACTGAAGTCAATAGAAAGATTCCAAGTGATTTCAGTGAGTTTTGGATCAACTCCACAAATAACATGGCAATAGGGCCTTTATAAATATTGATATATTAGATAAAATAGTACAGCCCTTCTGGCCTTAAACTCTGCGAGTCTTTGAGTCTATGTACACATACCAAAGCTTTTGGCATTGCACTCTTCTAAGTCACTACATAGATATTTTCCCCAGAGTGTTGCAATTTTGTTTCTATCCATTCCTTATGGAGTCTGGACCCTTATGTCACAGGTGGACAAAAAAATATTACAGGTGAATTTCTTCCCTTTAAAACAACAACCTGGTAATTCAACACAAAGAACCCCATAATTTCTTTAACTAGGTGACTACTATAGTTTTGCAGTAGGCATGACATGCACCCTGGAATCCAAGAATCAAAATGTGAGCTGAGCTATCTGCTTTTATACACTCTGGCACAGTCTGACTCCAAATAATCCAGGAATGAAGCTCTGACCTAAGCTGTTTGCTGTTATAAACTCTGGACGTGTCTGCTCAAATTCCAGAAGATTGGCGCCTCTTCTCTACAAAGGTAAAGCTTTGTGTCTCACACTGACCTTGAATTATACTGTTTAAGGTGAATATTCAGTCAACTGGAAACAGATAAAACTGAAGGAGTCCAGAACAGTTTTGAAAAAGGAGCAGCTGACTGTAGGCAAAGCCAGTATTTTCCCATAGCCATCAACTCTAATTGCCTCGCCAGAAATATTAAAACTGAGCATCAAAATACACATACACAAGAGCTGAAACAAATGGGAAAATCTCCTTTCACATATCCACCAAAGGGTCCCAATTCCCGATGTATTTGTAGCTCTGACAATGTACACAGTTTCTTTTGAGGTAAGCTTACTTGATCATGTTGGGCATAGCACCTCTTCATTAGAAACTGCTTTGGTAATACATGCTTATGTGCAAATATACCGTTAATCTCTATGTTTTCAGAACTATGAGACATATCCTGCTTCTACCTTGTGCAGCTGGACAAGGAGCACATTTTAGAACTGACTGCCCTGGTACTGCTGCACAGGGAGGGGTGGAGGCTTCACAAAAGAAATTCACATCCTGTGGATATGTACAGGAATGAGAAATGTTCCACAGAGCACCCTCCATGGCAGGGCACGGGGGAGTCTGACTATGGGGGAGTGGCAGGAGGTTGGGCCTGCAGCTATGAGGATCCACTGACTAAAACCCTGTTGCACTGGTGGTGATGGGGTTAGGGGGCACAGAGACTGCTATAATTTATAGAGCCTGGAGCGGGTGTGCTCAGGTTTCGCAGACCACTACCAGATAGCTGAGAATTCCATTCCTATCAGCCCTTACATAGCTCCTGTGCAAAAATCCCTTTACTTGCACTTTGCTCAGAGGACCCAAACTTAGCCCTGTCATTGATTGATTAGCAGAATATCACTTCTATATTTTGCCCCTCTTCTTCATTATTTAAAGCACACCATAAATATACACCTCCCTGTACAGACACATAAAAGACAAGATCCTTAATCCAGGAGCCAGCAGTCTAATTTGGACAAGTACACTAATAATTCCAATGCAAGTGACAAAGGGATACTGCTGGCTAGGAGATCAAAGTTGGAAGGTTGTATTTCCTTCTCACACATATGCTGTTTAGACCCCATGGTTCTGGATGGGTATTTTTCTCAGTAATGCTAATCACTGTTAGAATGAGATCTGTGACAAAACCAGTGAAGAAAGAGCCAAAAAGCTCATACCACACTGACCTGTCAGAAAAAGGCACAGGGTAAGCACAAGTGGCTAGATTCAGAAAGCCTGAGTGAAGCGCCTAGGCACCCAGTATAATGAATGGGGAGGGATAGGAACTTCTGATTCACAAAAATGAGCAAGCCAAGTGGCTCTTTGTCTAAGTTAGCCAGTGGGCTATGCCAAAGGTCAGAGGTGTGTCATAGGCCCTGCCCACCTCAGTGCATAAGTCTTAGTTGCAGTGGGGCACCTAGTTCTGCTTGAGTCTCAGCTACAAATCAAGCAAGGAGTCCTGTGGCACTTTTAAAGACTAACACATTTATTTAAAGCTTGAGCTTTGGTAGAAGAAAAATCCCACTTCATCAGCCACTTTGAAGATGGGGAACTTTAAAGTTCCCCATCTTCAAAGTGGCTGATGAAGTGGGATTTTTCTCCCACCAAAACTCAAGCTTTAAATAAATGTGTTAGTCTTTAAAAGTGCCACAGGACTCCTTGCTTGATTTGCTGAACTAGACTAACATGGCTACAAATATCAGAGAGCATGAGAATGACTCTAGTTAATAGTAGGAGCATGCATGTGGAAGACCCAAGATCAGCGATTCTTTCATCATTTAGTCACAGGGGAACAGTTTCAGTAGGGGAGCCTGATCTCAGACTATGCCATAGTCCACAGGCAAGGACATTCCTCTGAGCAGTGGCAGATCATTGTTCAAATCCCTTCTCCCCCTCAGATAGAGGGGGTACCGGAAGCAATGATCTTCCATGTCCCAGGTGACTACCATAATGAGTGGACTAAGAGTTATGCTGGGAGTCTTGCTCCCTCCTCTGCTGTTTTGTGAGAGCTCTGCTATGGGGGCCTGCTCCAATCCAGTAGCTGAGTTCTTAGGGTATGCACTGGATTGCAGGGAGAGTTAGGGAAGCCTATCGTTCCCCAGTTTGCACACTGCTCTGGACTTTGGCGTCTAGACACCTAGACGGAGGCTGAAGCGTGCATGAATGGAACCAGAAACTTAAGTGCTTAAGTAACTTTTACTGCAAAAACGTAGGCCCTGAGGGAGTTTAAACATGCAAGTCCTTTAGTGAAGCTAGCTTAAACGCACCTATGTAGAAAGTCATGTACTTTCTTAAGTATGACTGTTAACAGTGAGTGTAGTTGGCAGTGGCAAAGACATGGAAACTCCGTTCACAGCCAGGTTTGTGCAGACTTGCCTGCCAAAACACAGGAGTATGTGCATATTATGCTGCCCTTATAGAGTGCAAAGATGCACTTAATATTGCAAGTTACTCACTTTTTTCTGCAGTGGTCAGAAAAGAATCCAACAAAACAGCTGTGCAGACACCTTCATCTCTGGCCTCCGAAACTTCCCACTATAACGTGTGATGAAGAACATGATAAAGAGGCAATCAAAGCACTGTTCAGCCAGGGTGGGGGTCAAATTGCAGCCTGAAAGATTTTTAACTTGAGACCATAGAACTGTAGAAATTCATCCTAATACATCATTCAGGCTATGCATAAACATTAACCTAGTCCTCATATTATTTTTTGTTAAGGATAGCTGTCTTTCTGATATAAAGGTATTATCATCATCACTTCATACATTTCACATTGCATGGGATTTTGTCCTCTGATGACAGTTTATACGGCTTTCATGATTCGTATTATGAAAATGTAACAGGCAAAACCTCGACTCCTGGCATTATTGAGCTAGAAAGATCAGGTCATTGCAGGAATGTATGCTAACAGATCTCACTCCTTGTGTGTTCCTTTTACAGTACTAGATTCAGAAAAATACACGGCAATGATTTGAAAACGCAGTTTTGAAAAAGAGAAACATCTTCTCAGGTTCAAAAAGGCATTGCTGGTATTATCTTACCCTTTGCTACGTGCTATCAGTTAGTGTATTATCTCACTTTTGTTTTTTAGCACTTGCATATAAAACTGACACCTGTTGCAATTTTAATTCATAAATTTTAGCATAGGCGTTAATCCTTCAGAAATGGTTTCTTCCTCACCTACTGAGAGCCAGAAACATTTGTGAGATCATCAAATTCCATTTGGAACAGCTCATAGTTGTTTGGTTAGTGTAAACAGGTGGCTTTAGCAGTCTTGCTCAAAGTCACATTTAATCTACTTTACACAGAAAAAGAACACATACTAGACCCATTTATGGACAGAAAGGATACATTTCTAGAGCAAAAAGAAGAGTCAAAGCAATTGTTTTCTTCTATTTCATTTGTTAAAAAATGAGCAATAACTTCCATTAAGAATTCCACAAACCACAGGAAAACCTTTGAGATTTTAGCTTTTCAGTGAACTGTGTATGATTCGATTGTAAAAGTAAGTTCTCTGTGAGCTACAGAAAACTGTAATTTTACAGGGTTTATAGGAACGTGACAAATGTTATGTGTCCCAACCAATAAGCTGTCCCATACTGTATTGTTTTGACTTATTTTTGTCACTCTCTCATCTTTTCTTTTTATCAGGAAACAAAGTGGGGAAAGTAGAGAATATGATACCTTTAAGTGCAATAGTCATACTAAAATGTTTTTGACCCTCTCTTCCAAAGATCTCTTCTTCACATATTAGCAACAAAGGACCTATTTGGTCCATAAGCTTACCATGGTTTATTTGGCAACCCAAGATCCATCTTGTCCCCCTTCCACTTTTCCTTGAGGACAGACATATTCTGCAAGTCATGAAATTAAGATATTTCAGCAGTCAGCAATGGTTGATTAAGAAAAAACCAGATTTGAAAGCTTAAGCTGAAGATGAATGAATTAATGAATTTACAGATGGGTGCAGCAATAACTTATTCTGTTAACCTTTATGGTGCTTATTTCAATGCACTATCCAGCTGGGCACTTTCCAGAAGAAATAAAATATCAAAGATCAGCAAAACAACGTCACTGCCAAGTGACTTGAGAACTTGTAACCATGTAGGTGTATGCAAACCACCCCCCACTCACGAATGAATGTATATCTGTGAATATCACAACCATTAGTAAATAGACCTGGTTTACAGAGGGGCAACTGAGACACAAAATTTTAACGGTGGGATTTTTGAAAAATTTTAATAAGGTTTGTGCTCCTAAATTTCTTAAGTGCTTTTGAAAATTGCACTCTCTGCCAATGTTTTTGCAGAAAGTCTGTGCAAGAGCAGGGAGCTAAATGCAGATTTTCTGAGTTCAGGCCAGTGCCTTAATTAGAAGGCCATCCTTAATCCCCCAGGAACATATCTACAGACAGTAATCCTGAGTGATAGAACTGTAAGTGGTGGACTTTGTTAACCAATAAACTTCTGTTCAACAAGAATACCAAATTTGCTAAGATGACAAAATGGGATAGGAAGCAGGAAAGTGGAAGAGAGAAAAAGTGTAGAAGTAATCAAAAATAATCAGGTTTAACACATATTTCAGCAGTATTATTAATTATTACATTGAAAGTATATTGGAAAAGTTGTTATGATTTTACTTGCAGAGAGGAGGATACCTGGATGCTCAATATTCCTATTTTATTTTTAAAATAAGAATAAGACATGGGGTCACCTGGCCATAGCCAGGTAAATTGCTGGCTGAATTCCAGAGGAGCAATCATGTTAGTCTGTATATAGCAAAACCAACAAAAGTCCTGTGGCTCTTTAAAGACTAACAGATTTTTCAGGCATAAACTTCCATGGGCTGCAACCAACTTTGTCAGATGCATCTGATGAAGTGGATTACTGTCCATGCAAACTTATGCCCAAAGAAATTCATTAGTCTTTAAGGTGCCACAGGACTTGCATTGGTTTTGGAGACTGATTGAATGCTAAATATAGAATATTTAGTTTCTGATAACCCATCTTTGCATACCGGGTGCAGAACACAGTAAGTATAATGATAAAATATAAATATGAATCAACAAGTGGATAAATCTGCTCTCTGTTTTTAGTTAAAAGACTTAATTCACTAAAATATTTCAAATAGAGATGACATGACATAGAAAGAGATTTAAAAAAAAATAATGCTAATTATGTACCATTTCTGGGAAGATTAGTGAGACCTGGCTCCATTCTGCTCTCATCTGCAAATGTAAAGTATAAAAGGGTGAAATAATCTATGTTTATATTAGATGCCAACCCAAGCTTTGGTTCTAAACCATGCCTCTGCTACAGCACTTCAGTCACCTATGAAATGCGTTACAGTAGGTCAAACAAATATGTACATCATCCATTCCTGTTTCAAGAAAAACAAAATGGGATGTAGCTTAAACAAAGTGCACAGCTTTTAGCTACATTCTAGTTATATAAATGCTTTTGTCTGAATATGAAGAACCTCTTTCAGGGCTGCAACATGTTTCAAGAGCTTGTTGGAATAAACAACATATGGCAGTCTCGTCACATGCCTAGTGAATAAGGAACTGTCTATCCAAAGGGGATTTTCAATATCCGTCATCTAACGAAAGATCCAAAAGGAAGAGCCAGCACTACAGTGCATGGATGTGAAACACTTTCTGGTGGATTTTGAATCTATATTTTGTTCTCTGGGAGAGACGAAATAGGGAAAATCCTGGTCACCCTTTTTATGAAAGTAGCCCAGTTGAAGACTGTGGGGCTTTTCACTTGAGTAAGATTAATAGAATTTGGCCCTGATCCATGGCTGCACTGTGCTCTTTTTGGGTGTAAACAGAGGTGAGGTGATATGCAAAGATGGCTCTAAGCACCTATGTGTTTCCCCTAGTCATGAGTCAGCTGCATGCTGGGCTGGCCTCTTGGCATAAATTAAAACAGCCCAAAGATTGAACTGATCAAATTTATGTCAATTGTCAACAGCTTTCAGGAGCCAGCTGAGAACGGTTGATTTATACAGAACTCCTCATCACATCCCTTATGGCTACAAGAAGAGGGGAGGCATTAGAGTTACAACACATGCTGTATACCATTCAAGAATCCAGTTACACTGAGGAGAGCTTGCCTTGTATGATCAGCCATATTGGTTTTAAGGCTAATTTGCAGTACTAACATGGTGCAAAGTGATGGTACCACAGTAAGGAACATAGCCCAATATTCTAATAAAACACCCCAAGCATAATTACTCAAAATACATTGCAGATAAAAATATAAAGCCTCCTTTTTATTGAAAAGCTTTTTTAAGAGAAGAGAATGCAACAGAATGGAAAATTATTACACTAAATATGAGCAGGGCTACAGCAGTTCATGGCACGTTGTGTGCCTGGCAGTTTGAGAAAGATATGTCGCACTGTGTTTTTGATTGAGGAATGCCATAGTTAGGAGGTATGTCACAGCCAAAGAGCCAGCTTGTGATTGTCTTTCATTTCACTGAGATGCATGCCTGGATATGGAAAGCATGATAGATGTGGCTGGAAATCCCATTAACAGGCAGATCTTTGAAGGAAAATCTGCCCAGCCAAAAAGGGCCAGTATATGGGGATAAATTCTGCTGCCTTTCCACACTGAGATTTTCCTATTTATCCATGTTTTCTTTTTTGACAAACAGCAAAATCCACCACACATAAACAAAGATTAGACAAACCCCTTCTGTTCCTTTTTATTTCAGTAGATGTATAGCGATATACTGTCACCACGGTACATAGCAGCTGACCTGCCAAATCCCAGGACAATTATGCTATAGCTCAATATCTAATCCATCATCTACATTAATTTTCATGCCAAAAAAATAAACTGCAGATTTTATTTAGCATTAGTAACCGAGGCCAAGTAAGAGTTTTTCCTGTGACATCTTATCAAATGAGCATATAAAAGAGAACATCTGTCTATCAATCACTAAATCAAAGAATCAATTAATACATATGGGACTTCTGCAGCAAAAGTATTTTGTCCATATAAGGCACAGCTTCCAGATTTGATATATTGAGCAGCATAATCTCGGTAAGTAGGTGACTATTATACATTTGTCATTGGGATTTGCTTGCGTGGCATGCACACTGAAATCCAAATCTCGATTCAAGAATGAAAATCCGAGCTGAGCTATCTACTTTTATGCACTTTGGCACAGTCTGACTCTGAATAATCCAAGAATGAAAATCTGACCTTTTATAAACTCCAGGCGTCTACTCTGAAATTCCAGCAGACTGGCCACTCTTCTCTATTGACCTTGAATGCTAGTCTGACAAGAACTTTCAAACAGGCAAAAATATGGGGAAAAATTATTTTGCAGCATATCTAATGATACAGCAGATTAGAAACTTTTTGCTTTTGCCAACTACCTCTATGAAGAGAAGGAAAATGAAAGGAAATCCCTCAACAAAGGGAAAGGTGTACAAAGAGTATCACAACAACAACAACAAACAAGATACATGTGAGGTGATGCAAACCACCAGTGTCTATTCTAGCTAAGCTACTTAGGATGGGAAGGTAAACTTATGGGAAGGTCAGTATTAGATCCCCTAAACTGTCTAGGCAATCCATTTCCTGTGCATTCTCCCTGTAAGACAAATGCCCCTCAATGAGCAACCTTTAAGAGAATCATGCTCTCAGTTGATGGCACTCCCCCTATTCCAGGGTATGCCAGACGCCCAATGAACACATGAGGTATTTGCTCTTAACCATTCTCTACAAACATCTGTCACCAGATTCAGCAGAAAAGTAGTGCATCCTTAGTCACTACTTCAGCAGTCCTCTAGAGGAAATGTCTCATTCCCCTTGCGACTTTCTATAGGGGCTGCATACAGCTCTGCCTCTCCCATTTTCTTCCCCTTCTACACTTTATGTCTAGATAATCATCCACAAATATAAATTCAACTCTATGCTGCCAACTCACATATGTCTCTCTCTCTCCCCTCCAGATCTGTCTCCTTCTGTCCAAACTAAAATATCAGTTTATTTCTGACACATCCTCATGCATATCTAGCCACCAACTCAAGCTCAAATAGCTGACACAGAGTTTTTAATTCTTTCACCCACAAGGTCCCTTCCAGCCTCCTTTCTCAATTACTATAGATAAAATCTCCACCCTGTTGCTCTCCCAGCCCCATAATCTGGGCTTCATTTTCAATTCACATTTGTCACCTGATTCTCACATCAACTATATGTAAATGCAATCTTGCTCCTCTGCTGTCCATTCAAATGCTGTTGTAAAAATCATTCTCCTAACTTATCCAGAGTTTACAATTGTGTTGGGTACACAGATGCCAAAGGAGTTGCTACCAGTTTATTCCAATGTAATTGAGAGCATGGTTAGGTTGTGGATTTTAGGGCATATCTGAACTATAGGTATAACCATTTTTAATGTAACTGTCATTGTATGCCACTGGACTAACAATTAACATGGTTTAGCATGTCAACAACAGCAGCTTTTCCTGTCTTATCTCCCCCATCTCTGACCTCCTACTTTTTTTTTTTCCAGTCACAGTTCCTCAGCTTACTTCTCATTCCTACACATTTTTGCTTCTTACTCTATGAAGGCCACCATTTTATGCTGGGAAAACTCCTTCCATATTGAGTTTTTCTTTCCCCAGAGATTATTTAGAGCATCTCACCCCCCCTCCCCCCGCAAAGAGAAGGGCTTGGCACTTGCTCCTGGCTGCAGTCTGTGTCAACACAGGTTTGCTTCAGATGTCTACCAGCCTATCAGTGCACTTTTCTTTCTGTGAAGGTTGCAGAGCTTTATGTAGAGCCAGATAACAATATGCAACACATGTTCAACAGAAGATTGCAACACACTGAAAACTGGCAGTCCTAATAATTTAGCTGAGAAGTGAAAAAGATGATCAGTGTTGTCTTTGACCTTTGTTTAAGCTCATTTGTGACCTTACATATCAGACACAAGAAACACCTGCTTTCAAACATTTTCATAGATGTTTATTTCCCTGGTACCTCCCTGGGCAGAAAGTTTCAATGGTCACCTGCTATTCAGACATGTCTGTCATTGTAAATATTGCAATTTCAATGACACTACTCATATGCTTACACTTTCATGCTCTTAAATTTGGTTGGATTTGGATGCCATTGTGAGAGTATTCTGGGGGTACATTATCACATTTTTCCCTAATTGCATGTTGCATCATGATAACGGCAAACAATAGGCCTAGATGTGCTGAACCATAGTGGAGCTAGGCGGTTGGGGCTAATGCTGTAGTCAAAGGCAGTGACTGGTGTTACTAACTGCTGAATTTGCAAGGCAAAGAGAACTGGAACATCTGACTAGGCAGCAACATATCAAGGAATGACTTCAACAGACTCCCTCTGTTATTAGCTGATGCTACTTCTAGCACAATGGCAACAGTGATAGGCCTTAGATTTTGGATGTGCTAGTGCAACAGTAATGAACAATGACTATGTCTTATGTTGTCATGTATGTGCCACTATTGATAGTCCCAAGAGCTAATGTGACCCTCCATCTTGAGCCTTCCCCACTCCACTTCCTACACCTCCCCACTCACAGCCGCAATAATCATCATACCATCAGTTCTGGCTGCAGAAACCTTTTCTTCCTCCTCCCAATCATCATCATCCCCCTTACCAAAAGAGAAGGGAAACAAAACTGTGGACACTGTAAAGAGTGTCAGAGGGAAGTCTTGTGCAGAAACCCCTGCTCAGGTCTTCAGAGAAGGGGCAAATGGTCTCTTCCTGGACCCTTGGCTATGGCCTTTAACCCAGTGACACTGAACTTGAATTACATTGATTTTTTTTTTTTAATGACACATTGGTTGATACTTCAGTTAATGTCACATTCAGTGACAGAAATCTACTGACTTCACTTTAATAACCCAGAACTGCTTGTTACTCTCCATTATCTGGAAAGCAAGCAAGGTGCTCACCACAGTATCAGACCTGGTGCACATTGCTGGCTTAGTCATTTTAAAACATGCAATTCCAGATAGTTGCTAGAGAAACAGTTCAGCTAATAAAAAAATGGATGCACAAGTACTTGTTGTGCCTTGCAATGACTGTCAAAAACAAGTTGTTGGCATTTTGAATCTATCCCCACTTCCTTGTTACATAGGCAATATTATTCTTTGGGATGGCTGGGAAGAGTCAGAGTGCCGGAAGGACCAGAATATAGAGTACTTTACTGATGACACAATAAAGTTTGTTATGACCTGGCAGATAAGGGAAACAGGAGGTCTGGCTAACACCATTACAGGAATATGACCAGGCACTCTTTTCTACACAGAAAAACATCCATCCTGGACTGATTCTGACAATCATGCAGTAAGATCAGTTACACCTTTATGGATAGGAGATGTGCAGTTGTGAGGACATGAGCCATGCATTGAGACAGTTAGAAACTGAAATAAAATGTCATGATCTAGACAGGACCTTACTGATTCTTCTTTTACTACTTTAAAACATATGCTAAATTGGAATGGAGAAATTAAAAAAAAATCAAAATAAATTAACAAGGCTGAAAGAAGAAAAACCTGTAAGAAATCTTAAAGCAATCAAAGCTGATATTTTAGACTACTGCACAGTATATTAGTCTTACTTCAGCATCACTGCACACAGATGCAAATAAATGCCATGGCAATTTACAAATAATTTTTTCCCAGTATATCATAAATATACAGAAACGCACAAGCTAATGAGGTGGGCACATGAGACAGAAAACAATAGCACTCACTTCTAATTGCAGTTCCAATACTGACATCCTCAGAGGACTTGGCGAAGCACACAATCTATTTGTGCCTCAGATCCTCTGTCTGTAGAAGGAAGGCATACTTCACCTATTTCACACTACCTTTATGAGAATTATTTAGATAACATCTGTAAACTGTTTTCCACATGACAGGAGATACATAAGTGCTAGGTATCAATTATTTAGTATTGGAACCACTCATATTGCAGGACTTAAAGTTGATCAGCTATAAAAATCCACAAGGTTCAGTAGCTTTCAAATATCTGATTGTTTTTCTGTGGTGCAACAGTCTGGAGATAATATGCTAGGTTGTAGTTTAAGGTAGGTATTTTATTACATCACCAGCAACCTGAAACATATTCCTACTTCTATGTTGATATTTATCAGTCTTTGATTTTGCATAGCAATCTTCACTAATATTTTTTCATTGTGCACTTCTAACTGGGCATTTTCTAGACCCTTAGTTTCATATACAATATGCTTGAGATGTATGTCTTTTTTATAGCTACTCAGCAGAATTTATAGCAAAGTACTCCAAGACATTAGGCATGGAAGGTATTCTTTCTGAACTTACATCACTGTACCTTTTCCTACAGCTGCTATGAAATCAGTGTTTTAATTATAGCTCCCACAAACATTGTTGGGCAACAAGTCAGCAACTTTCCTTTGTTTTTTCCAGGACCAGTAGCATTTGTTTAGCTATAAATTTAGAGATGTTGTTAATGCGGATAGCTACCCTGATGTCCATTGAGACTAAGGAAAATATGTGCTTAGCTGATTTCTCATTAGACAGAAAATAAAATTCACAGAGTAAAAGTTCATAAAGTTTCAGATTTACATCTCAAAGCCAGGACAATTAAAAAGACAACATGCTTGGGCTATGAAAAAACATCTATCCTTATCTAAAAATTACACCGTCACATTAAGTTTGGTCTTATGATTCTAGTCAAAAGAATGCCACCGGAAGAGACAAGAGATATATAGGAATAAAATGGTGGTCACGTAACATGGGCCCTTTCTCACTTTGACCATATTGTTAGGCTGAACAAAGAACTAGTATGAATACCATAGAGAATAATCCTACACTGGCAAGGAGATAGAGATGACTATTTCATCTCTAGTTTCTACCACTTTGCACTATTATTCTATAAATCTTTAAGAACAGCACCAAGGACCACTCCTGAACCATCCATTTGTGTCTGGTAGCATAAATTTGCTCACACAAAAAGCATCTCGGCATGTGCAAACAAATATGTGAGGAAAAATTTACGTGCTTTCTGCCTGCAAATAGATACAAACTTGTGTTCAAACAAAGCACTAAGTCTGAGAATCTTATAGATCAAGAGTAAAATTAGATGAAACACCATAAAAATGTTTTGTTCTAGTTAAGTTTTCCTGGCAGCAAGGCAAGCAGAGGCTAGCTGAAGTCTGGCCCCACAGTGGCCTCTGGTGGCCAGGAAAAGCTGGTGCCACAGTCTACCCACAGTTCTGCTTAATCAAAATGCAAGTGTTTGCAGATGGGACAAAGGTGTGACAGTATTTCTATATGTATGAGTCCCTTGCCAGATAAATGATACTTACCAACACTTCAGAAAATTTCCCCACTGCTGGTGAGAGTTCTCTTCATCCTGAGGCATCTGAACATTTGTATACATTTCTGCCTCAAAGCTCCATCTTTCAAATATGGAGGTGACTCACCTGTGACCAGAATTCTTCAAGATGACTGCATAATCCCACTTACGGGTAATTCAATGACCTGTGCTGTCTAACAGAGGAATCTTCTCCAAGCAGTGCCTTTTGGAGTGCAGACGCCAACCTCTTCTACTCATCTTCTCAGCATTCCTAAATGTTCTATAGACTGGTTATATAGGAAGGTACCGCACTTTCTACTGCCTCCAGTCTTTTCACAGAGAAAGCTAAAATAGGAATATGGCAGAGGAGGAGGCTGGGAAGGAAATGGGAATGTGCAGCACCATCTTCAAGAACTCCAGTTATAAGTAATTAGCTTTTATTTCATCTTCAAGTGGCTCTACATGTTCCCACTTATGGGTAGTTTGGCAAGCAGTGGGAGTGCTGAAAAAATCAGGAGGTGGGAGGAGGCTCCTAATTAAAGAATGGCTGAAGCACATATCTGCTAAACCTGGCATCTGCCCTAGAAGCCAAATCCAAAGCATAAGGTTTAGTAAATGTATTAACTGACATCTAAGCAGTAGCCTTACAGATTTCCTCCTCAGGAACATGGTTAAAACAAGTAAAATAAACTGCCTCTGCACTAAAGGAATGAGATATCATACCAGCAGACACAAGGACTACTGCGAATTTATAACATTCAAGTACATACATCTGACTGTCGACAGCACGAGGAGGAGCACTATAATACATGTGATTCTTAGCATAAGAAACTAATAATCTTTAAGATTTCCTAAAATCTTTAGTTCAATTTACATAATGTACTAGAACCCTTTGAGCATCTAAAGTATAGAAAATGGATTCCCTTTTACTAGCACATGAATTTGGAATGAACATGAGGAAATGTACTGTATGACTGATGTGAAACAGATACGGTTTTGGTTAAAAACCAAAATTAAGCCTAGGAATCACCTTATCTTTTTGAAAAAAATAGCAAAAGGCAGGTCTGCCATCAATGCAGACCATTGCATTAACAGTTCATCCACTCTTCTGGCTCATATTATAGCAACAATAATCACAGTCTTAATAGAGCAATAAATGAAAGAACACTCTGCCAAGGATTCCAAAGTTGTCTTTCTAAACACAGATAAAACCAAATTGAGATTCCCCCATTGGAACTGGGTCTTTTATGGAGGGCAGGAATGCTGAGGAGATATATGTTAGATAACCCCTTTATGACAGAGTGCAGATTGATCACTTAGACTTTGTCTACACTAGTAGCTGGATTGATTGAGTGAGCTGTGAAGACTCCCACCCCTAATCAATCCTGGTGATTAATCCACCTCCTTGAAAGAAATAAGGTAGCATTGACTGGAGGGCATCTCCCATCAATGCAATGCAGACACTCTGGTACAGTGACATTAAGTCAGTCAGTTAGACATATGTAAGCTCTGGTCAACATGATTACCCCATCTCCCCAAAAGGAGTAAGGCACATCATTCAGGGTATCTCATCAAAGTAGTACAGTGAAGACAGTATGTTGCTTGTGTATCTCCAGCTGACCATCAGCAGCAGTGTAGATCAGGCCTTTGATGCCAAATAGTTCCACAGAAAAAGCTTATTGAATTAATTAGATAATCAGGCCAGTGGACTAAAGAGCCAAGTAGCTTATCAGTCCAAATCTGATCATGAAATACAGGAAGGAACAGAAGTGTTCAAGGGGGATGGGGATGGTGCAAAGAGCCTACTGAGCCCAGTCGCACAGAGGACTCAGGAAAGAGAATCCTCTAGTCTCCTCAGGTCCTGATGAGATAACCCTGCTAAGCTCATCTGCCAACACATTGCTATCTCGTGCTAAAAGCAGAGCCATGAGACTGACCTCATGTACTATGAACTAGTCCCACAGACAGATTGCCTCAGAACACAACTGAAATCAACTGGGTCAGCAACTCCATGCTTGTCGATGCAATACACAGCTGTTCTATTGTCCCTCCCTGTCTACACAGCTCTCCCCCTTACACAAGGAAAGAAAGATCTGAGAGTCAGGTGAACTGACCGTTTCTGTGCAGATTCTTTTTCTGGGATGCCTGGAGATCTTGAACTGCCAAAAAGCCCAAGTGAATTCTCCATCTATCATCTGATGCATCTGAGGTTATCATGACCAACTGCAAGGGAGGACTGAACAGAAATCTCTTCAGAACACTGGCAATCGGCTCAGTTTGTTTATCGCATCAAAGAGTTTAGAGCGCCCTGTGGCATGGTAACTATCATGTGACATTGTTCAAGTTTGGTCTGTAAATCTGAGCCAACCAATGTTTCACTGGCCTCATTCTGAGACTGCAAACGGAGTGACATAAGTTGTGATAGCCATAAGACCTATCAGCTCCTCAGCCTCTGGCTAGGGTTGGGCACAGAGGGTAAAACACAGCAGGAGCAAACACCTGGCTCCTTCTCAGTGCAACAGCAGCTTGGTAGAACCTCTGGTCCTCATTCCTGTGTTCCTGGTGTCATGGCCAGGTACAGCAAGTGCACTGTCCACTTCACCCCTACTGTGTTAGCAGAGGTGGTTCTAGCTGGGCAATGCAGGAAGGATGTTCCTGTTGTAGCCACAGCAATCTACTTCTCGGTAGCTCTGTGGTGGGAGGCAGCTGGATTAAAACCAGGTCTACAGAGAACTGAACAAGCGGGCCCCCAAAATAACCCCTCCCACTAAAAGCACCAGTTCCTGTCTGGCATTAGTACAGTAGTAGTTACAGGAGCAGCCTCAGATTTTGGAGGAGTATAGAGCTGGTATTTTCAGACATACCTCAAAGTTAACTGACTAGTGTCACACTTAAAATAGGGAGGGATACAAGAGAGGGAGGAGAATCTTATCTCTCTTTCCTTGCCAATATGTGCACCCTATCTCGTGCTGCTGACGTGGAGATCAGCTCAGGTGTTTGTTCCTTCTTTTCAATCCCTTTACATCATTTCAAGGCTACCTACACAAGGCAAAGGCCTACTTATGTTTATTTTACTAACAACTGAGACAAGCCCAGCAGTCTGTCCCATTAACAGTAGACCCATACAAGATCCTGTAACCCCCTGTCAGTCAGCTCATCTGACTTTATTCTTTTAAATCTGTAACTAGAGCAGCATAACTTGCTGGTACAGAGTATCATATAAAAATGGGAAGGGTATACATCATTTGCAGTTACTGATAACAAGTTTCAAAAGATTCTGGGGAAAACAAGTAGCCTTCACTGTTGGTGTGATCTAACTCATATATGGGCTTGGGCTCATCCATATTGTCAGAGCTTCACAAGACCCACTGCTGCCAAGAGAAAGGAATAGATGTAGTGTTTTAAAATATTAAGAACTGCTATATCACTTATAACCAGTGTTTAACCCTCAGTTTGGTATTCATTGACCCCAAGGCCATCCATTATCTACCTCCAACAGCGGAGACTCTTCTTGCACAGGGTGAGAACCAACGAATGCAGTGCTGTACAAATCCAGGGGGGAGGAGAGGGCCAGGCATCCTTGCGCTGGGCTGCCTGGCTAGCTCCAGATTAAGGGAGTCCCAGCCCAGGCTGCCTGCTTTCACAGTGCTGGTACTGCCTCCATCCTCCCACTGCATGAGCCAGAAATGTGGGGCAGCCTCGCCACAGCCCCCAGCACAGAGGGGGGGCAGAGTCAGAGTGTGCGCCATCCTCCCTCCTCTGCCAACGTGGAGCAACATTCCCGGCTGTTCTATAGCCAGCCGCCCTTCTCCAGCGGGCAGAGAGTGGCCAGCACAGGGCTGCTGCTTTCAAGAGCGCGGCCCTGGAGCAGACTCATTCTGTGGAGTTTGGGCCACTTCACCCCTGAGCACCCCCAGCAACACTGAATGGGGGCTGCCTCTCCCCTACGCCCTGGACCAGACCCATTCAACATGGGAGGGGCAGGGTCGAAGCGGCCCGAAAGCCACAGAATGGGCCCAACTCCACGGCCCTGCCCCTGGAAACAGCAGCCTTGCACCCGCTTTACACCCCATGGGGAGGCACGGACAGCTGGGAAGCAGCCAGGAACACTGCTCCAAGTCAGCAGCAGAGGGAGGACAGCACAGCCTCTGATCCTGCCTGCCCCCAGCACTGTGGGGGTGATGTTGGTGCTCCAGAAACAGGCAGCCTGAGCAGAAATCCCTCCAATCCGACCATGGTGTGGGGCCAGTTGGGCACCCCCTGCAGCCAAGCAGAGGCTGCCTGGTGCCTGGGGCCTGACATATTTGCCTCCCTTATGCCTTGTGCCCAGCCCCCTGCACTCCGCCCTCAGAGCAGGAGTAGTCCCAGCTGCTGGGACCCTTCCTGCCCTATGTGGAGAGCGGCTACACAGGGCAGGTGGGGGACAGGGCATGAGGTGGGAGGAGGCAAATGTGATTTGAACCCCAGGTGCCACCTAGCCTTGGTACATCACTGCATTCATTTGCTTCCAATTATTTGTATTGCTTTTATTCTTAATAGTTCATTGCATTCCAGCATATTGGCCTGCACAATAGTAAACTATCATTGCCATATTTGCATACACAGTAAATAGAACTAATACAAGTTTTGGTCAGGCAAACATATCTGGACAGAGTGTCTTCTGCAAATTACAGAAGTTATTTAATGCGGGCACTGTCCTCACGGCCAGCTTACAATTCTAGCACCTATTTCTGATTGTTGACAAATAGTGATTCTTAGGTTGCTGTTACCATGTTCCAAATTAATAGATTTTGAATGAGCCCCAGTCAAAGAGGAAAAATACTGGCAGACACCTCTGGTGTGTGCCCCACCTCAATATCTTCTCCACACATACAACCAGATGTGTACAGTGGCTGCAATTCAATAGTTTCTTACACCTGTAGATATTAAAAGCTTCAGTGATTTCCATTTTTGAAATGGAGAATACCACTAGGACTGATAATCTCTCTACAGCTGATATGAACGTAGTCTGCTTAATGCACACAAATATGCTGGTGAGTAAGTGCACACACTTGCACCGCGCAATTGCAACACAAAAGATACACATTCTGTTTTATATTTTTCAGTAACACACCAATATAAAGAGAAAAACTGACCCCTAATATAGCAATGCTATAGTTAATGTTGAAATAACACCCTCATGCTAAACTCCATTATCAATAGATCTTTCTGGGAGGAAAATATTTTCGGGCCCTTTTTTGGTGGAAGTGTGAAAAATTTAAGACAATTTGTAATATGACTCTATTGCTAACATACAGAGACACTGAACCTGCTGAATGGAAGCGGTAGGGGTAATGTAATTAAAAGGTACAGCAAATAAATATTAAAGGCATAGAGTGGTCTAACGGAAAAGGTATTTTTAAGTCAGTTCTAGCTTGCGATAAGGCAAAAACAGGCATTCATAAAACAACAGACCAGGAAAGCATATATACACACAAATCTCCTAAATACTATATGAAATATACATTCATTCCTAATGTTATTTGATGCAACAGATTAGATTTTGGGAATTATCTCAGAGACAGCATAAAATTTTCAGTCTTCTCACTGACCAAAAAAAAAAAAAAAAATCTTTCAAAATTGCTCTTGCTGGCCTTTCTGTCTACATGGAGTAGTGTTCAACAAAAGGATCCCAAAAACAAAGCCATACAACTTTGGTGACCAAACACAACTTGGAGATGCAGCTTAACATGTGACAAAGAAATGTGAAAACATGCTGCAAAATTTTTGTGGACATCATAATAGCAATATTATTTTTCCATGCAAAGCTTTACCAAAAAACAATATTAGAAAGTTATTAGAAATGAAATAGCATTGCTTCCATTTCAGACTTGTTTCCGGGACTTGAAACCAGGCATTTACCAATGAAACAGCATTTTATTGACAGCCATTTCATTCAATTCAAGCAAGCAGCAGGGGGCAGAGTTTGCTGCTAAAAAACTTCAAAGCACTATTTTTTCTGTGTTCCACAGGGGAAGCTCTGCAGTGTTACCTGATCCCATGACTTACACTTCCCTGAATTTATTTTCCTCCCACTCTGTAAGTTCCCCCATCTTCTAAGTGTCTGACAAGGTGGGATTTTCTCCCACAAAAGCTCATGCAATAAATAAATGTGTTAGTCTTTAAGTGCCACAGGACTCCTTGTTCATTTTTTCTGAATCTGCCTCATACTGTGTCAAATTAACATAAAATTTGCCATGCTGGACTTTTTCATTCATCCTTCAAGACTGATGTCCTGCCTCCAGCAGTGAGCAATGCCTGAAGTATCTGAGGAACATTAAAACATCTAATAGTGACCTGACAAATTGTCTGGTACTGTTTATGAGGGCCAAAACCCTGCCTGGCACCTGCAGCAATCAGTTTACACACTAAGCATAACATGCAATTATTCCTATTTTAGCTTCCATAACAGAATGTGCTAGTTAGCCTTGCTCTTAAAGTAATTATGTATATGAACTTCTTCAGCAGTGAATTGCATGAGTTTTCCTGGAAGAAAATCCCACTTTGTCAGACGCTTGAAGATGGAGAATTTACAGAATGGAAGGGAAAATAAATACAGAGAAGCGTCCATCACAGGATCAGACTGTTACAGCAAATCAAAGCAGTTGTTTAGATTCAAACAGTGGAGAACTGCATATTAGAAGGAGGTGAGGTATTACAACTTGTTGTAATAAGAAAAGAACCTGAAATCCCTATTTAACCCTAAGGCAAATCCGCAGGATCATCTGACCTCAAATCTGCAGGATCATCTGACCTCCCGTGTTTATCTTGATCAGAACGCTACCAACAATAATAACCAACTGTTAGCATTCTGTAAATATCAACTAAAACTAAACTTAAGAGCTCGTCAAGACTTTTTGTCATTTTGATGAACAATTTTTATGGAAATTTCTTACAAAAATATGTAGCCTTTTTTTTTAAACTGGTATTCGAAGGTGCCAACAGTGTGAAATTTTACTGATAGTTTTCTTTTTCTCGTTATTTTTCTTAATTCTTTCACCTTTGCTACTTGGTACAATACTGCTTTAAACTATTTTTTTGCTAGTAGGACCTAGGCTTACAAACACATCTAATTTTATACATATGACATAATTTTATACATCCCATCAAAGTCCATAGGTGAACTCATATGGATACAGTTAAACACATGTATAACTGTTTTCAGGATCAGGGTCTTAGACACTAAAACCTTGTCCACACTGGTCTAGGTAGCATGGGTCTGCCTCTGATGCTGTCATTGGGTTTTTTACCAAGATGTCATAGTTTGCTGGAAAAGTGCTAGCAGGTTCCCTGGACAGTATACACAGGCCAAATGTTGAGGTATTAATTTAAAGTGGATGGAATTTCAGCTTAAAGTGTAGATAGCTCCCTAAGAATACTAGTTCTGATTCTTCTTGTGCCTGTTAGCTTTATTAAGGAGCGCCTTCGAACACCTGATATCTATCTGCACTGAGAGAAAGAACTGCTTTCATGATTAGTGTTTTATCTGTTTTCTTCTACTGCTGGCTATTTTTCCTAGTGGAATGGTAAATGGCATTCAGTTGCTCCATAAATTATCAGCATCATCATCAAGTTATAAGATGATGGAAGTAATCTCACAGATCTGGCCCAGTCCTCATCTTGTTTGTCATAAATTCTATTGTTTGACAGTTGTTTCAAAATGGAATGCACTTTTGAATACTTACATTATTTGTAATCTTTGTACTTCTCAGTTTGTAACCAATTTCATCTCAATTTCTGTTCTTGATTTTCATGCAATAGAACAATTCTGCTATGTTTGGACAACAAACACTTCGGGATAACATGTGAAAACACAAAACAGCCTCTTTTTTAAAAAATATGTTTAAATGTTTTTTATTTAAATGATGTAATTTTTATTATTTCAATCAATGTTAAGTTTTGTAAAACCTTTTGAATTTGGGATAAAGTATATGACATGGCACTGTCCCTTTAACTCAGATGACATTGCTCACATCACTATCATCATCATTATAAATAATTTTTGGCTTAACTCAGAGTGAGACTGCACACTCACTCAGGGCTCCATGAAGAATAAGACCTCCCTTTATGTGTAAGTTAAATGGATCATGGGTCTAGATGTGCAGTGGTAAGCAGAAATTGTCTGCTACTTTCTCTCCCTGGAGCAAGAGGGTGGAAAAGCACAAGGGAAAGAAGAGTAAAATGTTTGTTCTGCTGTCCTGACATACGGGTTAGCATAGGCAGTGTTGGGATGGTTTCATCACATTAAATGCTTGCATAGGCCCGGAGAAAATTACTACCCTTCTTCCACACCAAGGTAGAAGCAGGGAGTAAATTGGGCATGTCGGCCAATTCTTTCTCTGTGGACTCCTGGAGCACTACATACACATAGCTTGTGGCAGAACCACAGCTGGGCCCTTGGTTATCTGTAAAAAGCTTCATATGTCATTACTTTTTATAGATCATTCCTTTTCATAGATTTTGCTAAGGAAACATGGTGATGTAAATCACCTCACAGAAATTATCTTCTATTGTTTGTTTTTGGTAATTCTTATGTGTACTTTGGCTACCTAAGAAAGAAAAATCACTAACAAACAAGAATATAAGAAAACTGGACAAAATTTGGCTATAGCTCAGTATCACCAAGCTCGAAACTTCAAAAATCATAAACAAGATTCCCCAAAAATCATGAGATTGGTTTAAAAATCATAAGTTTCTTTTAAAACAATAAATGGTAGCTTCTTATTAGTTTTCTGGTTTCTGAGCACTTGCTTCAAATTTTAAAGGTTTTCTCTGTAGCTATGAGGGCTAGAAACTTACTGTTAAAAAAAAAAAAGCTGAGATTCCCAGCAACTGAGGGGGTTAACCTAAACACCAAATGTCACAAGACTAATAATACAATTGCAAGAGTTGACAACATTACTAGAGTCAGAGTTATTTTGAAGTTCACTGAGAACGTATAAAAGGGTGAGACATAGGGGAACATGAACCAATTGTTTTGGGTTTCAACAGACAAACCAGTTGTCCTGTCAGTCATGAATGGTCCATAGCATTACATGGATGTTCTGGAATTACTTCAGAAGTTGGCAGATGAGACATGGAAAGGTCATATGTCTGAAAGTTGGCGCCTCCACTAAGGATCTTTTTACTGGGTCTCTGCCATGCTCACCTCGCACAGAAAGAATATTTTTCATAGTCCAAAAACTGTTGTTAATTATCTGATATAGTATAAGATATCTTAACATGCTTTTACAGGTTATATTTCCCCCCATATCTGTCAATTAGCATCAGATTTATGTTTCTGTTGACTTTAATTCCTAATAATTTGTTTCTTTATCTATTAAAAAACTACAAATAATTTCATACAATCTCTTCTGTTCTTAATTATTCATTTCTCAATGTTTTATTGTCCTGATGTCCTGTTGGAGCAGAGGATCATTGCTAGATCCATAGAAACTAATAGATCAAAATGGGGTTTCAGAATCTCCATTTGAGTATACCATACCATTGGTTTCCTGCTCTTTCAATGACCTAGCAGGTTATTAGTGAAACTCTTGTTTTCAGCCTTTGGTATAGCAGCTTTGTTATAGATGTCCTTATATACTTAATTCCATACACTTAATTGGCTATCTTAGCATACATGTGACCTGCAACAGAGGACGAGTTTTAGTGCCAAATGGAAGCAATTGCACCCTGAATCTGACTGACTGTGGCATACCACTTTCAAGATCCAATGTTATAGGTATAGTGCAAGTGAAGAACTGAATTTCTTCCTTTATTCTAAGGAAATTATTTTGATTGACACATATTAGTATATACAACATATTCAGTATTGGAATCAATGTGACCAGTTCTGCAGCTTGTGAAATGAAAATACCCCCAACACAATATCTTACATTCCTGTCCTCCATGGTGGACATCTGCATGATTCTGATATCACCATTTTACTGCCAAGAACAGTTTGCAGCACTAACAGAAAAACGTAAACAGGTTCATATTTTTGCAACTCAGGATGACAGGGCAATGCTTAAATATTTTATGTTGAACTTATTTTCCATAGAAATAATTACTGGCTTGTTTTTCTATGTTTAATAAAAGCTGGCACAAATAACAGGATAACTATTTAATTATATTATAGTATTATGAAGTTTAAGTTCTTTTACATGGAATCCCACTTCTAGACATTTAAGACCCTGAACCTGCAAATTTTGTTCAAACAAAATCCAACTGATTTAGTTTTTGGAAGGAAAACAGGATATTTTAATATTTTTTAGTATTTCAATATTTCATTACTGAAACAAGAGCTTCACTCTTATTAGATCTGAAACTACTTGATAAATGGAGGGTTGACACCATAGATCCCTATTCAGGAAAGCACTTCAAATCCATCCCAGCTGAGGCCAACATTCCCATGCATGCTTACGTTAAGCATGTGCTTGCATAGTCTTGATATCCTGAATTTATATACCTGTTCTTGCATATTCTTATATGCTGTCTTGAATCATCCTGAACTGGAACCATAATGACTATATTAATGTTTGAGAGAAATATCTGGATTATTATTAATAAACATTAATGACACAGATTATCCCATTTTGCAAACAATTCACGCAAAGTGAGTCTAGGGAAGGATATATCAGCGAGGGTCTGCTTTCTTCCCCCCCCCCTTACACACACGCTTTTCTTTTGAGGAGTTCTGAATTAGTCATCACTTCTGGGAAAACATTACAGATCTCACATCCAAAATTAACAGCACCCTGAGATCTACAGAAGTCTGGGACCATCCCTGCCACATTTGGATCCAGAAGTGATGGTATAGACCTGAGTTATTATTGAAAAGACTATTGTCATGAATATTATTAAGCCAATATTTAATATTATAATTAATTAAAACATTTATCAAAATATTTGAATTATTTGTATTTGGGGGGGTGTTTTTTTTGTTTTTGTTTTACATCACCCAAAAAAGTACTAAGGCTGAGATTTTAAACCATGAATGACTGAAGTTAGATCCTTAGATTCACTTTTAGGCACTTAAATAAGTGGCCTAGATTTTCCAAAAGGAAGAGTACCTAGTTGCTCCTGTTGAATTCAAGGGCAGATTTTGGCTTGGAGGTTTAATGTGGCAGACACGTCTTGACAACATTTGAATAATAAAAGGATATAACTTTTAAAATCTTATCTGACTCTTACAGCACATAAGATGTACACTGAATCAAAAGCATAAGCGGAAATAGGCACCAAGCCTCTTCGCTTTTTTTCCCTCCCAACCTTCTCTCTCTCTCTGTTTAGCTATTTCTCATGTCACAAGACCAGATATCTGAATAAAAATCTGATTATAAAGTATTGCCAAATCCCTTACTTGATGATGTATATAAAAGCTGCAGCCGAAGGCAGACCTTCTGTGGTGAGGCAAAGCACTGACCTCATCCTCGAATCAGCTTCTCCAGGCACCACCAACTTCTTTTTGAAGACAAGATCTTGCAATTACAACATGGCAAATCTCAACTGGAGTTACCAAGGCAACAATGGTAAGAATAACTTTCTTTAATAGCAAACTAATTGAACTGACCAAGAGACATAAATCAGTGATCAAACTACATAGAAGGCTATAGCTCTTAATACTGTACAGAGGTTTAACCTATTACTTTTACAGCTATAGAACAAGAAAACACAATCCAGTATTAATATATAAAGCCTAAAGTAGCAATTAAGAACTAAATGAGGTTATTTATGTCTGTTTAGGACCTGACCAGTGGCACAAATTATATCCGATTGCTAATGGAAACCAGCAGTCTCCTATTGATATTAATACCAAAAAAGTCAAAAAAGATCCATCTCTGGGGCATCTCCAGATCACCTGGAATTTGAACACCTGCAAAGAGATTGTCAATGTTGGACACTCCTTCCATGTAATCTTTGAGGACAAGGACAATCGATCCGGTTAGTGAACAGGGTTTTCTTGATTGTTTTTAAACATTTTTTTTTCTTATCCTTAACTAGAAACAAAGGCAAATGACTTTCAGAAACACGAATGCCAATTCAGATGTGCTCACTGATTTAGCACACTATACTACATGGTTATATAGCTTTACACTTCTTGGAGGATCTGAAATATGTCATTTAAAAATAAGGATTTGCTGGCAAGTGTTCCATTGTTACAGGCAGATTTAAAATTTGCCACATTGACTGGACATTTCCAGGTAGGAAAATATCCAGTCATAACTCTTTTCTGGTGGGTTTCCTGCCAACAATCCTTTACTCAGATATGAATTATGGATTTAGACGTCCTTTAAAAAGAGAGGACAAGGCATTGTTTGCTTTTTCTAATTTGCAAACACTACTGCTATGTCTTGCATGAATCTTCAGGCAAGTAATTCTTTATGTGATGGTTTAACAAATGCAGATCTTGTCCACCAAGACTGAATATTCCTTTGTACACCAGTAATTAATTGATGGTGACCTACATCGCCACTAACAAAAAACATCTCAACTTAGCTGTAAAATATAATGGAAAAAGCTGATATAGAAGACTCAGAATATCTTGTATGTTACTGGTTTTTCTTTTTGCAAAGACAGGCAATTTTAGGATCTAGTATTGTGTCCTTTAATGACGGATTCTCTGCTGTCCCAGGAAGGGAATAGACTCAGTGATCTAAGAGGTGGTTCCCATTTGTCACTCTTGGGATCCTAATACCGTATCTCAGAAACAACAAGAGTCCTGTGGCACCTTATAGATTAACAGATTTCTTTGGGCATAAACTTTTGTGGGCTCCAACCCACTTCATCAGATGTATCTGATAACGCGGATTGGAGCCCATGAAAGCTTATGCCCAAAGAAATCTGTTAGTCTACAAGGTGCCATAGGACTCTCATTGTTTTTGCTGTACACAAGACTAACATGACTACCCCTCTGGATAATACTGTATCTGACAAACTGCTGCTACTATATGTTTCCCTTTCTTTTGTTCTCACATTTGAGTAATTAATTGTCTTTGTTTATATTTAGTTGATGTAAACTGTTGGGCTGAATTGGAGAGACATGCTGATTTACTGCAATTAAAACATATTATATAGATATTTATTTCTAGGGTCTCACACTAATCCCTGCACAATCCTATTTTTTTAATTTATGAATGAAAATTCCATGTTAAAATAGACTGAAAATAGTCTAAAATTCTACTTGTCTCCATGTAGGTGGGGAAGTTTTTGGAAGTTATTATGCCTGTGCTCTCTCTGAATTTGACTTTAACAAAGTATTTCATTTCTTTCAAGTGGTGACTGGTGGACCAGTCACTGGAAACTACAGGCTGCATCAGTTTCATTTTCACTGGGGTCAAACTGATGATCACGGCTCTGAACACACTGTGGATGGAGCAAAATATGCCTCAGAGGTAGAGTCAATGAAAAAAGTAAAGGGCACATTTTGAAAGCTTGAGTCATAAATGTCTCCCTCAAAAATGGATCTCTGCATGTAAATTCTCATGCAACATCTATATCTGTGTTTAATCTGTTTGTACAATATCTTGTTCTGCATGTGCAAAGGGGATTTTGCAGATGAAAGTAGGATTGGATGTCAACATTTTCAAACTTAAATTATAAGGAGTCCTGCGGCACCTTAGAGACTAACAAAAAATTGCTGGGGATAACTTTAATGAGCTGGAACCCACTTCATCAGGTTTTCAAACTTAATTGCCTAAAGTTATGCCACTGAAATCCATATTTAGCCACCAAAAAAGGGCCCAAAGTTGTAAACGTGTGTGTGCACCCACACATGTGCATGTTGAGAGTCATTCTTTTGGCATTAATGGAGTTAACACTTTACAGAATCAGGCCCTGATCTCCCATAGCCCCCATTGAAAGCAGCAGGAATTGAAGGTACTCAGAATTCTTAAGTATCAGCCCTAGTGTTTATTGCTAGAATATAGCTTTCCAGGAGAATAGCAACGAGAGGGCAAAGCTGGAAGGAAAGAAGAAGTTTATTAACTGAAGCCCACTTTTCAAGAAATGAAAGCCACACCATAAGTGAATGCCTGCCTTTGTTCCCTTTTCATCATCAACTTGCAGAGAACAATTTATTCAATGTCATCTTTGACTAATCTTTAGATTTTTAGAACATTATTGCATGTGAGTCTAAGGAGAAAGACTGGACTATATGTTTGTTATTTAGGCACTGCCTCTCACAACCAATGGACTCTTCCTGTTAGAAAATTTTCCACTGATGATGGGACTAGAGCTATCTCATTTATATAGTCAAGATATGAAAGGGGCCTCCTTTCAGAACTGCCTCCTGCTATAATTAGATAGTGAACTTGGACTGTGTTTGAGCAGCCCTGAAGTAAAAATACGTGTCACAGATCACTTGGAATCAGCCATTTAAAATCTTTTTTTTTTTTAAATAAAGCTGATGCAATTGAAAAAAATATTGCAATTTAGCTTAAAAAACATTGGTTGGGAAAATATTTCCCATGTTTACAACTTTAAATCACAGCCTTTAATAATTGTGTGTATTTTATGATAGTTTCTGCAATGTGTCCCTGCTTCTAGCAATCTTCCATCACTATTTTAAGAAGCAATACCTCTCTTTGTGCTCTGTTGATGGAACATGGTATACCATAAACTAGTTTAGGCTGCTATATTTATATAGTTGCTAACTTGAAGAGCTTCTAAATGTATCTGAAAATTAGCCGTTTCTAAAAGAGTTTCATGTGAATTAACAGCATATGATTTCCAGGACTTCCTGATTTCTGAATATATTGTCATCATGTATAAGGTGTAACACACAATAGTAATGTATACTAGGCAACAACATTAGTGTTGAACAAGAAGTGCCCCAAAACCCCTTTACAGCTGATGAGTAGAGGAAGAATCACTGAAATATCGCTTTCTAGTATGTATTGTCCTCTAGATATGCCCGCTCACATCACAGGCATAGGCCTCCCACTGTTAATACCAGTCTACCTCTATTGCATGGGTGCTCCTCTGAGTAAGAATCTCTTGTATGACTAAGGGTTTCACCCCAGAAAGTAATATATCCAAAAATAAAGTTTAAAGATAAAAAGTCATAATGGCATCAACAGCAGTTAGCTAGTGGCCAGGTTAGAAAATGACTCATTCCCACCCCTCCATGTCTATATTTCACAGGAAAATCTTGTAGCTCTGTATCCTGCAGTAGAAGGTTGCAACCCCGTAGTTAAAAGGACATGGACAAACTGAAGTCATTGGTGCTTCATGAAGGAACAGCAGTTCATGTGCACACTACCAATAGCAGGATCAGGCATGAGAATGCATCTTTGGTTTGCCTCTAACGTTGCTGGCATTAGTAACACTTTCTCTGTCAATTGTTTTTTTAGCTTCACCTGGTTCACTGGAATTCAGACAAATATTCAAGTTTTGCTGAGGCTTCAGAGAAGCCTGATGGTTTGGCAGTCATTGCAGTTTTTCTGAAGGTCAGTTACACAAAATGGTGAAACTTGCTTTTTGCCTCTTTTGTATCCCTTTTAAAAAGTGCTTTATTTACCCTCATATCCCAAAACTGAATCCATCCAGTAAAGGGGACTAGACAAAGCAGTATTTTCTGTATTTAGAGAAATCGATCTCTGCTGACTTGTCTTGGATTTCATTAGTCTCATTATTTTTTTCAACCCCAAATAATGAACTGGTCATATCATTATAAAACTCTTTATCAGGCTATTGCAGTAGGATACAAAACAATTTAATATTGCTGAATCTTTGAACAGATTGGCTCTGATTTTATAGCACTGAATGTTTGGCCTGCTCCAAACTAATGACTATGCTTTTACTCCTGTTATAAATATCTGACTGTAGTTTTCATTATAAAGCTGCACAAGAAACACCTGCATTATTGCAGTAAATGTTGTTGTTGTTTCCACCCCGTTCTCTTCCAGAGCATAGGAAGACATTGCAGTATAGAAGTGTGTAGCTCAGATTAAACGGAACTAATTTGCACAGTTAATCTTAAAAAAACCAATGGAGCCAAAGTTGCATTCAGCATGTCTGTGAAGCAGCACAGAGTGAGGCATCAGAAGAGCTGGGTTCCATCCCCAGCTCTCCTACTGATGTTTTATGTCACTTTGAAAAGAAAAATCTCTTAATTAGGCCATGCCTCAGTTTCCATCTTTGTGAAAAGAGATATAATCATACTTAGTAGCGCTTGGCTGATACCGCAAAAATATTTCTGTGAACATTCACTCACATTTTTCAAAGGATTTACATTGGTCAAACTCTCACCCATTTGCGTTTCCTTTCCATGTAGACTTATATAATGAACTTTTACTGATGTGAACTTTCCTGGAAAGTAACTTTCAAAGTTATATGTGCAGGTATTACTGGGAAACAAACATTAAAAATTACACACATATGCATCCATGCTAATAACATGTGACCTATCTAGCCTTTCATAGCCAATTAACACAGCTCAGATGCTGAATACCCAATGAAGACCAAGTTCTAAAAACGTAGCTGTGTCAGTCTAGTTCAGTAAAACAAATGAGGACTCTTGTGCCACTTTAAAGGCTAAACAAAATTTATTTTTATTATTTACTCAGGTGATAAATTTGTTAGGCCTTAAAAATGCCACCAGGCTCCTTGTTTTTTTTTTTTTCTAGTGAAGAACAGTTCACAATCAATTAATTTACTTAAAAACCAAATGAGCAAAACATTTTACTGAAGACTTTCAAAGAATAAGTTTGAGGAAATCACAAGAAGTCATGCTTGTCAGATGAATTATTAATTACAGTCTAGCTTCTGATACCATTAGCCATGTTGAGCCATATCTTACTCTACCAAGTATCACTACTGATTTAAGTGGGATTACTTGAGGACCAAGGTATTACTTAATCCACACAAATAAAGATGTCAGTCTGATTTTATGGATTATTTGCTAAAATCTAAATCTTTGCAAATTTATAGAAAGGTTGTGAGATTAAAGTATTTAATATTAGCAAACCACATTCAGATCTTTGAATAGAAAGTGGAATGTTAATGCAAAACAACTGTTTGTGTTTATGATTTAACAATTTTCTCACTATTGTTATATTTGCAGGTTGGTCCCCCCAATGAACATGTGCAGGAAATTGTGAAGGTGTTAGGTTCAATAAAGACAAAGGTAAAGCACTGTGCCCACCCAGCAATGTTTAGAGTAGGGAATTGATTTAGAATCAGGAAAGTTCATGATGAAGATTGAGTTGCGCTGCTTACATAAAGCCCCACTGAAATGGGATGAGACTGCATTGCACAGCAGTTCCATCTGTATGTCTGCTATTGAAACCCAGGGGTTCAATCTTCTCATGTAGGGGCCATGTTGAATGCCTGACTTCAATTACCTTTCTGAGTCTAGTAGTTGATACACACATTATGACCTTTGTAAAAGTGCAGCAGAATAATTTACAGTCTTAGTGCTCAACACTATACGATTTTAAGGACTCCTGTGAAATCATAAGAGCTCTCAATTCCCATTAATTTAAGTAATTTTAAGTAGCTATCTATCCATGGTTTGTCTTTAGCATCTATTACCAGACATCCAACTACTGACTGGGCTTAGTTTGGCTTTATCTCTATGGTCTATAACATTTATAAATTCTGTCCAAATGTTCAAGTAAACCAGGTTATGAATTTCAACATTATATATTTAAAATAGAGGATGTATTTCCCACACAGTATTTATAAAGGACTATGGCTTTGATCCTGGTGGAATTCAGTACTCAGAGAACCCAAGGAAACCACTTACACATGAGTAGTTCTGTCAAATTCAACAAGACTAGCCGTGTTTAAAGTTAAGTATGCACTTAAGTGCTTTGCTGGCTCAAAACCCCAGTGTTCAGCACCTTGCAAGTATGAGTCCATAAGAGAACAGCTGCATTTTAAAATGAATCTCACTTCATTTTAGTGAAGAAACATTTTTCACTCCTTTGCTCCTCTTTTATATAAATGATATCTTACTGATGTACAAGTAGTCTTATCATTCTCATTAAGTGAAACTCATCTTCCATAGAGGAAAAAAGCTTCATTTACTAATTTTGACCCATCAACCCTGCTTCCTGGATCCTTGGATTACTGGACCTATCATGGCTCTTTGACGCATCCTCCCCTCTTTGAAAGTGTCACCTGGATTATCTATAAGGAGCCCATTACCATCAGTTCTGAGCAGGTATATTACCACAAAGAAAGCAAGACTTTTCTTCACAGAGAAACTGGAGGACAGTATCATCTTATTGTGCACTACAATTTATTTATTTTAGTATGCTTGTTTTTTCTCATTTTCAACCCATAAAACATGAAAAAACATTATCAGGTATTTCTCGCTTTGTCCTCAATTTTTTAATTTAATAATTTCATGTCACTAAATGGTTTCCACCTATCAATCCAGAGATGGGTGTGTTACTATGAATCAAGTCCTTTCTGTATAAGGTTTGCACAAGAGCTTGTAAAGAGCTGTAGAGATAAAAAGCACTGTGAAATCACTTATTACTGACCCTTTAAATAAAAGATAGGATCTTGAAAACAGGGTCATTCAAATGTACACTGGATAAAAGCTGGATGCAAACAATTTTGGCTAAAAATGCAGTTTTGTAAACCAAATTTGAATTACATTTGGAAATTGATCTTAAAGCCATTAAAGACACTTTGGTGTTTTAACTAATAATTATCAACATTTAAAAAAAAACTTTAAAGGATGATTGCCACATGGGGGTTGGGAGAATTCACAAAAAGTTTTCTTTTTAAAATTGATTTATAATACAGATGGATCAGTGTCATCACTGAACATTTAATAGATTGTTGCACTTGCCAGTGACAAAGGCAATCAAATGCAATAAGTGATCAGATCAATTGAATACGCATCTAAAAATATAGACCCTGATTCACCACAGTGTTGCTTCAATTTTAGGTTGGCATAATTCCACGGACATCAGTGGATCCTTTATTTCCATGTGTTGAGGGCTGTTTTAATTATGCAATTTTGGATTATGTGCATGAACTAATTAAAAACTAACCTAAGAAATGTGACTACTTCTTTCTAATGCAAAATTTATGCTGGAAGCTAATTGTGTCTCTTTTCTTCTCGTTTAGCTGGCCCAGTTCCGCACTCTCACACTGACCAATCATCGGCTTACCCAGCCATTGAAGGGCCGACAAGTGAGAACCTAATTCCAGATAATTAAGAGTTAATCAAGGGGAAGCAATATATCTAAACCAAAGACCATGTAACAATTCAAGAAAAATTATTGTAAAGAGTGAATTTCCTTCTGAGACATAATACTCCTGCCACATACTTGTAATGTATTTACTGAAAGGAATCTATGTTTGTTGTGCCTTGTGAAGAAAACGAACTTTAAGGCATAGTTTTACTCTGAATATTTAAAATAATTTTTATCTTTTCTAATATTTTATGGTTTTTTTATTTTTAAATTTCATTTTTATTAAATTTATTAAATAGCCCAGATATTGTAGTGATAGGCATTAAAATAAATACTTGGAATAAAATAAGTCAGATTTCATACTTAGCTAAGTAATCAAAGATTTCATCTAACTATATTAAACACAAGTTAATTTTTGCAAAGCATTAATTAGTGTTAACAGCAGCTGTAAACAGTTGGTTGCACAATAATTTTTAAAAATAAAAATATCTTGTGCTTGCGCGATGTTTATTTTACTAAGTGATATTATTAAAGTATTTAATACTGTAGAAGTGCTAAGTATTACTATTTTCAAAGGAAAATATGTCATTGGTTTGTTTCATTTCCTTTCACATGCATTTTTATATCCACTTGTCTTATTAACACAACGCTGAAATAGAAAGACGGTGAGAAAATATCAGAGTTCAAGTGTAGATTTAAGTCACATACTGCTCAGGCTATTTGAGAGTAAATTCACCACAAAGGCCAGAGTAATACTTTATTATTTATCCCCGCAAATAGCCCTAGGGAATCAGTGGAACTGTTCAAGGAGTAAGATAGTGCTCGGTGATATAAACAAGGAGTCATGTGGCACTTCTAAAGACTAGCAAATAAAAGTCCAGCCTTGACCTCCCTAACCGCAACTTGAGACCATTGCTCCTCATTCTGTCCTTTGTTACTACCGAGAGCAGTCGAGCTCCATCTTCCTTGGAGCATCCCTTCAAGTAGTTGAAGGTTGCTATCAAATCCCCCCTCAATCTTCTCTTCTGCAGACTAAATAAGCCTAATGCTTTCAGTCTTTCCTCATAGGGCTTGTGCTCCAGCCCTTTTATCATTTTGGTTTCCCTCCACTGGACTCTCTAGCATGTCCCTGTCCTTTTTGTAGTGGGGAGCCCAAAACTGAACACAGCAGATGTGAGCTGCCGAGGGAGGTGGTGGAGTCTCCATCTTTGGAGGTGTTTAAGGCCCGGCTGGACAAAACCATGACTGGGATGGTTTAGTGGGAGTGGTCCTGCCTCTGGCAGGGGGTTTGATGACCTATGAGGTCCCTTCCAACCCTATGTTTCTATGAATGTCCCACAGGGCTCCTTTTTCGTTTTTCTGAACTAAACTAACACAGCTACCCCTTTGGAACTGTTCAGTGATAATAAAGATGGCAACATCTGGCCCAAAGAAGACAGGATAGGACTGCAGAAGGAACCAGTGGATGCTTAAGAAGAGATGCTAAATGTCCAGTTGGTGTGACTTTTCATAGCTCCATTAAATTATGTCAGCTTATACCAGCAGTGGATCTTGCTTGCCCTAAATATTCATAACTGGGTAATCTAGTATTTCCAAAGCTTTAGCTGTGTTAGTCTAGTTCAGCGAAAAACAAACATGGAGTCCTGTAGAACTTTTAAAGACTAACAAATTTATTTATTGCATGAGCTTTTGTGGGAGAAAGTCTCACCTTGTCAGACACTTTGAAGGTGGGGAAGTTTGAATTTCCCCATCTTCAAAGCATCCAAAGTGGGATTTTCTCCCACGAAAGCTCAGGTAATAAATACATTTGATAGTTTTTAAAGAGCCACGGGATTTCTTGTTTGTTTTGGGTAATCTAGAAACATGTATGCTAAAGACAACCTTACTTCATGCTAAAATTAGCCAGAGAATTCAGCTGAATCATGGATAGGTTAAAATTTGAATTCCATCCCCCCCATCAGTTAAGAACCTCATTTCCTCAGATTGGTAATTCTATGAGACAGGACTGTAAAGAATAGGTTTTGTTAAGCCATAACAAACAATTGGCTAAAGACTCACAAAACATCAGGGAGTCAGTAAACTGTTCACATTCCTTGGGTATGTCTACACAGCACTTTTATTTCAAAATAACCCTGGTTGTTTCGAAATAAAAGAAATTAGGTCTACATGATGTTTTCTTATTTCGAAAGGATGAATCCCGTCCTTTTGAAATAAGAAGCATTGTTTCGAAACAGGTTAAACGCCAATTTTTTCGAAACAGTTGTTATTTCAAAATGGTTATTTCGAAATAAGGCCGTTTAGACATGTTGTTTCAAAACAACACCATTGTTTCAAAACAACTATTTCGAAACAACAGGTCCAAACGGCCTTATTTCAAAATAACCATTTTGAAATAACAGCCGTTTGGATTGCAGGCTTTCCCTTAATTCGAATTAACATTTGCTTAAATTGAATTAACTTACTTCGAAATAAGGACTTTATTTCAAAATAACTCATTTCGAAATAATGATGTGTGTGTAGACATAGCCCTTGGTCCATCTGTTTCTCTTTTGGTTAGCAAGTTGGTTTGCTTAACCACTGGGCATCAAGATTCAAATGCCTGGTGTAGTGAGGTCTTTGTCTGTAACTGGGATTTTAAGCACTACTTCAGTAGTGCTCCTAACACTTAGAGCTTGCAGGCAGGAGGCAAGATTTTCAACTTAACTGAATTCTGCTCAATTCCTGGAAGACCAATACCTGTGCCAAGGCAGTTTGTTATTTCATGTGAGAGGGGACTCCACATTACTGGCTGACCCTAGAAAGGTTTGAACAGTTCACAGTATGACAGACTTCAAGAGACCACAAACTGATGTCCAGTAATGGAGAGTCTTTTCACCCCTGAGTTTAACTTAAACGTAGGAAAACATGGAGCTCACCTTGTTGCTCAAAACAACCAAGAAGGAATGCACCTTCTGGAGAAGCACCTAGCTACAAGAGAGTCACCATTCAATTTTGACTTTAGAAAATAAGAGCTGCCTTTTATTGACAGTCTTAAAACTAAAAGAACGTGTCTCCCCATAACAACCTCTTTTCCAAAGCTAAAAATATTAATTGCCTCATACAGAAAACACACTTACAATGGAAATTCAATGACCTCGTGGAATGTAGATGTTTACATTCTCAAGGGCATTGTCATGCTTTTGACACTCACATGAGTATATAAGAAAACACATGATTAACTGGTATGCAGTTAGAGTCTTCTGTGATCTTCATTAGTAGCACCAACTCCCACTAAATTTTCACTAACTGCAGTAAATGAACCAAAACCATTGTGCGTCTTAGGATACTGGCTACAAACATGAATAAAGAATGGCAAAGTAGCCAACAAATCTGTTAGATAACTCAGAGCTTCACAGTGAGTGTTACTGAAACCACACTACGTGTCCCTGCCTCAGAGAAATAACCATTAAACAGTTGTTGACTGATCATAGAACAGAGATGAAGATAAAATTCTTATTCTATTTTCAGCATGGGTGCTGCAGTGGGAGATCTTTCTTTGATACTGTGGCCTTGTCTATGCTGCTGGGAAAATTCAAATAGCAGTAAACAGTAATTACACTAGCTGTGCAGAGTAGCTTCCATAACTCCCATTGACTTCTTAAGTCACTTTCAGCGCAGCATCTTCGCTACACTGCACCACTTGACGGGGTTATTTAACTAAATTGATTTCCTGATCAACTTAGCATGTTTTAACTGACTGCTGAGTCAATTCGGAAAGCTCAATCTGACAGTGGTGACTTTGCCACCATCAGTGTAGAACAGGGCCAGCTCAAGGGGTTGTGGCGCCCCAAGCCAACTTTTGCTTTTGCACCTGGGGGGGCGGGGGAGGGAGGACACAGAACCTGGCCTCCACTCTAGGCCAGCTTTGCCCCACCCCAGGATGGGGAACAGCCAGCCCAGGGGTGGAGCCAGCCAGCCCAGAGACCAGGTTCCACTCTCTCGCCCCTCCCCTGAACTGGCTGTTCCACCCTAGGTGCAGGGAGGTGGGGCAAGAGAGTGGAATCCGACCCATGAGCTGGTTTGATAGAATACATTAGACTAGAAAGGCCAACATATCAACTAGATGACCTATATAATCCTTTTGGGAAACAATTGTCCCTGTGGTGGTAAGGCAACTTTGTGATGAACAAACAAGGAGTCCTGTGGCACTTAAAGACAAAGAAATATATTTATTGCATGAGCTTTCATGGGAAAAAAATCCCACTTCATCAGATGATTTGAAGACGGGAGAACTTACAGAATGGGAGGAAATAAATGCAGAGAAGTCTAAGTCATGGGAACAGGTCACTCTGTAACATTAAATCAAAACAGTTGTAAAGATTCAAACACTGGGCAACAGCATACAGAGGGAGTTCCCCCATCTTCAAAGCATCTGATGAAGTTGGATTTTCTCCCATAAAAGCTCATGCAATATGTGTGTCTGTTAGAGTGCCACAGGACTCCTTGTTTGTTTGTTTTACTGAACTAGACTAACACAGCTGCCCCTTTGGATCATGTCAACTTTGTGCCATTTATTATATTTTGTAAATGCACACAGGGATTGTGATGGGTATACGTGACACTCTGTACCTCAAAATAGCACTCTGGAAACCCTGTGGTCATCACTGTGGTATGATTATGATGTTTGGTCCAAAGTGTACTTTGTGAGGTATCACATTCTGAAGTACTGCTATGTGAGTGTGTTACTGAAATATGGTGGGAGACAGCCACAGCCAGATTTCCAGTGGTAGCAAAGAAGCTCCTAGCAAGACAAATTTACATCAGGACCATTTACACCCTAGTTGATGGCCCATAAGGAAGATCTCGCAGAGACTCCTGAAAGAGAGTTTATAGGCAACGAGGCCTGCCTAACATCCGTTTCACAACAAGGATCATTCTAACACCTGGATAGAAAGGGTAAAGGAGAGTTGATGACATCACCACTTGGCCTCTCTCCTCCCCACTTCATTACTTGGAAGATGATCTGGAAGACAAAGGCTTTGAATTGAGATATTGCTCCCATGTTGAGCAGGAAGGCAGATTCTAGTATGGGTTGACTGTTTCATCTGTTAGGGTGAGAAAAGCTCTATTTCAGTCAAACTTTACTTACCTGTAGAATTTAGACAGTGAGTTTATTTTTATTTCTTTTGTCACAACTTTGACCTCTATGCCCACAACTTATAATTACTTAAAATCTATCTTTCTGTAATTAAATCTATTTTACTTTTTATGTAAAAAAGTGAGATTCTGGTTGAAGTCCTTTGGGACTGTCCGCTCAGGTTTTCAGATGATGTATGTTCACTATCTTTTGCTGGAGTTGTGAACTAATTAATGATCTTGCACTGGCCAAGGGATTTTTGAACAGTTCAAGATGGTGTATTTTGGGGGTGCAACACTGGGGACTCTGGTGATTGGCTTGTGCCTCTCTCTGCACAACTCATGAGTGGTGCGGAGAGCCTTCATGCAATTTGGCTGGGTGTAGGTCTCCACATGCTGATGGCTGAATGATCACTGTGCCTATTAATAATCTTAGTGCACATTACAAAAAGATGTTTTGATCATTCACTATTTAAAAAATCCTACCTATATTCATGAAGTAAACAGGACTACATTTCTTAAAAACGCAGTGTGATTCTGAGCCAGAGAGTTTGGATCACAACTTAAACTTTCCCAAAATGTGGGTATATTTGGACTTGCGGTTCTGACTCATGCTAGAAGTAATGTCCAAGCTGTAAAGTTTGGATCTATGTCCAGATCCAAATTTTCCTAAAGTTTAGCTTTGATCCTGCAGCTGACTCCATGTGGGTGAACCCTTATACCAGTGTAAAGTCACTGATGCTCTAGATAAATGCAAAGGCCCACTCAAATGGATCCAGTTGCAGGTTGCAGACCTTTGTGTGTCAATATGTGGTGATGAGCAGGGAAGAAATTCAAGCTACTGCTGACTTCAGGCCCATCAGTCACATAAATCACGTCCTTTCTTTCCTCGTTTTCATTCTTCTGGTGAATTCATCTAACAAAATACTGATGGAAAATGCAAAGTGGGTCAAAATATGAAAAATCAAAGGAACTAATGACAACCACCAAAAATGACACAAAAATTTTTATAGTACATGGCCTTGTAATGTAATCCACCTAGCAAATGTCAAAGTATTCTGTCTTAGTACCTCAACCACCAGTGATATAGTGAAGGAAACAAGCAGAAATCATATTCTGAGACACACAATTAACATAGTAAGATGTATAAAGATTGGTTTGCATTCATATAATATACCAAGACTGGTGATACTTAAAGGAGAGTATAACACGGGGCATAGAATTTCATCCAGATATTCCTGTACTGAGTCCAATAACTTGTGTTTAACTAAAGATATCTCCCAGAAAGGCACCGGTCTTCAATGGAAGACTTTAACAGATGGGAGAGTCCACTATTTCCCTTGGTAGTTCGTTCCAATGGTTAAACCAAAACCAGAGAACAACAATGAACTCACAACTCCAGTTTACAAAAGGGCAGCTGTGTTAGTCTACTTCAGCAAAACAAACAAGAAGTCCTGTGGCACTTAAAGACAAACAAATTTATTTATTGCAGGAGCTTTCGTGGGAGAAAATCCCACTTTGTCAGATGCCTTGAAGATTGAGGAACTTACAGAATGGTTGGAAACCAAAACACTCAAGTTAATAATACCAGCATTCCAACCACTTGCATTTATTATTTTCCTCAAATTAAGAATCTACTTAATATTGATGCAAACGAGACACCGGGAACCATGTTTGGACCCTGCAGAGAGGAGCTCCTAACACAAATTTATGATTTAGAAAAAGATATCACTCCACATGTCATTCAGCCCTTTCTGCCTAACTACTGCCACTCAGAAAAAAAGTATCATTCACTGTTTTGGGACCCCTCCCTAAACCTTAGTGGCGAAGTGTTTTGCATTCCTTTAAATGAGTACCAGATAATGTCATAAACACTTTGAAATCAGCACAAACTAGATGGTAATAATATCACAAGATTAACTAGCTGTAACTGTAGTCAAATGTATTATAAATCCCCTGGACAAATAAATCTACATGCTTTAGTTTATGCAACTGCAATATATCATGACTAATTTTTTTTTGAGACTATCAGTTGCAACACTCTGTTTGCCAAAGAAATAAGGTCCCTGTTCAGCAACGTGTTAAAAGGTCATTGCAGCAGCCAGAGAAGGCCTGATTCTGCAAGGTGCTCAGAGCCTTGAGTTCTCACTGACATCAGTGAAAGCTGAGGATACTCAGCACCTAGCAGGACTTGGCCCAAAAACAAGCAGCTCTGAACCCGTTGACCATGTCTCACGTTGCAAGTATGTCCAGATGATCCATAACCTAAAAGGATAGAGAATGCTAATGACATCTGGAGATCAGAGACAGCAGCAGCACTTTCTAACCTGCATCCAGAAACAAAAGCTTTCATCACTGCTAAACTATCAACACATGACTTACTTTTTACGCCTATTAGATTCACTTCCTATTCTTATCTGGAAAGCACTGCCATATTCATTAACAACACAACAGATATAAAAGAAACACCACTAAAAAAGCATGGAGACACGCTGCCAATATTTCAACAAAAAGCACCTACAAAAATGCCCTCCCTTAGCTTGTGATAAGACCCTTTCACTAGGATCAAGTTTGCTTCCATAGGAGAGGGCTGAGTGGCTGGAGAATCTATTTATTTCATTTTCCTTTACAACAAAAATACTTCCTTATAATCATAAGGATGCAACAAAACATGGCAAACAAGCCTTTGTTCAGTGTCCTGGGCTAGAACCTTTTAGATTTGATTCCTGAAAAATGCACTGGGTGAGATCCATGTGGTGGCACATGGAGCAATATAGTCCACCTCCCTGGACCGGCAAAGCCACTTGCCCCTTAAGGAGTACTGTCCACTGCTGTCCTTCCTTCTGAATTTTCAGCTGAGAGAAAGAAAATTCTCCTGGCAACCTGCACATGGCAAACAAATCAGCTCATTCCCTGACTGCTGTGTTAAGCTTATTAATGGCCAGCATGTTCTCCTTCTCTGCTTTTCGTTGCTTTGATAAGTAGCCTACATTTATACCATCAGGCAGTGAATAGAGTTTATTTCCTAATTATCTCAGAGGCCATACTGGGCTGAATTAATCTACATCTTTTGCAAGGGGATCTGGTTTGATTACGCAATGACTCAACTGTATCTTCTATTTGAAGGAAAAGCATGCATAAGAAATATCACACCTGGAACACGAGTCGCACTCCTTATAAGGGTGATGGCTGCCCCTGAACAGGCCCATGTGGTTGCTATTACCTATGATCTTTACAAGGGTGCCAGATAACAATGTCAAGTTGTGACTGTTTCCATTACATCACTCAGGGCAAAGCTTGCAACCTGAATTCCTCTGTCACTTGGTCAAGGGAAAGAAAGTGGTTCCAGCCAGCTTTAGATATTTATTGTGAAGCAAAGGTTTGCCAACCGACACAAAATTGTTTCCTATTTCTCTCACTGGATCCTACTTGGCCCACCACTTTTACTGGTAGGAACGCAGCTGGACCCACCCTCCCACCTCTTTGTGAGGGTCCTGCCATGAAGCATTTGCTACATGCACATTCTTTCTTCAGGTGACATTTTTGGGCACAGCTGATTCATAAAAGGAAAATGGAGATCAGCTGCCTGGCTCAAGAAGTCTCAAAACCTGAAGATCTAGTTCCAGTAGGGTCCCTACAACTCCAATTCCAGGAGCCTGCAGCAAGTTGGGCCAGTTCCAAAGCAATATAGTTTATATTGGAAGAGGTAGGTCAATGGAGTTATATTACTTAGTTATATTTTATAATACAGATTGTTATTTATATCATGGCTACAGGGCATGACACACTTAGTGTTTATGCAGCTCATTTAATTTGTAGGTCTTGAAGCACAAAGGTGGATAGGTATTGCTATCCAAAGTTTACAAATGGAGAAATTTAAGGCATGAAAAGCTAAGTTAACACTCTCAGTTTAGGGGCCTAATGCTAGGCTCCTAAATGTATGTTTAGTAATTTAAAGAGGAATAGCCTTGTTTCCAGAAGTGCTGATCACCTGCAGATAATGCTGACTTCAATGAGATTTGTGGGGCTTAGCCCTGATGGAAGTCAGGCCTCTTCTATTTAAATGCCTAAATACAAACTCAGGCATTTAACTTTAGATGTGCTGGTTTGACAATGTTGTTCCCTAAGGGACTTGGCCAAAGCCACCAAGTTATTTGCAAAGCTTGGAAGAGATCCCAGTCTCCGAGCTCTGGGTTTGCTTCACTAAGATCATAGCCACCAGCACATTTGTTTCAGCTACACAGCTCTGGGCAAAGTTATAAAACTATGTATGTTATAGATGGACTTTTTACTGTCTATCTGTTCACACAGGCTTATTCCCAGCAGTATACAGTGAAAACTACACTAAGGACTGCAACTTTATTTATCTTGTTAAAAACAACCTTAAGTAATGAATTCAATATTTAGCACCACCATCTGTCATTTTTATTCCTGAGTAATACCTTAGTCCTGCTGAGATCACTGTAACTGCTCACAGATTAAGCTACTACAGTATTGATTGGCAATATCACAGATACAGGGTAATTGCACTTATATGCCTCACCTCCATGGTCCACTCCACTTCAAGTCTTCAGCTGCTACCTATCTCTGGACAGAGACCTTTGTCCTACTCCCTACTCACCAGATGGTTTTAAGTCTGCACAGCCCCACCACATATTGTGATATCCCCAGCAAGCCAGACTGCCTAACAGTTAGCAAATGTACTTTGCTTTCTCACCACAGGCTATGAACAGTGTATTGGCAGCAGTTACATGTTATCCAGCAGCTATTTCTAAGCAAGCATATTTATTCTTAAGCAGAGAATGGATATATAAAAAAATAAAAACCACAACAGACAAATATAAAACACACACACTAAACATACCTGGAGTCACCTATCAATCTTATGGGGATCTAGTAGGCCAAAGATTTTCCAGCTCTTCTGCAAGGGTTGAAGCCACGTCCACAGACAGAAGGTCCTGGCTATTTGCTACCTCAGAAAGAAGCTCCAAGTCAATTTTGATGCAACCTTTTTGTGCCAGAAAGCTTTTTCTTCATCTCCTAGTCCCTGGGAAACACAGTTTGAACCAATATATACACACAACCCCAGGGAGTGGTACCTCTCTGCAAGTGTTAAGTCTCAGTGACTTATCTTAATCACCTTTTTTAATTCCTGTAGGGCCTGTGATAAACCTCACCAATGGAGAGGTCACAGGCATACCTAGATTTCATAGATTAAATGCAGTGATCATAGGATCGAAAGAAGGTTAGGGTTTGAAGGGACCTTACGAGGTCATCTAATCCAAGCCCCTGCTCAAAGCAGGACCAATCCCAAAGATACTGCATGGGGTTCAAATATTTGTCACAGGCATTATTTGGCCTTTAGTGATTTTAGAGTAATTGTTAAATAACCCCCTCCTCATTTATTAATGAGCCTATTTCCCCCCTGATATTTTCACACAAGTCCTTCTTATTGCACTGAAACTGATCTGGTTGGCATTAATTTAGTCTGTGCTGGAGAACTTTTTGGTTGTTTTTCTGTTATGTTTTTGTTTGCTTAAGTGACTGTGTACTGAAAATTGGCTGCTTCCCCCATTTTCCATAGACAGTTTTCATTTTTAACTCTTAGATCTTCTAGAAAGCCATTAAAAAGTCACCCTGAGTGCTTCTTATCGCTCATGCTCTCTCTCAGAGAAGGCATTTTCAATTTATTATACAGAGTATTATATTTTAAAGCCAGAATGGTCATTACGATTATCCAGTTTGACCTATTTCATAACACAAGAGCACCTAAATACTTATATGGCACTGTATCTGAATGTTTCCCAAACAATAAGGAACAGATCCCTGTAAGAGACATGTGAGTTAGGTAAGTATTACAACCCCCACTTCAGAGAGAGGCAAATAAGCCACAGGGAGATTAAGCAGCTTGACTAAGGGTATGTTTACACTGCCAGCAGCATTGCCAACAGTGGAGGATTGATTTTTCGGATTCAATTGATCATAAGTAAAGATGCATTCATTCAAACCTGGAAGTCAAAATACTGAGACAACCCCCTCAAGTGGCACAGCACTGCATCTATAGGAATATATTTTTCTGTCAGTGTGTTGCCATGAAGATGCCACGTAAAGGAGTTAGAAGTCAAGGGAAATTACACAGCCTACTCTGTGTAGCTAGCATAATTCCTGTTGACTGCCTCTGAATTTCCCACTAAAAGTGTAAACCAGGCCTAAGTCACCTACAGTCTTTGGGAAAGCTAGAAATCAAACTTGGGTCTTTCAAGTTCCAGTCTAGCGCCTTAACCACAAAGTCACACATCTTTTCACATCCTCTGGGATGCCTTTTTCCATGCTCATGGATCTGGATACTTCCACACCTTTCTCACTAGGAGCCAAATTCTGCTCTGTTACATGAGTGTAACTCTGAAGTAATTTCCCCTGAAGTTTATGGAACTACTGTGATTTTACATCAGCATAACTGTATGAAGAATCTGGCCATAGACTGCTTATCTCTCTAAAATTTTTTCTCTTGAATCCTCACTTTGTATTATTATGAATCCATTCCCTTTCTATAGAGTCTAATAGACCATTGGTTTTTAACAAGAATTCACCACTAATTTATCAGGGCACTTCTGCTAAAAAAAAAAAAAAAAAGGCTAATATACCATGGCTCTAAAAATGCTGTGGAAAAAAAATGGTACCATCAAGGATATAGCACTAGAGGGATTTTTAAAATAATTTTAAATGTATTTTATTTTTGTAGCATTTGTATTTTGGCTGTGTAGGTTTGGTTTGGCTCCTCTCCCCCAGCCCCCAAAGAGAAAGGCATCACTCTCTGTTGATAACAAGGATTATTTAGTTAATATTTGTACAGCACTTGTAATGAGCACAGAAGCACTTCCTCAGACTCAAACAGCTGTGCATTAAAGACCTGATCCAATGCCCATTGTAAGTGATATAAAGATTACCACTGATGCCAAAGAACTGTGAATAAATTAAAAGAAAGAGACCAATTCCAGACTGTGTGTATAAACAATAGCAAGCAGAGCACAATGCAATAACAACATCAAATCAGTTAGAAAGAAGTTTAGGCCACCACTATTTCAACCAAAACAATTACATTTTCCTTCTATTATAAGCCATCCATAAATAATGTAGGAGAGAGAGAAAGACTTTGTTTTTAATAGTAGCCTGCTTAACTGAGACTGAATACTGATGAATTTTTAGCCTATAAGGAGTTTGTACATCAGGTACTAGAAATATCCTTGAAATAGAAGCTGTTAAAATGCAGACATCAATATGAAGCCCTACACCCTCATGAGTCACCAGAGAATACTGAGGCATGCTCACAAAACTTTTGTGGTTTTTTAAATGACATCAAATATACAGAATGTACATTTTGGAGTTAACTATACATATTGGAGTGCATCTTTGATATCACGAGTGGCACTTCCCTACAGTTAGATACCTGTGTTGCAAAGCAGGATTTGGTTCCTAATTATTCTAGTGTAGGGGTTTGTCAAATGTAGGCTACCAGCCATATTTTACCCTCAAAACTCATATGCACTTGATGCAAAGAGTGAAATCCTGACCTCACTAAAGTCAATGGCAAAACTCCCACTGACATCAGTTGGGTCACAATTTTCCCTTAAGAGTCTAATGGACATTCAGGTTGCAGACTTAGCTCTTTACTCTTCAAACACAGAGATGGTGTATATTATCAGCCCTATCAGGTGCACAGTTGAGAGGAAAAACCTTCCGTAGTCCATATTTGATACTGGATTTTAAAGTGAGCTACAGTTTATAAATTGTAACACGAGTGTAATTCTCTGGAAGGATCTCAGGCATCAGTGTGTATATTTCTCTATTTATCCACAGACCCCCAAAACAGGCTTGACATATAGGGTGAAGTGCTGTAACAGGGTGAACTGCTTGAACAAATAGGGTGACTGTTGTACAATCTTGTAGTCTGCTCACAGTTTTGTATACTAATGCATTTGCCCATCTTTCATAAGCATTCTGTTCACATTCCAATTCATATGAGTGTACAGTTCACTTTCAAACAAGGAGTTGCATGAACTCATGAAGATATTTCCCTTCAACAACACATGGGCAGTTCTGCTTACATGGAGCATCTTTGTGCCTGGATCAGGAGTTGGAGACCTGAATATTTTCATCTGATTCTTTGGGCCAGTTCCTTACTTGGTGTCAACTGGGATTTTGTTGACTTCAACAGAGATACACAGATCTACAACGGCCGAGGATCTGGCCTCTTGTGTCAGCTGCATGTGAGTTCTGAAGGCACGTATGGCCCATAGCCTACTTTCCAAACCTGCTGCACTGCAGTAACCAAGAGATAATCCAGCTCTGTAACATTACATATCTAATTACAGGATGGAAGCACTCATATCAGAGGTGAGCAGTGCTCCAAGATGTTCTCCACATGTATTTGATACTGTAATCAGAACAGAGAAATGTTTCAGTGTTCTCTGCTGATTGGGAAGGGTGTGTTGTATCATGTTTCTGCTAATCTGGAGAAAATTCTAAACAGAATCTTCCTCTACTTCTCCTGCCCAGTTAGTTCCTGAAGGGCTCTCATTTTGCCTCTCATATCTACAAAATATGACTGAAGAGGTGTACAGAGATGTAAGCAAGCTGCTGGGTTATGAAGTTGCATGATAAAGTGAGAAGAACATGGCTCACTTAGGTCTGTAAAAACAATAAATGCATTTGAAATCCATAGACTTCTCTTGAGTTGCTGCTAACTTACACTATTGTAACTGCGAGGAGAATGAGGTCCTTTGTGTGCTTTCAAAGGGTCTGCCGCGCTTATGCATTTTGAAAATTACTTTACTCCATGAGAAGTCCCACTGTGGCCAAAGGAGCTATTCTATTTAAGAGAAGAGAACCAGACTGTAAGAGCAGAACTGATCCAGAACCTAAAAACATTGCATTCACTTACCTGTCAACACTAGCGTTCAGGATCTTATGTCTCCTGTTGTGCTCTGATTTTGCTATTTGACATTTTGCAGATGGAAGGCAGGAACACACACCTATGTTATTGTCAATGTTTACTATTCACAGAATCATAGAAACTGGAAGGAACCATGAGAGGCAAGGTAGTCCTTTGCGGGGGGGAGAGGTGATTGCCCCAAGCCCCGCAGTTCTGTGGGTCTCGTGAGGTCCTGCCATTAGCAGGGCAGTGCAGGGCCCACACTGCTCCCCCCCCCACCCCCCATGGCCTTTGGCACGGAGCTGAAGGGAGCGTGGGTGGCCAGGAGTGTGGAACCTGGCCTTTGCTCTGGGTTGGCCCGCCCTACCCCCCAGGAGAGGGAACAGCTGGCCCAGGAGCAGAGTGGGCCAGCCCAGAGACTGGGCTCCATTATTCCACCCCTTCCCCAGGCTGGCTTTTCCACCCGAGGGCAGGGAGGGCCAGCCCAGAGGTGGGGCAAGAGAGCAGAGCCCAACCCATGAGCTGGCCCACTGTGCCCATGGGGGCTGAGTGGCTGGCTCAGAGGAGCTGCAGGAGCACAGGTCCAGTTTCTGGGCCAGCCCACCCCACTCCTCTGGCCCGGGGAAGCGAGGGGACCCCCAAAGGCCAATTGGCCCCAGACCCCGCACCTCCCTAGGGATAGCCCTGGTGAAAAGTCATCAAGTCCAGTCCCCTGCACTCATGGCAAGAGCAAGTACCCTTTTACACCATCCCTAACAGTTTGTCTAACCAGCTCTTAAACACTCCCAGTGATGGAAATGTCACAACCTGCCTAGGTAACTTATTCCAGTGGTTAATCACCCTGACAGTTAGGAATTTATTCATAATGTCCAAACTAAACCTTCTCTGTCATAATTTAAGTTCACTGTTTCTTGTCCTATCATCAGTGGCTACAGAACAATTTTTCTCCCTCCTCCTTATAACAACCTTTTCAAAATTATATTTCATATTCCAGTGCTGTATGGTGTTGGCTATACACAGCTTCCAGCTGGCTGAGATGGTATCTTGTGACTCCTGATGCAGCAGGGCTGTGCCTCTTTTAGCATGAGACCAAGGTAAATGGCAGGTTTGTTTAAATTAAACGTCCACCCACAATGTTGCTAATTCTCCCAACACATGCACCATCCTAGATGCATTACATCCTTTCCTCCACCTTCAGCTATAGTGATATCCAGGCTCAAGCTACATGCATGGCATAAGCATGAGACCAGTAGCGAAGACATGCACACACTGAAAATAGGGTCTTGCAGGCATGCACTCAAGCTGAATGGCTTTGTAGAGCCCATCAGATGAGCATGAATCATTCATTCAGGTTTGTCAGGAACTATGTTATAATGTTGGCTATATTCTGTGAATGAGAGATTGGAGATGCAGACCCACAAAAGTGTGTTTACTTAACTTTGCATGTGTGTGTGTATATTCATTTTCTGCAGCTACAAATTGGAGAATTATATGTGCAAAAGGATAGTCAGGGGTCTAAATGGGCGACTGAGTGAGGAAATAAGTTGATACTAATTTCTCATGCAAAGGAGGTGAGAAGTTAATGCAAAGGAGGTAAGAAGTTGCATGCTCAGTCTTCATAAAGATGCACAGCCCATCAAACCTGCATGTAATAATCTGAGATCTCATTCACTCATTTCTTTTTAAGAGCTCTTGAAGTTCACTTTTAAGAAGGAAATAAACCACAAGCACTGGCACATCCTTAGTCCTTAGATAATCGTACACCATTTCCCACCCATGGATTTAAACTTAATTTATTATATACTGTATACACTTTTCCAGCTGCAGTGTCAAAAGTCTGACACATGGAACACTGCTTTGTTTGCAGCGACACCTACTGGTAGAAACAGGCTGCAGAGACTCAAGAGCTGCCTGTTAAAGCAAGGGTCCGGTGGCACCTTTAAAGATTAACACATTTATTTATCAGATGAGCTTTCTTGGGAGAAAATCCCACTTCATCAGAGGCTTTGAAGATGGGTAACTCTGTAGGTACAGAGCTCCTGCAATAAACAAACATGTTAGTCTTTAAAAGTGCCACAGGACTCCTTGCTTGTTTTGCCAAACTAGACTAATATGGCTACCCCTTTGGAACTTGTTCTATTAAGGTATTTGTACAGTATGCTTCACCAGGCTATCTATTGTGTTTCTTCCTTCTCCGTGACAACTCTTCTGTCACACATTTGTGCCCAGTTTGTGTTTCTTATTCACTGAGTTCACATAAAGCTATTTAATATGCATGCTTTCTGCCAATTCATTACCTTCATTATCACAGAAAAGAACAATGATCCCTGCCACTATAAGAATATGCATGAAGTGATCCCAAAACCTTGTTCTATTATTAATAATAATTTTGAATACCCTAATACATGCTAGGCACTTCCCATTGGCTCGGCGACATGATGAACTTACATTCCACATGCTAACTACTTAAATATCTGCCTGTCATGACCTGGGGTTTCCTGCAAGACGGTCTTGGATACTTGTGGCCATCACCATGCATTTCACTTGGAAATTTTACCTCAGGGCACTCCTCCTTCTGTTCTCTGTTACAAGGACTCTGTCTTCAGGAAAAGGACTCTCTGGTAGGTATGGTCAGTGTACTTTGAAGGCCATTGTGGAAATCCCCATTTACGACGGCTTCCTAAATTAATAAACTCATAATTTATTATTTTTGCATTAATTGCATTTTGAATTAATAAACTCAATTATTTTATGCAGCCTGAGTTAATAAACTCAGAATTTATTATTTTTAGTTAAAATCTGTAAGTTAATTCCAGTACTGATCTGAAATTGCCCACTGTCCTTTTCAAGACCCCAAAAATCTTACTTCATAGCTCAGTTCAGGCTTCCTTTCCATAAGCCACAGAGTCCAATGTTCTCTTTATAATCTGATCTTCCAACCACCTCTCAGCAGCCCAGTCCTCCATCATCTTGATGGACCAGTCTCTGAAGTCTGAAAGACCTTTCTTGGTATCCTCCACAAGTCCAAACCAAGCCACCTGCAACTGGGAATTCTCCACTCTCCGCTGTGGAGGGGACCACCAAGACTGGACAAGAAGTGGGGAGGGGTGGATTGGAAACTTGGACTGGCTGGACAAGAGGACTTTGACTAGGTACTAATGTTGGAGGGAACTAGAGAAGGAAGGGAGGCAGATTTGGCAAGGAACTGGGGTGTGGGAGAAGAAATGGGAATGGCTAGGCGAAGGGACTGGAAGTGGGTGGAGAAAGGTGCAGAGCCCAGGAGTGGACAGGGAGACTGGTATTGGGACATCAAGCTCAGAGACACAGACAAGGATTGGCTGGCACGGTGACTGGGACTGGGTGAGAAGACTGTGAAGTGAAGAAAGGGACTGAATGGATAAGGAGAATGGCAATGGGACAAGATGCCGGGGTGGGGAATAGACAGGAGACAAGCTTGGGAGGAGGTAGAGCAACAGCACAATAGTCTGCTCTAGCGCACACTCCCCTCCGTAGTCCAAAACTCCCAGTTCTCACTATTCCATTGCTGTCAGCCTATGTCTGCAAAACTCTATTGGAAAATTCTGTTTCTCCTTTAAATGCTAGTCCAGTCAGAGGATAACATCCTACTACTGCTAACTCAACTGGCAGAGGTGAGAGCTGGTGCCAATATGATACCATATTATACAATATTTTATTTCAGTTTTTTAAATCTACAAAATTAGCCAAGGAAAAAAATATATTAAAAGACAGTTAAGGTGACAAAGTCAAACACCTGGAAATTAGGAAATGTCAAAATTAGGTTGCTTTGCAATTTTAAATCACCCGTCTTATGTGTATACATTATAACACAGTCTTTAATTACATGATCACATACTATTTTTTACACAGGAGCCGTTGCCTCTATCATTGCACAACATGGACTGATATGGGGAGGAATCAAGGCTGTGCAGCAAATGATATTGGTATCTGTAGAAGGAAAGCAAAAATAGCCACTCCAGTCTGTCTCCTTGTAGCTGAATGTATCAATGCAGCAACTCTGCCTCAGTTCTTCCCACTGTCATTTGGTTTACTCCAGTCATAGCCCTCTGGCCACCTTAAAGAGACCAGCCCCCCTTCACCCCACAGTAGCATTGCTCCATAAAAACAAAAGATTTGGGGCACAAGACCCATGCCCCCCAAGCACCCCACTGGTGGCCCCATGCCCCAGCTCTAGACTATTGACTCTTCTTGGGTGCCCCAGGGACCCCCTGCCATCCAGGCTCCCCACAACCTAGCTTCTTCAGGCTTTTTCCGGGATACCCGCTCTCTTCTGGCCTTGACTTGGGGCCACCATCTAGCACCAAAAACTGTCAGGCCCCAAGGGCTGCTCACCCACCACTGATCAGGGGATCACTCACCTGCCACCTCCCCTTTCCCTCCCCCTTGCCTGGCCTCACAGAAGCACTTATCCAACACAGTCACCACCACCACCAAAACACACTATCTTGCCCACAGAGGAAGGAATTTAAATCTCCCTCCTCTTCTCTCACCCTGGACTACCTCCTGCAAGGCAGCTCCTCCCAGGTGTAGCTCAGCCTATTGAAGGATCCCGAGGAGGTGGGTGGGCGCAAGCCCACCCACTTCTAAAGCCCTTCCCCCAGCCTAAGGGAGAAGCGGCAGGTGTAGCTCAGGGTAGGCAGGCTGTATGCTCCTGCACCTGCCTGGACTGTGGCTCAGGGCACTGGCTGGCACATTCAAGGCCCATGCCCAACACCAGCAGCACCCATGGGCCACAGAATCCTTTATTAAAGTCCAGAAGAAATGTATAAACAACCTAATTTTCTACTTAGCTGGCTGCTACCTCATCACACTTGTGTATGGTTACCAGATGCCATAGCATGGAAAGGAGGACAGGGAAGTATGAAAAGGTGGACTTTAGAGGGCACATGGAGAAAATGTAATATTCTTCTGTTTTTAGGGAGCTCTGGAACATTTTCCCCTAAAAATAAAGTATTCTGTGGCATTCCAGCCTATTTTAACCTCTATAAGTAAAAATCCAGACAAAATCATGCATTTTAAAATGCCTGCCAGATGGAGGATGTGAAGGTAAAAAGGAGGACATATCCTCCTTTTGACTGACATCTGGTAATCCTACAGCTATGCCTCTACTGCTAGACAGTCCTGTGATCTAAGGACAGGCTACTGTGTCTCAATCAATCCCACAGCTCAGTGGCTGGCTGGCACAATCCTCCCCTTGCACAAGGATTCAGGCAGGCTACAGCTCATCATGTCAGGCCTGTGCAGTCAGGCTCCCAGCTCACTCCAGGCACAGGAGAAAGAAACCTGTTTGCATTTTTCCCTCTCTCTTCCGAACGGCTGTGTTTTCTCCTTTCGTAAGTTATGCTCCAGCACTAACAGCCAGTGTAAATGCAGCCTCTTGCTGCACAATAACCTCTTCCAGAGTGGGTTGGGTTCATATAGCTAGTCACAAGGACACTTGCTTCATTTGTTTCAGAAGGCGTGTAATGAGGGAGGCTGACAACTATTGTCAGAGAAAGGGTGGCCTCATGTTTAAGCAGGTTGAATGCTGCCCTGGAGAACTAAATTCTATCCTCAGCTCCACCACAGAGTTCCTAATTGAGTTACTTAAACCAAGTTTTTCAGGGTCAGTGTGTGTTCAGTTTCTGGGTGTCCAACTCAAGACGCTGGGGAGCTGTGTCTTTTGAATGCGAAGTATTCTGAGAAGTCAGGTCCTAAATACCTCAAATTTGGCACCCAACTGCAGTGGAATTTTTTTTTATGTTAATCCTTTTGTGCCTCAGTTTCCCAGATGGGAATCCCTCACAAAGGGAAATTTGTTTTGTGAACCATCTGGATATTGTAGTGATGAGCACTGCAGAGCAGCCCCTGCTGAAATTAATCCTTTCTTCAGAGCAAGGTTTCAGTAGTGTTCAGGAAACAAGGTTTAGAGCCACTCATGAAACAATGAGGATAAAAGAAAATAGCAAAAAGCTTTTCATTCAATTATTACAGCCCATTCTATGACCTGACTGAGGCAGGAGTCCTGTGGAAAACACAGCATGAGATGATATCATAAAGACTGTCTCATAATTCCTTATTTATGTAAAAACTAGTTTAAGAATCATTTAAACATTCTAAAACCAGAACATTTACATGGGTAAACATTGGGGAGGGGGAAGTCTGCAGAACCTATCTGCTCCTCACTGCTAAGTGAGAGCTGCCTAGCTGCTGTGGTCTGGGCAGCTTTTACTGTCAAGTAGCTGAGCTGAGCCCAGCTGCACCTTGCCCCCTTTCCTCTTGTTCTGGGATCTGCATCCATGGGGAAGATCACTGGGAACCAACCCCAGGTGTGGCTGACCCCCCCCCCTCCACCTTCTGGGCTCTGCACTACTTTTGCCCTGCAGCTCATCCCCCAGCCACTGGCCTCTACACTCTCCCCATGCATAGGTAAGCCTAGCTGCAGGCTGTCTGCAGCTGTGACTCACCACCCCTGCCCCCCAACTGCTGGACTCTGTGCTGCCCCCACCCTGAGGTTCACTCCCCTCCCACAGTGCTGAGGACCTCTCCCACCAAGCTGAGCCCATCTGCAGTGGCTCTGCACTTTGCCACCAAGTGGAGCTGCTCAGCTGTGGCTTTCCCCCTACCCCTCAGGCTGGGCTCCATACCCTTGCACCCTACAGTTTGCCCTCCACCCCAAGTCAAGTCCAGCTGCTGCAGCTCACCCTTTGTGGCTGCATCCCCCATCAAGCAGAGTCATGCCCAGCTGCCCCCTGCTCTGGGCTCTGAACCCCCTGTCAAGCTGAGCCCAGCTACAGCTTACTCCCACATTGGGCTCCTCATCACTTCACCAGCAAGAATTAACCAGCTGCTGTCACTTAGAGCCAGCCCCATGGCCTGCTCCCCTCTGCTGCCTGAATTCAAATGGTAGTCAGCTGTTTAGAATGTTTAAACGGCTGATTTCTGAATAGTTAACCTCTTACATTGCTACTCATAATGCAAACACACAAAGGGACTGAGCAGCCTTAATTCTGGCACTTCCCCAGTGAGAGTGCTTGACTTTGCAACGTTAATAATGCTCTTAACTTAGGGATTTTTTATGTGTAATAATGTTTCTGTTCTTCTTCCATTTTTCTAAACATTTAATCAATTTCTTCCAATTCTCACCATTTCCAAAGCTCATTTGTTTCTACCACATATTCAAACATTTGAGTGTATACCAGTAACATAAACCATTGTCCATCCTTTCCCCAGTGAAACTAAGCACCCTGACCTACAGTCTCTTCATCCTTCCACCAGAGCACACTGAAAGTAAAGGCCTTTAATCATCATTGCAAGTCACCTTCTGCTCTTTGCTGAGCCCAGACTCTGTTCACCAAAGCACAGTGACTGTTCAAAGGGGGGTCCAAAATCCTGCGCCAAATCCTATTTGTGTTCCTCACAAGGATTTGACACTAACTCTTGTTTCTTCTTTTTACCTCATCCTTTCCACTGTTACTTCTCACAGTGCCATCTAAAGGGGTAGATAGGGCCCAGGGCAAATTTGTCTATGGGAGGACAGCCCCCAGACTCCAATGCCAGCCTCACATACCTCCTCTGGCCCTGTGTCGGCCCCCAACCCCACTCCAAGCCTCACACTGCCTCCCAGCCAGTGTAGCATCATCCCTGAAATTGTTACACATCTTTATTTGTAGCACACAAATGAACATACTCAGAACAACCCAAGTAACAAAATTTGGGCGTACTTGTTTTCCAGCACTATAGCAGCTGCATGAAACCCACTGAACCACAGAGCCCATGGCAGTTGTCCCAACTGCTACCCCCCAGCAACAGCCCTGACTTAGAGAACACAGCAGCCAGCTCAGTATAAGACAGTGGTTTTCAAAATTTTTTTCTCTGTACCCAGTTGAAAAAAAATGATGTATGCCCCCGACACAACAATTACACCTTTGAGCAATGCATTCCAGTCTTTGGGCAGTGCAACCCAGTACCTGAAGGTCTGCCACTCAGTACTGGGCCCTGACCCCAAGTTTGAAAACCACTGGTATAAGATGTCATTAGCAAGAGAGTAGGCAGGTGCTGATTAGCTCCTTGAAGCAATTGCTCTTCTTTTTAGCATTACTTCTGTCTCACCTGGTTAAGTTTGAGTCAGCAGCTGTTCATCCACTCACTGATCTCTTACAGGACCTCCGGCATCTGGGAATTGATGTTGTTTGTCTCTGCTAAAAAGGAGAGGTAAATTAAGCATCATCAGTTTATTGGTGGCACCAGAGCCCATGACACTTCATAAGCTCTTTAAGGAGCCTCAGATGTATACTGAGATAAAAAAAGAGACAGGTCTTGAGCCCTGTTGGACTCCCTGTGATAGGGCTTTTGAAGTAGAGGAACAGGTGCTCATCGTGGTTTTCTGGTTCCATCTGAGAGGAAAAACTGAAGCGAGTTTAGTGTTTCCTCTCTACTCCTGCCAGGTGGTGTCTGCCTTCAGCAGCACCTTATGACTGATGTATGAAATTTCAGAACGCTGGGGAGAACAAAATAGGTGCAGTTTAAGGTTACTACAACACACACCATCTTCCTAGAATGGTTAGTCTCCGCCCAAACAGTGATTAGAATTTATTAGCTACACCAGTGTTTACATTGTTGGTACCAGGGATTTTAGCATGGTTCCCCAAATCAGCAGGGACAAGAATTTGTAAGTCATGCTTTCCAGACCATTGTACAGACCACAAATTAATTTACAAAATGGTCTCGTAATTTGGTTTTAACAAAGCTTTGGCCAAAATTACTTTGCTAGGCCATGGTTTCAGCAAGCTCAGTTTGGATGACACTGGCTATTGTTTATCAATCTTAACATAGTGTCTAGGGGCTCAGGTCATAGATCAAGATTTTGCTGTGCCAGGTGCTGTACACAAAGAAATGGTCTCTACCCACAAATGGCTTACAACAGAAGCATAAGAAAAACAGATAATGGATACAGAGAGACAAAGGCTAAGGAAAGTGATGCAATATTCTGAATGGATGTGAATGGGGCAAAATTGCATTTGTCATGGCCAGAGAGAAGAATTTTACCACAACAGATACACAAGATGATGAGATCTTAGACAAGTGTTTTAGCTAAGTGGACGGATAAGGAACATTTTAGAGGAAAAAAATAGACAAAATTTAGACCTAGCCTGGAGGTGCAGATCTAGACTCTAGTGAGGGGTCCAAATTGAAGATGATGCTCAGGATATGTGCCTGACAAGCTCCTATGGCTTACAGGTAGGATGATAGTACTGTCTACAATGATTTAAAAAAAAAAAAAAGTGTGGGAGAGAAGTTTGGGAGAAAAAGATTACAAGCATTTTAAAAAAGCCATTGGAGCTTGATCTGATGGCTGAGACATCCCCAAGGAGATATTAGACAGCCTGAGATCTTAGATTGGACAGGATGAGACAGTTCTGAGACAGAGAGCTAGATATGCAAGTTCTCAGCAGTGAGATAGCAGTTGAATTTGCATTTGTGAAGATTAGTCAGAGATTAAGGTCAGTCTATACTAAACAGCAGGAAAAAAAAGGCAAAGTTTTGACAAGTAGTTAGTTCATAGGAATATTGTTCATGCAAGAGTCATTGTAAAGTTGGGCCTTCTTTAATAACAAGCCTCTCTGTTTAATACTGTTTATTTTACATGTAAGGCAGGCTTAGAAGATGTGCGTAACAACTTCTGAAGGCAGCTAACTAATCTGCATGGGTCCTGTATTAGCATGAACACAAAAAAGCACAATTAGGTATTAGCATACTAGGCAATAGTATACGAGGTTAATCTGATCACAAATCTGCCAATATCTGTAATTCTACTGAAGAGAAATATGAAATACTGTCTGTTGTGATATGCTATTCTCTGCTTCTTCCAAATCTGTCTGGGTTAGTTAAAGAGTAAAAGCAACCCTTAGGTAAAAAAAGGCTTGTAAGAAAGGCCACTGGCTATTTCAGCCTGAAAAAGAGTAAGAGGGGTGGGGTTTTGCATTAGCTCCTTTTGGAGTGAAATACTGGAGGCATTCCTGTCTCACCCCAGCCCTTCCATCAAATGATAGATCTGGCTGGGCTTCTTTAAGGCCCCCTTTTGTTATGGTAATGACAGTAGGTGTTTGCAGCTACTTAATGTTTAAGAGCTGATATCACTAGAGAGGGGCAAACTCTGAGCTGAGATTACTAGAGAGAGGGAACTCCCTGTCTCTGAGCTGAGATTACTGAAGAGGAGCAGCAGCTGGAGTGACCAGCAGGCAGAGCTAGTGGATGGTGAGAGCGGCCTGCGGTGAGCTGGGCAGCGTGAGAGACCGGTGGGCAGAGCTGATGGACAGTGGGCGGAGCCAAGGGACAGTGCTATTGAATGGAGTGAGGGGCCAGTAGGTGGCACCGGTGAACAGCTGGCATGAAAGACATTCCCTATGAATCCTAGGGTTGGTTGGGAGCCTAGTTAGCACTGATTCTCCAGATCAGTGCCAGTTTTGCCATTAAGCCTTGTATGTTCTGTTATGTGGTGTGGGTTGTTAGGAATGTTGCTCTGTACTGATTAGCTAGATCAGTGCTGATTTCTGTTATTCGGTTTTTACACTCTGTTTTACTACTATTAAAAGTTCTGTTCACTACACTCAGTTTTGTGCTTGCAAGTGGAGAAGCCTTACCCCTTTAGGGTGCCCAGGAAATAGTGCAGGATTCCCAGAAATCTGGGTGGGGACTCGAGCTGGTTGGTGGTGCTACATTATTGGAAAACTCTTAGGTATAAAACCCAACCCTTGTTCTGCCAGCCTGCCCTGGCAAGGGTTGCATACACATGAAAGGCCAACTTCTCAGAAGTAGATTCTAATGCTTCATCCACTGAAGTGTACTTGGGAATGCCAGTTAAGACCATAATGCAAATTTTGCCTGATGGTGCCTGTTAACTCCTGTTGAATGGAGGCTGAATCTTTGTATTCAAATAACAACTGCGGACAAGCCTATGTGGCAAAGTGAAGTCAATTTAATTTCAGTTAATGTTCAGGTCCTGCACTAATGAAGTCGGGTATAATCACACCACACTCACTGCACCAGAAGAGTGCATCCTCTTTAGCCACACTTGGTTTTGATGAACAGAGCACTTTATATAGCTGTGCCACAGAGCAACTAAGCACAGGGCCTTCTGGGAAGGTCTTCAGCCTCCCATGATGCAGTTTTCTCCCTTCCTTCTTTCTTGATATCAATAGCAAACAAACCCATACATTTTTGTGCCTGTTTTCAAAACACTGGCTCAGCCACACATACACCATTGCTCAAAAAGCAGGGAACCTGCTCAGCTCTCCATGCCCATTGTGAGGATTACAAACACGTCACAACTTATCCTGCAGCATTTCCAGGTCCAAGAGAGGAATCACAGTGAGAAAAATTGTGATGTTACTCCAGCAGTCCTGCTACAAGCCACAGAATGAAACAACCCCCAGTTCCTGTAGGCTGACATGCAGCAGCTGAATATCACGGGATGCCATTCTGGTCCACTAAACCAGCACTGACTGGTGGGATCACATTGTTCTGAAGGTGTGGGGTGAAAAATCACCAACTGCAGAGCTTTTGGATGCATAAGGCCACTTTCCTGGAATTGCACAGAGCTTTCCTTGGCCCTGCAGTACAGGAATACTAACCTGAGACCTGTTCTGACAGAGTGTAAGCAAGCTGCCCACCCTCCCTGGGAGGAGTGGCTAATTCAGGTCCCCGGCCCCTTGTGGGGGCAAGACCGCCAAGTCTTTAGGCCCTTGGCATGGCAACAAGTTTCACAGTCCCAGTCTCAGGGGTGAGAGGAAAGTACAAGGTTGCCTCTTGAGGTTACAACCCGAGAAGGGGCATAGGGGCAGGGGGTAGGAACCAATGAAGGCTTCGGGTCACACAGCTCCACTATGTCACAGTCTAAGTCCCCACTAGGCACTGAGATGTTTATACAGGAGTCAGTGGGGTCCTGACAGCAACACACTGACCCTGAGGTGGGGCCAATGGGGCCTGAGACCTGGATGCTGGGGTCAGTGGGGTCCTGGCCGCAACATGCTGACCTCAAGATGTGACTCCCTGCCAAGAGGGGAGATCCGCACTCCCCTGGGTCACCCCGGGTTCTCTGCTTTAATGGTACCTCATCCACCAGCTCCTCAGGGTACTCCCCCAGGGGAAGTTTGCAGAACCCCTCCATCTCATCGGGCAGTGACAAGTCAGGGAGTCCCTCAAGCTCCTCTGCTGAAGGGAGTTCCTCTAGGTCACAGGAGGTGGGCGGCAGCTCAGGGTCCTCGGCAGCCAAGGGCAGCTCCTCCAAGTCATGGGGGGGATGCAGAGCTTTGGGGTCCCTGGCGGGAAATGGCTCCGGGTTGCCCATATATCTCTCCACCAATGACTCCCCTTCTGGGCCTGGGGTGGCCCAGGGCCCAGGTGGCAGCCCCTACCAGACATCTGGGCCTAGGTCCAGCGGCCAAAGCCTGGCTTTCCCACAGGGCGGCCTAGGGTCAGGAGAGAGCGGAGGCACGTCTTTCCCCTTCGGCAGCTTGTGCTGGATTGAGCGGGCTGCCTTCCCTTTTATACTTCCTGTCCTGCCCCGCTGCTTCTGGCCTGATTGACAGGCCAGCTCTGGCTCTGCCCCCAGCCCCTGCAGACAGGTAGAACCCTCTGGCCTATCTCTGAGGGAGGCCATGCCTTCCTGCTACATGGAGGAGCAACATTTGGCCATCACTCTGTGGAAGCTAGCAATGCTAGATTGCTGCTCCTTGGTTGAGAATCAGATGGAGTCAGCAGGCCCATAACTAGAAGTTATGCCTGGCACCTGGGGCAAGCAGACTCAGATGCATCCCTAACCCACAGGCCCCACTCCGGGAAGGATCCAGTTCTCTCCCGGTCGGCCATCAGCTGGGGACAGATCCAGATCCCCCTGGCCTGCTGGTGGTGACAGAAGCTTCCCGTCACCTTCAGCAGTGTGTGGGTCCCCCCGTCTGCTGTGGTGGTGGCTTCTGGTGACGAGCCCCAGCAGTGCCGGACATCCCAGGCATGGAATTTTAGAGGACGCAAGGGACAGATCCGGCTCCATCCCCAGACGCTGCCAGGAGCCGGATCTGTCCCCCGTACCCTCTAAAATTCCTTGCCTTGGGCATTGCCCTGTTCGCCCCAGCCTACTTGAGGCCCTGGGAGTCAGTAAATCCACCGACTGTGATACAAGTGTGCAGGGCCATTAATAGACTTATCCTGAGAAGGGTAGTGAATGTGGAAAACATGTAGGACATAGTGGATGATTCTGCTGCGAGGGGGCATAAGATGGCGCACATATTCCTATCTTAGCACTAGACCTCCTTGCCAAAGAGTACATAAACTGAAAGGGATACCTTTTCATAGAGATGCAAGCACTGGTGGATCACATGAGATGTTTCACTGACATTGGCGTAGGGTGGTTGGGGAAGATGCATGTCCTGCGTATCTTTACAAACTCAGGTCTGTTCAGAAATCTGAAAGCAGGGGCTTTCTTTCCAGACTGAAAAATAACCATTGATGATGTTGAAATATCAGTACTGATCCTGAGAGACCCAGTCTATCCCCTTACTCCCATGGCTCAAAGTCATACACATGACACCTGGACAGCAACAAGGAGCCATGCAACAACAGGCTTAGCAAGTGAAGAATGATGATAGAATATGCCTTTGGATGTTTAAAGGATCAGGTGCAGTTTGGTCACTAGATTAGACGTCAGCAAAAGCAATAGCCACATTGTTATTGTTGTCTCCTGTGTGAGATACAAAGGGAGAGAAAGCTTCCACTGGGTTGGCCAAGAGATGCAGACTGACTGGCCACAAACTTTGAGAAGTCAGATACCAGGGCAATAACGAGCCCACTGAAAAGCTCTGCACCTTTGGGCTGGGGAGGGGCATTGAACACTGTTTCTGTAATGAGCCACAATGATGTGCTCCACTTATCTGTACTATGCCTTCCCATGGCTTCCCCTCCATTGAATCAGCATCCTTGCACGTTCCCTTCCCCCCCAAATTCCATGATTTATAATATATAAAGAGCATTTCAAAACAGAAACAAAGACTTTTAGGCTATGTCTACATCTGCCACATTAGTTTGGACTTGCAAGTTCAAACTAAGAAGTTTGAGGTTAGTTTGAACTAACTGCAAACTTTTTAGTTGAAACACACCGCACATTCTAGTTCAAACTAACACTTAGTTCGAGTCTTGGCTAGACTTAGTTTGAACTAATGCTCAAACTAAGGCAGTTAGTTCAGACTGATGCCACTACTAACTAATTTGAACTAAGAAATTTCTTAGTTCGAACTAGGGAAAGCCTAGTGTGGCCATGGGATAAATTAGTCCAGACTAAGCCTCCTTAGTCTGGACTAATTTGCCAGTGTAGACATAACTGTATTGCACAAGCATAACAGAAAGAAAAATAATTTATCTTTGAGCAAACACTGAAGCCTATACACTGGAAAGTCCTAGAATGGCCTCCTTTCTTCCTACTACCCTCTCCCAGTGTTGAGTGGAGCACATATCATACACTGCCCACTCTCCTCCTGGAATGCTTGGAGATAGGGGTCTGGGAACAGGGCAATTGTTGTTGGCAGTTTGACAGAGGGAGTCTACCCTGCCGCTGCTTTTCTTCAAGCTCAACCAGCTGCCTCTACATGTCTGATTGATCCCTCATTATCCTCAGCATCTCATTCTGCATAACATGCTCATGCTCCTGAGCTACTCCCCATGTCTATGTCCAGTTTTTCAGGCAATGAAAACCTCCAGGTTCTTGGTTCTGTGTCAGCTGTCCCAGCAGCATCCATTATCTCATTGGACAAGTCTCCTGAGTTCTCTTATGCCTTCCAATCTGTAACAGCCTCTCTGCAGGAGTGGAGGCTCTCCTGAAGGTGACACTTTCCATGTGAAGGTGCAAAAGCACAAGGCAACCATTATCAGTGCCTACCATGGTTGAAATGCAAGATTGCTATATTAAAAACAAAAACAAAAAAACCCTCACCTTATTATTCTCAAGTGCATGACAGAACTGAATCACAATCGTGCTGTAGTAGGAAGTGAGAACTTGAGACATGAGGCGTAGAAGAACAGCCAAGGATGAGGCCTGAGCTAAAATAGCAGTCAAGCCCTGCTGTTTGAAAGCAAAGTTATCAAGAGTCATACTCTGAGCCTGGCTGTAAGTTCACAAAACCTGGCAAATGCACACCTTCCTAAAGAAGCACTCAGTAAAGCACATTCCCACAAGATACCAGAACATCCCAATATTCCAAAGACAACAAGGGCTTATTGATCCCTCAGTATGATATGATGGACAGAGATGTTTTGACCAAATCATCCAGTACAAAGGTAAAGCACGGTATCTTACCACATCAGAGAGTGACAACTGCACACATCAGAGGGACACTAGGCATCTTGTTTGCATGTGTAGAAGAGGGTTATAAAGGGAATGTATTTGTCCAGCTGAGGAGGACTGGAAAGTCCTACCATTTATTAAGCTGGTCCATTGTAACAAGGATACATGTGTTAGTAGTACTGTAGAATCTGTGGGATACTATGACCATGCTTTGTCTACAATAAACCTGGCCATGTGTCTTCATTATTGAAACAAATCTCTAGTTTCATTGGATAATCCAGCTCTGGTTTGGTGTCCCAGTTATCTGTGCAGAGCTGGGACAGCATACGCACTAGGAGGACACACACACAGCCAACAACTGACAACTACCACCTATTCCCAAAGTCAATGTAGTGCTCCAGCCATGGTGAGATGGACTAGTGCTTCCAGTTTTGGGAAATCATAGTGAGGCTCACAGAATGTCTTACGGACAAACAAGCCCGTCCCTCCTTCTCCCAGCAACACAACCAGAGACCAGCATTAAGCCTCTTAAAATGTCTGATGTGCTGTTTGGTCTGGTGTTTTGGTGTGTTACAGTTCTGGCGCAACTGGGGGAGGAAAGGAATGTCAGCCAAGAGAAAACACGTTAACACTCATACCCAGACCCCTGCCAACCAAAACAGCCTCATGTTAGGGAAACTCTGACTGGGGGATCCTGGAAACCACCCTGGCTGGAGGATCACATGGACTACTGTTTGCTGTATAAGCACATGTAATTAAATCTTCCATCATCTTCTCTAGGTGACCCTATGTGATATTAAATTCCTGAAGGTAACACAGCTGGAAAGGGAGCAGATGCTGCAAGTGTCTAGGTACAGACCAGGTCCTTATGCTGCTAGGCTGTGTTCCATGCTGATGCAAGCAGATTTAGCACTAGGGTGGTGTTAGGAAATGTCTTATGTTCCGAAAGGGGTAGCCATGTTAGTTCAGTTCAGCGGGGGGGGGGGGGCAGCAGCAAGGACTCCTGTGGCACTTAAGTGCTAACAAATTTATTTATCACATGAGTTTTCATGGAGAAATTCCCACTTCATCAGATGCTTTGAAAATGCAAGAACTTACAAAATGGGAGAAAAATAAATTGAGGGAAGTGTAAGTCATAGGATTATGTCACACTGTAACAGCAAATCAAAGCAGTTGAATGGGCACAAAACTGACATCAGAAATCATATTAAAAAACCGTGGGTTACTTAGCAGCAACTGTCCTTCTTCGAGATGGGCTGCTCGGATTTATTCAGTATTAGGTGCCTACGTCCCACAGCACACAATTGGCTGGAAACTTTTTAGCCCTAGCCTGTGAGGACAGGGCTGGCGGCCAATGCCCCCAGCCACCCTGTGGCTATATATATGGCTGCAGCCCTGCTCCTCCTCAGTCCCTATTAGTCACTAACCGAGTAATGGGGACTGTGGGAGGGTTCTGAATGAATCCGAGCAGCCCATCTCGAAGAAGGACGGTTACTGGTAAGTAACCCACCGTTCTTCTTTGAGCGCTGCTCGGATACATTTAGTATTAGGTGACTGCCAGCTGTACTGTGGAAGGTGGGCCGAGTTAGAACCTTATCCACCATCAGTATGGCCACCCACAAATGGCACAGCACCCAAAACTGGGTGAAGCAGTGGGCCTCCATGGGAAACACCTACAGACACGCCACCAAGCGCAAGATCTTCGAGAGAAGGTGTGCATGATAGTGCTGAAGGGTATTAGCCACTCTGTCAGGAGACTAGAACTCCAACGGGGGGGGGTCCCTGCTCTGTTACCAGGGGACTTTGCTATACCATAATAGCAAAAGAGCATCCTTGTCACCAGCAAGACCATCTAGTGCAAGAGGGTTGCCCTTCCCTAGTAGAATTGACTCCTGATAAAGGCAGTCCTGATCCAGAGCAACAGACTTCTACACACACAGGCAATGAGCAAGGAAGGGATAATTGCTGCCCTTGCTGCCTTAACCCCAAAGGGAGATCAATCAGGTTAGGTTACTAACCGAGACTGGGGGCAGGGAACACATCTCTCCTTGACCAAATGGGGGGTAGGCAACGGCCTTTCCCCAGTGATATATCAGCAGGAGATGACATGGCCAGGATTGATAAGGGGTGCCATAAACTAAGGCATCCCTCCTCCATATGGAAGATAATGTAGGAAGAAAAATAACAAGGAAGGAGTAGATAGAGACCCCTGCTCCTCCATCCGTTGACGCACAGGAATGGAGAAACTGGAGGGAGGGCCACGGAATGAAACATAGATGCTTGGCAGGCCCACCTTTGGGGCCCAAAAGCATCAGAGACGCTCTATCAAGGAGCGTATCATAAAGAGAGAAATGGGCATCCCTGAGGGGCCCTTCTTTAGAGGTGGCCCTTCAATGGGTTATAGTAGCAAAAAGGGGGACTTTTAGGTACACCCATCCTAGCATCAGGAGAGAAGCCAAAAGGTGGAGGGCATGAGTGATGAATAACTGGGGAGTGAAAACAGAAAAACTAGTGGGAAGGTGATGGAATTCCCATGTTAGGTCATCTCCAACCCTAGGGGCAGGGGTATGACCTGAGACAGAGGCAGTAAGAAACCATCACGGGCTGCTGGAAGGGGCTTGCACAACCTCAAGGCTAGGTACACGTTTCTCTCCCTTGCCCCTGTAATCTACCATCCCAATTCACGGACTTGTGGAGGGAGAGATGTGCTGACTTGAGGGAAAGGGTAGCCAGCTGTCTTTATAGATAGGTCAGGTTCACCCCGAGGGTTGCGCCCCCAAGGTCCAGAATTGGAGTGTTGCGGGGGGGGCACATGATTTGCATGATATTCTCACTTCTTCTCTCATCCTGCATATGGAGGGGCAGTCAACCTTCGTATCAAGGCCGGTTGACTCATCGCTAGTGGTGGGTTGTAGGTGTCGGGTCCCAGCTGTGATGGGCCACCTGTGAGCGATCCTGCATAGTTCCTGATGAGGAGAGAAGATGACAACTTCATCAAGATGCAAGGTGGATGGTATATAATGCCTGCTCCGTGAGGGGAGGGGTGTTATTGGTGAACCTCCCATTGTATTGGAAGGTGTAAGGCTTGGGCAGGTCCCGGGTGGAAGAAGGGAAGAGAAAGACCCCGGGGAGAGAGGAGGAGAGCATAAGGCAACCCCTACTTAGGGGAAAAACAAGGGGGAACCACTGTGTCCTCTAAGGAACACAGAGGGCATGAGGGGACGTTACAAAAGCATCACCCACAAGATGTTAGGCTTTCCAGCCTGCTAAGGGTTTTCCAAATTCCCTTGGGAGCCAGAGTTCTGCAGGGAAACTAACCATGGGCTAAGGACCATGGGTTCTCAAGCGGGCTCATTCAGGTGTATGAATACTGATGGGGGTTAAGAGTTCTATCAGCTCCCTTCGTTGCAATTCTAGGGAGGAGGGGGATGCCACAGAAAGATCAAGGCAGCTCCTAAATGGCTGTCTGGGATTTTCAGCAGAAAGTGTCCCTTGCCTGGTTGGAGGGAGGCACCAGAGCAGGGGGGTTCCAGTAGAGGGCTAAACATGAGGTTTGCCCATGGGCGGAGGGACCAATGAGATGTGGTGAATGTCCTTGGGGAGGAGTGGTGGGAGCTGAAGAGGCAAAACCCCTACAGTGGAGCTCAAGGACACCGTGAGCAAAAGGCCTAATATGAGTTTGAAGACCATGGCCCTGAGATTAAAAAGGGGACCGCCTGGGGAGGTGAGGAGGGAACAGGTAGAGGACAAGAGGGTACAAACTCGCCCTCTTACCTGCCACCTAGGAGGCAGGGTACACCATCCCTCAGTAATTTCCCCCAAGATCCGTTGAAGGCCGACACGAATAAGAAGTGCTCTTGGAATCAGCGACACAGGAGTGTACCCCTCCCAGTATGCCCGACTGGGGAAGAGTTGGATGAGGTGTGGCAACAGGGAAGGGACTCTTGGTATGAAGATGGGGAGTAGGTAACCTCCCCTAAGTGTCCCAGTGGACTGTAGCCTGGGGTAAGGGCCGCAGAGCAGTTGTTGTGGTGGGGGAGGCATCACGTGGCCCCCTTCTCATACCTCTATCACCCCCAGATTTCCAACAAGGCTCCAAGTGCACATGCGACTAGAACCAAGCACATGTGTGGAGAGTTCTCAGGTTGCCAGGCCCTTACTTGACCCGAAGGGTATGGTAAGGGAAGAGGGAGACACATCATTACTGGAGAGAAGAAGCAGTGTCCCAAAGCTGATTGTGAGGGGGTGTTTACATAAAAGATATAGGGTGCTGGGCTGAAGTTCAAGGCTTAGGTTTGATGGAGGGAAAGGTGACCCTATTGGACTTGATCACCTCCAATGGGAGAAAGGGGGCCATCAACCTGCAGTCCAAGGGTCCCTAAAGGGTAGCCATTTCATTTGTGGGAGAGATGACCGTGAGGGCCCCTCACCCCAAGCGTTCGTGGGGTCGTGGTGGGCTGGGAGAACATTGAGGCACCTGGGGAGTAAGCATACCCAAGGCTCTGAGGGCTGACCTAGGGCCACAGTTGCCGCGGATCAGGGAGTCAGTGGCTGGAGCAAAAAGAGATCGTCCATTGAAAGGGAAGGTCTAATACAGACTGCTGTAAGTCCTAGGAGAGGTCAGAATCCCAAAGCCAAGCCACTCGGTACATAACCATGGCTGTCGCAATGCCACAGCTGGCCATGTCCAAGGCATCCCATGCCACTGTAAGGGCATTGCATGAGGCCAAGGCACCTTCCTTGACAAAGACATCCTAATACTTTAAGTGTTCTTGTGGAAGGAAGCTGCTAAAACTCTTCATAGCATTACATAGATCTAGGAAACATCTATTAAACAAGCCCTCATGGTTAGCAATCCTCCACTGAAAGACTGAAGTTGGCAGGCCTTTTGGTCCAGGAGGGACTCCTGGAAGCCCAGGTGTGAGTCAGTGTGGTTCAGGCCAGTGTGTCCCAGCGATGTCTAGGACACAAGCATGAAGAGGGATCATAATGGCAACCGTAGACAATGCAAACACCAGGTCAAATAATGGGTCTTGGGCCCCCTCGAGGGATGTGACACTGACCCCCAGGTAGGCAGTGACCTGGTGAAGAGGCTAACAGCATTTGGGTCTTCTCTATAAGACCCTGGCCCTGGGTTCATGACTCTAGCTAAGAAAAGGGACAACCCTGGTACTGGGATGCCCTCTCCTGGGGCCGTGGTATTGAGTTAGAACTCCCTTTCCGAGTCGTCAGTGGGAGGTAACCAGCTTCAAGTGCAGTATTGGGAAGAACCTGGTGCTGGGGACCCTTCAGTGGAAGGCCGGCCCCGAAGCAGGCACTCTTGGACCTCTTCGCGGTGCCGAGGCAAGGGTGTTGCCACCGTAGGGGTTGGAGCTGTCAGTTCCTCAGTGAACACAGGGCCAAGGAGCGAGCGGCTCCCCCCAGTGTTGGGTAAAGTGAAAGGAAGGCAGACTTACCATTTGCTTTGGTGGCCTGGCAGTGATTTCAGGAGCTGAAGAGCCTCTGCTGCTTCAAAGACCTCTGGCGTGGATGACTCTGAGATAAGCTCCGGGCCCTCATTCTTGGAGGGGAGAGCCAGACAGCACCGGCACTTCAGTGCTGAAGTTGATGCTGAGCACACTTACCTATGGTCTGCTGGGAAGCAGCTCCGAGAGGGCCTTGGTGCCGACTGGCATGAGGTTCTGCTGCCAACACACAGTGCTCAAATGCTCCAGCCCTTTTCTTTGGAGAGGAGGTGCTGGGGATAAGGTCACACGGCACTGATATGGAGCCAAGCCAAATGCCGATCGCAGTGCTTTATTCACAGTTGCAGAGTGGCGCTGAGAGCGTTCTGGTGCCAATCTAGTATGTGGTGCCAAGTTAGAGGCCGATCATGGCTTTTTATGCATAGCTGGAGAGCGGTGCTGAGAGGGCTCTGGTGCCAGCCCAGCAGATGGTGCCAGTGAATCCACAGGTGAGTCAGGCATACCCAGTGTTGGCTGCAGGGCCTGTTCTTGGGTAATGTTATGCAGGTTTTGTGTAGCACAATCCATCCAGTGAGTGCTGACAATGTCCGCAAACAGGGCTCGTAAAACAGAGTGGACAGACAGGCACTTGCATAAACGCAAGAAGCTGTCTGTTCCTTAACCATCACTGAAGATGGAAAAAAGGAACTAAGGAGGAGTGGGGCTGTGGCCATAGATATAGCCACAGGGTGGCCAGGGAGCATTGGCCACCAGCCCTATCCTGACAGGCTAGGGCTAAAAAGTTTCCAGCCAATCGTGCACTGTGGCATGCAGACACCCAATACTCAATGTATCTGAGCAGCACTCAAAGAACCACCAGTAGCAGGGCACTTCAATCTTCCTGATCACTCTGGTGATTTGCTAATAGCTAAGCTCAAACAGTAGAATAATATATCAAGGCTTCAAAGAGAAATGGCGGAACTGGAATTCATTTGCAAATTTCATTCTGTTTCTCGAGGATTAGATAGGGACTTTGGATTTTTCTTCTCATTGCAACAGGTGATTTGACTTTGTCTTCCTCTATATGTTGCTTCCCATGTTTCAATCTTAACGACTGCTTTGATTTGCTGTTAGTGTTTTTAAGTGCCACAAGACTGCTTGCTTGTTTTATCATGGAGGAAGAAATAAGGCAACCTTCTCTGGAAACCTGCTGCAGAGGACTGCAGAGTACCTGCATGAAAGCTTCCTGGTGATCTCCATGGAGAATTCTCAGGCCATTCCTGTGCACATAAATAGTCTTTTCAGGGGTGGGGGCCAAAACTCAGCATAGCTAAATCACCTACAGGGAACCTGATCTCTCAACCTTTTTTTTTTCCTCTTCATTTTAAACAGAACACATTAGATGATGTCACCCCAATTCTTTGATTGAAATTCCATACTTATCAGAGTTGCCTCCTGGACCATCATGGTCATGATACTGTCCTGAGCCTGACTGGACTTCTCTGGGATTACAAACAGCTCTTGACTGCTCTTTTCTGTCTACAGTCTCAGCATCATTGACCCGTGACTCAGATTCCCCAGAGGTATCCATGCTGCTTCTGGGGAGATTGGTGGGGTCACCAACAAGAATCACAGGCAGCTCATCACCAATGTGGTATGTCTTTGGTTCCGAACCAAAACAAATCTTCTCTTCCCTTAGTCTTGTGATTTTCACACAGCCCTGCTGCACATCTTTGCACCCCTTCTCCACCATGGCACAAAAGATCTTTTCAGAGATACCTATTTCTCTTGCTGGATCAGAACTGACTGCATAGACTCTTCTCCAAACATGCCAATGAAAGCCAACACTTCTGGTCTACTCCTGGCTGGAGCGGGCTTGGGGCATTCAGTCACCATGACCAGCTTTGCTGATGAGTTCATCCCACAGAACAAACAGGAAATGGGAATTCAAAATTTCCCAGGGCTTTAGCAGGGGAGGGTTTTTTTCTCTGTGTACATGGCTGTCATACAGCAGAGTTAAAATTTGTCTCCAGAGTGGTCACAGTGAAGCACTATGGGACACCTGGAGCCCCATGATGTCACTTTATGCAATGCTCCACTTACATTACCTCTCAGTCAACCCAATCACGTTGATTTTAGCACTGTGCCTCTCATGGAGGTGAATTCATTAAGTCAATGTTTCAGCAAATTAGCTTGACAAAAGGGACCTGGCAGTGTAGACCATGCCCAAGTGAGAGTATGTCTAAATCACCCTCCACAGCATGAGGGGTGTCTATGAAGATTAAATATACAAGTATCTCATCACAATAAAATATTCGTATTTTGTGTTAATGCTAGAGAAACTGGTGGGGAAAGAGATACTTGCAAAAAACAAATTGTTAAAACAACCCAAATGACAGCAGCAGTATTTAAACATATCTGCACATGCAGCTCCATTGCCCCCTCCATTACGGCCAATACATCAGCTACTGAGCTGGGGCTCAGATCTCAACAGTTCTTCACATACAGAAAAACATGCCACCTAAAGAAATGCAAAGGGACAAATTGCTGACCTCTAGTTGCACCAGAGGATTCCCCCAATAGTAGGGGCACATAAAAAGGGCATGGCTAGGAAAGCAGTGAATGCAGCAGAAAGCAGAGCCTTCCATCAATACCTTAGCTGATGCAACAGGCACTACGTAACAGCTGAAGACAGTGTAACCTACAGAAGCCCTTTGGCTGCACTGAGCCATTTCAGCACTCAGCTGGTCCAGGATTGTGGAGGCAAAGGCTGAGGGGCCATCTTTCTCCCATTATGCCTCGGCTATACTGAGGGTAAACGTGGCTTGGCACAGCTGAGAATTGTGCCTAAAACATTTAAATCCAAGTTTCATCCCTGGAACTCACTCCAGCCAATCTACTGCCCTAGGCAAAACTTCAGCCTGCTACTCCCATCCCACTTCCTGAGAAGTCTGTGACAGATCCCCAGGGACTCCCATACAGCTGCCATCCCTATAACCCAAACCTCAGGCAGCCAGATCTGACATTGTTGGGGAAAACCCCGAATTGGAGCTCCAGAGTCTGCTTGGCTCTGGTGACTGATCCCCCTGGGATGAAAACAACACAACACACAGGCACTGCCAGCCTGTGGGATGCAAATTAATGGGCAGCACAGATCTGCTTTGTTAGATCTGCTTTCCTGGAATTATTTTGGGTGTCACCCAGGTGGGAGCACTGACTCCCTTCCACGGTGGAGCAATGAGTGCCTTACCACTGGACAAAGTGGGGAAGGTCTCCTTACCTTGGCTCCTGAACTCCCAAGCTTGACCCTGCATCATACTTGGGCCCCCCACTGCCAGTTTCCAGTCTGGCTTGTTGTACTCCACACCCCCAAGTCAACCCCAGACCTTTCCTTTGCCCAGCCACTAACACCCCCAGTCCATCCCAGTCTGCACCCATCATGCAGCCACCCACATCACTTCCCTAACCCATTGAGCTCCTCCCACCTAACCCCCGACTCTGAACCCCAGCATGCATCTATAACCCAGCACAGCCCTCACCTACACCCACACCCCCATTTTCCCCATCTCTGTACTCCCTCTTTAGCAGACTTTTGGCTGTCCCTGCTCACAGGTAGTTCCACCAGCCTCACTTCTTACCACCTTTAACCAACCACCCTGGACAGCTGCCTAGCCTGTCTATACCTAGAGCAGCCTCTGCTCCTGCACCAAACTATGGTTGTATTTCAGCACTTCACCCTGCACTCTTCCTAGATTTCAAGGCCAGAAGAGATCACTGTGTCATCTAGTCTGACCTCCTGGATGCCAGAGGCCACCAAAACTACCCAAAATAATTCCAGGAAAGCAGAGCTAACAAAGCCGGGGCTAAAAGGCAGAGGAAGTCTACGTTTTAGTACTGCCTGCTAAATCTTAGTTTGTCCCAGCAACTAACAGGGCACCACAATATTTAGACCCATTGTAGTAAAATAAGGTGTACCAGCTACTGACCTAAGATTGCCCAACACACTTCACTTAGAACTTGTTAACCATATCTACTTCAGATTTATTTTCAACTACTTTGTCTTCCGATAGATTGCTAACTAGAGGAGAAAAGCAAATGCTGAAATTGAACCATAAGCGTGGCTGTACACATCAAGGCAAATTTCAGTCTAATCAGTGGGAATGCAAGACACGTTTATAAGATCTCTTTTTATTTGATAAAAACCTTACAAATATCAAACCACTATTATCTCCACTATTTATTTTCATTGCAGGAAAAAACATCTGAAACTTGCTTAACATCTGACATGAAAACACACATTAGTAACTTCATATTCCTGTCCTCAGGCAAATCAGTTCTTTAGAGTCCTACACACAATGTGTAAACATTTCATTTGTGACATCCTGCAGCTACTCACATGATAGAGAAACATACCAGATGCAACACCAGGTCAAAAAAAGAAAATAAAAATACACACATACTCCAGACAGTTATACTCCGCACGCATACATGGCTGAAGTCCACATTTGAGCAGGACCACCCTAAAGTCCTTTTATATACTTCACCTGGGTCTGCCTGCCTATCCTAGTTAGCTGGGACTGAAAAAAAAAGTGCCTGCAGGTTCTACATTTGGTCATTCTTTTCCACCACTCCTGATGCAGCCGCACTGCCTCACTTCTCCCATGGACAGTTTTCTTTTTCTCACTACTCAGGATAGTGTATTGCTGTAACAGAACAACCGCAACAGGAGCAACTTAAGCTCAATTGGGAAGGAAACACTATGTAGTGGAGCAGAGGACAGTAAGACTTAACCATCTATATTTTTATCTAAACTAAAACTACTTATAGAGGAATACAACAGATTCAGGAATGTCTGTGAGAGTAACTTTGCTTATGTGGCAATCCCCTCAATTTTCCCTTCCTGGAGGACTGATCAGAGGACAAATGGAGGAGACAAGAGGTGTGGCCTACAAAACTCACAGTCCTAGGAATCTCAGAGAAAGAAATACTTAGTCCCAGGGAATGGTGACTCTCTCTCCATGTAGCTGCTTTGATACATTCCCGCCCCCTGCAGGAGCTGAGTGGCTACTGACTGATTTTCCCTTCTCTTCATGTTTGCACCCCAAAGAGAGTCCAAGGGAGTTAACACCACTCCAAGTGGCATTAAATCCTGACTGGATTTTTGAGCAGACACTCACAAGCTCAGCAGGAAGGGTGCTGGAGAAAGGGCCTGATGCCTTCCTCCACTCCCTTCATCTAGCTCTGTTCTGAAAACCATGCAGAGTACCAACTCCACAGAACACCAGTCCAGAAGTTTCAAGGATGGAGGGAAAGGAGAGGAGAGTCGTATTGACATTTCAGTTCCCTCTGCCTGCAGAAGCAGATGTGCCAGTTTTAGGTCATCATTTTCATATTTGAGGGCAACTGTATATAAACTGTATATAATTGTGTATAATGGCACTATAAATATAATATTCTACAGCTAGTTCATTTTAAAAAAATAAGAAAATTAGTATAATAAAGATTACATTCAAAAAACTTCTGAGAGAAACCCAAACTCAAGGTAATTCACGGGTAAAGCCTAAGCTTCCAAGATATGGATATTATGGGACACCACCCACATGTGCCCTATTTATAAAGGGTCAATCTTTAACTGGGAATTGCTTTGTGAATGCTGGGCAATGTTCCCTTTAAGCTGTGCAGGCGTGCAGCCCAAGGCAGCCCCCCGCGCAGGGAAGGCTGCTGGCCGCACGGCTCAGAGCTCCTCTGGAGCTGAGAGTTATTAAAACTCCCGCTCAGAGAAGCTCTAACGGAGCATGCCCAGAATGTCTGAGCATGCTCCGCTAGTGCCTCTCTGGCCCCAGGAGGTGTGGCTGGGCCATGCCGCTCCAGCAGCAGGTTAGGCTTGTGGGGAGGGGTTGGGCAGGCTGGAGGGTTACCAAGGGAGCAGGCTGGTGGGGAGGGGGCACGGCAGGATCGGGCCCACATGGGGGGAGCCATGCAGCGGGCAACATGAGTTGCTCAGCTGCCTGAGGCTCTTAGAGGGAACATTGCTTACTGGTCATATGAATTACATGTAACTCTAGGGATCATCTGTGTCTAACAGAGAGCCCTGAGCTGAAAGTTAAATTCCAGTGCTTTTGGATGTTCCATGCCCCAGACAGGGCTGCTGGGGTCAGAGGAGTAGGTGCTTTCCACACCTGGGCTCTGGGCACTGATGGAGCTTTATGCCCCTCTTTCTCCACAGAGGCGCCAGTGCTGGAGAAGCACACACCCTCCCTGACCGAGTAGAGGAGATCAGTCCCCCCCCAGAAGATTATTCAGGGGCAGTGCCCCTGCTTGCCCCCCATTTTGTACACTCCTGGCCCTAATCATGGAGCATTGCTCCATCAGGTACATGGAAACATTACAAAGTCTTCTGCATGAGAAGCATGGAGTGCTGTCTTCTGTGGTAAGGGTGTATTGCATGCTCTGTATCCATGGCCAGCACAGCTGGGTATGAAGCAAGATGGGGCAAAAGGCAGCACTGTATCTTTTGAAGAGCTAGTACACATACAAGGGTTGAGAGCACACTCAGTAAGCAATGCAGGATCATATCAGATAAATTCTACAGACTCTCATTCCAGGCCACAATCACCTGCTGAGTGAGGAATTCCAGGGAGGGAAGCTTCATGAGTTCTTCCCCCTTGCATTCCCCTGTAAGTGCCAGGAATTGTCTGGTGTACATGAGATAGAATTTGGGCATAGAGAATCCATATATATGATCACATATTGCTTACTAGCATGGTATTTCTAAACCATGCTGCAACATATCAGCAATCCTATGACATGGTCCAAGCAAAGGGATTGCAACACATTTATGGGTTAAATGTCACTAGCAGATACTATATATCTATATTTTTTTTAATAAATCTACAATGGCCTCCTGGCTTAACCTGGCTCATTTTGCTAATAGTCAGCAACAAAATCCTACCAGCTTTGAAATACTAATTCTTCTTTGAAAATAAAGGGGATGAGACCAGTCTATTCCCTAAAGAAAGATTAATGATGCTAATAAAATGGGCTTAGCTCTGCAGGGGGCTATGCATCCTCCACTCCCATTGGACACCAAAAAGAGTGGAGGGTGCCTCGCACCTTGCAGGAATGGCTCAGCACTTTGTAGAACCAGCCTCAATATCTATGACTGCATTCACATGCATAGACTGAACTGAAGCTGTTCGTTAAGTTCTGCAGCAGACACTACCACCACAATGCACACATACCAACAAGGGCAAAACTCATTCAACCTAGTTAAAATTAGCCCAACTGCTACAAGTCTGGGCATCTATGTTGTTGAAATGACTGAATTATAACTGAATGATAAAATAATAATCTAGTCTCTAGACACAAAGATATTACTATTAAAAACTAATTCAGACACTATAGTGGTCTCAGCATTGGCCAGTTCTTGCTTTACTCCTTTAATTCCTTCTGACTTCCCGTCCCTTTAAAGGCTGTGGAGGCCGGTAGTTTCTCAGCATGCGGCAGGCTGCCTCCCCCTCAGCAGTACACAGAAGGCTGCGGAATTTGGCTAGCTGCAGACGAAAAGAGGTATAAGTTCAACAGAGGAATGTCATGCTAATGCTAAATGAAGAATTCTCAGTAATAAATGTGAACATACATGTCACCTTTATTTCACCAAGAAGTATGGGGCTCAGATTTTCTAGGGCATGCATGGAATGGCAATTTGGCCGTTTCAGCCCTTATTCCTGTTAGCTACTGCTTTTCATTTGTACTTTGTCAGTGCTGTTTCAAGCACTGTCTGGAGATAGCATGGTATTTATTCACACTTTATCTTTCCTAATCTAAAGCCTAAAAAGAATTCTATTTTAAGATTTCTGCACTTGATTTTGCAGTCCAGAGGCCAGTATAAGTCCCACTAATCATTTTGTCCTATATGGATTGCCTGGGAACCAACACAAGCAGGCAAACAAAATCTAATTGTATGTCCTAATAATGCAGAAATATCTCTACCAGTGAAGAATGATAGATGGCAATATAAATATGATAACTTGAGGAGCATTTTGTGGCATGGCAAGTTCCAAAGGGGTAGCCATGTTAGTTGAATTGAGCAAAAAAACCAAATTTGCTTATCTTTAAGTGCCACAGGACTCCTTGCTCAGTTTTATATCATGCACCTGGCACATAATAATAATTACTAGAAATGAGCCCTGATCCCAACTTGCTGTCTCACACACTTGGATTAGGCAACAATTAAATCTCAATCCCAAATTCACAACTTGGATTTATCTCAACAAGAAGGAAAACTGGAACACCCAGCCCAAATAACTATGAACTGTGAGGACATTTAGATCCGTATTTGATTCCAGATCTGATCTTTGCTACTCTGACCCACTGCAGATAGATACTAGTTTTATACACTAGCTGTCTTCAGGTTTAGTCCCTTTATTTAGCTGACTTTAGCAGGGCAGCACAAAGTCTTGATTCTAATAGTGGATATATAATACATTATGGCAAGGTCACTGTCTCATGGTGGGGTGGGGTGGGGAAAACAAGCTACCTTCAGAAAAGAAGCATCCAAACTAAAGTGGTTATTAATAATCTGAGAGAGGCAGCAGAGAGTAGGAAATCACTTGGTGACAGATTTTGTCACCTTTCCTCCCACCTCACTCCTCAAGTTCTTCCATTGATTTTGTTGGGTCACTGTCTGTTGCTTTGGGCTATGCCTCAGTAGTAAGATTTAGCTCTAAGACAGTGAAGAATCAAGCCTGCAGTCAGACTGCACGGGGCTTTGGGACTGCCCAGGAGAGTGTTATTCTTAGGGCATATCTATACTCCACAGATTACATCATCCTAGCCACATTGCTGGCATGACCCCATGGTGTAGATGTAACCTTATACCAACAGAAGAGGTTTTTCTATTGCTATAGGAACACCACCTCCCCACGTGATGGCAGCATGGCTGACAAAAGCATTGTTTTGTCAACACAGATACACCTATGCTAGGGAGCAGGTGGGCACAGCTATGTTGGCCAGGAGTGTGTGTGGGGGGGGTTCCATATCCCTGACCAATGCAGCTATGTCCACCTATATTTTAAGTGTGCACCAAGCTCCTCAGCACCACAATCCCAATAGGAAGAGAGAGGAATGCTTGACTGCTACTCTACAGTTACCAGACGGATTCTAAGTGTAGAACGTAGGAGCACTCTCTCTGCAGAGCTCCCTACCTGTAATCCTAGGGAAATGCCTACAGCAGCAGCACTGGTCAGAGATATGGGAGAGGTGTCACTCTACCCATACCTCTAAGCCACACACAGGCTGGGCAAAGACCATCTCTAGATAGGGCAGAAGCTCCATGTATAGGGGAGAACTAGAAGAGGTTACATCAGGGAAACAAAGTGGGGGTGGGGGCAAAAGGGGAACTTGAGAGAGTGGGAAGCAAGGGAAGACAGAGGAACTCAAGAAGGGAACTAGCCCATAACATGAGCTGCAGCTGGATGGAAGGCTAGGGAAAATGTTGAATGGGAGTAGGTAGAAATGACCATGGCAAAGGAGGGAAAGGTATGTAAATGAGACAGTAAGGCTTATGCAAATCAGTGTAATTTGTATAATGTATCCAGATTTACAAATTTTCAGCCTTAACATGCATCTCAGCATCAGGGTCCACAGAATGAAAACAGAAACTACTAAATCATAGTTTTTTTAAAATCACAGTTTCACTGGCAGGACACAAAGTTAAGAACCTGCAAAATTATGTTAACTGAAGTGGCCACAACTAATAATATGGCATGCTTAGTTGAGAAAATGTATCTGAGAATAAACAAGTTTTTATTAAGCAACTAATTAGCAAAAGGTAAAAAAATACTATTAAAAAAATTAAGGCATTTTACCAGGGCTGGCTTTACCATAAGGCAAACTGAGACGCCCACCTCAGGTGCCAGACTCAGGGGAGTGCCGATAGGACCCAGAGCACAGAAAATTGTGAGACCTTTCAAAGTTTTGGCCCAAGTGAGGGAGCATGGCAGCATCATTTGAGCTTCCCACCTCAGATGCCAAAATGTTATGGGCTGGCCCTGTTTTTTCTATAATGTTGTTTCTGGTAACTCATTGGAAGTTTGAATCTGACATTTGTGGCTTTATTTCCAAAATATTTCCCAAGTGGAAAAGGATAAAATCAATACAGGAAGACACTGTATTTTAAGTTTCTAAGAAGAAAATATAAAAATGAAAAGTAAACCATCAATTTGCAAGATAGTACCAGTCAAGGCATGAGCTGTGACTTCCCTTATGTTTGTACAGCACACAGAACACTGTGGACATTACTGGAAACAAATAATAGGCAATAATAAACCACTTTTGTATTTAATTACAGAGTACATAAAATATCACACATTGAACAGGATAGATAAAATCTGAAATAATACATAGTAAGAAATGAAGTAACTCATACACTGATGCATCATTACCTAAAAATGGTATATATGTTCCCTCTTCCTTGTAATTTTTCACTTTTAAAATATCTTAACTAGAGATTATGCTGCATCAAAACTTTGGACCTGAGATATTCTAACCTGGGTGTGAACTTTGGACAGCAGTAATAAGCATCATATGGAATAGTCATATAGTACCTTTGCAACTTCATGAGCTTTACAAAGCCCAGTAAGCATTGTGCCTTTTTTACAGATGGGGAAGTTGAATCAGTGGGTGGGTAAATGACTTGTTCAAAGCCAGCTTTTGTCAGAGCTCAACATCTAAACACTTCCCTAGTCTTCCATCAAAAGCCCACATTCTGGGCTAGCTCCCTTCTTGAGTTTCTCTATCTTCCCTTCCTTCCCCCTCTCTCAATTTTCCCTCCTGCCTCCACCTCCCACCTCCACTAGGTGCTGAATCCACTGAACTACATGGTTTGCATTTTTGAGCGAGGAGTCAGGCCAGTTCTTTTTTCTTCTGAACTGGTTCTTCCATTCCTAGTAAAATGCTTCTCAAAGAAAATGCTACACATAAAAAGGAGGCTACTTTTCACATCACTTTTTGTCTGAGTTACATTCTGGCACAGTGAGGCTATCCATGGCCAATGACAGCAAGGGTAGCATTGTCTGGCCCCAAACAATTAATGTTACTGAGCTGTTTATAAGATGGAAGAGGTAAATACTGAGGAATGACAAACCCCAAATTTTTAATGTGCTGACTGGAGTTATGATGCCCAACAATGATAGCACTGGTTACCAATTTCTGATAGTAGACTGGCCAATCATATTACCTTTAGCATCTCGACTGCATAAGAAAGGATTAACTACACTAGCCACTGGATGTCACTCTTGGTCTACAAATATGTAACAGAAGTAATGTAATGAGCAGTTCCAAGTGACATACTCATCCCTTTCCTATATTCATTTAACCTATCTGAGAGAAACGATTTATTAGTAATAATGACAGTATTCAGATTCACCAAATTTCACACCACTTGGAATCTAGGAAAGGATCTATATTTACTTGGTCACTTGCTGACCTGGAATTCTGTAATGAATAATGAAGGGCATGAGTCAAATACAAAGAAATAATTGAATAGTGGTTTTTCAGATATTGTAAAATCTATGGAGTAAAACTCAAGTGGTTTTAGTCATCACCAGAACCCTCAAATGAATAAACTATCAATTTCTCTTTCACTTGTAGCCCCCGAACAATTTTTTTAAAATTTCAAAGCATTTTAATATTATTTGAATGCCCAAAGGAAGTCTATAAAAATTCATGTTAATTTCAAATTAGAAACTCAAGACAAAATTGTAAAGCACCAAACCTAGTAGGATAAGGAATTGCATAATTAATATATAAAACTATAAATAAAATATTATTGGAAGCACTGTTTTAAAAACTTTAGTTCATTTTTTAAAAAAACACCACATCTGAAGGATTTGGGGTGGCAGCAGATATCAAGCTGTACCTGCTCAGAGGAAACGCTTATAGGCTCTCTGAGAATTATCCAGATGACACTTTCAAGAAGAGGTGGAACTGTAAGAGAGCCAAGATACGTCCAGTAGTCCAAGGAGTGAGGAAGCAAACAGGAAGGGTCAAAGTTTGTGAACAGGGCTTGTTTACCCTAGGGAAAAAAAAACAGGAACATTCTGATCCAAAACCACTACATTTAACAATCAATTATGTAGTCCAGTTAATTTCTTTATGGTCTCATAAAATTTTGTTTATTGAAAAGTGACAATCCCCCACCAATCATGCCAAAGGAAAACTGTGAGGACAAAAACCGTAATAGATAGTTGTGTTGGTGGGAACTAACTTTGCATGGTTTTGGAAGACTATGGAGCCACATGTACACAACTAACAGCAGTGAGCCTCCCAGACTGGGTCAACAGACTTGAGCTGGGCTCTCCATGCAAAAAATTGCTGTGTAGATGTTGCACCTCCAATTGGTGTTCAGGGTCTAAAAACCCGGGGGGTGAGGGGGGGGGTGGACACACAGGGCAGAGCCACCCATGAAACTATTCTATGCCTCTACAGCAGATCATCACCTAGTGTTCCTCATGGTGACAGCAGGATTCCACATGCTATCAGGCACTCCTATTGACTGTGAATAGCCTAGTCTTACGTAAAATTGCATATATTCTCCTATACTTGTAATATCTGTAATGCTGGTGGGTTGGCAATATGTGCCTTCTCCTGCCTGACACTAGTCATTCACTAATCACCCATCCACAGCCTCCCTCTCCACAGCAATTTGTGGACCAAAGAGAAGCCTCTGCAGAGCTTGGTGCCATAGATATAACTCTTCCCTTCATAATGAAGGACCATTTAATGCATACAAAGCCAACCCATGCGTCGATCCACGGGAATATGGTCATCTTTGCCTGAATAAAACAGGTGAGAAAAGATGTAGTCTCTCCATATTCTGGAAAAGAAATCCAACAGAAATAAAAAGGGCAATTATCCTCCATCAGTCATCTTGATCGTAATGGGACTCGTCAGGGACTGTTGCAGCTAATTAATGATTTTCTTCACTTGCCCTCACATTGTACAACAGAATAATTATAATGTTCTGACCTGCTACAGACTTTTCTACCCAACAAGAGTGCCCCTGCACTGCCCCAGATCAGAGCTAATCCTTGCTGATCAGCTATAAATACCTAAGGAATGTGAGAGTGTGCAGCATGGAAGAAAAAGAAGAGCAGAAGTAGTACTGGAGAATTTTAGGAGAATTTTTTTTTACCTTGGCTCTAATTGCATCCAAACGGTCAGTAATTTTCTTCAGCTGAGGGTTACATTCCCCAATCTATAAAAGCAAAGAGTCAAAAGATCAGGCTCTTGAGGGAAAAATATGCATCTGCTTTCCACTTCCTAATGCTTATTTTAAAGTTATTCACATAGATCCTGATCCTACAGTCAGTGAAGTTAATGGCAAAACTTTAAGAAATATAAGTGGATACAGTATCAGGCCATCATGGTTTAAACAAAAACAAAAACACACACCTGGGACAAATACTGATTATTCAGAAAGGGATATCACTTGCTGAAACTATGTTTCATTAGCTGTGTGAGACTGAGGAACTGATTTTACTTTTTATAGCAGTAGAATAAAAGTTACTTTTCTTAATAATGTTTAATAGAGAAACTATAAGATCTTCAGTTCCAAAGGGGCAGCCATGTTAGTCTAGTCCAGCAAAAAACAAACAAGGAATCTGGTGCACTTTTAAAGACTAACAAATTTATTTATTGCAAGAGCTTCTGTGGGAGAAAACCCACTTTGTCAGACTCTTTGAAGATGGGGAACTTACAGAATGGGAGAAAACCAATGCAGGTTAGTGTAAGTCATAGGATCAGGTGACACTGTAACAGCAAATCACAGCAGTTGTTAACATTCAAACACTGGGGAACAGCAAGCAAATAGAGGAAGGTGAGGTCAAACCAGCTGTTGTGATGGGAAAAGAATCCAACAGGTGATTTGACCTCATCTTCCTCTATATTCTGTTCCCCAGTGTTTAAATCTTAACAACTGCTTTGATTTTCTGTTACTATGAGACCTGATCCTATGACTTACTCTTCCCTGCATTTATTTTCCTCCCATTCTGTAAGTTCCCCATCTTCAAAATGCCTGATGAACTGGGATTTTCTCCCAAAAAAGCTCACGTGATAAATTTGTTAGTCTTTAAAAGTGCCACCACTTTTTTTTTTTAAATAAGCTCTTCAGCCCTGTATACACGTGAATAAGTCCACACCCTTTTAAAGCTTAAATTCCTTAAAGCACACTTAAGCTTAAAATCCCTAAAGCATGACTCTTCAGTGAAAAATCACGTAGTATCAGACTTCTCAGCACATGAAATGTTCCCTGGTCAGATGGATGTAAACTGGGAAGGTGATGACAAGTTTAAAGGAGAGGCTCATTAAAAGACTGCTTTGTAATTACAGGTAGTCCTCACTTAGTGACCGGGTTCCGTTCCTGAAACCCGGTTGATAAACGAATTGGTCACTAAACGAGGAGCTGCCCTTACTGGTATTTCAAGCATAATGTACTTTACTGGTAGTGGGTTTTTCAACCATCGGTAGATAGTTTTAATGTCACCTTTGCATCATTTATAACATTTTTAATATATATTTTAAATGTTTTAAGCTCTAATGTACTGAACTTAGTTTGCATAGTGTACTGTAAATATAGGTAATCTGAGAGAGTTGATGCGAGTTCTCGTACATCGCCATAATACCAACTCATCAGAGAGCTGGTCATAACTCTGAGGGGTCACTAAACGAGTAGGTCACTAAGTGAGGACTAGCTGTAGTTGGCAAGCATGCGATAGGTTCAACATGAAAAGGAACACAACAGGCCCTGGTGATGCTGATCTACACAGCTGTAATACAGCCACAGAGTTGTAAGGGTAGTCACAGAGGTGAAATTCAGTCATCAGCACAGTGACAGAAGGCTCCAGGTGAAGCAGAACCCTTGCAGTTACACAGTGTGGGAGGAAAATGAGAAGAAGGAAGCTGTGCAAAAGGCTTCCTGGCCTGCTATTAAGCAAAGCCTAGTTTACATTTTCTTTGCAAAGTGAGCGTGGGCTTGTGCCTGTTGTGTAACCATGGGGCATGCAATTATGTGGCTGTGCAGGCCACAAAATCCAGTGGCTGTGCAAGCGCTGCATTGCACCAGACCAGCATATTAGGATTTCTAAATTGGCCATCATCATATTAACTTGACTCTGAAGTAGGGGCTACGGTCTAGAGCTACTTAATGCTTGTCTTCTAATCACAGGTTAGATTTGGTGTGCCTTCTCTCTGGTTTCTTCTACAGTCAGTGAGACTGTGGGAAGCCATGATTTTTTTAAATCATCCTAGTGTGAGCAGGCTATCATATAAATGAGGCACAACTTTGTTCAGTGATTTTAAGGACATCTCAAATGTTTGTTCTCCTCTTCAGACAGAAAAGAAGCAATTAACTGTTGGAACAAACTGCCAAGGGAAGTGGTGAATTCTCCATCTCTTGAAGACTTCAAAGTTGGTGCTTTCTTGGATACACTTTAGAAAAACACAAGTCATTGGGTCATACAGGAATGACTGAATGAAATCTAATGGTTTGTGATATGCAGGTCAGATTAGATGATCTAATGGTCCCTTCTGGTCTTAAAATTTATTTTTGTGTCTTTCAGGTGGCACAGCAATCTATTATTAGAAACACATTAAAAAACTAAGCATGTGCTTTTTGAATTCCTATTTTTCCTGCTGCTGAATTATGGATGCAGAGGTATTTGCTACCAAATATCAGTTTTGTTGTTTAAGCTCATAGCACAGAGTTACGAAAAGGGATAAAGCAATCTTTTCTTACCTTTAGAAATACAGCCATGACAGCTAATCCATCCAGCTGCCGAGCAGCCTCAACAAAAGTGGAATATTTGTCTGAGTTCCAGTGAACCACGTGTAGCTGAAAGGCAAAACCACAAGTACTATCAATTCCCATGGAACTAAGCAGTTACAATTAATGTGCAATTGTACTAGTGTTGAGTTTTCTACTTCACCTGTTTATATTCAGACGCATTCAATTTTCCAGCAGCAAATATTTATGTTTATTGATATCTGGAAATATATAATCATACAAAGACCAACAACAAGCTCAAAGTGTGGCTGAGATTTGAACAGACATGGAAATGGTACAATTAACAGTTTGTCACTTTCCAGGAACAGCAGTTACTATTAAAAGTCAACATTTAAGCAACAGTTACCACCCAGTTACTCACTGTTCTAAACACTGGGAAATACCGCAATTTCTTAAGCCTTAATTTGCATACACTAAAGGCTAGAGTTAAGCTCCTGAATCCATATTAGTAGAGCCAGTAAAAATAAGTGGTGGAACAAAGTCATGAAAATTTCATGAGCATCCCCCCCCACCCTTACACCTATTTCCTCAGTCAAGATTTCAACAAAAGCATTGATCAGCTCATCATAAAATGGGAGGGGGGTTGGAAAGGAAATTTTTATTAAAAAAAGTCTCCCCTCCTTTTTCTCTGAAATTGAAAATGCTCATAAATATTTTCAAAGAAAATTTGAAGCCTGGAAATTTTTACCAAACTTGTTTATGTAGGCACCAAAATAGAGGTGGCCTGATCTTCAGAGGTGCTGAGCACCTGCATTTGCAATTGATTTTTGACTAGCAAAGTTTTGTGGAAGATTTGTAATGAGCCAGTCAACAACACCTTGTTTGTTTGATGTAGAATTGCTTTGCAGCTTCACATAGACTGGCCCAAAGCTTGGAAGATCCACTCTGACCAATCCTAGGCTTGCCAAAGTTGCCCAAGTAAAAAAACCAAGTGAGCTTTGCCCCGGTGCCATGCCAGCACCTCCCACCAAGCCATGTTCCCTAAAGTTATGCTCATATTCCCCTCAGGGGTCCTCAAGTCCCTGGGTAAGGAGCTAAGTCACAGAGGCAGATGTCTCTCCTGCTTTGTTCAGAGTACTGCTGTTCTCTTCACTGCATACAGTAATTCTTAAAGAGCCTTTAATATTTTCAAAGTCCTGTCCTAATTAATCTCAGACTCCAGGTGAGTTAGCGAGTCACATCCCCCCTATTATTTTAGAAAACAAAACAGACTAGTTGTGGATTGAATTTTTCAAAAGAGGCTTTTAACTTTGGGTTCATCTTCAGATTTCAGAGCCTGATTTTCAGAGGTGCTGAAAATCCATTGCTCACAATGACTTCACTTGGAGTTGTGCACAGTGAGCACCTTTGAAAATAAGGCTCCAGGGGGACACACAAAAACTGGGGATCCCAAAAGGAAAGGCCTCCGTAGAAACATGGGTCTTAATGACTTGCCCAAATGAACAACAACGACAGCCATGTGGTCTTCTGGACAAAACAGGGATCTGGGATATCTTGGTTCTAGCTCCTGTCTCAGACGTGGACTTGGCCTTTGACAAGCTGCTTAATCTCTGCAGCCATAAGGTTTCCCTATCTGAAAAATGGGGGTAACAATACGTGGTGTTGGGAGCAGAAATAATGTTTGTTAAAACCTAAACTGCAAAGTAGATAAGCATGTGTTTACCTTTAAGCATATTAAAAGACCCACTGAAGTCAATGGAAATACTCTTATGCTCACAGTTAAACAAATGACTAAGTGTGTCATTGGACTGTGGCCTTATGACTTGTCTACCCGGGGAAATAGCCCAGAACAGCTACTGCAGAATAGCTCTTGGATGGACAATCTTATTCTGCACTAAAGGTGTCTTAGTGTAGTGTAGCTTAATCTATTTTGGAAGTAAAGCTAAATTGCACTAAGGTATTCTCTCAGTGCAAAGAGGAGTGTCCATTTGGAGAGTTAGTAGAGAATATCTACTACTCTTTAAATTCTTATCATAGTTTATATAGCAGTAGCTTCCATGCATAGACAAGCCCTTAGATATCCACACAAATCCAAAGTATTCTTATAACACCAGAAACAGAATATAGGAGTTCATACCTCGCTGCTCAGTCCAATAGATCATTCTGTGTGCACGTGAAAGCATATTAGTATTCTGGAGCTTAGTGTCTGCATCAGACCATTCACAATTTTAGATTCACAAAAACTAGATTGAATAACTTTTAAAATGTTACATTTTCAAAACACAAAGAGGAAACAGATACTCTCAGTCGGAATGACTTTTATTGTGAATTAATAAAAAACAACAAACAAGAAAGGACAAAAAGTAAAATCCCCACAGCTAAATATACCACACTACTCCCCTGTAATCCTTTCGGGGGGGGGGGGATTTAAAAAAAATAAAGAAAAGAAAAGAAAAAAAGAAAAAAGAAAGGAAACAAAACAGAGCTGTGAAACATTTTGGGAAAGAGCCCCACTTGCAAGGGCTTGTGACTTCTCTTTTAAGGGATGTATCCCATCTTACCACCACTTCTGCACTGCAGCTTCTTGAAGACTTTGGTCTGGTCAATGCGACGTCACAACACAAAAGGACCTTTTGTTTCCTGATGTCACCTGACGTGGGGCGAGTCATGGAGTCTTCTTTGCTTGGGTACTCTCCTTCTTCTTGCATGTGCCAGTTTGGCAGAGGTGCTTTCTTGAGTTAGAACATTTTCTTCAGGGATTTGAACACTGATACTTCATTCGCATCTTCCAGTATATTTCTTCTGTGTGAACAGTGCTCAGTAGCCTCACTCTTAATTCTGGGTTCCTTAATTCTGGGTCCCAAAACCAAAATGACGTCTAAAGCATTTCTTGCAGAACTTTATCAAAATGACAGGTAGTGGGAAGCTTTTTAGACTGGCTAGAAATTCAGAGATATTTTCTCCTTCCATTGGTGTCTGAGATGGAATTTAATTTTTTTTTTTCAGCTACAAATTTGGTTTTGGTATATAATCTTTTTAAGCACCTCTATTAATTCTTTATACTCCATCTCACCTGGTTCCTGTGGAAAACATAAGCCTTTAAACACTGCAAATGTCATTTTTCCCCACCAGTGGTAGAAAACCTGATCTTTTTCTTACCACTGTCTTCTAAATCATTTCCAATAAAATACTGATCAGGACTTTGTACATATATTTCAATTTGTTCCTCTTTTGCATTATAGTGAAAATCTTCCATCTTTCCATAAAAATTGATTTTTACCTTTTCTATTTTCCTTTTTTAACCCAGGAAGATGCTTACTTTCTCTGAGCTATTTGTTGTTTGAGATCCCATTTCATCACTAAAATACTTGTTTTATTTTTCCCATACACAAAGAGGAAACAGATACTTTCAGTCTGAATTACTTTTATTGTAGATTAATCAAAAGCAAGGAAGAACGAACAAAAGTAAAGACTCCACAACAGAGCACACTGTGTTTCTCCTCTGACATTCTGCACTGAATGGAACACACAAAATGGCTGCCTGTCTCTGTAGGCAGCGTAGGGCATAAAGATTTAAAGGTGCAGTACACAGAAAACAAAGGCATAACTGTCACATTACTACTATATACACCATAAAAAAATAACCACTCATCTCTTCTGCAAATAGTAGAATGTACAGATCCTCCATAAGGATGATCAAGAAAACAAATTTGCAGTTTCTACGTCAGTGTTACTCATTATAATGACCCCAAAAGAAAAAAAAAAAGAAAAAAATAATTCTTAGAAAGATAAACAATTCTTAAACAATTAAATTTTTCTAAATTTTATTACATTTAGTGTACTTCTTGTCTTACTTGCCAATATTTCCAAATACATTCTCTTTGGCAAAGGATCACACATGAAAAATGTTAAGCATATCACTTATTTGATAAGCTTAGGGGGCCAAAAATCAGTCTTAAAATGGAATACTAGCCTCTCTCTAGTTAAGGATGTGACTATGACCTCCATATAATTCAATGCAATACCTTACCTCAGCTGCATACTTCATTCCATCCACCGCATGCTCAGAGCCAACATCATCACTGGGCCCCCAATGAAAGTGAATTTGGCGCAGCCTATAGCTTCCAGTGAGTGGGCCCCCTCTCAGCACTATAAATCAGAGAAGAGACTTTTAACCAAGGGAATGTGCCTTATAACAAAACCTTCTGGCCTATACTTCCATGCTGACAGCACATTTCAGGATGCAAACATCTCTATTTTTCTTCAAATGACATCTCAAACACATTGCCTGTTCATCTTTTATTATTTTTATCAACAAAATCATCATTCATAAAGTCTGGAGATGACACAAACACTGGGAAGTGGTAAATAATGAAGAGGACATGTTACTGATACAAAGCAATCTGGACTGCTTGGTAAACTGTCTATAATTAAACAATATGCATGTCAATACAGTGAAATGAAAGGTTATACACCTGGAAACAGAAAATGTCAGCTATTCCTGCAGAACAGGGGACTCTGTCCTGGGAAGCAGAGAAAAGTTTTGGGGGTTATGATGCATAATCAGCTGAATATGAGATCCCAGTGCAATGCTGCGGCCAAAAGGGTTAACGTGATTCCTGGATGCACACATATAAAGTATTGGTCATGATGGTGTGTTACCACTGTATCTAGCACCGGTGCATTCACTACTAGAATACTGTGTCTAGTTCTGATGTTCCCACTTCATGAAGGACGTTGAAAAATTGGAGATGGCTCACAGAAGAACTACAAGAATGACTAAAAGATTGGAAAATATGTTTCGGAGTGAGAGATTCACAGAGCCCAGTATACTTAAAGAGAAGGTAGGAGAGTGATTTATCATTGTTTGTAAGCACCTATCTGGGGAATCAAAATTGGATAATAAAAGGCTCTGATCTAGCTGACATAGGTAAAGAAAGATCCCATGGCTGGAAATTGAAGCTACTCAGATTAGAAAAAACAGACTAGAAACAAACTATATTTTTTCCCCAAATAATGAGAATAATTAACCATTAGAATGATTTATCAAGAGTTATGGTGGCTTTTTCATTGCTAGGAATTTTTAATCAGCATTGGATAGTTGTCTTTTTTGTTTGTTTAAATACATGTTCCTGTTCAAATACAGCTACTGGATTTAAAGCAGGGATTAATTCAAGAACATTGTATAGACTATGTTATGCAAAGGGCCAGACTAGATGATTACAACTGTATAATCTGGCCTTAAGATCTATCAGTCTATATGCATTTAGGCCTTGATCGTCAGCTGTGTTGCACATACGCTGAGTATAGCTGGGGTTGGAGGGCATGAAAGGAGAAGGCACAAAGAAGTCATTTGCATCTTCCATCCTCTGAGCCGTTTCTATGCCAGATCAGTACCTGACCTAACTTAAAATAGCCTATTGACTGCTCCAAGCTACGTCAACTGGCTGTGGCCCCAAAGGACTGGATTACCAGAGGGAAGGGATCACTGAAGTACAATGGCACTTCAGCCATGTCCCCGTATAATAGGACGCAAGAGAGGATGTGTTGAAGGAGCTGGTTATATCAGCTCCGTTTCTGGATTCCCACACTGAGGGGACTCCCAAATGGTTAGATTAGCTGACTTTGAGGCCACAGCATGGGAGGAAACTTAGCCAATGAAGTCTGAATACAGGTTCAAATCTCAAGTTTGAGTTGGGCCTCTTTCTGCCATGACACATATATGAAACATTTCCATAAATATGATGAGTCAAAGGAGTCCATCAGAAATATTCAGTACAGGAGCACAGCCATCATTGAATGTGGTGAGATATGGATCCTTACATCTCTGAATGCTTTGTCTGAAGACACACTTGTAAACTACAAAAGCATAATATTTAAAAAAAAAAAAAGCAAACTGAAAAAAAGTATGTTGTTCAAGGAAATATTCAATAACTCATCAAAAATTCCCAGTAAAATGAGATGTAACTCTTTCTCATAATATATCACTGTTTCATCTTCTGTTTATTTTGAATTAATTCATTTATAATGTATGAAGGATCCAGCACAGAAGACAATTACAATGTCTGCATAAATAATGGGCAAACACTGCACTATGAATATATTGCACATAAGCAAAGTGTTACAGGAAGTTCAGACTTGAACTGTCATTAATCTGGAAGATACAGTAAATGTGAGGAAACAAAACAGTTGCTTAAAGCAGTTTCTCATTTCTCTAATGTAGGGAGGCAAGATTTTCCTTCTTATCTTTTCTTTCCAAGTATTCTAAACATTGTAGCACACACACAAAACCTTTGATCTTCGACCACTTGCTAATGAACTCGATCTGTTACAAAGAAAGGTTTGAGAATATTTGCTCATACATCCTGACACCCTGTAAAAAGTAAGCAAAAATCAAAACAGTTCCTACTAGTTGGGGAATTTATTTTCTCATTTGCTTTTATAACTTATAATACTTCTCTTGTCAACCTTCTTCAAGTGATGAGGCAGTACCTGAATTAAACAGACCAGCCACAAGAGGCTTTTCAGGTTCCTCAAGGGCTTGCACTTCTACTGTTTCAAAGACAGTTTTCTGTAGACGCAACCTTCCCTCTCTGCTATGCAAGAAAAGCATTCTAAAAGGCCAATATGAAGCCAGTAAATGTAATAGAATTTTTTTTGGACAGGACAACCTTGCTTAGTTGTTTGTAAAAAGAGAGTCAATGGGAGTATTTTTTTCTAAAAGAATGGGATTTTTTTTTTTTTTAAAAAAGAAAAAGGATCACTAGACATATAGTTTCTCAGGTCTTCATTGATTAACTCTTGACACGAGTTCAGAGATGCAACATAAATCATGCAATGCCTACATTTAAACACATAAGAGACTTAAGTGAACCTTATTCATTTGAATGGACCTGCAATGAGACACAAAGGTTCCATCCATGCTGTGGAAAGCATTGTTTGAAATGTGTGTTAAAAAACACAGTTCACACTGGGGAGTAGGACACTGGCTCAATACTTTATCTGAATGAGACTATACCATGTGGGAAAAAATTAACAGAATGTGAACCCAGGCATTTTCTGAGAACTGTGATTTAGAATTTCTGTAAGAAATAATCTCAAAATTGCAACATGCTGAAAGGCAATAAAAAGTATCTCTTTTGAACTCAGAGAACTAAAGAGTTATTGTTCATGTTACATGATATAAGCTTCAGTGAGACATAGCCAAACTGTACTCCATTCAGAAGAGAGGGAAAGAAAAAGTATAATTATATACAAACAGAAACAAACCTGATTTATTTTCTGTGTCATCAAATTCCACACTGGTGGAGTGTCCATTGTTGAGGATGACTTTAGCCGAAGTTGGATCATAATTAGGGCAAATAGGACGCAGAGCGGGGTCATACTTGGTTTCTTCAGTTTTGATGTCAATGGGGGACTGACGGTCTCCATCAGCGACAGGGAAAACCTCTTTCCAGTGAGCAGGCCCTAAAATGCATTGAAAGAAAGCCGGGGGAAAGGGGAGAGAAGATGTTCTTAATTAAACAAACTATGGTTCTTGTTTTCACAGAAAACAAGAAGCTGTCAAATGAGGAAAAAAAACAATCAAGAACCCACCTGGATCATCTTAATTAATATTATTTATTTAAAATTCAAAGCAGAAAGAGTCAGCAAAGAATGGAATATGTCAGACAGCTGACTCTGGTGGGTCATCAAACAACTTCCTGCTCTGGACACAGATCCTTCTTCAGTCTAACTAACTAAACACAGATGCAGACTAGAACATTATTTGGGCACTTTTTGCCTCTTCCCAGGTAGTCATAGCCAATAAAAATTCAGAAAGCACCTGTACATTCAAATAAGCTCAGAGATAACTCTCTCTTCAAAAGCGGAAATAAAATATGAGCAATACCCAATGTTCCCTCTAATTACTTGTAGACCGTGTGTGCAAACAATTTCTTTGTGTGCACAAAAACATTTCTTTGTGAGCACCAATATTAGCACTATTGAATTTTTTTGTGCGCACTTTATTTTGTTGTGTGCACAGGTTTCATGACCTGTGTGCACACACATGTGCGCAGCTTAGGGGGAAAACAGTGAATACCGCTATCCAAGAAGTTCTCTTTCCAGCCCAGTGTCCTGCCCTCTGCTGTACAGTGTGCCTCAGGTGAATTTTCAAGCCATCAAAGACCATGCTATAGTACAATACAATGTCTTTCTTTATCTTTCCTCAAGCTCCCCCTCTTTTAGGGGTTCCTTCATGGGAGCCACTAATAACAGACACCCTGACAGTATGATCCCAATGGATTTATGCTGTTGGAGTGCTGGGGGATACCAAGAGAAGCGTAAGGACTCCACACAGAATTTTCATGTTGGGATCCTGGATTTGAGGCCTGTCTCTGGCACCTCACTACTGCTACCAATTCTAATCCCAAAGCACCTTTCCCCTCTCACTGCCATGCATGGTCATCACCGTTCTCATATGATGTGTGATGGAAAACACAAGGTGAAAAATTAGCTAGCTTCCATTAAAACAAACACAGCTCTCCCCAAACCCACATTTTGCTATTGACACAGTCAAACACATGGAACAGCAATATTCACAGCAACTACATCCTCCCTCCTGTGACTCTAACTCCTACCTGTCTTAGCTGTTAAAAAAGAATAGAGAACAACTGTGAGAGAACTACTGCTTCTTTTCAGAAGAATTAACCAAAAGTCCAACAAATATTAGCAGTATCAGTCACTGCTAATGATCACACAAACTAACCTATCCTTTCTAAGCTAGCTAATCAAGGAGTTACCAAAATAAGTCTCCTTAATACCACTTATCAGCTGAAAGTATTCTAATAGGATTGTGTATAAAAGGGCTTCAGGACAGAATATGGCTGGTACAGTGACACTTGTTGCTTTGATGGACAACCTCCTTTCATGCAAAGACAAGCAAAGTTCTTCCATTCTCATCCTGCGGGACTTCTCTTCAGCATTTGTGGACACTGATCAAATTCTCCTGTCCCACCAGCTGCAGAGACAAATAGTTCCTCGAAATGACTCATCTCATTCTTCTGTAATCAGGGGCATTAAGGTCAACTCCACTGTATCTCCAACTTTAGAACCCCCACCTGTGAAGTCCCTTAAGGATATATCCCCCCATTTTATTCACTTGACTAAGAAGCCACTGGATGAGATGCAAGGCTATGCAGATTGAAGTGTCAGCAGTATACAGATACCACCTCAAGCTATATCTCCTTTCTGAAAAACAAACAGCACCATATCTCAGAATTCTCAATGGTTAGCCAAAACCCACATATGGAGAGTGCTAATGGCTAAAAATGAATCCAGGAAAGACAAAAAAGTGATGCTACTAAGAAGAGGAAATCATTTTAAAGAACTCAATTCCCCTTTAACCCCTCCACTCACCTCACCCCCCACTCTTTAAGGGCATCTGCTCTCAAATTGTTGCCTATCTGTTGCTTGGGATTCTTTAGGATTTCTCAGTGTTATCATAAGCCAAAACTGAAATTGGGGAATGGATGGGAAGGGTTAGAGGGGTGAGAGGGGAACTTCACAAACAAACAGCCAGAAGTTTATATATCCTATCCTGCCACTCTCAAAATTGTGTATAATAACCCAGTCAGGTATAACCTTCAGTTTTGATTACTGCAATTTTATATATATAGGTTTGGCAGAATTTGATGTGGTATATAATTTTGATTCATAATATCAATGTTTATTTTTAAGCTTTTTCAATTTTTTTTTTAATTTAAATTAACAGCTGTGCAAAACTATGGGGTGGTGGACCATCATCCAATGTAAAAATATACAAAGTAAATATCCTAAAATCAAACTCTAAAATTCTCAACTGGCATTTTTCTTACTGTATCTATCTGTAAATTTCTATTATTGATGAAAATGTGAGTGTGTACACAGTGAAATAACTAGCAAACTAGTTATACACAGGAATAAAAACACACACAGATATCAAGGTCCAAATAGTATAAACAGTAGCAACCTGTCTATTTAATAATATAGGTGATGACACATTCTCTGTAATGGCCAACTATTGAATTCAGAGTCTAGCATGAGATCTGTGGTCCTAGCTTCCAGAAACACCCTCTTTCCTTCAGTCATCAAGACCTGCCATGACAGCAACATTCTAATGAAACAATAAAATGGTTAATTCAGAGGAGCAGGTTCATGCATGCAGGAGACAGCATGCTCCCAGGTGCTGAACCTGGATCAGAGTTCATTCCTGTAAATTATAAGATTGACCATGGGCCTCACAATATTCATAACTAAATGTCAAGCTCATCTCTTTGATTTATCTCCCCTTTAATAACATCTTCACACACCTGAATAAAAGAAACCCCAAACAAAATCTATATTCCCCTACAGACGGGAAACAAATGCTGGTTTGAATGATTGTTAGCTCCTTTTGGGTTGACGGACTCAGATATGGGCATCTGACTATTGATGTGTTTAAACAAGTTCTACTGATTTGTCTCATCACCTTTGGCTACTCTACATATTCCCTGGCTTTCCACATAAATAATAATAGCCATAGCAGTACTTTGTCCATCTATCAGAAGACAATGAATTTCCATTTTATTTTGTTCATACAGGGTTAGAAAATAATGCCAGCCAAAAACAAAGAATTTTGCTATCAATCTGTGATCATTAGGAAACACTAGTGCAAGAGATATCCCGAACTGAGTGCAGCATTATCACTTTTAAGGAGACATAAAAGAAATGTATTTGGTATTGGGCAACATTTATTGATAACAAGTTAGCTATACAGAACCAGATTCTGATACCTCTGCTGTTGAATAATACTTTATTGTTTAAGTAGCCCCAGTAGTTCTTACTATGTATGAATATTACAATTGGTTGCATAGACTTCAGGGTATAAACTAAAAGCAGAAACAATATTAGAGGCAATGGAAAATAGATACAGATTCTGACTCCCTTACTCCTACTGAGTACCATCTCACTGTGCAAGTAGTCCCACCGAAATCAGTGGGATTACTCAAGGAGCAAAGTACTAACCAACAGGAGTATGAGAATCTAGCCCACGGTAATTTGTGTCAACACGACCATTACTCTCTGATAAAAGTGCAATTGACTTGTCACCTCTGTACTGGAAACGTACCAGTACCACAGCGTTAGCCCACTATTACACTACTAAATGGATACTGGGCTGTCATTAAATACTCTTGAAATCGCAAATTCATTCATACCAGACTTGGATACCCCTGTCATTCAAATTAGCTACATTAGGGGTTGGCAACCTTTGCCAAGCCTGTTCTAGCCCCTCCTCTTTGACCCCTCAGCTGCGCCAGTAGCCTCCTCTGCTGAAGAAAAAGCGGCTGCTACCTGAAAATTCAGTGGTGGCCATAGCTGTGTGTGAGAGGTGTCTCCAGGTTTGTCACCAAGAGAAACTCAGAATTGGCTTCTTTTTGTGGCATCCCTGGGATCCCCACCCCAGCTGCCACTGAAAAGAGCCACTCCAGGTGGTGGTTCTGGGTGGGACAGGTGGGTCCCCAGGCACACCACAGAAAGCAGCAGCTTGGAGTGGCCCATCTCTGCAGAATGCCAGAAGACATGTCTCCAGGTTCACTGTGGAAAGAAGCCACCCAAAGCAGCCCCCCTCTGCAATCTGCCTGGAGAGGCAATTTCCATGGTGACACAGGGCAGTGCATGCCACTTGTAGTAGGCTCACTTGTCACTGTTGGCATGTATGCTGAGGGTTGCTGACCCCTGAGCTTTCTTTGTCCATTCTGGCTCTATCTTCCCACAGCACATTCAGTACTCTATAACCAACAGCCAAGCATCTTTCACACTTATTGATTTCACATGGAGTGTTTCGCACTTTGCATCTCACAGACCCTAAAATAGCTTCACTGTGTCACATCAGTGTATCCAAGAAACTTTACATGAGCTTTAGGAAACAAGTTCTCTCAGAAATCTTTCTTCTCTGATCACTTTCATAAAGAGTGCTGCTCTCCTGAACAACAGAGGAAAACAGCACAGAATAGATCTCAGAGAAGAACAGTAAGTTAAGGTGACAGATAAGCACTAGGCTGTGCAACACAGAGGCTGGGGACCACTTCTTCACCCTTAAGTGGAAAAGAATTTTCTTGTGAATTATTGTTACAAAGACGATTTTAACTTCTCTGAACTCGTGACAGATACAATAGGAGATCACATTACCTCTGTATTTGGCACCAATTCATTCTAATTGATGGAATTATATATTATAAATAAAATGGGCAAATCAGCACTGACAAACTGTGCAATCCTATCTAAAAGTCAATAGGTTTTAATGTATTGTTAACCACTGCAAAACTTGATCCTTGATATATATGCTTACATAGTGCTAAGAGGTTGTTGTTTGCTTCCACCATTCTAATATTTCTTAAAGGAAAGTAGATACATCCTTTTCTAACCAGTCCATCAGACTAGCCCAGGAAACTCACATCTGTAACTGATATACTAATCTATTTCCTTACATTTCTGGATTTACTAAGAGAACTTTGCTCCAAAATCTGTTCTTTGCACTCAAGGCATTCCTTCCTGGTGCAGGTTAGTAGGAAAAACACTGTGCCCTTTGCTGGTGGAGACTGTCTAAACATAAGAAAGGGCATAGTGCTGAGACCTCTAAAGGAGCAATGTGTAACTGTGGTTCAAGAAACTATTACTTGATACTGAAAGTCTGGTGAAATATTGCACTGTATCTAGTTTTCCCTTTTTGTTTAAGATTCTGTATACAGGTACAGCAAGACAACTCAGAGTACGTAAGGGGGAATCCTATCTCCTTGAATTTGTCAGTCTGACTTATTGTAATGGAACGGCACTGCTGGCTTTGGTCACTGATCTACCAGTGTAGAAAATGTGAATTGCTATCCTGACCCTACTGAAGTAAGTCAAATGCCCACTGATTTAACTGGAGCCAGGAATTCACCATGGATGCTACTAGATCTACCAGATACCTTCAAACCCTTGGTAGGGATGCGCTTGAAGATTTCCACAGAGATTTCAACAATTTCCACCCTACAATCAAATTGAACCTGGAACACTCCACAGAGGAGATCCACTTTCTGGACACTACAGTACAAATTAGGGATGGACACATCAACACTACCCTATACCGAAAACCTACTGATCAGTATAGTTATCTACATCCCCCGAGTTTCCATCCTAAACACACCACACGATCCATTTTCTACAGTCCTAAGATATAACCACATTTGCTCTGATCCCTCAGACAGGGACAGACAGCTTCAGGATCTCTATCAAACTTTCTTAAAACTACAGTACCCACCTGGGGAAGTAAAGAAACATTGACAGAGCCAGATGGGTACCCCGCAGTCAACTACTACAGGAAAGGCCCAAAAAAGAAAAACAACAGAACGCCACTGGTCACCACATACAACCCTCAAGTCAGACTTCTACAATAGATTATTAAGGACCCCCAGCCTATTTTAAAAGATGACCCCTCACTCTCTCTAGCCTTAGGAGACAGACCTCTCCTCACCTACAGACAACCCCCAAACCTTAAACAGATACTCGCCCCTAACTACAGGCCTAACAACAGAAACATTAAAGCAGGCACACATCGCTGCAACAAACCATGCTGTCAACTTTGTCCACATATCTGCACAAAAGACACCATCACACAATCTAATCAAGCCAGCTACTCCACCAAAGGGTCCTTCACCTGCTCATCAACTGATGTGATTTATGCCATCATGTGCCTTTAATTCCCCCACGCCTTATACATTGGACAAACAGGACAGTCCACAGAAGAATAAATGGGCACAAAACTGACATCAGAAATGACACACACACACACAAAGTTGCTGAGCACTTCCATCTTCCTAATCACTCCATTAATGATTTGCTAATGATGGTCCTGAAGAAAATCAATGGGACATCAAGTCTTCAAAGAGAAACAGCCGAAATTGAACTAATATGCAAGTTAGATTGTGTGAAAGCAGGACTTAATCATGACTATGGATTTTTTATACATTATAACAGGTAACTTGACTTCACCTTCCCTCTATGTTCTGTTTCCCAGAGTTTGAATCCTTACAAATGCTCTGATTAGCTTTTGCAGTACGACCTGATCCCATGTCTTACACTCCCCTGCATTTATTTTCATCCCATTCTGTAAGTTCCCCCTCTTCAAAGCATCTGACAAAGTTGGATTTTCTCTCACAAAAACTCAGGCAACAAATAAATCTGTTAGTCTTTAAGTGCCACAAGTCTCCTTGCTTTTTTTGCTTTACTAGACTAACACGGCCGCCCCTTTGGAACTTCAAAACCTTGAAGATCTGAGTGCAAGTAGATAGGCCCACCTTGCAGTTATTTAATTCTTTTCTGAGGGTTGGTATAGGTATACAGAGGGAAATCATGGAATCTGTATCCCTTAGCAATGTAATTATACCATCCTAATCCTGGTGAAGACAGTGCTATGCTGATGGGTGAGCTTCCCTCATCAGCATAGCTACTGTCTCTTGGGGACATGCATTAATTTCTCCAATTGACGTAAAGGGTGTGGTCTCTAAGTGCTACAGTGACGCAGTTGCACAGCTGCAGCGCTGTAAGTTTAGACAAGCTCTGATAGAGAGATTCCAAAGAGTAACTTTTTAAGAATTCCAGGGACTGTTAAATGATCATATCAACAATGACTGCGATGTTTTTTCCTCTATCTGAAGGTCACACTCTTATCTGGATGCAAAGCTCACTACACATCACCCATGTCTTTGTCACTTCAAGATTAGACTACTGCGATTCACTCCAGGTAGGGCTACACCCCATATCAAGTTGGAAGCTGAAGCTAGTGAAGGGGGCAGTCACACCTAAGAGATGCAGTTTGCCTTGATGAGACATACCAGTGCTCGAAAATCTGCATTGGTTGTCCTGCCTGCTGATTTTCAAGTGGAGTTAGTTTGTAATTTTCACCTATAAAACCCTAAAAAGGCTTGGGATCTAACCATCAGCGGTATCATATACATTTGGGGAGCAGGATTCCAGTTAGGCTGTAGATTTGTATTTGTGGACATGGATTAGTGTTTTGCCAGAGCTAAGCTGAGGACATTCAGTGTGTAGACTAGCTTTTTTTTAATGCAGTGTAAGGTGGCTGGTTTGACGACTGCTGGATTACATATTTGATTATTTGTAAAGAGTGTCTATTGCCTTGTTTTAGCCTCCACAAAATAAACTAAATAAAATTGAAGTTAAGGTTGGTAGCACATCAGTGCACTCAGTAAATATCACTTCACAAGAATTTTAGTGCTAAATGAAATAAAGGTCGGAAATGCAGAGTTCAACTTACATCACTCAAATAAGACATTGAAATGAACTTATCTATGGAGCAAAAGCATGTCTTAAGAAACTCAGACATTCATCATTTTATCCACAACAGACTGTTCCATTCGATCAGTGATCACAAAAATACTTCAATTCTATGAGCAAGGAGTCCTGTGGCACGTAAAAGACTAACAAATTTATTTTTTGCATGAGCTTTCATGGGAGAAAATCCCACTTCGTCAAACTTTGAAGATGAGGGAGCTTACAGAATGGTAGGAAATAAATGCAGGGAAGTGTAAGTCATAGGTACAAGTCACAGTGTAAAAGCAAATCAAAACAGCTGTAAAGATTTAACCATTGGGGAACAGCACACAGCAGGAGATGAGGTCAAATCACCTGTTGTAATGAAGAAAAATCCAATGTCCAGATTAAGTCCTGAAGCTATTCATTTATAATCTTGGCTGCATTGCTTCAAGACTTAATTGGGACATTGGATTTTTCTCTCATTACAACAGGTGATTTGACCTCATCTCCCTCTCTATGCTGTTCCCCAGTGTTTGAATCTTTACAACTGTTTTGATTTGCTGTTACAGTGCAACCTGATCCTATGACTTACACTTCCCTGCATTTGTTTCCTACCATTCTGTAAGTTTCCCATCTTCAAAGAGTTTGACAAAGTGGGATTTTCTCCCACAAAAGCCCATGGAAAAAATAAATTTGTTAGTCTTTAAGTGACACACGACTCCTTGTTTGTTTTACTGAACTAGACTAACACGGCTACACTTTTGGATTTCTTCAGTTTTATGGCAGTTGCAACAGCTCTAGAACTTTTCTCCCCACAGTTCATACACTGATACACAGTACAGCCACAAGCATTTTCCGAATTCCTTATTAAAGGAACAGCATGGGTAGCCATTCACCCTTTGTCATTAAGAATCCAATCCTATTCTAAGAGCATCTCTCTCTTCACAGGAGATGCTCAGCACCTGACAAGACTGAACCCTATTCCACATGGCAGCCATTTCTGAAAGTGTCACTAGTGTGCATCTCTATGCTAACATCAGATGAAACAGGAGCATTTACAAGAACATAGCACAGACTACTGTAGTATGCTGACAAAGTAACAGTCAATGTTGGTAACATATATGCACTAGGACAATGCGTGCTCATCATTTCATCCACTTGGAACCAGTGAGTATAGTATATATGTAGCATACCAATGAATAGTGTATCTTTATAGCTACCTATTTATACACCGGAACACATACACACAAATACATTGCAATTCTTGACAAAATTCACTTGCGCTCTCACCAGTTGCAAGCAATAAGCATTTCCTAGCAAGCGGCATTGAAGCTATCAATTTGTGCAGACAAACTTCCATTAAAAAAAAAAAAACACTCATCTCTATGGTTGCAAGGACAACATTTAGAATGTGAAATTAATGTAAACCTATGCAGTTGTACCTTCCTGAATCTGCAGGGAGACAGCTTCTGTGTCTTTGCTGCTCTTCAAAGACCTGCCTTGCCATGAAGCAGCACATTGCTATTCGAAGAGCAGCAAATATACTAAAACTGCCTCCTTGCAGATTCAGGAATATAAACTGCACTGGCAGAATGAAATGAAAACTAGTCAGTTAATAGAAGATGCTCAGAACCATGCAGAGCTGTGAAACTGTCGAGAATCACATCAGCTTCATACTGCTGCTGCTTGATGAAGCTCGAAGCGAGAGCAGAAACAGATAATGGAGACTGTAAAAGGAAGAGGAATAAAAAGAAATATTGCTGAGGAGGAACAGAATAGCAGATTACCACCAACATCCCTACTGAGGCTGAATGTATGGACCAATGAAGATCTGTCATCCTAGCAGCAGCTGGGGGCTTTCAAGGGGGAGAGAAGAGGGAGAATTCTGATGGAGTTAAGAGGTGTATGGAGTTTCAAGTTTATCAGTCACAAAGCAGAGCCTCATATGAGATACTGGGGGCTCAGCAGTATCCACGGACAGAAACCTGATAGAAATTCCAACACCCTCCCCTTTCCCAGAAACTGGGAGGGTGGAGGGGCAGGGCATCTTATCTGCATCTTGCAGGTGGCGCCCAGAACCCTTGTTTTTCAAGTTTGGGGCTCCAGCAAGAAGATACTGTCATATGTTATTAAACCTGGGGGAGGGATAGGATAGAATACACAGAACAACAAATCTAATCATTTCAGCATCACCCAATCTTTCTGAAAAGTATATTCACACAATACAGTCAAAACCAGTGAGAGGTAGAGAAAGAAGGGAGAGATTTGCATAGCTACTCCTTCCTACTCCCAGTCCATAGAAGATATAGCCCCCATATAGCTATATATTTATAATTTTTCATTTTGCTGCCCATGTCTTACTTTTTCCAGAGGAACAATTTCAGGTATTTTATGTTTTATTTACTTTATTATGGCTGCATCCCTTCATTAACTCACTAAAAGCAATAGCTTGTATTCTACTTTCCCTTACGCTTGTGTCAATCAGGAGTAACTGCACTGAAGTCATCCGTAGTTATGGCAGTGTTAAACAGATGAGAGGAAAAACAGCCTCCTAGACCAAGAAACAAACAAATCAACCCTGGAAGTTTAAAAAAAAAAGATTGAGGGAAATATGAATATGTCTGAAAAGAAATAAATTGCCCACTCACCAGTCATGAGCAGAAAGAGGTTAAATTCTGCATTTGGTTACAAAGATGTAAATCCTGAGTAACTCTGACTTCAGTGGAAGTATCTGGGATTTACATCTGTGTAACTGAGAGCAGAATTTGGCAGAAGTCATTAAGAAACTCATTAATACAAAAGCTATAATTAATGAAATGATTTAATAATATAGTTGATGTTGACTGTATGTAAATTAAACAAGCAACATTCTACCAAAGGACATGCCTGAACAGTTTTGTAGGAATGATTCTATTACTTAACCATTAATACAGCTTTCCCACCCACCACAATATATACTAAATCCAGCTCTCCAACTACCAGTGGTCTGTCATTTATCTAGGTGCAGCTCAACCTCCTGCACAGTCTTTTGAGTTTTACTCCAGCTAAACTTTGTTTCAAATACAGCAGTTGCCAAGAAATCATTTTTGAAGTTTAAAGTCCTCTAAGAGTGCAAGGTACCTTTTCACTGTTTCTGTATCTACCTCTGACAACCAGCAGCCACTCTCAGTCTATCAGCACGTCATCTGGGTAACTCTTCTATGAAAGAAAGTTTCTGCCACTGAGTCACTAGACAAGATAGTTATTTCTTTTTGTAAATGTAGGGCCATAGTCTGCCAAGCCTCACTCTGCAAGTAGTCACATTTATTTTAGTGAAGACATTCACAGAATAAGTCACCACTCAACTTGGACAAAGATGGCAGATTCTGGCTCTTTGAAAGTTGGTCCTTTGATACCTCACATTACAAATGACTGATTGTTGATTGATTGATAGGCACATAAAGCAAGCAGCAGTCTGTGGAGAGCTAACATTTCTTTTAAAAGCAACCTCTTAGCAGGTATAAGCAGGAAAAAATAAAAACTAAAACTGCCCCCCCCCACTTACATGTCCAAGGATAAACACACAACCATTAACATGAAGAACTATTCCAACTAAAGCCGGTTGGCATATTTCCACTAGCAACTATCACAGAGTTTGCGGACAACACATTGGTTCTGATCATGGGGCACCCTTCCCTTACTCCCCAAGGGCAGAAACACTCCAAGGCTATGTGGAGAGACAAGTAACCTGCTTATTACATCCCACTTTGATGCCTAATCTTTGATCCCAAGGCTCTGCTGACACAGGATGCCTCCTCCGGGGAAGCAGCCAAGATCCACCTCACCTCACCCTGCGTCGCTGAAGCCAAGGGTGTGACACCTGTTTCCTCAGCTCATCCCTGCAGAGTGAGCGACCCAGCATTCTCCCAAGGACTTGAAATTCAGGGGGTGCTGGGGGGTATTGGGGCACTCACTAAATTGGTATAACACTGTTACCAGCTGACAACTGGGGGTTGCTGGGAAATTCAGGGGGTTCAGGGGATACTGGGGTGCTCACCAAATTGGTATAACACTGTTACTAGCCAACAACTGGGGTGTAGGGGGTTTTGGGGGTGCTCACTAAATTGGTGCAACACTTACTAGCTGACAAGTGGGGGTGCTGGGAAATTCAGGGGGTAGTAGGGGGATGCTAGGGGAACCCCTGGAGGGACCCAAGGGGGGGAAGAGCTTTTCCACCTGCCAGCCCAGCTCGGGTCTGTGACCGTCCCCGCACTAAGGCGCAGCTCCCCCCGCCCGCGGCCAGCCCCCTGCAGGGCGGAAGCCGGAGCAACTCTGGGGCGCCCCCTGCTCCGCCGGAGTTGGCTCCTCTCGCCCCCCAGGAGCCGTCCCTCACCGTTGTGCTCGTCGTATCCCCAGTGCAGCATGGCCACCTCCGGGCGGGCGGGCGGGCGGCTGTGCGGGAGGCAGGCGGGCGAGCGGGCAGCGCCCAGCGGCGCCGGGGCTGATATAGGCCGGCGCCCCCTGTCATTCCGCCGGCGGCCGGTAGGGGGAGCCGGGCGGCGCTGGGGCCGCGGCGCGACAAGCGGGTCGGGCTGCTCCGCCGGCGCCGGCTCCGGCCCCTCGCCCACGTGCCTAGGCGAAGTGGGGCCGTGTCCGCAGGTGAAGGGTTCAGCGCCTCTCCCCCCAAAAGCAAGAGAAAAAATCCAGAAAACACCCGGCTTACACCGCCAAGGAAAGGGCCCCGTAAACCTCCATGCATTTTTATGGCGCTGATCTCCAGAGCAGCTGAGCCTATCCCAAGCATTTAAGGAGAGAAATAATCTGTTCTCTCTTTCTTCCTTTCCAGGCCCGTAGGGGGAGAAAAAGTTTGATTAGCTTATAGTGGTCTTTTGTTTGCTTTTTAGCACATCATCGCTTTTCTGTGTGCAGTGGGATAAGGTGAATCTGTGTCCGTGCATGTATTGCCAAAACAAAGCATTAAAAAAAATCATGAGTTAGGCTCAGATATCATGAAATTGGCTTAAAAAGGACAAGTTGTGGTTTTGTTTGGTTTAAATAGGTTATTTTTGTTTTCTGAGAGGACACTTGGCTGTGCCCAAGGGTGGTAATGATTTGTACAAATCACAAATTCCATGACTAAATATCATTTGCACAAACCGTTCCTGCAACAGAACATGAGTAATAATTTTTAAAACAAAATTAAATTATTGTCTAGACATCCAGCTAAATGCTTTTAAGTGTTATGGGAATATGTCACAGACATTAAGAAAATAGAAAACAAAATCAAACCTGAAACTATTTTTGAATATAAAGTGACTTCTTTCCAATGCAGAACAAAGTGCACCTATTTTTCTAGACTCCCAGTTCTACATATGCACTAGTTATAGGAATTAATGAATTATGTGTGCCATTTATTTATATACTACCTTATTTCCTTTTCCTTGCTAGTTTTGTTTACTGGTTTACTGCAAAGAGATCCCTTGAAGATGATCTCTCTTTAAGGATAAGTATTAAAGATCAATGTTTTTAAGAGGATTCAAACAGGAACATGTTTCAGAACAAGCAACCCAACAATAAAGTACTTTTGTAAATTAGTTTTAACTTTGTATTTAAGAATGTTATAGTACATAACTATCCATAATTCAAGAAAATTGATTTTTCCAGTATTTGCATAAAAAGTATGGACTGAAAAATAAGAGGTACAGGGTCTATACAGTTTTTTAAAAAATCACTTGATACTCTGATGCATAGTATAATCAGAAGCTGCTCAAGTTAATGCCATGAGTAAAACAAAGTGCTCCAAATACAAATGGAACAGAAAATTGCTAGTAAGAATGATAAATACAAAATACAGTTGGAAGTGAGCTTTTCAAGATGATGGCCTCCCTATAAGTTACTCATTTGGGCCTCTATCCTGTAAAAACTTTTGTATGTGCTAAACTTTACATATTGTATGACCATAAGACTGCTTACAGTGTACAGAGATAAGCACCTGTGTAAGTCTTTGCAGTATTGCCTTGTCTGAAAATTAACCTTCTACTGCTTTCTACTGTAGACAACACCATAGTTCTTTTCTAACAAACAAAAAGTTTGGGACCCTGAAAGAGACTTGCCTTTGGCACCTATGGCACAGCAAAACAAAACACTGTTTGATCATACTGCATTTTTTTAAAAAATGAAACATTAAATGCATCTATAATGCTATTATTGGTTTACACTGCAAAATATTGGTTCATCTATCTCTTATTTTGTATTTCTAAATTACTATGAAATCACCATTGTTTTGTCACCGTAGTGGAAAACAAATACATGAGTTCCAAGCTGTATGTAAATATGCATGTTTTCTTTTTTCTATTCATAGTACTAAACATTTTTAATATTTAATTAAAGACATGGAAAGGGAACATGTCTTGATTTTGCCTGTCTCTAAAATAAGGATAAGAGTATACTGTACTTACTGAAAAGGGGAGTTGTAAAGCTTAATTTATTAATTTCTATACAGCATTCAGAAATCTTTACGTGCTACAAATGGCACTTATAAAATAAAACAGCAGTGGATTTTACAGCAAATACTTACTTTTATATGCTAATGTCTTTTGGATATCCCTGACTGGTACATGATGATATCAGAAGATTCATGATCAATATAGAGTAGATCCATTCCCTTTATTGAATCAGAAACCAAGACCCGACCCTGAGACTATTAAAGTCCATCGCAGTCTCTCCATTAACTTTAAAAGGAATTTAAGCAAGGCCCCACAAATTTAAAAGGTCTACAACTTTTTCCATTTTCTTCCATCCAGTTCTTTTGCATAGTTTTTAATGTTATTTTTAAAAGGCTAACAAATCAGCTATAATGTGTGTGTTCTATCTATCCCTTCCTGTCCCCCCTTATTTTCAATGCTGTCCTGATGAGGAGAGGAAGAATGATGCAGCAGCTCTTAATAAATACATGGCATAGATATTTCTCAGCTGTTACAGACCAAATCTGACAGCATGTTCCCAAGTTTTCAGAAATACATGCTTTCATATAACATGCCATACACACCATGCCCTTCCCCACTGTCTTCTGCAATTCAGTCTCACATATTAGCTGTCACTTCCACAGTTCAAAACAATGAGAGAAAGAAAATTGCTGAATAAATCAAGGATACATATCTAAAAGATACCTCATTGTCCAAAAATACATAAGCACACAATAGCTATAGAGAAAAATCATCACACCCACAAATTACAAAATGTACAAAAGCACTGTTCTAGTCTTATCGTAGTGAGGGCTAGACTGACAGCTGTCAGATCAGTATATTAGAATATTATTTTAGCAACTAACTGTGCGGGTTGCAGTGATGCCTGAAAGGCAACATGTGAAACATAAGCATATTGCGTCAGCTGAGACCAACAGGTCTCAACCACTGTGTCAGGACACATACTTTGTCGCCACACAGTGGTAAGTGTGTTGCAGAGACAGGGAGATGGCCGGATTTGGCAGGGGGGGCGGAGGGGAGGTTGGTGTATCCAGTAGGGTCACAATATGCCACCAAGTGTGTTGCAAACTACAAAAAGTTGAAAACCACTATTCCAGACAGCAAACTCCAGCCACTCTCACATAAAATTTCCATTAACTGAAGTTAGTGGAAGTTTTGAGTAAGTGAGGATTGCAGAATCAAGCCCAGGAAACATAGAAGATGCAGGTTGGAAGGGGCCTCAGGTGTTAACCAGTTCAACCCTCTGCTCAAAGCAGAAACCAACCCAAGTAAATCATCCCAGCTGGCAGTTTTTTAAGCCACTCTTAAAAAACCTTTAAGAACAGACTCCACCTCCCTGGGTAACCCATTCCAGTGCTTCACATCCCTCCCAGTGAAAAAGTTTTTCCTGCGATCCAGTCTAGACCTCCCCCAATGCAACTAAAACCATTGCTCCTAGTACTGTCATCCACCATCACTGAGCCCAACACCCTTGCAGGTAGTTAAAGACAGCTATGCCGTCAAATCTCCCCTCATTCTTTTCTTCTGCAAACTAAAAACTCAGTTCCCTCAGTCTCGCCTCTTAAGCCATGTGCTCCACTTCCCTAAGTATCTTCTTGTCCTGTACCAGATTCTCTCCAATTTGTCAACATCCTTCTGAGGGATTTGGGGTGGGGGGGGCACTGGACACAGTACTCCAAACATGACCTCACCAGTGCTGAACAGAGGGATTCCCCTGATCTGCCAGCAATGCTTCTACAAATGCAGCCGAATATGCCATTAGCCTTCTCCTGGCAACAGGGGCATGCTGTTAACTGAGCTCTGGCAAGTCGTCTACTGTAAACCCCAGGTCCTTTTCTGCAGAACTGCTGCTTAGCCATTCTGTCCCCAGTCTGTAGCAGAGCGTAGGATTCTTCCAGCCCAAGTGCAAGACTCTGCATGGCTCCTTGCTGAATCTCATCAGGTTTCTTTTGGCCCAATCCTCTAATCAGCCCATTAGCAGTGGTATTAGCCTGAGCTCTAGGACCATTATGAGCACAGTGGTGCATATGGCTGCTACTACACTACCAAGACAGAGAGAGGCTTCATCAGCAATGTAATGGACATCCACTGTGGTTTGTAATAGTGTGGATGTGTCTGTGCTAAACTGTTTTTTTTCCCCACAGAGATCATCATCTGTTTTATAGCACCCAAGAGTATGTGAGCAACTTTATAACAACACATAAAAATTAGAAGCTCTCATCCCTGAAAAGGTTACATAATATTACCAGAAATAATACTACTACATTGCACCTACCTGCCAAATGCTGTCTGTAATGGAGATGCCATTCTGGGGTGTTAATTCTATTAATTATTAATTAATGCCATTCTGGGGCAACATTCTATTGCCTTTAGTGCTGCAAACTTTTTCAACGGCCTGCTAAAGTAACTGCTCGAGTGCTAGGCACAGCTGTAGGTGGGGAATAAGGAGGGCAGAGCAGGGATATGCCCACTCTCTGTGGCAGTCCTGCCCATCATCTAGCTTGTCTAATGCATAGCACTTGCTTTTGTAAAGTGGATATAAACGTTGCTCTGCAGGCTACTGCTGAATATAGAGTTGCCTTTTATACCACCCAGCACAGCTGATTAGTTACCAGAACACTGCACATCTTTGCCTAGAGTTTTTTTGTTTGAAGCCACTGCTATCATATAAATGGGACTAGATTAGGCCTAGAAATAGGACCCAATCCTGAGATATGATGTAAATGTGAAACACCTGTTGCTTATGGCTACATTGCAGATCTTTTTCAAAAAAAGTTTTTTTTCAAAACAAATTTAGAAATAAATATGAAATAATTAAAAAAAAACTTGTTTTGAAAAATGTTATTTTGAGAGAGGAGTCCGGAAGGATTGTCTGTCTCGAAATAAGGCAGTGTTTTCTATTTGTCAAAAGAGTCCACACTGGACTCTCTTTTTTGAAAAAAAGGAGGCCACCATAAAAGATAGCCAGGCTTTTTGGAAAAAAGCCATTGCTGTGTCCAGCGATGGCTTTTTTTTTTTTTTGAAAAAGCTATTTCAAAAAAGCCTTTTTTGACAGGTAACTAGGTTTAGCGCTTGTGAAAAAGTCCTCTTGTATATTGAAACACCAGGGTGCTTTTCTGAAAAAGGCTTTTTCAAAAAAAAGCCACTTTTTTTTTTTTGAAAAAAGCCAGGTCTTGCTTTTTTGAAAAAGCACTGCAGTATTTTGATACACCAGAGCACTTTTTTTTGGAAAAAGCAAACTGGCTTTGCAGACATGGGAAAGTTTTTTCAGGGTAAGCCTCCTTATTCTTAAAAATCTCTCCAGTGTAGACATACTCACTGAGATTAATGGGAGCTGAGGGATGCTGGCCACCAAGAAGAGCTCAGCATTTTAAGGAAGCTGTAAATTCCCACCCAGGTGTTTACTCCTACACATAGCTAAAACAGGCGATAAACACAACAGAAAACAGGAAGGGAGAATGAAATCATGTCCAACATGGCAGATACATGTTGCTGTTAATGTTTTTAACCCTCCTTTAGAGAAAACATGATTTTAAAAAATATACTAAAAGTGAAGGCCTGATCCTGCAAACCAAGCCCTGCAGGCAGCGATTTCCCCAGCTGTCAGCTCCTAACAGTGTTGTACCAATTTAGCGAGCACCGCAACAGCCCCCCAATTTCAAGCCCTGGGCAAGATACTGCTTGTAGGCCACAATCTCAGGCCTTTTCCAACTTGTGTGAGGTTTCATTGCAAAACAGGCGAGAACCTGTGTACAACGCTCAGAAAATCCAGTTCCCCCCGGGATTACTATCAACCTTCAAACTAAAACCCTTTAATCTAGGAAGTCAGGCGAACAGAAGAGACACCCCAGTAAAGCAGGGCGCTGGTCTGGCTCTCCGAGGCAGGAGCAGCTCCACAGAGAGGAAGGAGGCGGCTCTCAGCCGGCCAGCGCCTAGCACACGGGGGGAGGGGCGCTATGCAAATCACTCGCTGACGTCGGGCAGACGCGGGAACACCGCCCCCTAGCGCTCGCCGCCGGTATGTCCGGCCGGGGCCCCCAGGCTGCGGCGCTCTGCGCCAGCCCGGCCGCGCTCCCCTACACCGCAGCGGCTCCGGGGAGGCTGCCGCGAGCACCCCACATGCTGTTCCCTGAGAAGCCTCCCCCGCGCCTTTGGTGCCTTCCAATTCTCCGGGAGCGCGAGAGCGACCGCGGCGCTGATTGGGTGGAAGCGCGCAGCTTGCGGCACCAATCCCCGCCCCTCTAGAGCGCCGTTCCGGCAGGGGGCGGGGCAATGAACGCCCTCCCTCCAATCACGCCCCGCCGCAGCCCGGGGAGGCGGAGCTTCGGGTGCAGAGTTTCCAGGCTCCGGAAGACAGGCGTGGGCGGGGAGGTTTCCAAGGCGCGCTCTGCTGATGACGTAGGCGCAGGCTGGCGGAGCTGCTGGTTCGGGCCGCGCGTGCCGTCACCGTGTAGGGCGCTGCTGCGGGCGCGGGACGGTGAGTGAAGCGGGGCCCGGGAGCCCCGTGCACGTGTCGGCACTGCGGAATAGGGCAGATGCGGTGGAGCAGCCCGTCCCCTCCCGGCGGGCTGCGTTTCTTCTGCTTCCACCCTCCCCCAGTCACCGCTCGCTCACTGCTCGCTGTCTCACCCCCTTTCTGGGAAAGGGCAAGCGTATAATCTGGTGGGCAGCTTATAGGGAACATTGTGGCAGGCCCTTAAAAATGGAGCTTGAGTGCTGTGCTATTTTTAAATGGTGGGCCAGAATGCAGCCTTCCAGCTCCATTTTCTGTTTTTAGGGGGCCCAGACCATTGCGCGCCGGGATGCTGTTCTGGTGTGTTCCAGCTTCTTTTAACCCTGTTTCTAGGCCATGGGCAAGAACAAAGCCAAAGGACCGAAGCAGAAGAGCGTGTTCCAGGTGGCCAGCCACAGGCTCCTGAAGGCAAAGCATAAAGCCAAGCCGGTCACCACTAGCTTGAAGAAGGTTTGTGCTGCTCTAGTTCTCAAAGTGGGGGTGTTGGGATGCTGGTCTGGACATCTTAGTTCTCACCACACTGTTTACTAAAGAGAGCAGGCTGGATCTTGGGGTGACTTTATCACCCACCTCACAGCCTGGTCAGAAGGCTTTCTTATCTCACCGTATCAAAATTAATGCCATGGAGAGAGAGAACTAAAACCAGCACTGGTTCTTTCCTGATTCGACCATCCAGCTGGACCACGAAGGTGAGGGTTAGATGGGGATGTCCTGAACGAACACTTAACTGCATTGGTGCAGGTGAACCTAAAGAAAACATCCACAAGAAGTAAATATGTACAGTTGGCTATCAGCTTAATCTGGGGTGGGCTGTTTGTTCAAGAACGTCAGGGCTGCTGCTTTGCCTCCATGTCTTAATGCTTATTTTTGTGGTTTTGCCCAGTTTCTTAAACAAAACAAAAAAAAAATCACTTTTGATGTTACTAGGCCTTCAGATTCAAAGGGGGGAAGAATTACTGGGTAAACAGTAAAACAAGCAAGGAGAGCTCTGGCACTTTAAGACTAACAAATTTATTTTTCACCTGAGCTTTCGTGGGTGAATTTGTCTTTAAAAGTGCCACAGGACTCCTTGCTTGTTTTGCTGAACTAGACCAACACAGCTATCCCTTTGGGTAAACAGTGAAGCTGATTCAGTACCATCTGTTGTCAGACAGAAAACCTGACAGAAATAATCTAGGTTCCTGTAATCTTTGTTACCTAGGATAGGCTGAAAAATTTTCAAAACTAGAAAATTGGATGAATAAATGAACATTTTTGCAGAAAATTTTAGCTTTCCAACTGAGAATTTGTGGGGTTTAATTAAAAGTTAAGGTTTTTCCCAAGGGAAGACAAATCAATTTTTTTGATCATCCTTTTGTTGTTACTTGTTATATGGGTAAGTACATCTAGTTTCCTGATAGGAGTGTGACTTTTTAAATTCATAATGGTATTACCATAATTAGTGGTGAAACACTGAAGGCTAGTCAAAAACTGTTCTATATATGTCCAATGCAAGGATTTCATACCATTTTTTCTTGGATGTGGTTATTCTGAATGTGGCCTTTCAGCAGGTTATTGATTTTGGGGTAACAAAACGTAAAATGCGATGCCTGGTTTAATGAGGTTTCATTCTGAAAATCAAACAGAACTGTACTGTTCAGGTAATGCATATGATCTTGTTAGCCAGTTTGCAACTTGGCTTTATTTTCCCAAAGTTTGTGTCACTCCTGAACTGCATAATTTACCACAGAATTTAAAAAAAAACAAAAAAAAACAGAGGGGCTAATAAAGCAATAGGCAAAAGAATTTTTCCAGTATCTACCAATTTCTGAAAAATGTGTAGCTAAGATAATGCTCATCCCATTCCCCCACCCCCCAGGGTGTTTAAGGAAAGAGACCTGGCTACATTAACACTGCCGCCGCCGGTGCTGCTGCAGACGTCAGGATTGGGCCCGTTGCGGTCGAGGGCGCGGTGCCGATGGCAGACTGTGGCATCTGTGCTGCGGGCACCATGCTTGGTGCCGGGGTACTCTCCGTTAGCCCCGGCGCCGGTGAGGAGCGGCTCCGGGGGCGGCGCATTGACAGGCAGCTTCTTCAGCTGCTCCGCTGCGGGGCTTTCCGGTAGCTTAGCTGAACCGTGCCCAGAGCCTTTAGGGGGAGCCAGGGTCTCCTTAACATGGGACCGGCTGTGCCCCTTCTTAGATGTTGGTGCTGGGGAGGATGGCTGGGAGCCTGTTTTCCCCGCGGATGTCCGGCGGGGTGAGGCGCCTGGCTCCGAAGCTGAGCGGAGCGCGCCCTCCATGAGCATTAACTTCAGCCGCCTGCTGCGGTCTCGTTTTGCTCTTGCCTTCAATGAGGCACAGTGGGGGCAAGAAGTAGCGGCAACTTTTCCTGCTACAAGTTATAGCCAGAAGAAAACAAATCACTTAGTAGGGAGTTGGAAGTTCCAACGCAATGGAATTAAACAGTGACTCAAAGGTGTTGCTGACACCTGAGGATGTTATTCAGATATAAAGATCACTTACAGTGACAAACACTGGCGGAGATCTTACATTCAGGAATATCTACAGATATAGTCAAATCACCATTTTATAGAGCACTTTTATATACAACAGTAGAATTGATTTGAAAATTGTACAGAAAAATAAATAGCCAATTAGTTCAAGATCAAATGAACAGCTACAAATTACAGGTACCTATCTATTAGCTGAGAGAAATAAGGGAGCTTTTTGGAACTGATCGTCTCTTCAAACTGGCCAAAATAAAGTGAAGATGTGACTGATGTTTCTCCTACATATGTTCCATTCCCAGAAGGAAATCTTTCTTCACTTTTTAGCTCCAACATAAGTTAAATTTCTTTGCTCGTGACCCGTTTATATGAAAGTTCTATTAAATATTCACTATCTATAATATTTACAGTCAATAGTACAATTAAAGTATAATTCAAAGAATGTGCCCTACTCCAACCAATTTTAGAAGATAGACTATTTAATATACATATTTGAAGTGGTTCTATGAATAAACCTTAGCATATTTCTTACTGCCTTTTAACTAACTTGTGCATTTTTTTCCCTCTTAAGATAAACATTGTGAATGATGAAAAAGTTAGAATGGTAAATAAAGCATTTAATGAAGTACAAAAAGAAGTCAAACAACTCTCAAAAGACATTTCTTCAAAATCTCAAAAGAGGCATCAGGTAATAATTCTGAATCCTATTTAATACATCTCTTTAGTAAAGAGGGTAGCTGCAACTTCAGATTAAAGTGATTCCAAACTTAAGCAGAAAACTTTTTAAAGTTAAACCTTGACAGAAAAAACAGTTGTGACCCCATGCAGATGTGTCTCAGGTTTGCAGCCAACTGTAATAATTCTTCTAAGGGGGTGAATTGATTTAATATCTGAATGTTTTAAGTGATTTTTTACTGGTGAGCTTTACTAAAGAAATGAAATAGATTGTAACTGAAGACCTTGATTCATCAGGAGTTGACCCTTAACATGAGAAAGTATAGAAGATAAAACTGGTTGCTTTTGTAATGCATCCTGGATCTCGTGGTTGAAGTATTTGATGACAGTTTTGATATGAAAATATTAACCTTTTTTTGTGAAAATATCAGCTCCATCTCTGCTCCAGTGCAGATTCTTCATCAAATTATACCATTTTGAACCAAAATTTCTCTTTTTAGAGCTCTTGTAGGGCCCTAGTAATAATTCAACTGGTTTCCCTAGAAAGGATTGGCAATATGTTAGACTTGAATGGTCTAGTCAACAAAACCTAAAATTGTGAAGGACACTGGTCTTTCACAGACTTTTTTCTATGTGTTATGAGCATAGTTTATTTTATTTATTTATTTATTTATTTGGCATCCTTCTGAAGCATGGAGTATTGACCATTGGTTCATCTAGTGTAGCAAATCACTTATTTCTATAATGTTAATAAGTTATAAAGAAATGTTGAATGTCTTGCAGTTCAGTATACCAAGCTAATTAATCTTTCATACAGCAACTATTTGATAGCTTTATGTCCAGCAGTGAAACTTTGTATACAGTGTCAGCTTTCTACTTTATGTAACTTTTAAAAATTGTTTTCAGGTTTCCAAGCACCTGGAAGGTGAACCAGCTAATGTGGATGCAGCTGCAAGCTTATTATCTCAGTTGTAACATACAATGAAATATCCATAAATTCCAAAAGCAACATTTACTGGTAAAAATCAGTGGATGGCACATACTGAATACTTAGTTTGTACAGTTTTATTAAAAAATCTTGTTAATATACAAGCATTGGCACACTTTAATACAAACTACAAACAGACCTTTCCTATAATGTAGGAAAGTGGAATGTCAGAAGTCAAATGTGAGAAACTTAAAGTGCTAAAACAGAAGGCACTTCACAAAATTTGTTCACTGAAACACTTTAACATAACCGATTTAATGTCCTTCACTTAAAAATTTGGCAGTGAATTTTTTAAATTGAAGTAAAAGATTATAAAAATACAGTAAGCTTTTTGGCAGTAAAACTTCAGAAAAAAATTTGCTAAGTGACAAGCCTGGCTCTTTTTTTCTTTTTTTTTTTTTTTTAAGGTCATCAAAAGGCTACAAAACTTATTCATTTCCTTCCAAAAGAAAAGCAGGGGGAGACTTAGGATCCTAAATCTCTGAATTATATGACGGTAACTTGTGAAAAAATACCCATGAATGTTTTGATAAAAGCCCTTTCTTCTGGTTTTCAATTTAAGGTGTTTTGTGAATTAGAGGAAGCAAAAGGAAATACACTTCCAGAACCAGTGAACTAAGAGGTTATACATTCATTATTTTAAAATACTTAGATTATGAAGAAGTCTAGAATGTTATGAAGTTAGAGGTAGATATAACAGTCTGGTTGCCACAGAATCTAATAATTTAGTATCTGTACATCAAAAAGATCACAGACTCCTTCATTATCATCCAGATTAAAGTTGTAGTCATCTCCAGGAGTAGGAGAGAGTCGTAGGAGAGGAAAAACTGTAAAACAAGAACAGCTTAATCATAAATCATGAAATTTTTACCTTGTGACGCCCAGTAAATTTCAGATCATTTTCAGCAGATGGTAAACAAGCTTTGATATCCAGTCTCAGTAGTGCAAATGTTACAACTTGCTTTGCTTTAGCAGAAGTTGTCTGCAAGCACTGGACTGTGTGTTAGGGATCCTAGTGCACCTCCACCAAAATAAGATTTAAAATAATTAGGTAGACTTCATTTCTTTATTATGCTTTGCCATCTTACCTGTGGAAGAGCCAGTGCAGCGCAACGGATTAGTTGTCTTTGCTGCAGCAAAGCAACATTGAAGCAGCCTTTGTGATTGGTCCTATCAGTGGCCTATTGTATTATAACACCTCAGGAACAGTACTACCTATGTGCCTTACAGTCTTCCAATGTATTTGTCCTGTGAGATAGGGACATGCTATTATCCCACTTCACTGACAAACTAAGGGACAGAGACTAGGTGACTTGCCAGAACTCTCACAGGAAGTCTGCAGCAGAGAATGAAATTAAAGCCAAGTCTTTCCAGGCTCATATTCTGACCAATGAATCATTCTCTGTCTTATCAGCTGGAGACTGAATTAGCCCCTGAGCCCCTATAAAGTGAAACACTAGCATCATTTCATGTAAGAGTGTAGTGTCACTGAATCTAAACCTTTTATGCACATATAACATTACTCAGACATGTAAATGTTTGCACAATTTGGACCTTAGCACCCTCACAGTGCCAGCCAGTGGGGAAGGGAAAACAGTAAGACAGAAACTAGAATAAAGGTGGAAAGGGGGAGTTGCAGCACTGAAGGGGTGAGACTGAAATAGGTCCTACTTAAAATGGTACTGGCCGCTGTTTTAACAGATATTTGTAATGAATTTTGGAATCAGATTTGAACAAACATCTGGCACAGTGATTAATCCATATACAAATGATAATTGACTCCAGTAGCAGAAGACTGGACTAAAAGGACTAGAAGGCAACTCTTGACTCTTACGTTCTTATGAATGAGTTACATTCTTAAAATATAATCAAAATGGGAATACTAAATGCTTACCATCTGAAGACATCAATTCCTCAATGATATCATTACTAACAGTTCCTGTTAAACACAAAAGTACTTATTTGTGAAAGTCAGTCCAGGTTCTGTGCATTAAACAGCTACTAAAGGAGAGCATTAGCTCTTAGCTGCTACATTTGTAACTTAAAGCTTGGAAGAGCAGTAGAGATAGTCGACCAGACCTGCATCCTACTGGGCTAAAAATAATGAACCCCCTTAACTTTTTCTTCTAGACAGTTTCTGGTGCTATTCGTAGGTTACACGAGGGGTCTCAAACTCAAGTCACTGCAAGGGCCACATGACCACTGAAACCTTTTCATACAACAATATTGCAAATACTGGTAACAATAGTGTTGTTGCAGGCCACAGGAAATAGCTTCAAGGACTGCGTCTTTGAGACCCCTGGGTTACACAAACATAACTATAAAAGGGAACATTTCTAGAGGGGTAGCTGTCTGTTCCCTGTAAGCTGCGTGGGGGTGCAGCCCTTGCCACTGACCCGCGCAGGGAATGCCACCAGCCATGCACGACCAGCAGCCGTGGTCCCTACCCAGCCAGAAGACAGTCTTCCAGTGGGCTAAAAGCCTCCGTGGAGCTGGGAGTTTTTAAAACTGTGGTCAGATAAGGGTGCTGAGGGTTGGGGGAAGACAGTTGGACCTGCTGGGGGGGTGACTGGGAGAGCAGGAGGGGGTGGGTTAGGGTGGGAGGATGGGGTTAGGCTAGCTGGGGGCTGAATGGGGGGGGGGTGGGTGGGATCAGGCCAGCTGGGGAGGGGTAAGCGGGACAGCATGGATGGCAGGTTAGGGATCGGACCAGCTGGGTGGGTGGCTTTAAAAATCTGCTGTGCAGCGAGCACTGTAAATTGCTCAGCTGCATCAGTGGCTTAGAGGGAACATTGGTAGCCATGTTACTGTATGTACAGCAAAAACATTAGGAGTCCTGTGGCACTTTAAAGACTAACAGATTTCTTTGAGTGTAAGCTTTCGTGGGCTCCAACTCACTGCATCTGACAAAGTGGGTTGGAGCCCACTAAAGCTTATGCCCAAAGAAATCTGTTAAGTCTTTAAGGTGCCCCAGGACTTCTGTTATTTTTGCTATAAAGGGGAACATGACCAAAAGCAGGGTATCAGGATGGAGTATCTTTGTGAGGGATGCACTTTACTCAAAACCAGATAGCAACCATAGCCAAAAAGGTGAAAAGAAAAGTGCTGCATAAGGGAGAAAGCAAAGGCTATAGCTAGCTCTTAGATAAGCTGCTAGCCTCTTCTCCTGTGAGAAATCTGCATCTAGTTTTGTTAGGAAGGGTTAAATTAAAGAGAGTTGTCTTACCTGTGGGCTCATCTATCTTTGCTGTATCAAATGAATTCGGCTTGAGAATACAACTAACATCCAAGGGAAGCAACGCCTGATAGTCATTTGAGCTAGTGGATGTTTGTGTTGCATCTGTTGCAAGGCTAGTATACAGCAAGGAGTCCGGAAGGCTAGAGTAAGGGATTGCTGGAGCTGTATTGTTCTTCTGTAAACTTTTGTCTACAAAGGTAGGGAAGTTCAAATTACAAAGTTTGTTATAGTAAACTACATGCAGCAACCCCTTTATTTGGCAACTCTTACTAGTAAAACATGGTTCATCTCTCAAAAACCAGGCGCAGCTCTTGAGGCCCTTTGGAGATTTAGGTCACAGTATCTGTAGCAGCATGTTGCTCAAGAGCATTTGATTTTCCCAAAATTTGTGACTGAAAACAAGTTCAGGTAACTTCCCTCAGTAAGTCTGCCTTCTCTCATAAAACCACCTTTTGCAACAACAGCTGGGACTATCCTAGTACAATTTTGTCAAAGGAAAATGCTGAAGCTTTACATTCTACTAGAGGTTTGCAATTTTTTTTTTTTAAATACACCATGTGCAATCACCTTGAAAAAAGAAACAGCCCAGAAATCCTTTTGTGGGGTGGTTCTCAGAACACTGCATAGGATTGCTTCTGAGGTGTTCCTGGTATAGAATGATAAATTGCAAGTGGAAAAATCAGTTGCAGGAGAAGTCTGAACCTAGAGCAGTAAGAGGCTACTGGCCTCCACCTGCAATCTCCAGCCAGTTGCTAGCAACCCCATTCAGATCATGTCTCAGGCTGGCAGCAACTATGTTATGTAAACAGGTGATTCCCTTTCTGTATCTCATCTTCTCTAAACAAATCTCCTTTGGAAGTTGGGAACAAACCAGAACCCACCTGATGGTGTATCTGCAACTGGGGTGTGTGGTAAATGCTGCTCCTGGTTAATGTCATGCTGCTCAGATGGATTCTCAGGAGCTGCAGTAGGTTTTGAGGGAGTCACAGGAGTTGCAGGTTGAGATGGGGGCTGTGCAAGGTCATCAGGTGGAGGAACTGGAAACACAACTGGTGTGGAAGAACTTGATTCTTTATTAATAAGCAGCACATGGATAGGTCCCGAACTACTCTTTAGACTGATCTGGTATTTCTTTTGTCCATTTTGCCCCTTGAAAGATGGCACATTGAAATAACAGTTAAGTTTCTTGTGACTGACAATTAAGCCAAATAACTGCATACAGTGATTGACATAGAAAGTAATGGAAATCCTTAACTGTCTGTGTAGAATACAAGTATTTAAGAATAAAATTCTCAAGGTCAAATTGCAAGGGGATGTAAGTTAATTAACAGTTTACATGTCAGGCACAAAAAGTGATTTAAAACCAACACAAAACACCCCTAACAAACATAACAACCCTTCTATAGCCTCACATGATCTACAGCTGTTACATAGCACTCAAATACAGAATTCTGTGTAATGCTCATGTAATTGAATTCAGGTTTAGCTGTGAATCACAGCAGGCTTCCCACTAAAAATTAGCCACTGGGACATAACAGTATCTCCTTTAAAATAATTCTCTCATCTGCAAAATTGACTTAATTGGAACTAACAGTTTCCCCATAGCTGAATCCACCCCACTCTCCAAATTCAGTGTGTTCAGGACAATTTCCCAGCAGAGATGTCAACATGAAGTCTTCAGAGTTAGTTTTTGTGATTCAATCTAGGGAGTGCAGTGCCATTCAGTACCTCTGGCTAGTTGATGGGATTAAAAATCATCATCCTATTTTAGGGACAGATGAGAGAGAAAGATGAGGAAAAGTCCTGTCTGAATTTACAGATTAAGTGAATTCATAAAACTAAGCTCCAGTCATTGTAGACGAAAATCCAGAAATACAGACCACCTAAGAGAGAAAAAAGTATCTGGCAGATATTTTATTCAAAGAGACAACTCTAATACAAATTATCTGTGTTCACCAATACCAAGTGCAGTCTCATTAGATGAGCATTGCAGGCCACATTGGGGTACTTTTAATAATATTTAGTTACTATGCTTGTACGCATTCATTGCTCAAATTAAAATAAACTTGTCAAATGGAATCACTGTTCTCCATAAGTACACAAAACGTACTGCACAAAAAAAAAGTTTGCCACTCTTTCCCCACCAACAGTGGCAGCATGAAAACAAAAGCACCATCACAGAAATTAAAGATGGCAGAAGGTAAAAACAGGAAGCCAAAATGTATTGCCTATCCACCTCTCTTGGCCAAAGCAAGATCGCTTTCTTTATTATTCTCTGTTGTTGTATCTGGTCTAGTTCTTAATGACAATCTGTTTTTCTATCGCTTCACCTGGAAGAGTATTTGATAGTCACACTGCTCTGTGGGGATCTGATGTGCATTAGCAAGTTCCTCGGCCCAGGAGGGGTTGGGAAGAGAGGAGCTTGCCACTGAAAGATTAGTTCCCCCTCCACACACAGATGAAGAGACAAACCTCAGCTATAAGAAGAGGTTACTTACCTGTAACCGGTGTTCTTCCAGAGGTGTGCTCCTGGCCTTCCCCCTGTAGGTGTCTGCATGCCCCGTGCATAGCACGCCAGAACTTTTTTTCCTTTAGAGTACCCGTAGGGCCGGCTGTAGCGCCCCCTGGAGTGGCACCATAGCCACTCCCTATATAGCAACCAACTGGCCCTTCCCTCCTCAGTTCCTTCTTCCCCAATCCATCTGAGGGGAGGTGGGAGGGATTGGAGTGGCCAGGAGCACACCTCTCGAAGAACACCAGTTACAGGTAAGTAACCTCTTCTTTGAGTGATGCTCCTGTCCATTCCCCTGTAGGTGAGTATCTAGCCTTACCTTGGAGGTGGGAGACATTACAGGGATACTGATTGCAGCACCGCCCTTCCCACCGCTGCATCCTGCCGAGCTTGTTGGGTGATGGCGTGCTGCTGCGCGAAGGTATGTGGGGAGGACCACGTTGCCACCTTACAGATATCTGCGATCGGGACTCCCATCAGAAATGCCGCCTGGGCCCTTGTTGAGTGGGCGGTCACCCGTGGAAGGTATTTACCATCCAGCTTGTAACACTCTTGATGCAAGCCACAATCCAAGAGGCAATCCTCTGCGTGGATATGGGTTGGCCCTGTACTCTGTTTGTGACTGCCACAAAAAGCTGGGACATTTTGCAAAAAGGTCTTGCCCTTTCAATATAAAAGGCCAATGCCCTGCGCACGTCCAAGGTGTGGAGACGCCTATCCTCCTCCGACACGTGAGGCTTAGGATGAAAAACTGGCAGGTAAATGTCCTGGTTAACATGAAATTGCGACACGACCATGGGCCTAAAGGCTGGGTGGGGGCACAGCTGCACCTTGTCCTTGAAGAACAGTGTATAAGGGGGCTCTGCCGACAGAGCTCGCAGCTCCGACACCCTCCTGACTGACGTGATCGCCACCAGAAACGCTACCTTCCAAGAGAGGTAGAGCAGCGAGCATGTTGCCAGTGGCTCGAACGGGGGCCTGGCGAGTCGGGAGAGGACTAAGTTCAAGTCCCATTGAGCCGCCGGTGGTTTCACTGACGGGTACAATTTTGACGGCCCCTTCAGAAATCTCAACTATAGGGAGCGAGAACAGTGGTGTGTGCTCGGGGACCTGATGAAAGGCCGCAATTGCTGCCAAATGGACCTTGAGAGATGGCAATGACAGCCCATTAGATTTTAAGTGCCAGAGGTAATCTAATATGTCCTGAATAGGAAACACGGCCAGATCTTTCCCTTTATCCACAGTCCACCACGCGAACCTGCACCACTTGGCAGCGTATGTGACCCTTGTGGAACGCTTCCTGCTCCCACACAGGACCTCCCTCACTGGAGAAGAGCACAGCTGCTCATTGCCTGTCAAATCACGAAGGAACCACCCATGGAGGTGCAATGCCTCCAGAATGGGGTGGAGTAATAGGCCGTTGTCCTGGGATAATAGGTCCGCCCTCCGAGGCAGTTGGACGGGATCGCGCCGCAACAGCCTCAGGAGGGTTGAGAACCAGTATTGTCTTGGCCACGCTGGGGCTACCAGTATGACCTCTGCTTTCTCCTCCTTTATTTTCTGCAACACCCTGGGGACTAACGGCATTGGCGGAAACGCATACAGCAGGCCGTCCGTCCAATGAATCTCGAAGGCGTCCGCCCTTGAACCCGGGCTGAGCCCCTTGAACGAACAAAACTCCTGGCACTTGGCATTGATCTGTGAGGTGAATAGGTCCAGCCAGGGACAACCCCATCTCTGGAAGAGACACTCCACCACTTCCGGGTGGAGAGACCACTCATGAAACATAAACTTCCTGCTGAGCTCGTCCGCCAAGCAGTTCTGGAGGCCTGGTACGTATGAAGCTACTGGGCATATCTCGTGGCAAATACAAAACTCCCACAGGTTCATGGCTTCCTGACAGAGTTGCCTTGAATGGGTGCCCCCTTGTTTGTTGATGTAAAACATCACCGTGGTGTTGTCTGTTTGTAAGGACACTGTTCGACCGCGGAGGCAATCCCGAAATACCATGCATGCCAGGCACACTGCTCTGAGCTCCTTGATATAGATATTCAGGTGGGAGTCCCCGCTCTCCCACAGGCCCTGAGTTTTGAGATGGCCCAAATGCGCCCCCCAGCCTATGTCCGAGGCATCCGTCATTAGGTGAATCGATGGCTGGGCGAGTCAAAAGGGAACCCCGGAGCAGAGATTGGACTTGTGACTCCACCACCGAAGGGACGCTAGCACCGACGCTGGCAATGTGACCATTGTGTCTAAACTGTCTCTCGCTGGGTGGAACACACCTGCCACCCACAACTGGAGCGGGTGCATCCATAGGCAGGCGTGGTTGACCACAAATGTGCATGCTGCCATAAGGCCCAGCAAGCGGAGGCACTCCTGTGCAGAGGCTAGGGGAAACTTCGCTAAGGAGTCCACTGCCCACCTGATCACCTGGAAGCGGGAGACTGGGAGGCTCGCCCTTGAGGACACCGAGTCCAGGACTGCCCCTATAAACTCTATTCTTTGCGTGGGCAGTAACACCGACTTCTGCGTGTTCACCAAGAGGCCTAGTCGATTGAACAGGGTTTGCGTCATTGATAAATGGGACAGCACCTCTTGATACGATCGACCCGCGACCAGCCAATCATTGAGGTACGGAAAGAGGGTAACCCCTTTTCTTCTGAGGAATGCCGCTACTACTGCCAGGCACTTCGTGAACACCCGCGGCGCCGCTGAAAGACCGAATGGAAGCACAGTGAACTGTAGATGCTTCTGGCCCACCACGAAGCACAAGAACTTCCTGTGTCTTTCGTGGATTGCAATGTGGAAGTATGCACCCTGTAAGTCAAGGGCGGCGTACCAATCGCACGGATCCAGAGAGGGAACAATGGAGGAGAGGGATACCATGCGAAACCGAATTTTTTGAAGAAAGCGGTTGAGACGCCTCAAATCTAGAATCGGTCGCATACCCCCTTTTGCCTTCAGGATAAGGAAATAACTGGAGTAAAACCCTTTGCCCCTTTGGTTGGGAGGGACCTCTTCCACAGCCCCCTGCTGGAGTAGGGTCTGAACTTCCTCTAACAGTAGCTGCTCGCGCGCGGGGTCCTGCGGGAAGGGTCGTAATGCTGGGGGGGCTGATGGAGGTAACGAAGAAAATTGGAGGGAATAGCCCTTCTGAACTGTCCTGAGTACCCAACGGTCTGACGTAACCTTGAGCCACTCTGGTAAGTAACGGGAGAGTCTGTTGGCAAACAAGGAGTCTCTGGATCTTCGGGGGTTGGTATGTCGTCCTCGGGCTGACCCTCAAAAGTTCTTTTTCTGGCCCGCTGGCTGTTGCGAACCCCCTTGGCCACTAGGCTGGCGACCAGTGGACCTGCGGCCCCCTCTACCCCTCCACCTATCATTGTCCTGGCGGCAGTGATATGGCCATGAGGGAGGTGGTGGCTTAAAGGGCTTTCTCTGACTCGGTTGTGTGTGGAGCCCCAGCAGCTTAATCAAGGCCCTAGAGTCCTTCAGGGTCTGTAGGCAGGAGTCTGTTTGTTGGGAGAACAGTTCAGGTCCTTCAAATGGAAGGTCCTGAATAGTGGCCTGTACCTCCTGAGGCAGTCCCAATGCTTGCAACCATGAGCTTCTCCGCATCGTAATCCCCGAAGCCATGGAGCAGGCTGCCGCATCAGCTGCATCCAAGGCCGACTGCAATAAGGCCTTGGAAACCACTTTTCCCTCCTTAATCGAGGCAGACAAGGCAGCTCTAGAGTCCTGTTCCAGCGAGTCCAAGAGCTCTAGGGTTGACCACGCATTAAACATATATCTGCTGAGGACCGCCTGCTGGTTAGCTATCCTCAACTGCAGCCCCCCCGTTGAATAGACCTTGCGCCCGAACAAGTCCAGTTTCTTTGCCTCCTTGGACTTGGGCGTCGAGCCCGGGTGACCCTGTCTTTCCCGCTCATTCGCCGCAGCCACCACCGATGAGCCTGGGGTAGGGTGGGAATAAAAATGTTCGTACCCTTTGGAGGGGACAAAGTACTTTCTCTCCACCTGCTTGGCCGTAGGAGGAATCGAGGCCGGCGTATGCCATAATGTCCTTGTGGTGCTTTGCACCGTCTTAATAAAAAAGGCAGGGCGATGTGGCTCGGGCCTTCTGGCAGGAGGATGTCCACCATAGGATCCGCATCTTCCACGATCTCCTCTGCCTGTAGGTTTAAGCCTTTGGCTAAGTTCCTGATGGACTTTCGCATTGTCCAGAATGGACGAGGGCTTGGCCCCTGCTACTGCCTCATCCAGAGGGGACAAAGATGACTCCTCGAGCTCCAGACCACCGGATTGAGCTCCGGACTGTGCGCTGCGGCCGCCGCTAGCCAGGCTGGCTTGGTCGTGGTCGCCCCTTACAGACTCTACGTCCAATGCTTCACCGGTACCGGGCGGCGCACTCACTGTAACAGACGGGGGTGGTCTGACATCCAACCCCGATGCAGGGGCCCCGGGACCATAGTCTTGACCCTGTTGGAAAGCCCATGGTGTCCAGAAGGGCCACTGTATGCCGGGTTGCCAGCCCGACCATTGGGGGTGGAACGGAGGTACCACAGGGACTGGCCGGGAGGGTTGAATAGTGGCACCCTTGTGCGAACCCCGTGGTCCGGACTCTTCCACAGAGCTCGTTGAAGGGCTACTCCACGGAGACCAAGGCGGTGCCAAGGACGACGGTACCGGGGAACAGTGCCGACCTTCATCATGGCGATCTCGGTGCTGATGAGATGGTGAGGTACCCTGCCGAGATGGCACCAGGGAGCAGTACCGAGGGACTCCAGCCACCACCACCACGGCCGGCGGTACTAGCGAATGGTGCTGCAGTGGAGGAGCCGGTGCCAGGCCCAAGTCCTGGCCCGGGGCACGGAGGGGGGTTGGCTTCCCTCGCGACGGTACCAATCTCAGTACGGTGGGGGTCAGTACCGGGGTCTTAGAGGCCGACTGCCCAGACAGCCCCTGCGCTGCCGCAAAGGCCTCTGGCATAGACGGCAGCACTATGTCCTCCTCCAAAATGGCCCTAGTGGGTAAGGAGGTCAAAGCTGGGCTGCGCTGTCTCTCCCTTCGATCCTGCACCGAGGGGGGGGATCGGGAGTGGGTCAGGCCAATGCGGCTCTGACCAGCGTCTTTCTGGTGCGCCGTATCATGGAGCGGAGATCACCCCCTGTCTGTCGTCTTTTTCTTCGCCGGCACCAGAGACAGCGAGTGGCGCTGTGATTCCCGGTGCAGCTTGGAATGGCTGGGCTTTGGTGCCAATGACGCTGGAGCACTCTGCACCGATGGTGCCGTGCTCGACCCCTAATCGCCGGGGGCGGGGCACAGTGCTGCGCTTCCTCCATCATGTGGAGCTTAAGTCTCTGGACTCTGTCTTTCTGAGTCCACGGCTTGAACCCCTGACAAATCTTGCACCTCTCTGCAAGATGCGCTTCCCCAAGGCACAGTAAACAGCTGCTGTGTGGGTCGTCCACAGGCATGGGCTTCTTACATTGCCCACATGTCTTGAAGCCCAGCATAGCCCGACCCCGAGCCCGGGGCGGGCGCCAGCTATCTCTAACAACTAACTATAAACTATTAACTATTAACTACACTATCAACAGGAACTCCTAAGCAACGAATTGCCACGGAAGACACTGCATACGCAGTAGATGTTCCAGGGACCGACAGGGCAGTAAGAAGGAACTGAGGAGGGAAGGGCCGGTTGGTTGCTATATAGGGGTGGCTATGGCGCCACTCCAGGGGGCACTACAGCTGGCCCTACGGGTACTCTAAAGGAAAAAGGTTCCGGCATGCCGTGCACACACCTACAGAGGAATGGCCAGGAGCGTCACTCGAAGAAGAACACAGGCATCCTTTCCCTCCCTTACCACACATACATAAAGAAGCAGCTTGAACATACCATTTCAGGTATAGGTACTTCTAATTGTGTACCACAAGGTGCTTGAATTGCTAGAAGAGTATCTCCTGGTAAAACAGCAATTTAAGAAAGTATTAACCATATATAATTTTATGCATTGTTGGATTGTGTACACTCAAATGGAATACAGTTCTTCTTTACTGCCACTTCAGCATCAGTTTGATACAAATCCTGCACATTTTGATGTGCTTCAGGAACAAATTCTAATATGAATTATAGCAAGCTTGAAGAAAACCTGTCCATCTTATGCAAATACTTGTCTTAGTTTATATGTCATCAAAACTCCACCCTCTGTAGCATTTAAAATTGGGGATAGTTGCCTTGCACAGTGCAGATGGACATCACTACACTTCCTGTAGCTTACTAACTGAAATGCTCTTGGAAAGTCACTTGATTTTTCTGTGCCTAAGTTTCCCATCTATAAAATTAGGAGAATGCTTCTTTCTCTCACAGGATGCTGTGAGACAGAAGGTATGTAAAGTACTGAGGGAACTGATGAAGAAGTGCTAAGTATTTTCGTATATTGTAATTAATGCACTCTTGTAATAATTTGTTGTTGTTAAACTCTATAGGACATGGTAACAAAGAACCTTGTCTTAAAAGCCTTCCTTAGTGAAAATCTTTAGACTCTAAAACTCATTTGCTATCGGTGTCAAACATTTGCTATGGCAGGTCAAATTTGACTTAAAAGTACGTCAGGTGGGCCAAACATACCATAAATCAAAATATTAGAGCACTCGTGACATTCTGGAGTGCTGTGTGAGACTGTGCTCTGTGATTCCTCTCTCTCTCTCTCTCTCTGTGTTAGGGAGAGAGTGTGGTCCTGCAGAGCATAGTCACAGACCAAATAGAAGAGGTTTGTGGGTTGTATGTTTGACACCCCTACCCTAGAGAAAAATAAGGACATTTTTATGTAACCTGGCTTTGTCTTCTAGACTGTGGACCATATTGTCTCCTCTCATAGAGAAACCTGAGCAGGAAATCTCTGCTAGAGGTCTGCAGAGTCCACAATGTTCTCCAGGTCCCAGTTTGTCTTCACCTCAAATTTGGTGGAAGTCAGGAATCCACAGAAAGACAAGAGTCATCTGTGCAGATATTCTGTACTCATCCCCCATTAGCATGATTCCATGGGAACTGTACTATCAGGGATTCCCCCTGGCTCCAGCTGTCCCCAGGAAAGATGGATTTCTGAGTTTGTCTCTTCTGGGGAACCACTGCCCATGGGCCAACCAAGCACACTTTCCATATACCCTTGACTGCAATAGAAAAAACATCTAATAGTTCATGTCATTTCTGCCAAAGCATGTAGTTTCAAAGCATCAAGCACCCCTGAATTGTAACTTCCATTTATTATAAACCTGCTTACATTGCAAACATTTTCTATATTCAAAGAAGCTACGGACAAAAACGGGTCTAATATTATAGTAAGTTTTACATAACAATATAATTAAATACAGATAATGATCAGCCTCATGTTATAAGAACTCTGCTCAAGAGCAGGAATAAGGTATCCCTGACTTACTAAACAGCCATTTTGTATTGTAAAATGTGTGTTTCAAACTATGGGGTGGGGTATTTGAAAAGATCCCATTTCTAGAGGTTTCAAACACTAAAAAGGGAACAGTTTTCTTTCTAGCTTGATGGTTAAAGCATGAGAACATAAGAATGGTCATATGGGTCAGACCAATAATCCATCTAGCTCAGTATCTATCCTGTCTTCTGACAGTGGTTGGTGCCAGATACTTCAGAGGGGATGAACAGAACAAGGCAATTATTGAGTCCTTTATCCCCACCACCTAGACCCAACTTGACAGTTTAGGGACACCCAGAGCATGGGACTGCATCCTTGAGCATCTTGGTTCATCATCAGTTCTTAGCCTATCCTCTGTGGACTTATCTAGTTTTTTTTTAATCCAATTATATTTTTGTCCTTTCCCAACATTCCCTGGCTATGAGTTCCACAAGTTGTCGGTGTGTTATGTAAAGGAATACCTCCTTACTTTTTTTTTCAAATATGTTATATATTAATTTTATTGAGTGAACTATGGTTCTTTTGTTATGTGAAGGGGTAAATAACATTTCCTTGTTCACTTTTTCCATACTGTTCATGATTTTATAGCCCTCTATCGTACCACCATCCCTTAGTTGTCTTTTCTCTAAGAGGAACAGGTTCGGACTGTTTAATCTCTCTTCTATACACCTGTAATAATCTGTTGCCATTCTCTGAACCTTTTCTATTCTAATATATCATTTTTGGGATGGAGCAACCAGAACTGCATACAATATTCATGCTGTGGGAATACCATGGATTTATATAGTGGCATTATGATATTCTCTCTTTATATCTGTCCATTTCCTAATATTCAGTTAGCTTTTTTTGACTGCCACTGCAAACTGAGTAGGTATTTTCTGAGAACTACTCACAATGAGTACAAGATCTCTTTCCCGAGTGATAGTGAACTTACACCCCATCATTCTGTATGGATAGTTGGGATTATATTTTCCAATCTGCATTACTCTGAATTTCATCTTCCATTTGGCTGCCAACCATCTCATTTTAATGAGATCCCTTTATTACTCTTCACAGTCAGCTTTGGGCATAACTATCTTGAATATTGTTTTTCCTTGTCTGCAAGCTTGGCCACCCACTGTTTACACCTTTCTTCACATCATTTATGTCTATGCTGAACAGCACTGGTCCTAGGACCTTGCTATTTACCTTTCTGCATTACAAAACCTGACTATTTATTCCTATGCTATCTTTAAACCAGTTGCTGATTCAGAAGATGATCATCCCTAGTATCCCATGACATCTTTGCTCAAGAGCCTTTGGTGAAGGACCTGGTCAAAGGCTTTCTGAAACTTTAAATACACTATATCCACTGGGTCATCCTTGTCCACGTTTGGTATTCTCAAAGAATTCTAATAAATTGGTGAGGCGTGATTTCCCCTTACGAAAGCTGTGCTGATTTTTCTCCAACATATCACGTTCATCTTCTATGTTTTGGATAATTCTGGTCTTTCATATAGTTTCAACTGATTTGCCCTTCTGACTTACTGTCCTGTAATTGCCAGTGGTGGCTCTGGAATCTTCTTTACAAATTTGCATTTCATTAGCTATCCTCCAAATTGTCATGCTGACAGAGGTTGATTTATTTGACAGATTACATACCACAATTAGCAGTCCTGCAATTTCATTTCTGAGCTCCTTCAAAATTCCTGAGTGAATACCAGCTGGTCCTGCTGATTTATTACATCACTTTGGTCCAAAACACCTCAACCTGAGTCAATTCCTCAGATCTGTCCCCTAAAATGAATGGTTCAGGTATGGTATTCTCTCTCAAATCCTTTTACTATTAATATTAATGCAAAGAATTAATTTAGCTTCTCCACCAACCACCTGCTCCAAACACTACAAAAATGCAGACTACCACCAACTCACCATTGAAGCAACTACAGATGTCTTCATGAGTGACATATGAAAATGTGATTTATGTTAAGGAAATTTTCAAGAGGCGATGAGCTGACATTTTTGCTTAAGCAATGTGAAATTGATATTAGGTGCAGTTTATAAAAGAAGTTTGTGTTCCTACTGTGTGTTGTTTAGGCCAGGCCTACGCTATAAACTTTTGCTGACATAACTAATGTTGGTGAACAGTGGGATCTATGCCTGGCAAAACAATGTCAGCAAATGCCCTTATAGTGGATGCAGTTATACAAACAAATGCAGGATTTTGCTGTTATTGTATACTTTGCTGTTATTGTATAGCAATATAACTAGGCCAATAAAAGCTTTTAAGCATAGGCTTAGTCTTATACTGCCATTAGAAAGTTTCCAAATGTTACTTAAACCTATTTCACATACAATACTACAATCTTCTTTTATAATATGTCTGGTTAATATCACACAACACCAACACAGAATGTCCAAATACACCATGGATCAGCATGATTCCTGAGTGTGAATTCTACCAGTAGCAACATATCCATAAGGGAATGAGATACAACCTACAGAATAAGCGAGGCAAGTGTTAGTCCTGGATTTAAATCAAAGTCGATGGGAGTTTCTGTGCTGCAAATCCTTGTTTAACGTTTACCTGTCAACCATAAGGATGCACAAGGGTCAACACTGGAGTTGGGAAACAGAATGTTTTCCATCACTGAAACAAGTCTCAGCTGCTTTCAGTAAGTCAACAGAACTTAAAGTTATGAGGTATTTTACTAAAATAAGGAGTCCTGTGGCACTTTTAAAGACTAACAGATTTATTTATCATCAGACAAAGTCGGATATTCTCCCCCAAAAGCTCATGTGATAAATACATTTTTAGTCTTTAAAAGTGCCTCAGGACTCCTTGTTTGTTTTGCTGAACTAGACTAACACAGCTACCCCTTTGGAACTTGTTGAGGTATTTTACTGTTGCTGTGTAAAAACAGCGACAAAAGCAAGACATTATTATTATTAAGATAGACAAAACTGGTTTCCCGATCATCATCATAATTACTTAAGTTTTGCTTCTAAACAATTTAGAAACAAAATGATTTAGTTTTAATAATTTTATCTGTTGGAATTTGGTGTAGTTGAGTGACAGTTGCTATCTCTGCCACTATTAACATATAAGTTATTTTTGTAATAAATGTAAATCACTAAAACATAATTTACAAGACAACCAATGAATAGGAAATTTGATGTTAACAAGTAGGACATGGAGCTCTGAAAATATCTTAATGCAAGAACATGGTAGGGCCTCCAAAGATGTAAATCAAGTTCAGTTTTAAAAATCTGTGTTTACACCCATATCCTCATCCACTTAAAATAACTTTGGAAGCACCCGCCTTCCCTTTCACCTTCAAAGGAGTCCTAGTCACACTTCTCCCAGAAAATAAAATTTTGGGTATACTCCTGTAATCTCATCACATACAATTAATAATGTTTTCAAACTGAGTGCTGCATGTGCTGGTTTTAGGATTGGTCTTTCCTGGGAGACCATTCAGAGCTAGAAAGACAGGACAGTGTATTTTTTAAAACTATTTTGAAGGCGCATATAATACATTTTTAGTCAATGTTTCACCTGGGCTGTAACAAATCACTGCTGTTTCCTTTTAAATCTGTCCTTTTTCAAATGGAAAAAACCTGGTTTCTGAAAGCCGGTTAGTGTTTAGAAGTAGAGGCGAGGCACTCAGTACAGTGGGGACCCATTAACGCGCGACCAGTTTGCCCATGGATCTGGTTAACGCACACTCCAGTCACATCCCCCGAAGCCACCAAGTTAACATGCGGTGCCTAAAAGCAGAAGTTGACCTGGGCACAGAAACATGTGGAGTGAGTACCAATTTAATGAGGCCTGCGCACTAGCTAAAAGCAGGAGTTGGCCTTGGTGTGGAAACAGGTGGAGTGAACCTTATTAGTGCTGCACTGTTATTTATTTATTTGCCATGGTCCCATTTACGCACAGTCTAACACATGGTCATGGGGCTTGTCCCCGACACTCGCGTGTTAATGCGTCCTTACTGTATTTTGTTTTGTTTCTAGGTATTCAGTTTGCAGTATCACACAAGACAAAACTTAACCCTACCTTGCTTTTGATGTTTGATTACATTCCAGTTACTAAATTATTTTGTTAACAAGATTGTGTATACTGTTCACTTTTCCCTGGTGGCTTGGGCTACCTGATACCACTGCATTCCCAGTGCTCTCAGCAAAACTGACTCTACCCAGCTTTGCAGAACTGAAGTCAAACTCAATGAATAATTGGCTTAAAAATGTGTTGTTGCACATGCAGAGTAATCTCTCTTTATTCAAAAGAAAATTTAAAAGGTCACAGCTCATCTGCAGCTCAATTCAGCGAGCACTTGAAACTATATTTAATTGCTTTGCTGATTAGAGACCTTATTATTATCAAGTTCTAATCTTCTCTCACAAAAATCTCATGCAATAAATAAATCTGTTCATCTTTAAAAGTGCCACAGGACTCCTTGTTTGTCTTACCAGTTATGTTGTTATCTACATTGACCTCAACAGCTGTAGTCTATTGGGTTAATCATATATTAATTTAAGCGCTCTGATATGATAAACTTCACTGATTTGATTATAGCCCTTTCTATTGAACAATCATAATACTGTGTAAACAGAACAGCTTACAGATAAGAGTCATTTCCCCTCCCCAAAGTCTCTAAAAACCCAGTTTGTTCAATATCCTGTAAGAATGTTAAATATGTTACAAGTACATTAGACAATATATTTATTACCTGTTTACACACAGGATAATTTCAGTTCCAGTTCCAACAAGCCTCAGAAATTTGTCAACTTACTTATCTTTTCAGAAGATTTAAATAACCTAGTCTATGAACAACCAAAGAAATAAAACCATAAAAGAGCACCCTAAATCTAATTTAAATCCAGCAATACCAGTGACTTTCACAGAGCAAAGTTGCTTCTACTTCTTTACATCTGGCCAAGTATTCCACACCCTAATCGATCTTGCTATTGTCTCACAGCACTTGCAGAAACAGTGCAAATGAAAACTGAAATAATATTTTAACAGAAATAGGCTAAAGATGGATTCCAAGAGTCAGTAAAGTTTCTCTTGGTCATCCAGTTCAAGTCTCTTTTCCTCACAGGTCTCATTGTGTAAGTGATCTATTAACATGACAAATGCTTTAAATTTATTTCATGAATGCACACAACATATGTCCCAAAGGATATTGGTTGTTTGTGGAGTCATCCATAACATTTTTGATGCTTTGCTGTAGCCACAATTTCTGCTGATCCAGCTCTTTTTCTTTTAGTGCCAAATCTTCAATTTCTGCTTCAAGGTACTTCAGTCTGTCTATGACTTCTTTTGTATTGCAGCCAGCACCTACACCTCTTTAAAAGGGTACAATATTTTATGCAATCACAATATATGCAATGGCAATGTAAAATACTACAGGATAGTTTTCAGCATAGATCTTGCCTTTTTTAAAACAAACATACACACACCAAAATAATTATACCATGAATTTATAAACATCAGTAAAATCCCAGTTTGCTTTTTTATTTTTTAAATAGAAAAGAACAGAGAAATATGTTAAATATGAGCCCTACATTAGGATTCCCTTGTTGCTAGTTTCCATTTTCAAGGCATCTGGCATTTTCTATGTCAGAGGTAGGTTTCCGTTCCCCCAACCTGGCTGCTCATTAGGTAATGAGGCCACCCCCCCCACCCCCCGAGAATGTGAAAATATACAGAACTAACACATCTTACTTCCACTGGATGCTGTTTTTTGACTTTTTCTCAATTAAATCTATGCCTTCTAGAACATTGGTGATATCATAGATTCTCCTCTTCTGTCTCACAGCAAGAGTATCAGCAGCCTGTTAAAAGAAGAAAGATAAATGTCAAAAATCTGCACACGGAGGCACAAAGGTGAGGCCCATCAGGCTGCTCACCCGAAGCTCAGCAAGCTTCCTGAGTGCTCCAGACTCTAGGTCCATAGTTTTCTCTACCTTTGGGTAATGATCCAAAATTGGGTTGCCAGAATGTGTCTCAGCCTCTCAGGGCTGGTCAAGCTTGGCCCCTCAGTCCCTGAGCTGCAACCTGATGCGCAGGGTTGCAGTGCCACTTTGGTTTGGCATACCTGCCCCTCTGTCATGATAATGGGGGCTAGCTGGGCTACATCTGAGTGAGTGGCACTACAACTCAAGGCACCAGGTCCCAGTGGGACTCACAAATTGGGCCCCACCATAGAGGCCAGGCTAAACCTGAGCAGCACTGTGACAGGAGTGAATGCAATGCCCAGAATGGGAGCAAGCTCAGACAAGTATGAGAACACAAGCTGCGAGGAACAGTTGGTGGCACATTCTCCAGTAAGCACTGGCCTCCTAATATGTTCCCAGCCCATAGTTAGGCAGCACTCCATCTTCCACCCATTCTCTCCACTACGTTTCTTGCCATTGCCTCCACTGAATCCTCTCAGTTAGATTTCCCCTCTCTTATGCTATGTACCTGAGACTTTCACCCAACTATACCATCAGCCCTGTCTGTCCTGCAACTCCCTCCAGCACTGCCTTCGCTTTACCTCCAGGACCTCAGATCCACCTCCCATGGGGACATGGGTGATGTGTGGGGTAGTGGGCTTTCTAGGCAACTAATGGTTTGCCACTCCTCCCCCAGACTACTCAGTCCCTATTTCCTTCGTAGGCTCCCCAGGTCACATACCCCCGACCTATGACACAGGCCATCTGGTGGGAAGCTGTGTTTTCTGAGGAGTATGTTGGCTCATCTTCCCCCCGTCCCAATTTGCTGGTAAGGGGGGTTTCCCAGCTCTTCACATCAAAGTTTGGACCATGGAGAGCACTGATGATGTTAAACTCACCTACCTAACATACTGGATTTTCTTACATAAATAATAAATTATTCTAAGTGTAAACGCAAGGCTATCTGTTAAAGTAAGGCAATGTGGTAGAAGATACACACATGCATACGCATACAAAGTCACAGAAGATTAGGCCTGGAAGAGACCTAAGGAGGTCATATAGTCCAGTCCCCTGCTCAGCACAGGACCAACCCCAACTAAATCATCCCAGATAGAGCTGTATATCCACCCTTTAAAACTCTAAGGATGGAGATTCCACCATCTATCCAGGTAACCCATTCCAGTGTTTCATCATCCTCCTAGAGAAAAAATATTTTTCCCCCTAATATCCAACTTACACCTTCCCCCATTGCAATTCGAGACCATTGCTCCTAGTTCCGTAATCTGCCACCACTGAGACCAGCCTAGCTCCATCCTCCCTGGAATCCCCCTTCATGTAGTTGAAACCACTATCAAATCTCCCCTCACTCTTCTCTTCTGCAGACTAAACAAGTCCACTTCCTTCAGACTGGCCTCATAAGTCATGTGCCCCAGTCTCCCAAACATTTCTGTTGCCCTCTGAACTACCTCCAATTTGTCCACGTCTCTTCTTCAGTGGTGGGCCCTGGACACAGTACTCCAAATGAGGCCTCATCAGTGCCTAATAGAGGGGTCTAATCACTTCCTTTGAACTGCTGGGCAATGCCCATATTAATGCAGCTCAATATGCCATTAGCTTCCTTGACAACAGGTGTATGCTGTTGAGTCATATCCAGCATCTCGTTCACTGTAACCCCCAGGTCCGTTTCTGCAGAATGGCTCCCTAGGCAGTTTCCCAGTCTACAGCAGAGCAGGACTCAGCATGTGTCCTTGTTATACCTCATCAGGTGGTTTTGGTGGGGGGAGGAGTCCTCCAATTTCTCTAGGTCACTCAAAATCCTATCCCTACTCACCAGCATATCTACCACTTCTCCCAGGTTAATGCCACCTGCCAACTTACTGATAATGATTTGGAGGGTAGAGTAAATTACAGTAGTGAAGATGCTGAACAAAACTGGCTCTAGCACTGACTCTTGGAGCAGTCCGCTTTTTATTAGCTGACAGCTGAACGTAAAGCTGTTGATCAGTACTTGTAGAGCCTTGATGATCTAGCCAGCTTTCTATCCATCTTATAGTCCATTCATCCAAGCCACCCATACTTCCTTAACTTGCTAATAAGAATATTGTGAAAGACCGTGTCAAAAGTTTTGCTGAAGTCAAGGTATATCACAGCCACTGCTTTCTCCATATTCACAGAGTCAGTCCTCTCCTCATACAAGGCAATCAGGTTAGTTAGGCATGACTTGCCCTTGGGGAATCCATACTGACAGGCCCTGGTCACCTTCCTCTCTTTAAAGTGCCTCAAAATGGATTCCGTGAGGACCCACTCCACGATTTTTCCAGGGACTGAGGTGAGGCTGACTGATCTGTAACTCCAAGGAGCTTCCTTCTTCCCTATTTTGAAGATGAACACTGTATCTGCCTATTTCTAATCATCCAGGAGCAACTCCAATCACCACAAGTTTTCAGAAATAATGACCATTGGTTCTGCAATCACATCAGTCAACTTCCTCAGCCCCCTCAGATGTGTTTCATTCAGCCCCATGGACTGAGCCTTTCTAAACAGTCCTGAACCTGTTCTTTCAACATTGAGGGCTGTTTACTTCCTTCCCCTGTGCTGGCCAGTGTAGTAGTCTAGGAATTGACCTTGTCTTTGAAGATAGAGGCAAAGAGTACTACAGCTTTTTCCACATCAACCTATTACTAGGTTGCTTTACCCATCCTGTAAGGAGCTCTCACTTTCACTAGTCTTTTTCTTGTTACTAACATATCTGGTAGAAACATTTCTTGTTACCCTTAATAGCTCTTCCTGGTTGCAACTCCAGCTGTCCTTTGGCCTTCCTGATTTCACTCCTCCAGTCAAGCAGTATCTTTATATTCTTCCATGGGCATCTGATCAAGCTTCTACTTCTTGCAAGCTTCCTTTCATGTTTAAGTTCACTGAAGACTTCTTCGTTAAACCAAGCTGGTCACCTGCTGTATTTTCTATTGTTTTTGAACATCCAGATGGCTTGTTCCTGAACCCTTAATAAGGTTTCTTTAAAATACAGCCAGCTCTCAGACTCCTTTCCCCCTCAGATTAGCCACCAAGAGGGTCCCGCTTATCAGTTCTCTGAGAGAGACAGCGGGGAAAGAAGCCTCCAAGACTGTATCAGTATCACATGCCCAAATCATAATCCCACACTACGGTATCCTCTATGCATCCGCGCAGGCATCACAGATGCCTGCACACAGCCCTTGGCTGCCATTAGCCCGCAGGGTGCTGCAGCCAGGCTGAGGGAGTTCTCAGATCTCCTGCCCTGAGCAAGCTCTGGGCAGGAGCAGCCTGGACAGGGAGCAGCTCTGGCCAGATAAGGGGAAAGGGCCCCAGGGGGTGAGCTGGGGAGCTGCCAAGCACCAGGGAAGGGTCCTGGGGGGCAGGGCAGGGAGTCGGCAGGGAAGGCACAGGGCATTTGTGAGGTGTGGCAATCAAAGAAATTCATGTCACGTACAAAAGGATTATTAAGTCACAGAAGTGTTCCTCACTTAAGTACAATATGGTATCTGGTTGGTTTCTAAAATAGGATCATTCAAAGGAACTAAACTTATCCTTGCATATCCCTGCACATGCATGCATTAAGTCAAAATTCAATGTGAATACTGAGTTTTCACATCATGCATTTGAGGAATTGGGTTGTACCCACCAAAGCTTTTGCCTTAATAAATGTGTTAGTCTTTACAAGTGTGACACAGGATTCCTTATGTGTATAGCAAATGCAGGGAGTGTCATATCTTCTACTCACCAGCATACCTAGAGCTATATGGGACCTGAATACTACCACGATGTCAGTGATAGACAGATGTTGAGACTGAGGATTCATTTTCTTAGACTTTTGTGTTTATCTCAGTGCATACCCCATGTACTCAGGCTTTTCACTTCTTTCTGGATCTGGCCCTTAGATAAAGCTTGACCTTGTCATTTCTATTCATCCACAGCAGAAGCATTATGCTTTTGGTTACACAGTATTCTTTCCTTGAGGGTCAAGGTACAGTCACAGAATGGAGTTTACTAGCATTACTGAACTGCTGCTCTATTCACAGAGACTGTGAAAATCATTGCTATTGTAAGTACTAATGTGCCTGATGTGACATGGTTAATTAATTTTATTTATAATCATTTTTAATTCAATTAATTATTTTTAATTTTATTTTATTTAAATAAACTGGTGGCCCTGCTGTATGAAAAGGTTTCAGTAATGTGGCCCTTGGGCCAATATCATACTCTATACGTGGCCCTCATGGTGATTCGAGTTTGAGACCCATGTGCTACTGGAAGAGAAACTGATGAGCTACCTGCCTACAGAAATTCTGAATCTGGACTGTGCTGCAATAGTTGCCTGAAAATGCAGCATGAGATGTAGCCTGGCATCTACTTTGCTTAATAGAGGCATGTGTAAGTGCTTTACAGGAGGTACTGTGTTAAACAGATTACTGGCCATGAGAGCGCTAAATATTTATTCACTACATACTGCACTCTTATAAAGTTTACCAGAATTCTTCTATTCATATGTAATAGATCAGCAAGCTTAACGTATAACAAACCTGTTTCTGATTTAAATCTAGAAAATTTACCGGAATGGCATGAAAGTAGTAGTAAGATTTACGCTTGACCCTTAATTTTCATCCTTTACTCAAATTTTCTTTCCTTTTCTGGGTACAAATAGACAAAGCTTTAAATAATAATCAATCATCACTACTACCATGCCACTGAGACACCCCACATATCCATGAAAGTGGACACTTTACAGACAGCTCAGGACTTCTCTACATATGGAATTACTCTGGATATCTAATGTGGAATAGCTCAATGTGTGGCACATTTATTCAGGAATACTCTTATACTTCACATGGAGTTAGCCCAAAACAGTTATTATGAATTTAAAGTAAAATCTACCTACCTTATTTCAGAATACCTTTTAATATGTAGTCAAATCCTTAGATACTGTCATGTTGAGTCATAAATACAAAATAAATTAACCCTAATACTTTCCACTTCTGAAACTGTCTCAATAGCTATATCAAAGCACAGGACAAATAATAAAGTAACTTTCACATCAGCCCCTGTTTTGTGCTCACTTTACAGATGAAAAGCTAAAGCACACAAAGGTTAACTGACTTGACCAGGATTACATAGTATAGGAAGTCTCTGAAACAACAGGGACAGTACTAACATCTACTTGCTTCCTGCAAGCTTCTTTTGAAAAGTTTCATAACATAACATTGGCCGCTTCAGTCATTTAGGTTTTAATATTAATTCTGATGCATGATACTAGGCTAAGAAAAAGTAGGTGTTCATCATAAAACTCCAGTAAGGACAGTTAGTGTCTATTATGAAATATTATACAGGAACACATTTTCAAGCTAACTTCTATTGACTTTTGCACTAAAAAAAGTACATCATCTCACTCAACCTGCCAAAATTCATTTTCATTCTACATGTGATTTCCTAATTAGAGAAAGTGGATAAGGTTTTTTGTTTGTTTTGTTTTGTGTTTTAACTTGGACAAAATTCTGTTGGTGAGAAAGAGCCTGAAAAACCTTTAGGACCTGAAGGAGAGCTCTGCGTAGCTCAAAAGTTTCTCTCTTTCACCATCATTAGTTGGTTCAATGCAAGCTATTACCTCACCAACCTTATTTTACTAATATCCCATGGCCAACATGACTGCAACAACACTGCAAATAATTACTTAATTAGGACAGATTGGACAATATTATCCTTCCTTTTTCAAGACATTAATCTTTAGGTATTATGAATTTTCCATCATCAATAGTTCTTGTGTCCACCTTGCTATAGGGATAAAACCTGTTTCCACTAAAAATGTTACTGACTTGAGTATAATCAAAATTTCATGGCTCTGATTCTGAACATCGTTAAGTGATGCTATCTGAATATTTTCTTCAATAAATAGTCTCCAGACCTGTCAACCTCAAACACTGAACATGGCTGAAAGGTTAAAAGACCTCAAGAAACTCTTAGCTCTTGATCAGCAATGCATCACACAGCGTACAACTGCTCTGTGGGACATTTAAACCCAGGCTCCCTGAAAAAATTTCAAATGCGAAAGCCTGGCACTAGTTGGATACATGTGACTGAATCCCAAAACAACTTCTTTATGTCACACCATTTCAAAATTACTTCAATTTAGGATGCTCATTATTTATAGGCTGAACAAGTATTGAAAGAATTAAAAGAATATTATCAACTTGAACATGATTTTTTTAAAATTCTGATTGAGAACCACTGAAATAGTATGCATTAAAAGTGGTGTTTTTTAAAAAAAATTCTTTGTTAAGGAGTCCCTTTATTTATTTGAATTTAAGTGTTTTTTTCTGCTCCCCTGTTAACTTATGGGTCTTTTCAACAGGGGAAAAACTGTTCACTTATAGCAGTAGTTTTCACTACCCACTACCCTCACTTCTATTTGTTATTTCTGAGAGCTCTTCAAATGCAGAAAGGTTGTAAACCACTGACGTAGGGAGATGGCAAAAGTGATTTGCACAGTGCCATTGAACAATGCGAGGAAACTAAAAGGAAAAAAATTCACTAAATACTTTCAGTTAAGTTAATCTTTCATATTTCTTATAAAAAGTTAAATACATTTGTAAAAAAATTAGCTGGAACTCATCCGATTTTCTTATATGTGAGTGCAAATAGACTATCATTTTCTATTAGCAAAATCAGAGTCTGCTGGTACAACATAGTGTTTCAGTGTGCCACATGATAGTCCTCAATTTCCAATGGAGGATATAATGCACAGAATAGAATCTCTCTTCAACACAGAACTTTTTAGTTTCTCTGCGGTTATAGGTAGAAAACAGGCAAGGAAATTTTAGTCTCCGAAGAAAGGACACCAATAACTGCTTTTCTGAGGTTTCTGTGAACATACGTGTAAGTCAAATTCTGAATGCCATAATCTGCACTTGCTGATTAAATTTCAGCCATCACAAAAGTGCTTTCATTAAAGTAATTCCAAAACTAATGAGATAAACTGCCAGTTCTCTACAAATGAAAGTTAGAAGCACTAGTACTGCATAAACATAAACCAAGAGTGGATAAAGTGTGTTCTGTAGAGCTCTACAACATGACCCAAGCTATGGAGACTAGAGATTCAGTCCATCTTGATCTGGCAGGAGACCTCACCATGCCCTCTTGAGTGAGAGGAAGTTACACCTTATGCAGAGAGCTGCCTTCATGAGTGCACCTCAAGAGTAAGATACCCACAACCTGTTCCCTTCTGTGCTTATTAAGTAAGGCCTTTGGTCTCCTAGAAAATTGAGACCATTTTTCCTGTCAAAAAAAAGCCATCCAATCCCTGCTATAAACAGTGCTACATACAAAGCCATAGGCATGTCACTATTTCCACTCCACCCTATTCCTTCCTCATTTCCAGCCACTGACTGGGGCTCCAAAGACCCTGGCAACCTACAAGCCAACCTATTACACTGCAGGGAAAGTAGCAAAGAAGAAAGCCCATGTCCTTCCTCCACTTTCCACTGGGATACAGAAGAGCCTGCTCATGTTCCAGTCCATGCCAACTGCAACCCTTTCCCAGTATGACAGAAAAAGGAATCTTTTACACACCTTTTAGTTTCTCTTCAGAAAGTAAATGAAGGAAAGTCATAGTTGGTATAAGGTTACAGGAAAGAATGTGAGAAAGAAAAACAAACAAGGACTCTGGCGGCACTTAAAAGACTAAGTGATTTATTTATTGCATGAGCTTTTACAGGAGAAAAATCCCATTTCTTCAGATGCCTATTCACTCCTACATGCACATGCTGCATTCAGCTCCAGATCCCCCATATGTTTTCCCATGCTCGGCTGCTTTCACAAAAACCAGGTCCTGAGCCCAACCCAAAAATGTGTCCTTATGATCTTCAGCTCCACATTCACCTGACTACTGCACTGCAAAGACCCACACATGCAGGGATATCCCTCTCACAGGTTGGGTCCTTCCCCAGATACTCCTCCTATAGGTGTGTGGTGGGCCCTGCCCACCCACAAGGACCATTCACACCTCCTTCCCATTCACCCTCCCTCCCCAACCCAGCCCATACAGACAGGCTAGAGGGCAGTGTTTCCCAACAGGTGTGTCATGGCACACAGCTGTGCCATCAGGCCAGAGCAGGAGAGCCATGGAATTGGTTGAAAACATTCTTAGATTGGATTGACTCATGAATATTCAAGAGATCATTTGGAAACTACACAGTGCTGTGCCTCAAAATAATTAAAGGTATCAAGGTGCGCCGCAGCTGAGAAAAGTTGGAAGCCACTGCTACATGGGGTCCCACCTCCCTCTTCTCAACCCCTGCACCACCCTCCTCAGCACCCCCTTGCAGACCAGCCCCTCACATTCACATGGAGCCCCCCCATCCATCAGCTCCTTCCAGACCCACTGTTCTCCCCACCAGGACTTGAAATGGGGGGAGCAAGTGTGTAGGGAGCCCTTGCTAATTTTGTATAACTGTTATTTGCTGACAACTGGGGGGTGGGGGGGTACTGGGAAATCCAGAAGGGTGTAAGGGAGGTTTGGGGGGAAGTAGGGGGATGCTCACTAATTTGGTATAACACCATTACTAGCTGACAACTGGGGGGTCGAGGTGCTGGGAAATCCAGAAGGGTGTAGGGGAGGTTTGGGGGGAAGTAGCGGGGTGCTCACTAATTTGGTATAACACCATTACTAGCTGACAACTGGGGGGAGGTGTTGAGAAATTCAGGGGGGTGTAGGGGGCACTGGGGTGCTCACTAAATTGGCATAAGTTACTAGCCGACAACTGGGGGTGTTGGGAAATTCAGGGGGTGTTTAGGGTGCTCACTAATTTGGCGTAACACCGATGCTAGCTGACACCTGGGGGGTGTTGGGAAATTCAGAGGGTATAAGGGG